>JAEIGD010000045.1:0-600000 GCA_018903425.1 Zaprionus nigranus | reverse complement strand
TGCAGCTATGAGATGTATTGGTCATATTCAATTCGTCCCCTTTACTGGACAGACGGACATGACTACTTCAGCACGCCTGTTACGAGTTTAATTTATAGGATCGGAATTTTTCTTATTTTGTAAGTTGCAATATACCCACTGTAAGAGTATTAAACCCATTTCCAATTTTATATCGATTAAAAAAACACTGTAAGAAAAGACATTACAATTAATTTTTAAAATTTTAAATTTGTTAAAAAATCATCAAAATAATAATAGTGTAGATACAGTCGAGAGCGCCTGATATACCCGCTACCCACCTGACTAAACGATTTCTTTAAAGAATATAACTTCTGCGTATTTTGTGTTGTATATTTCTTAACTAACTTTTATGTTAATTATCTGATCACATCCAAATTTCATTGAATCATTTGTCGGTTACGCTTAGAATTCGGTTTTTATCGATTTAGTGGGCGGTAGTGTACGTGACCAAAATTTTGATCTGCGTGCATAAATAACTTATATTAATACCAAATTTGGCATTGATAGCTTTCAGAGACTAGATCTAGGTTTTCATACGGGCGGACAGACAGACAGACTGACCTTCTCTTATCAACTCGGCTGTTGATTAGGATTCAGAATATATGTATGTTTATATAGTTTGTGGGGTCGGCCACATTTCCTTCTGCCTATTTCAATCCATTTTCGGTTGGCACAAAGTTGTTATACCCTTCTACCTTCTGGGTAGCGCGTATAATTATTTAGTTGCTAGATGTATTGTTCAACGATTGTAATATTGAATATATTTCAAGAGCTTTTCGCAACAGACAGATCAGAAGCTTACTTTGACTCGAATTACTCGAGTTTTAACAACAGAAAATTGGCTCAAAAAATAACTCAATTTACCTTCGCGAACCTCTAAACGAACATGCAACCAACGAGTGTCGTGTTCGACTTCGGAACCTCGTCGGCAACACCCACAATTGATGTTCGCACGACACGAAGCGACTGAGTGTAGAGTTAACTAGGAAAGAGCGGAGTGGAAAGTTCTCGTCGCTTAGACGCACCCACAAACCACTTCAAATGCCAAATGCCATTGAATTCAATTGAAGTGGTGCTAGAAGGCGTCAACCAACGAAAGCGCTCGGCTTCTCCTGCTGTTAGTGCTTGAGCCGTGGCCTCCGTGCCAGCAGCTGTTTTGAGTGTTTTTCTGTAAAAAGTGCGCAAAATCCTTATTGTCGAATAAAAAACTGCTCGTCCAGCCAATTGCAGGAGCCAGGATAAAGATATTTTGTTTTCTTTGTTGATTTTTGTTCTAGTTCATATGTATATATGTACATATGTATACGCTTTTATTTCGTTTTTATTCTTGTTATCCATTTAATGTTTTTAAATACATATTTATTTATGTACGTATAAATGTATTGTATATTGCTGATATGGCTTTCGTACTTATATATATAAATGTATAAATTTATGTTGCAAAAAAAATCATCTATTATTTATAACAAATATATTCGTATATTCCCATTTAAAAGCATTCTTGTTTGAAATGTGGTATATACTCTAGTTGCATAAATTCTCTTTTACATGTTCTATATGTATTTGTATATGTATATTTATATATTTAACGGCAATATTTCAACATTCTATTTATTTTCACAGTGCCTACACAATTAGCTCTTAATTCATTGGATGATATTTTCATTGTCTTCGTATTGTGATTAATAATTAGTAGTGTTATGTTTACCACGTAAATAAGCAATAGATACAAAGTCATTTATCTTTAATTATGTTGATTCTGTCTAATAACGGTAAGTCTTAAGCATTTTTGCAAACGATCGAATTATGATATAGTGTGCATCGTTTGGCTTTATAATTCAAAATGTGATTTTAAATATTTTAAATGGATCTTCTTCAAATCAATTTTCCGTTGTCTGTGTTGATCAAAGAACTTTAACAAAAACAATCAACAATAAAGATTTACTTATTTCTGGTCCTGTTTGTTAAAACTACAATAGTAGAAAAGCTACAGTCGAGTGCGCCCAACTGTGACCCGTTACCTACCTGACCAAAAAGATTTCTTAAAAAATATAAATATTAAGTATTTTGTATGGCATACTTTCAGGAAGCGGTTTCGAAATCAGTACATTTTAATTATATATCTGATCGCACCTAAATTTCATGAAATTATTTGTTGGTTGGTGGCTATTGTGTTTACCAAAAATGAACTACCTAGCATTAAAATGATGCTTAGAATTTTTTCCACGCCTTTCATTCTGCCTGAAAAATAATAAATTGTTTTGTGAAAGAAGGAAGGAAAACTTAAAAATAACGAAATTTTTATTTGTTGTCGTTTTTGTTATAAAAAAAAGAATAAAATGTTTTGTAAAAGAAGGAAAACTTGATGTCCTCTTACTTATTTATTTATTGGATATATGTATTTATTTCTTTTGGATATATGTACACATGTATGTGTATACACACAAACATATGTATATAGCCTTACATAACATTTGAATGTCTAAGAAGCTCTCGATTTTGTTCTTGACTTCAGAAGACCGCGTATGTATATGTATATGTATATGTATATGTATATGTATATGTATATGTATATGTATATGTATATGTATATGTATATGTATATGTATATGTATATGTATATGTATATGTATATGTATATGTATATGTATATGTATATGTATATGTATATGTATATGTATATGTATATGTATATGTATATGTATATATATGTATATGTATATGTATATGTATATGTATATGTATATGTATATGTATATGTATATGTATATGTATATATGTATATGTATATGTATATGTATATGTATATGTATATGTATATGTATATGTATATGTATATGTATATGTATATGTATATGTATATGTATATGTATATGTATATGTATATGTATATGTATATGTATATGTATATGTATATGTATATGTATATGTATATGTATATGTATATGTATATGTATATGTATATGTATATGTATATGTATATGTATATGTATATGTATATGTATATGTATATGTATATGTATATGTATATGTATATGTATATGTATATGTATATGTATATGTATATGTATATGTATATGTATATGTATATGTATATGTATATATGTATATGTATATGTATATGTATATATATGTATATGTATATGTATATGTATATGTATATGTATATGTATATGTATATGTATATGTATATGTATATGTATATGTATATGTATATGTATATGTATATGTATATGTATATGTATATGTATATGTATATGTATATATATGTATATGTATATGTATATGTATATGTATATGTATATGTATATGTATATGTATATGTATATGTATATGTATATGTATATGTATATGTATATGTATATGTATATGTATATGTATATGTATATGTATATGTATATGTATATGTATATGTATATGTATATGTATATGTATATGTATATGTATGTGTATGTGTACATGTATATCTATATGTACGATGGGATTATTTTTAAATTACTATCCATATATATTATAGGTATATATTTATAGGTATATACTTTAACGATCGGAAACATAGCTTTATTGATCTACAAATATAGGTATGTATGTACGTGTTCATATTGTTGTGTTTCGAAATTACCATATTTAGTTTGGGAGAGTGAATACATATGTATATAAGAGTATGAATACTTATAATTATCATTATTTACGGTATTCTAATTTTGTTTCACATAAATACATTTGTTTTTATGTGTATATGTGTCAAATTATACTCACAATTTTTGCATACATATCTGGTAATTTAAAATTCCGTGCCCTCGAATACGAATTTACTTATACTGAAACATTAATAAGTTTTACTTGTTTATGTACAGTAAATTTGTTTTTGAATACAATAATTAGGTAGGTATATGTTATTTTTATAGATCAAAGAATAGTGGTAATATTAGCACTTAACTATTCAAAAGTGCTATATCTTGTACGTAGGTTCGAGAACACCGAAATTTTAAATTTTGTCTACTTTGATCTTTCCGGGGACTCGGACTTACAGTATTTCTTTGTATCTTTTTAAAAGCTAAGTCAATCATCTGCAAACTGTAGAGTCATCTCCGGCACATATTGAATGTGGTGCCGCTAAAAAAAGTTTACCATTAAAGCAGGCGCACAACTGGAAAACTCGATGCATATGATCTCGGCTTTGCGCAGAGCCCATTATTGGTGGTTGTGCAGTTCGTAAATTCGGCATTAATATTTTTGAAGACTCCAAACGTAACTAAAAATGTTAAATCAAATGAAGAGATTCATAAAAAAGAGTGTTACATATTAGACTGCAGAGGCTATTTTAGACAAAAAGAGGCTACAATATTCTGTGGAGATTTTTTTTCTGCGGCTTAAAATTATTTGTGTCAATTTCTCGTACTCACACTGCCATCGAGCGCCCGCAACTTGACATCCTCTAGAGCAAGTAATTCAATGCCTCCAGCTCGCGACAACAAATTAATATCTTTGGCTGCCGTAAGTTCTAATTGACGAGTGGGTGATTCAAGCCTGAGATTGATTCGGTAAAGATTAGACCAGAGACCGTAAATAATCGTTATGGGTTATAAAAATTATCCATATGAAGGGATCATCTTAAAAATATTTCAAGGACGCCCAAAATCTTATAATAATTCCATTATTGCAATTATAAAATTAACTTTAAGTTTGCAACTTTTATTAAAAAAAGTCTCTAATAACCGTAATTTGTGATTTTTAAAAATTAAAGTTACAAACTAATTATTATTTTTAATTTTTATTATTATAACTTTTATTTTACAACTTTTATTTTTAAAATCACAAATAACAGTTATCAAAGACTTCAAAATATCAATCAGAAATACAAGTCAGTCAAGGATTTTTTCAAAATATATAAGTCCTCTGAAAAAACAAAAGTCTGTCATAAAAGTCTTTTCTATTTTAAGAATACCACATACCATGAATGATAAAAGCAAAAGATATAAATTTTCCGCAGTTTATTGATGTTAATACACAATACTTTTTAAACATATCGGTAGATAGATTGGATCGTAATTCCAACGGAATCAATTAAAATGTAAAGATACTTTTATTATTTTAATCTGAGACATTTATTTTTGACAAGATTTTTTTAAAATGTTTTTAATTTAAAAGTATTGAAATGACTTTTACTAAAAAAAAGTTGTCAGTAAAAAGTCTTGTAAAGAATTTTAATATATAAGTCTTTAATAACGGTTATTGAAGACTTAAACAGAAAATTGTTAAATAATCATTAACTTAAACGTTTATAATAAAAATCAAAAATAATCATTATTTAAAGTTTTTTATGATATGAATCGTTTAAAATAAGTTTTTAAGCATTAAATACATAAACGTTACGGTCTCTAGATTAGAAAAAGTTATAGTTGAATCATGTTATTTGAGTTATTTTAAATAGTTTTTTTTTTTCAAATTGTATTTATGATTAAAAGTAGGACGTATTAAAATTGCACTTAAAAATTTGATTGACCGATTTGGCAATATACACGTATGTACAAAACTATTCTATCTTTATTTTACTTCAATGAATAAGTAGGTATGGTGTATACTATACATAGTTAGAGACAGTTTCAAATTTATTCCTTCAGGAATTGAAGAACGCAAGTCATTACTGTAATGTGGCAGTGTATTGCTAGATGCAACAATCCTTGTAAAAATCCCTGCTCTAGAGCTGTTTTCAATTCACTTGTGGTTCGTGATGCCATTTTCAATGACTACCCTGATCCACGCAGACACATACACAAGTATTTGTTTGTAGATACATATATACATTTGCAAAAACATGTTCATATGCGCTTGTATGCTATGGGTATGTGCAAATATTGTTGATTCTGAACAAGGTCACGCCAATACCTCAACAGGGGGCATCAATACTTAGAGTGGACTGTTGTTGTTGTGTTTTGTCCAAAAGGTAATGGTGGCGTTGACATGCTGACTGAGTAGCTTTAACAGCAAACCACGAAAATTAAGTGTTTGGTTTAAATTTTTTATGTCTCAGGAGTTGTTTTATGACTTTCTAATTTGTTTAGTGGCTTCTAAGATACTAAAAGTTGCGATCGAATGGTAAAATATCTCTTTACTGTATGGTTTTAATTTATTATTAATTTTCAAATCTAAAATAATCTGAAATAATTACAATCTTGTAAAAACTAAGAGTGGTTTGGTAAATAAGGTGATAATAGCGCATTTCTTAAAACTTTTCAAATCGCATAAATATGACTGTAAGTGAATTCAATAAATTTACACCAATTATTATTAAATATTAAGTGTATGACAGTAGGTGATCCTACTAATGATACTTATGGTACCTAGCCCTTACCTGAGCTCACGGCCTGGCTCGGCACGAACATGTGGAGTTTGAATGGACTCTCGGAAGATGGCGCCACCTTCGCCCTCAATACGCAACGCGTGTGCGCCGATTGTGACTTCATTTCGATTTACGGAAAATAAATTTCGTCCGGTTGTATCGTTGATGCGAAATCCCGCTGCCAGACATTCGAACTTATCATGCCCCAAGAATAAATGATTTTCGAGCAAACCATTTGGATCACGGGTATTTATTGAAAAATTACGTGAAGATTCTTTAAATGTTGTCGTCAAAGGCGTTGGAAAGGAATCAAATTGTAAAAAAAAGAAAAACAAACCGTAAACAGTGAAATACATGAAACTTCTTATGCCGTTTTGTTAAAGCCAATTTTTTCCAATATATTTTAATGTGACTGCATATGCCGATGAATATTATAATAATAATAATAGTATCTTAATATACGGTAAAGTGTGAGATCAGAAAAAAAGTTTTCTTATCGGGCTGACGAAATTTGTGTACTTCATAATTGTTAATCGCATTTAACGCTTATCTGATATTACTTAATAAACTATACTATAATTGTGACTATAGTATTCACATGAAATAGTACAGAATTGCCGATGAATAATATAGTATCTTAATGTACGGTATAGTGTGAGATCAGAGAAGTTTTCTTATCGGGCTGACGAAATTTGTGTACTTCATAATTGTTAATCGCATTTAACGCTTAACTTATATTACTAAATAAACTATTCTACAATTATGCCTATAGTAGTCACATGAAATAGTACAGAATTTTACAACAAATTATACTATATGTACGTTAACACCTATAACAACTCAAATCACTGGGCATGCACAATTTTTTTAAAAAAATTTAACGCCGGTTACAATATAACTTTGAAATAATAAATAATTTCCAATTCAAAAACCCTGCTTTTGGCCGATTTTGCCTATGGTAGCTATATTTTGTAGTGCTGCGATTTTGATGAAATTTTACAAGTAAATTATTTATATATATCCAGACGAACGCTACAATCTGGCACGTCCGATAGTAAGATACCCTTCGGAAAATTTTTGAAGAATTGTACGATATAGTTCCGAATTGCAAACAGGGTACTAAATCTGTTGCCACCTATTTCTTTCTCGCTGTCCAACATGCAAGCAGACAAGCACGCATCGTCGACGTCAACGAATGGCAGCAGCGAGCAGACAGAAAAGAAAAAAAATTTTAGCACTTCTATTGTCTCTTGGTTTTTTAATAACTGAGATCAGCGCGCTCATCTAGAGACAGACGGGATCTGCCTTCCTTCTACCTATTACATACATTTGCACAAAACTAAAATATTCTTTTTACCATTTTCAATGGTCGAAGAGTACAAAAAGGAAAACAAAAGCTATTAAATCGCTCCGACTTATTTACAGCGTGAGGCAAAAGAAACATGTGTGCCAGATATGTAGCTCTAAGACTTGTAAATACGGACATTGCTAATTCCAATCCTCAGTTAAGACAGATTCCAAATTTATATATTGTACTTTATAGAGTCGGAGATGTCCAAAATTAACATACAAGGGTATAAAAATATTTTGAACGGCTTTCGACTTATACCGTTACCGTTAACCTTTACTCAAATGGTATGCCCCTCTTTCGCTTAGCTTGAATATTCGATTTTATTTTACTTATCTGTAATTGTGCATCGCGCGTTGTGGAAGTGTCTGTTCGATCTCGTGTGATAAGTTGACACCTTCAGTTTACATGGTATGGTATGTGTGTATATAAAAATACTTGCAAACTTATACATACATGTAAATATGAAGATTTCTGTGAGGATAAGAGAATTCGCCATGTCCCGTGTTTTGGCAAGCTTTCACGGCTTTTGCTTACACTGATTTATGGGCCAAGCGACAAAAGAACACATTTGTCGTCACTTGGTTGAAACTTAGTGCAGATGCTTTTAAACAGATAAATTGGAGAACAGAGGCAAATTTTAGAGCCACAAAAAATTTCTAAGTATTTCAGGATTTGCCTATTAATACTGATAAAGAATGTATAGGGTAGGTAAAGCCTGCTTTTGCCGAGAAAGGGTTGCGGTAAATCAAACTACGCTATTAGGGTGGAATTTCAAAATAAGGGTAATAACATAAAAGTTATAACTATGAAAATCACATCAATTTACTTAAAATAGATAAATTCAAAGAATATTTGGCAAACGTTACTTTTAAATTCTCAGAAATATCGTAGCAGATCGTAAAATTTTTACATCACTTTCACAAACCAAGATAAATTTCTTTTTAAATTTTCGCTTACCTATTGAAATCGGTTGTCCGTGTCTGGAACGTATTGTGGATGCGCGTAACATGTCCATAACTACGGCCTGCCCTGAGAGTTGGATACCACCGGGAACTATTTTCAGTTGGCCCATTCCCTCCTTGAATATTGTTAAAAAATTAAGTTTATATTTACATGTATGCACATATATGTACATATATGACACAAAATGTACTAAAGTAAATATTTATACATTTCTTTAAATACATCTACAATACTATTAGAGATATATACATAGAGACATCTATAAAACTGTGCATTCCGTAGGAAATTCTTTTTATACTCACCGTTGTAAACTCCATCACCTTAAGTATCCACAATGTCAGCACAAGGTTCGTTATAATTAAAAGCATCAACAGTAATAACAATGTGTACAGGCACTTTTTGCGCCAGCCGATTAGACCTAGATATATCTCGATGCCATCAACGAGACCTCCAACTGGTATACTCTCGTGACCTTTAGTAGCCACCGTTGATCCTGTGACACCAGCCATGGCAGTGGCGCGGTTTCCTCTGTCAGTGCTGGTCTTTGCCTTTATTACAGTTGCAGTCTTATTAGTTCCAGCAACTGCAACACCTCCAGTGCTACCAACACACCCACTGACACCGCCTCCGTTGCCATTGTTGTTGCGGATCATGAAGCTTGTCTGATTAGGCTTGCCTTTTCGTATCTGTTTGGGCGTAGCACCTGATGGATGTTGTTGTCCAGATCCTGGTGCAACAGCTGTACTGGTGCCGGGTAACATAGCTACGTAGTTCTTTTTTGCTTTAGTTAAAATAGTTAACTTGAATCGTAATACTTTTGCTATTCACTTTGTGCACAAATGTTCAACGGAAGTTTATGGTAGTCCATAGCTCCGGCGTACAGAAGTTTTATAATTAACTGTTGATCTATTCATGTGCCTTTTTTAATAAGAAAGGTACTTGCTTTCAATCCAATATCGCAGATACAATCAACTGAAAAAAAAACACAAGCATCAATATACATATATTTTAATAATAGACCAAAGAACAAGTCTGTTAAACGTAAGATGCCTTGTTGTGACTGATGGATTTACAAACTTTTATCCAAACTGGTGAGATTAAACTTCAATGGTTTTTAGCTTCGATACCCAAAAAATAGGTAATATTTTTACACCCGCTACACATAGGGTAGAAGGGTATACCATATTAACTTTGTGCCAACCGGAAATGTATGTAACAGACAGAAGCAGGCGTGATAGACCCCACAAACTATATATGTAATTCTGAATCAGAATCAACAGCCGAGTCAATATAGCCATGTCTGTCTGTCCGTCCGTCCGTATGAAAACTTAGAGCTCAGGGATTATAAGAGGCTACCAAATTTTATGTCAATATGTGTTATTATTGCACGCAGATGAAGTTTATTTTAAATGTTGGCTACGCCTCCTTCGGCCCCTTAAATCGAATAATTTATTATTTCACGAAGATCAAATTTATTTTGGGTTGGAACAAAGTTTTTATACCGTATGGGTAGCGGGTATTAAAATTTGTAGTAGGCAGAAGTTGTATTATGGATACAAATTGTATCTAAGCATAGCAAATCAACATTATGCTTAAGGTGTTGCTCGTTTTCAGGTGGCACTTCAATGTTTCACAATATCGGCTCTCTCGCAACAAGAAGAGATGCAGATCAAAAATAGCGTGTTGGTCAGGTGGCTAGCGGCTATCATAGTCGAGCACTCTCGACTTCAGGTTTCGTGCTTGTTTTATTCTACTTTTCTTTGTCCATTTTATTTTAATTTTAACGGTATCCATTTTTTAGTAAAACAAAGACTACATAATCTAGCACACAGAACTGTGAGTCGATGTCGGGTGGGCGAAGCGACGTGCTCACCTACACGTCTGTTGATGCTTTCATGTGCATCATTTGTTTGCAAAGCTTCAAAGGTGCTTTTGTTAAATTATGCATTCCTTCATACATGTAAGTATATTTACATTTGAGAAAGTGTGAACATTCCAATGTGTGAGAAATTGTGTTTTTGTGATAGTTGACTTCACATCATACAAGTCAAATACGTCGAAAAGTAGAAATATAAATTATAATATACTTTTAAGACTATACACAAAAATACACATACTTAAATAAGGATGTGCTCGAGTTACGTATGCTCTATTCCAAATTATGAAAATTCTATTAGAAATGAGTATTTTATGTTAGGCCATATAGTTACGGCCAAGCTAAGTCATTAGCATTACAGATTACATACCGTAAACGTGTAAAAAATATATTGATAACTTGTAAAATGTATTTGTAGGATTAACATTATTTAAATAAACATAATAAACATGTTACATACCTTGCTAATCATTTTCAACATCAATCTAATTTAAGTTGTTCTGCCTCTCAAAATATGTAAAGGAATAACATTTAATAAGAATATTGCACAGCATCATTTATGCGGTGCAAAATTCTGCCTAAAACTAATATACTAGTAAATAGGGTGTTTAAAATCTAAATTAAGAATGGGTATGTATATTTATTTTTTTTGTGTTCCCATTCATGGCCAAAGAGAGCAGAGCGAAAGAATTTAAATAAATTTTCGTCTACTCAATAAAAATGTAAAAATAAATATACATGCATAAGCAATTATAGTTTTTTTTGAGAGATTTATTTGTAATTGTTTCGCAAGGCATGGCGCATTTCTACTATTTTTGGTTTTTGTATATATATGTATGTGATTTGAAAAATATCCAATAATAATAACTAAACACACTTTTTTCACTCAATTCCAGGTCTTTTTATAATTACTACTAAATAATGCTTGTGTTTGTTTAGTGTTACTTTGCGAACACAAAAACTGTTTATGCCAGACTTAACAAAAATATACATCAAAATGGGGAAGACAGAAATAGAAAACATATTTACGTACAGCGAAGATTGAATGCTCTTTCAAATAGATAAACAAATTGCATGTTTTATTATTGCATGTGCTGATTTTCTGCATCCCCAAACTGAACATGATGATAGTAAAAAAACCAAAACTATTCAAAGAGAAAGTTTGTTTCTTAAAAATATAAATTATAAGAAAATTGGGTAAATGTTTTTAATTTATTTACCTATTTACGCATTAAGATCTCAAAACTTAAATAACGATGATTAAGTAAACTAGCGTTGTTGATAATCTACGAATAGTATTACGTATTTGAATTTTTGTAAATTTATGAATGTCATTTTTATATTAATATTTTATGTTTGAAAACATATGGCATAAAATATTGCAAATACATAAGCCTCCTCTTGAACATACATTTTTTTTTTGCATATGTATGTATGTAAAATCCCGCACCCATAATCTAAAGAGTGTTCTCGGTCAAGAAGTCCAACTGACGTAATTACGGTAGTGTGGAGACGTGCTCTGTAAGCGGTAAACTGGCATTCTATAGTCGTTCCTGCGCCCTTTGCCAACACCCACAGGGTAGGTCGGCATCCGCACCCGGCACCCAAATGCAAATACCCAGACTGGCGAGTACAAGTTGGAGTTGATTTAGTATCTACAGACAGCCGGTTATTACACGCACTCAAATGGCGGGAAAAAGGTTTACTGGGCGGAAATAACAGTAACTGTAACTATTAGTTGCAGTGACTGGGAGAGTAACGCGTCGGCAGCCAGCACGTACGACCAGTTTTAGTTAAGTCAGAGATATAAAGATATAGTTGCCGCTCACTTTATGATGCACGTCCCCTCAATGGTTTCGGTGTTGTTGTTTCACGTTTTTATTGCCATACGTATATGCAACATATGCTGCAAATTTTGGGCAACTGAAACCAGCAGTATGTGCTAAGAAACCAGCTAGAAAATGCACATACACTTGATACATATGTACATATGATACTAGTGTCTTGTGTCTTTTGAACAGGAAGATCTAAGAATTTACCACTACAAAGAAAAATTAAGCAACTGAAGCGCATAAATCTAATAACACATAATACATTTCCGTTTCCAATGTAAACTTTGAAGTAAACTAAGATTTTAATTATTGTTTATAAAGAATATTTAAGTTTACGGTATATCGGTCCGATCATTTCGACAGCAATGGTAAACTGTGTATCTGAATTAATTTAGATTACTTGACAGCTGAGAGAATAAACGAGCAAAAAGACTTTTACGGTTGACTCTGCTGTTGGTGCTAATAAAAAGCAAACTCATATGTATTTATATTTTTAATAGGGTTGGAGATGTTGTTTTTACCAAAAATATATATATTTATATATATTCTAAGAAAAAAAGTCGGTAAAATTTCTTACAAGTTTAAAAACATGCAACGCTAAAGTGTTGAAAACCTACTCCGAGTATCGCTACATATGTATTCATACTCAACACGACCAATTTTCAGTTAAGAAGGAGGTAGTGCGGGCATACCTTCAGAAAAGGCAACGTATATAAAGTTGTTCCAAAGTCCTTGACAATGAGTTATTTAAGACAAAGTGAGCCAATTTCAGGCAAAAACTAAACGGAAAAACACTCTTAGCTGGCACGTTGGTCAGGTGACTAGCAGACATGTGTATTTATTCGTAAACGCAAAGTATTGTATTGTTGAGCTATTAAGTTATCAACAACGGCGAACACACATGTTAGTAAAGGGTCACGAGGCTCTGGCACGTTATAGTTGCAGTGCTTACATTGTTCATATATTTACATACTTATGGATGCATGTAGATACACATGTGTACTACATGGGAGCAAAGTGCATAAAAGTTGTTTTAGATTTCACAGTATTTTTAGTGTACTACGTTACCAAATATATTTTAATCTACAAGCCTTAATTAGTTCCAATGGAACCTCAATTATAGAATGACTTATGGAATAGATAAAGTTTATAAGGCGCGGAGGAGACATTCTGTCTGTACCATAACCAAACTTAACTGATTATTTCTCCATGTAATCGACATAAAAATCTGTATATTTTAATTATAAAATTCACTTCTTGAACATACTATGTTTATTGATTAAATTTTGTAATAATCTTATATTTCCTTTCGTCGAACATAACAAAAATTGTTGAACAACGAACTATAAGAATTAAAACTGTGAAATACTTAATTTATTATTACTTAACAAGTATTAGAAAATCAACTATCAAATTTAACATCAATTCAATTTAAGTCACTTACTTTTTTTAAAGGTTCGAGTTCCTAGTGAGATATAGTATTCGAAATTTGCATTAAGTAATAAAATACATTTTTGGAAGAATATATTATATTGAACAATATATAAGGTAGAGACATTTAATTGCGACGTTTATGATTTAAACTTATAGAGTTTGTTTGTTGTTTTTTTGTTGTTAAAAATATTACACTTTTATGTGCTTCTTTTCAAAATACCGAGTGTTCAATTTTTAATCGCAAGGTTGAAAACCCCAATATTTTAAAATTGTTTTGCTTTAACAATAGGAACTGTCAGAAAAAAAAACAGAAAAAAACAACCGATAACGGAATAAGCAACTTTTCATAAATTGACAATTCTTTACTTTGATTATACTCGACACGTTGTTGCCGCTGCTGTGTACTGAATGCGTGAACGTTTGCAAAACAACTGACGAGACAAACACTATGGCAGAGCCATGAACACTTCCGTGGCTGTTTCAGTAGTAGCCAGTGGAAATTGCCACTGACAGGTACTCGGAGCTGCAGCTGCTTAGGCATCGGCATCGTCATCGGTAGGCTTCGGAAAGCTTTCACTGAATGATGCCCGAAAGTTTCACTCAAATTCATTTCGGGTCGGATACGCGCTTTCACTGGTAGGTTACTTGCTTGCACCGAGAACCGAGCAAGAGGCAATGTTTTGAGTTGTACCGTCGGCTCTGCTCGGCATGTCTTCCGCCGGTTTGTTTACGTTTTCTCGCATTCAACACGTGGTTCGGCCAATGGTTTGATGCGGTAACTGTTCGAATTATAATATAATGTATAATTTTGTAGGCACATTTACGAGTATGAATATTAGGCATACCATAAAAGTGAGTTAAGAGTAAGTTTTGGGAAAATGCAAGGTGTTTGTCTGATCATACGACTAAGTGTAGTTTCTAAATCAGATTCCGGGAACTACAGTTAGTGTTAAATTTTTATTTACGTCCGTCTGTTTCTTAATGGTGAGCATAGAAATGTATATGTTTTA
Source organism: Zaprionus nigranus (assembly GCA_018903425.1). Lineage (NCBI taxonomy): Eukaryota > Metazoa > Arthropoda > Insecta > Diptera > Drosophilidae > Zaprionus > Zaprionus nigranus. Next base: position 585,170 of record JAEIGD010000045.1, on the reverse strand, counting down.
TACCTTCTAACTTAGCATTATTATTTGATTTTCAAATTTGAGTCAAAAATTGCAAGTATTAAAAAAAATATACAAATTTTAACGGCCTATTTGGCAGAAATGTATATTTTACTATTATTCGATTTATATGATATTTTATAGTAACATCGTCTTATTAATATAGCAAAAGAGCCATGCAGTTTGTTTGCAATATTTTGTATCTGGTATTGCGACTTTGGCCCGATGCGCTTTAAAAGTTCTTAAAACTGAGATACACGTGGAAATAGCCATCTGATTAAGAGGATGCACATATACTTAATAGGGTCGGATATGTTTCCTACTGTGCTTTGCTAACTTCTATCAAAAAATTGAAATAGCTTCTGCAACGGTATATTCTATACCTTGATATATTTAACAGCTTAGTACATATGTATGTGTTGCATCATTATGAAATTCTTGGACGTAAGACTTCGTAAGTTCGTTACATCCATAGTACTATACTTATGTTTGTAAATACATGCATACTGTTCACAGTCATTAAAACATGAGTTGCAAAGAAAAAAGTGTTAACTCTACATATGTATACTACCTATGTATAGTATTCGATTTCATGTAAGGCTTGGCAAACATTCCCGCTATGTGGGAATTTTAAACAGTTACGAGTATACAAATCAACCGAATTATTTTTTCATAAATGAGTAAATTATTCACTTTTGTCTTTTCTACGTAAAGTATATGTGTGAATACTAAATTGCCTACAAAGTTCCCTTGCTTTCGCAATGACAAAAGAACAAAACATAGTGGGTTTTCGGTCTTTGGCTTTTCTGTGACTTTTTGTACTTTAGAAGCTATAGGGTTTTTCTCTACATGCTTCGAGAGTGTCCCTGAGCGTGTTTGCAAATTAAAAGCATTTTCATCTTTGGCCAAAGTTCATGATTTTTGCGCTTTTGAATAAGAACACTATAACAGGGTTGCACACACACAAATCCATTTATTCTTCTAATTGTTCTACCCAACAGCTGCTAAAATAAAGGGCGAGAATATGGGGCGTCGACGCCCAACAATCTGTAAGTGCGGCATTAGTAGCATTCCGTGCTCCGGTCCAACTTCTAAAGCGTGGATATTTATTTATGGGTCAGCGGGAGGGCCGTTCTTTAGAAACGTTAGATGTACACAAAAAAGTTTGGAGCATCCACTCTGTTTAACTTCTTATCTCAGTCTATTGTCAAAGCCTACAACCTATGTACGACTAGATGTGGGCCTGGTATATCTGTTATATGCTTTCAGGCTACCGGCAAGACGGAACTACAAATTAACCAAAACCTTTGTAATTGTATCGCCCCATACCTTTACACTCATATACTCTGTGTTTTGAGTACTAGACAAATTTTAGCGATTTCGCTCAATATAGGGAATTTACATGAATTTTCTAATTAGAATAACAAACAAAATTTTTAATGAACTATTAGTGACTGATTATATTCAATGTGATCTAACACAACATTAGTTGTTATCAAAATGTGTGCTTATAAAGTTAGCTACCTGCAGGGTATCTTACGGGCTGTAACCTTATTTACTTGTTTTATTTATGAGCACACATATACGTTCACATAGACACAGATGCATACATGCTAATTGTTCTCTCGGGCAAAGGAGTCAGCTTGTGTAGCACAGTCGGTGTCCTCGGCATTGTGTATTTATGCATACATAATATGTAATTTTAAAACTCGTTTCAACTGGATTTTTGGTTGTGACAGACCGCATTTCCTACAAAAATAATGAGCTCACACAGAATATGACAATGGGACTTGCTTTCCAAGCTTACTCATTCACTAAAGTTATTTTATGATATGTTCAAAGGACTAAGTAGCGCTCGGAGCTAACTCCTAGAGCTATCGGAGGTGATAAGAACCTGCAAGAGTATAAAACCTAACAAATACATATTTATTCACACACACATATAAATCCATACGCCAATTGCTCTATAAAAAGAAAAGGAATTAGCACCAAAACAATGTTAAAGTCGGTCAATTAAATTGATTAATATATGAACCTACTAATAGTACAATCCTACAAAGATAATTGCGTGCAACCCTACTATAAATTTATAGCTTAAAAATATTTGCTAATACCCATAGAACATGAAAGCTTAAATTATTGTCGGTCTTCTTTTATTGTCATAGAAATTTTGTTCTCGAAATTAATATGAACAAGTCAACGAGTCAAAGAGTTGTCGCTGCTAAACTCAGCGCTGTCAGTGGCAAACACCAAACGTCAATAAAGTGAAATGTGAATACGTCATAAAGCAGGTAGAGACGATAAGAGATAGAAAGAGATAGTCATTTCAGTGCTGATAGGCCAGTCAGTCAGACAGGCAGACAATCTATCAGTCCATCAATTGTTTCAACGTGAGTGGGAATAGTTGTTGCTGATGGCTTCATCAGGCGTTCGGTAGAAACAGAAACAGCAAAAGCAGGACCAGAAATAAAAAAAAAAAAGCATCTACGTCGTCATCATGCGCAGCGATGGTCCTTCCTTCCTTTCCTGTTTCTGGCGTACAGGCAGCACCAAAAATCAACCAACTAACGATCAGCAAGAGGTGCATGGGGGGAAGGCGACATAGGTTAAAGCGGAGGCGGTTGTACCACTGTACTGCATATGTGTATTCTATAGATGCAACGTGGTCTCGGGCCCAGTCAAGCTCAGTCACAGGGCCAGGGCCAAGCATGGGTATACTGAAATCCGATGAATAATTCCACTTCAATTCCACTTGTATATTTCATTTTGCTGTTGCATACATCACGGAACGGCGTCAATGACAGACGACAGCAATTGGCTTTGATAACGTTTCCACTTTTACCTTCTCTTCTCTTCTCTTTTTGTCTTTTTCCCTATAGCTATGACTTCGACTCTTGTCTTTAGTCTTCTGTCTAAAATATTTTTTTGTAAGCCACACTGATATACGCTATCCCGTTATAAATATAAGTTAGTGATAATTTTCAAGCTCACCCATTTAACGTTGTTAAAGCCAGTCACTTTCTGTATTTTTTGTTTGTGCCAATTTTTTATCAAATATTCAGGTCAAACGCAGCACAAATCTACTGACCACATTCGCCATTTGCAAATTGAATGATGGCAACGTAAATATTCAGCACTAAATTATTCGATTTTTTGTTTGAAATGGCAATGTGCATATTATATAGCTGCATATAAGTAAAGAAAAAATGTGACAAAAGGTCTCTGAAATATTTTTTTAAGTTATAGCAAGGTGGTGTACATGAGATTCCTGCATTAATACATCTAAAACGACAAATAAATCATTTACTTAAAAAAAACACTCGTTTACTATACTTATTAGATGAATGAAATCAAATCAAATACTAGCTCTAAAACTGTTAATTAGTTGGCCGTGTAACATTTGGATACACGGACACATGAATAGAAAGACGGATATGGCAAGTTCGACTACCCCGTTGATACTGAATAAGAATAAATTATGTATGCGGTGGAATATGTCCTGAGATGTGTTCTTCCAACTTCTGCCCAAAATTAAAATACTCGGTAAGCATATAAAATGCCACTGAATATATGTATTAAGTCAACCGTAAATGCGGACAATTGTGAACTGTCAGGTGTACAGGAAGTGTTTTCAGACACTAGAAAAAGACAAAAATGTTTATCTCTTAGCAAGCCTCCATGAAGGGTCCAAATTTTCTATAGAAACTTATACTTGTCTACATAGTACTCACACAAGCTATCTTAGTAGGCCCACAATAACTGCAGGTGATTTGCTTGGATTCATTTAAAAGCAGCAAAATAAACCCATATCTGTTTGTGTATGTATAAAAGTTGGCACACACATTTACTCGATATGTGTTGAAATATGTTAATGTAAAGACCGAAAACTCGCTTAACAGGTTATTTTTTATGCTCATAGTCACAGGACGTAAGCAAACACTCGTCGTTTTGCGTTCAGTCGTCTAAGCGATTTTTGATTACACTTCCGACGGAAATTATCATATATCCTTCAGCTTGAATAATTTTCATAGAAAATCGCGACATAGACTTGTAGAATATCCAACATCTATTGAAGCACACCTGTCAGTGTTCCATCCGGTAACTCGCATTCCTTGCGACCAGGCCCCTGGTGAAAGTTCGTCTCGCTATAAAAAAGGTTGAGCGTGTTTTTAGGAGTCTGTTAGCTTCGAACTTGCTAACTCGACACATACCATTTTAATACCCTTGCCGACGTATACATTTTTCATTTTATTAATATCGGACAACTATATTTTATTGCTTTTATTGACAACAGCCGTCTTCAAATATACTTTTTCATTTAAAAATTATATATGTCCAGGGTTGTGTGTTATTATAGCTGTTAACGAATACAAGAACAATGCTATACAATTCTGTACTATTACATATACCTAGTATCCTTAGGAACAATCGGAGGAGATAAAACCCAAAATCTGCAAGTGTATAAAGCCTCCTGGATGCAGACGGCAGCATTTTTGTTTTGTGATTTTAAATACAATTGTCAAAATAGAGAAATTAACTTTATGATTGAAAATAACTAAAAATACAGTAAATACAGTACTATTACATATATGTAACTAGTATCCTTAGGAACCATCGGAGGAGGTAAAACCCAAAATCTGCAAGTATATAAAGCCTTCAGGACGGCAGCATTTATATTTTGTGACTTTAAACACAAGTGTCAAAATAGAGAAATGAACTTTATGCTTGAAAATAACTAAAAAATCTGTAAAATTAAAGTGTGGAACTCAGAATTTATAATAAGCTTGATCTATAATGCCTAGTAAATTTGGGGCAACATTTTTTATCAGAATATAATGAAATATATATTATTTATTGATCATAAATAAATAACAATTAAAGTCCCCTTTAAAAAGTATCTTTACAGTTTTTTTCACTTTTTGTGAGTAAGGTTTGAAAACAAAGCCATTACCCAACAGATGAATAGACAGACAGACAGATAGACAGATAGACACCCTTATCCTGAACAAGCGGCCCGGTCAAACGGCAGCGAAACCCGACACTAATTAAAGGCATTTGTTGTACCATTTTCATTCAATTAATTATTTTGGCTATCAACACTGTCAATCTTTTTATCAACAAATCTGCCAAGCCAGCGCCGCATGGGTAATTGTAGAGTTCAGGACTCGCAAGTCGCTAGCTTCAATAGCGTCAGCACCGTTGACAGCAAACTTATTTGTTTTGGCAGCTTTCGACCAGCAGATGGCGTTGAGTAGCGGCCAACGTTAGTCTAACAGTAGGTAAAGAGGATGATGATAAGATGATGAGCGAGAGGGTGGCACTTTCTCCTATAACGGTTACAGTTACAGCGACCAACAATGGGTGCTTTACTTTCTGCCACATAATTATCTCTAAAATATCGCAAGAAGTATTCGCTACTACTTGTGGATTCTTATTATATCCTCTGTTAAGTGTCTATCTGTTATCAATTGTGTAGATTTTTTTTATTGCACGCTTATAAGTAGAAGTAATACGAGAATAACTATCACATATTAATTTCCAATAATTGTCAATGACTTTATAGATAACTAAAACAGTCTCAGTACTTTTTAAAAACGACGATACAATTACTTCCATTTTTTTATTTCTTACACAGTAGACCATAAAAGGTGCTACTGACCTTCTTATGAAGGCTCTTCGACACATAGACAGCAAAGGCTGTTAAACTTTAACCCGAAAGTGTTTATCCAAAACGGAGTTTTTTCTATCTTTTAAAAAGGCATATTAAAGTAAAGATGGGCTTTCATCCAAGTCAAGTTAGTTGGAGTCGTCTTCTGCTGTGGTTAGAGTGTGGCCTGCCAGTTCGTCATCGGTACAACGTCAACAGTGACGCCATTGCAATCTAGATTTGAGATCGGAATCGTAAAACCGGAAATAAAACAGGAAAATTAAAAAGGTACAAAAGGTGGAAAATAGAGTGAAATGCTCGCAGTTTGCGCAAACAGATAGACCGTTGGACGGGTAGGCTGACAGGCACGCTCGAAGAGCACCATTGAGGGCCATTCCTGGTAGCCTGGCAGGCTAGTGAGAGACCTGCGAAAAATTTACAAAAAGCAAAAAATATTTACAACTCACAGGGCAATATGTAAAATGAAAAAAGTAGCAGTGGGCTCAAAAGCCTTAAATCGCCCACCTTTTCCACAACTGCCGCAAGGGCACCAACTACAAGGCCAGACCTGTCGCAGTCTGATTAAAGTAGCCATCCATCCCCATAGGCATGCATTCCATATGGCTGGCCTTTCATTTAAACATGCAATATTTCTTTTGCCTTAAGTAGTCAAATCATTTCCTTGTATAAACACATATTGTAGGTAACATTAATACATAAAAATCAGTTTGAGCTTTATTTCCACACCTTTTGATAGCCTTCAGCTTTTGGAGACTCAGTAGAATTGTCATATTTAAGACTATTTAAACGAACTGATTCAAAAGAAACAAAAAAGCTAGCTTGAGAATAACAAATTGCCCGACCAGCATAAGAAGTAACGCCAATGCCACGCACTAAACACCAAGGACAAACAGAAAACAAAATAAAAAAAGCCCGGAAAATAGAGAATAATATCAGAAAATATTTAGAGCAGAGATGAGAAAACAATTACTTAAAGCAATTCTTCCAAACCATTTGTATTAAACGCTCAAACAAAGGCACTTGCTCCCGTCAAACTGCCTGAAAGAACATTCCGTGAAAATACATATGACTGTCGAACTCTGTATTTGGCTAGTGTAGGTTGAGTTTGGTTGGGCTCAGAGCTTTTTGTTTGGCAGCTGAAAGTTGGTGAAGCGCCGTGCAAGCACCACAAAACCAATACCAAACCGAAAGTAAAATCAAAGTCAATGACTTATTGAAGGGGAAACAGCAATAAAATGCAATAAAAATCCGTTACAAAACAAAAAACAAAACTGAAAAAAAATATATGAAAAAGGAATCCGAATGTATTTTAAGCAAGAGACTTACATACATATGGTACATATGACTTAAGGGCGTTTGTTAAAACAGAGCAAATATTTCATTATAATCTTCTTAGTTAACCTCCAATTTTAATTTACAATCACCAGATAAAGTATTTACTATGATGAGTATGAATGGATATGTATACATATGTATTATGTATGTAATTACCATTGGGGTTCAATCCTTATCTCATTTTTTAATCTATTTTGTATTTTCCTCTTTTTCCTATATTCTACCTTTCTATTTTAATTTTATGTTTTTTTCTTTAGGTCTGTTATTTTGTGTGTCTTTTATTTGTGCATGCATACAAATTATGAATCGATGCAAATTTCCACTCAATTACCTATCATTGTTACTTATATAAAACTGTCTCCATTTTTCTCTGGAATTGGCGTGTTTTTGCTATTTGTATAAAATTACTAGTAAATGGGAGCAATACAATTTTATGTGAATTAAACTATAACCTATTATAAAATCTGCAAAGGAGTCCATAAAAATTACAGTTTAGATAAGTAAACAATTAACCATTAAGTTTTAATTGTCGATTGCTCCTATAGAGTATGTAACATTCATCTATTGACAGACGCTTGGCACTTTGAGAGATATTTCAACAGTGCCGTACGAGAATTTTATTTGAGTCATGTCTGCAAAGCCATGAAAGAAAAGGCTTTCGAAAAGGTCGGAGAGAAATCTTTTTCATTGATTATTTAACGACTTCTTAAGTGGTTTCTTAAGTATAGAAAAAACTTGCCGCTAATATGCGATTAAGGCAAAGAATCCGTAATAAGAAGCAAGTGCCTGAGTGGGATCGTGTGTGTGTTCATGTGTCTCTTTATGAGTGTTTTCTTTGGGTGTAGTAAAACTTACTTGGTCGCGTCAAAGGAGAAAAGCGTGCCCACCAAGCTAGTCAAAGTGAATTGATGAAGCGTTTTTCGAAAAGTTTTCTGAAGCTATGGAGTAAGTAGAACACTCATAAGCCGGTAGGCTGGCCAGGGGGCTGGCGAAACCAAAGCAGATGGCAGGGTTGTTCGGTGGGTTGGCGCAATTTGCAAGCTAAATTGCACGAAGCAAATAATAAGAAGAAGTTAGGACAGCTACTACGGACCATGCAAAGTTTCAATTCAAACGACTGAGAAAGTCACAGAGCAGTCGACTGTGAAACACTATGTAAAAAGTATCCAATTACTAGCGCGACGTATTGTCTCTTGCATTTATAAGATAGAAAAATCTGGTGAAAATTGTTTTAATAATTAATTTTTGGAAATTATAAACTTAGGTATACAAAAGGAATCTGTAGAAACCGTTATGAAACTTTAGAAAATCTTTTAACCTTAAAATAAGTTGCCACTTAACTACACAATTCCAACAAGATTATTTGAGAACGAGTGTGACTATTTCCACATATAACATACTATATATTTTAAAACTTATTAGGTTATGTCTTAAAAATATTATGTACATGGCTGGACGACCTATATATACCTATATGTAATATGAGTATTTTTAGCTAACTCAAGGTCATTTCGGTTAGAATTCGCTTTAAAGCGTAACATCGTACAGAAAGATTATAAAAACTAAAAATCATAAAACCTTTGTATTCATAGTACTGGGTATAAAAAACTGTGAAAAAAGGACCATAAAGAAAGGTCAAAAGAACTTGGATAAAAGACGGGATAAGCTGGCGCGCTTAAGTAACTCAAGTGGCATTCGCTTAAAGTTTAGTGGTTCCTTGCTTTTTCCATGCAAACGTAGCTAAGTTCGAGATGAAGTTTGCAAAAGTCGAACCGGGTATTTGTTTGTGTCTGCAATGTGCGACGAAGATGTCGTTGAGCGATTATGTTCTCCGCAGCTGTTGCTAGGATGTTGACCCGTGCTCCACGAATCTACAATCAATTCTCTTGCCTGGGTTAGTTTTTGTCACAAGCTCATTGTGTTTGTATTTTACTAATCAGAGTTCTTATTATTTTAATTTTTGTGAGGAATTTTTTTTACAGAATATATTAATTAAATTAAATAATAAAATATGTATACCTTTTTAAAGATACATGTATGTTCATGTATTCCAGAAATATTTATTCATACGAAGAATATACATACTATCTTATGTCAGGAAGTAAGAAAACGGCGTTATTCGAGGACGCATTAGAAGAAGAGGGGAAAACAAACCATGGGCTGTTGACTAGGACAATACTTCTGTTCGCATTGAGATAGAATTCCGGCTGTAGCGTAAAAAAGTACTCTAAAGAAAATCCCAACGTAATGCAATTTTCATTTTTCTGGTCACGTACGAAAAGTAAATCAATTAAGTTGTCATAAATTGTACTACTACCACTGCAGCTGGCGACACTTAGTCGTCGCTGCCGCCCTGGCTCCCTCAGCACACACACACATTGCACACGCATTCATCACCATCGCACACTGCCATCATTGCGGCACCCGTCTCGTTCTGAATTTCCGTCACCGCCTCTGTACCCGTCTCAATCACGGTTTTACATTATCCCAGCAATGTTTTTGTCGTTTGCTTTCTATTCAATTTCTTTATTTATTTGAACAGCAAATTTAACGCTATTTGTTTATACTTTCACTTCTACATACCCGACTGCGTATTTAAATAGAGTAGTAAGCCTCTGCGTTAAGCCCGCAATATTTAAACGAAAAGTACTATATATAATATTTTTGAAAAGTGCTTTGCTGGGTTACGCGATTTTGTGGACTTAAATTCAGACTAAGCATTACAGAAATGTCTGACTTCCTTACTAAAACTGGTTCCTAAAAAAAGTTTTTGCTTTTATGCTGCCGACAAAACGACTTGATGCAACATTTATTTTCCTAATAAGCTTTTATAGAAAGCGCTTTTCCAAACAATCAATAAAATGAAATGGACATAACCAATATTGCTTAGTTAAAAGTATGCAAGGCCCTCTAGCGGTATATAACAAGGGGCATAAAGCTTGAATGAATTTATACAATACAACAGTAACTTATCTTTTGTATATAATACTATGACTGAGATTACTGAATTTGACATATAGTATGTACATACGTAAATCTTTAGAACAAACATCATTTGCGTATAAAATACATTCATTATTCAGAAGTGAAATGAATACAAGTTTTGATTTAAAAACCTCAGTTACTTTCATATCAGCTTTTTTCTAACAAATGCCGAAACTAAAAAATTTTGTATTATTAATGTTGACAACCGATGAATATGTTTGCATGTGCTGAAAGACAATACATGCGACATGCCGAAAGCTACCTCCTTTTGTTTATTGGTAGGAAATTTAATTTTCTGATCGACGAGTAACTCAAATGGTTTGCTCTCTGCGGAACTGTACAATTGACAGCAATGTCCAGTCAACAGTATCAAAACCCAACACATATCGTGGTGTAGCTGTTGGTCAATTGAGGAAATTGAGCTGGCACCATGACGATTGACATGCCTCTGCTTCGTCTGCTGTCCATTTTTCGGGAATGACATCTTGCATTTCTCTGAATCCAATCACGGTGCCGACGACACGTTGCATATGAAATGCGCTATGCATGAGGAAATCTAATAATTCTTTGCCAACTGGCACTCCATTAGCGTCTAATCCGGAATGAACAAGTGCCGCATACATACATACACAGCTTGTTATTGTCCAGGATTGAAGGGGTGTACGTGCGTGAATGAAAGAGCGGACGGTATATAGGAAAACTTGGAACTGATAACTGGTAGCACCGGCAATTTCCTAGATGACTTAAAACGGGGGACTCGCTTCAAACGATAAGTTACAAGAGAGGTTTGTCGATGTGTATGAGATAGGTGGATAGACACATATAGTACGTGCATACAAAGGTACTACTCATAAGTTTGTACATCGATCTTTCAATGTAGCCAAATGCCTATTTTGTGTATGAATGTGCTTGCACAAGTTCGAGGATTGGCGATTTATTTTGCACAAGTTTTAATTTCCGGCAAATTTCCTAGTGCAATTTCCCTTTTAGAGCTACCGTTGAGCTTTGTGCAATGTAGAGTATCGTTGAGGTTATGTCGACTCCAAAAACCTTTTGTTACGATTTTATTTCTAAGGCTTAAATCGTATATATGCAAATGTATGTAACAAGCATAAGAAAGCAAGGCATATCCCATAAAGAACATACTGCTGAATATCACTACCCAAGTCGATTGAGCCATGTCTGGCAGTGTGAACACACAGATCTCAGCTATTATAAAGGCTAGAGATACCAAATTTGGCATCAAGATTTCTAAATACTTTATTTCACTTTTATTTGAAATACATATTATTTCAAATATTGGGTACAATATAACATAGGTCAAAGGGTATCCTACTATTAAGTGCGCTTGACTCATACGTATATATCTCTTTCTGTCGCAGAGATATTAAGTTAGTTAATCTTGATCTTTAAGTCGATTGGTTAGCGACGAAGATACTAACGACCGTAAGTCAAATTATCTGACTGACCATTGAGACTTTAAATTAATACTCACTTTCTTTAGCTTGTGGAGAACGATAATTCTTCAGGAGTTTAAGCGCTGAGATACCGATTATCTCGTAATTGTGCTATATTATACATTCAATTGCTTTTAAAACTTTAGAAGAGCTTTTCTCAAAACTCCTCTTTTTTAAGTCGGTGGTACATCCGATTTTAAAACTGCGTCAATATAATTTCGTTCATCCGTACAAGAAACATATATTAAATAAACCAATTCAATTTTTTCAGTTGACATAATACAGTGAGGCCAAATTTTAGGCACCGAAGGACGCCACAATTTGAAGCGACTTCGATTGACCGCCAACGGGAAATATAATAATTATTTTTTGACAAAAAAATTCCTAGATACTCTCAAAATATAGACATTTATCATGTACAAAACTTATTGTAATTATTATATTTACTTCGAAATGATTAAAAATAACTGATTTCAGCATCGGAAACTATCCTGCTCTCTTAAGACCCATTGACTGGAATATACTGAAGAAATAAGAAGTGTAAACCCAGCTTTTTAAAAAACACTTTACAAATTTGGGAGCTTGCATAATATTTTGTGGAAGCACCTTTTTTTAAAATCCAAAATTTAAGAGGAAATCAAAGCTTTATATCTCGTTGGCTACAATTTAACTTATTAAGATTGAAGTATACCCACTGTCTGTTTTCAACTTACAGTACTTAATAAAGTGTGCAGATCCAACTGGCCCTGCACCTAGGCCAGTCAGTTTGCCGTTGCAAGGCTGTTTTACATTATCAGCACCAACCACACAATATATTTAAGTTGCGTCAACGTAAGTGGCCAACAAGACACTTACCCTACCTACACATAAGAAACTGAGAAATACCCACGCAAACATAGACTGACACACACATACACATAGAAACACACGAAAACGCTGAGAACTTTGGCCATAATTCATGTGGTGCTAGCTGCAAAGACCTTTCAGCTCAGTTGCCAAATATTGTGTTGTGCTTCTTGCTCGACGTGGCAACTATTTGGCTAGCACCATTTTTATTATGACTGGTCTTTGAAAGTTTATATTTCTGTCTTTCTTATGTCTAAATATGATACATGCCGCTGATACAAGTTTAAGCTGCATCTTGCAAGTGCTGCAAAATCAGCCACCAATAAGTTACCCATACAAAACTGGCTATAAATAACATCCTACCCTTACCGTGGCTAGCACACTTCTCAGCTCAGCTTGTTTCATTTTTTTTTGTATCATAGTTGTTACTGTGAAACAGATTGTTTGCAACTAACACAACGAAAACTGCCGAGCCCAGCAAATTTTCTTTAGCTGTTGCTGTTGTTTCCCTTGAACATTCTGTTCTAAAAGCTACATTTTCTGATTCGGCGGAAGCGCTGCATGCCTGGTTTGTTTCTTATTCGCTGATGGTGTAAATTTCTTAAAGTTTTCAAACTTGTGCGTTGTTGTTGCAACTTCAGCTGTTGTTGCACTAAAAGTTCACTGTTCCGTTTTACTGTCTTTCAAACGTTTGTGGCAATGCAGCGTATCAGCAGGACGGCAGGCTCTGCTATTGTGCCGGTTATTGGCCTCTAGTTCTGATTAAAAAAGCAACTTGTGTACTGCTTGCCACTATTAATAAGCAAATTAAAGTTAATATTCGAAATGTCAAGGTTTTTAAATTCTTATAATGCAAGTTTCAGCAAAAAGAATGATTTTTTGTGGTCATACACATTTGTAAACAGACGAAAGAGGCAGGTATTTGAACAGACATACTCAAACAAACTTAAGATTCCTAGTAACAAGATTTTCAGTAAGTCTTATCTCTTGTTAGCGGCATACTAGACACATGTGCATGTATATGTATGGGTTGCTTTTAGAACTTAATTAAGTATTTAAAGGTTTGCAATTTCGCCTGTTTTTATACATACTTGTTTGAATCGATTTCAATTAAAAATAATTTACAAATAAAAGTTGCGGTAAAAAGGAATTGGCAAACGGCAGAAACACAGAGTGAAGGGTTTGGTAGTTGTTTAATTCGTGTGAAATTGAAAAGCTCAAACAGCGTAAACATACACATATTTTACATCGCTCATCATCAACAGCTGTTTTTTGGCTTTTACTGTTACCCCATTAAATACATAAATATGTGTGTATTAATTTTACATTCAGATACCATACATTGCATACTATATATATACATATGTATATACATATAAGTGAACTTAAGCATTGTTTATTCACATTGCTAAATCGTTATTTAAATTTCCAGATCATACAGATCCATACAGTCATTTCTACTTTGTATGTGTATATTGTGACACATAACGTACTATATGTTTGTACAAAAATGTGAATTGCAATGCACAAAGTGCATGTACTATATGAATGTTTGCACATTTCAATAATATAGTATGTAGATACATACACATAAACAATTTAACTAAAACGTTTTTGAGTGACTTTTCAATTTGAAAACATGCAAACCGATTTAAATACAAACCATTCATAACTTCTTGAAATACTGCACTTTAGGCAAAATTAAATAACAACGGAAGTATCCTCTACAGGATACATGTATGCATGTTCTGTTATATTATATATTAACTATCTCAAGCATTTATTTGGATATTGCCTTACCACATGCACTTCATTTTATTTTTATTTTTGACGTATTTTATTTTTTTACTTTCCACACTTTTCCCATATTTATATATTCTTAATAAGAAAGTCCTGGCAAAAACGCATTGTTTGACTTGGGATACAAAAGGATCTCTCAAGATGAGTTAAAGTAATTGATTATGTTTATTTTGAATGCGAATCGACAGTCCTGAGGTTGTTTAGCTCCAAAACATTAGCCCTTTTGAAAGACGTTATCGAGATGCCGAAAATTACGTCGATGGTTCCAATACTAGCTGAATATAATGGTTCAGAATTTTATGGAAGTGTGTATATTCAATATTATGTCTCACTTTAATTGGCACTGATAAGTTATTTCGACGCACAAACAGACAGATTCAGAATATACATACTTTATGGGGTCGGTAATACGTATATTATTGAATACATTGTAATATGATTTTAAATGTTATTAAATATGGCATGTTGGTAATGTTGGTAAGGTATGTTTTGGTTTGCAAAAATGGTAACTATATAATATTAATACAAACGAGAGCAACAGTTGAACGGCACTCGACAGTGGAATAGCCTTCGACCTTTTTTTCGATGTAGTTAAATTTGTTAAATTCAGACATACATGTGCATGCTTCCAAATTATGCTCGACAGATGGCGCTCGAGTTTCACGTTTTCCTTCCTCCCTTGTTAACTGACACAAGCATTTGGTGCTACGACTATCTTCATACTTTCTTAAATAGCTTCTGTGTTTATTATTTGATCAAATTAAAATTTGAAAGATACGTAGATATTTGAATCAGCTTATATATCAAAGTATGAAAGTTGTATCTTTATACGTCGCTTACAAGTCGACTTTAAAGATTTAATTATTGATTTGTGGTGGTGGTGAGCGTAGCACCCAACATTTAAAATAAACTTGATCAGCGTAAAGTAAACAGGAATCTTCCTGCCAAATATAATATCTCTATACATATATCTATTTTATAATAACATGGCTCAATCGACACAGTTAGTAATCCAGAGCAAGAACTTATATACTTTATGGCGTCTTCCACGCATTCTTTTGCTTGTAACATATATTTGCACAAGGGTATACCTTTTTTGACAAAAAAAAAAACAATATTTAAAAGTTTTTTTAATTTTCAGGCTTGGTGACGTAATTAAACTATTCGGATTATATACCTTTACAATGTAAGTAACAATCTGTCTGAAATTAAGATTTGAAAGGCATTTACTCTAAGAATATTACCATTTTAACATGTCAAAGATAATTTTTCTTGCTTGATTATTAAAATATAAACGTTTTGCGGTAGAAAAAATAATTTTCTTTACTTCAATGTTTTTTGAGCTTGAAAAGCTACAGAAGCAAAAACATTCTTTACATTCTAAAGGAATTTTTAATATTTTAATGTGCGTAAGAGAAAGGAAGCGTGACAACAGAGATAAGAACAAACGCAAAGTTCTGAAGTAGATTCTCCCTTAAATAGCTTAAGTGACGGCTGAAGGGTGACGAGCATAGTAAAGGTGGTGCCGTTTACTTTGGCAAGGACGGGTCGAGAACATTAGAGGAGACCCATAGTACGAGCTGCAAAATTATTTTGCAATAAATTTTGTGACATATTTCCATGAATGTTAAAAAAACGAGAAGAGGAAACAAACTTGAAGCTTTTCTGGCAAACACAAAGACCAGATCTTAAGTGAGACAGGTAACAGCTGGAGGAGTGTGGGCGTACTTTGTTTTCTTGTGTCATGTGCTTCCTCCTTATGTATATATATGTAACACATACTAATATGTATGTATATTAAAAGCACATCAAGCCTTAAGTCGCAGCAACTTAAATTGTCTCTGAAATTGTTGTTCTAATAAAAGCAAATAATATGTGTCGCGACTAAGCAATATTACAACGTGCGGCCGTGACTTTATGACGTTTTGATTTATATATTATTGAAAAAGTTTTGTCTGTAGCAGAAAAATCACGAGCTAGAAGCGAAAATCACGTAGGCGACATTTCCCATTGATACTGATATTGCATATTGCTATGCGCTTAGTAAGCTTATAAATAATTTTTACCAGAAAATTTGACAAGAGCCACAGAGCAGTGAATTAAATAAATTTTTTATGAACTGGATAAATCATCCAAGTCCTTTTTAATAGCGCTGTAAGTGAAAACAATGTTGAAGATTTTATACGTATATCCATTGGCTTTCGTCTCATCATTTTGAGCTAAAGTTCATACATACATATATAAAAGTACGCCTAGGGTAGGGCACATAGGCTCATCAAATTTTACGTTCGATTTCGTACAGGAACAGTGCCCTTACAGCACACCTACTCATACATTTAGTTATCCCAAACCCTCCAAATGTTTCTACAAGTTATTTTTGGCAAGAAAATTAATTAAAAAGTTTTTAATCAGACTTTGAATACGACAGCGTGCCTTCAAAAGACAAAATTGGCATTTTGTTTTCTCACAGACGCTTGTGCTGCTGAAGGTGATTCAGCCCTACAGTCGTGTTTGCCAAAATAATTTATGGAATATTGCAAATTAACAATATTTGTATACCCTGCGATCATTGAAAATGGTCAAAAAAGGGTATACTAACTTTGTGCAAATGTATGTACAAGGCAGAAGGAGGCGTGGGAGACCCCATAAAGTATATATATTCATGCTCAGGATCACCAGCCGAGTCACCATGTCTGTCAGTCAGTCTAACTTTCCTCATTAAAATATCTACTTATCCTACAAATTTCAATTTGATCGGACAATAAACACAGAAGTTATTTAAGAAAGTATGAGCATAACACCAAGCTAACAAGCGAGCGCCATATAATTAATAATTTTAAAGCATGCACATTTATGTTCATATGAATTTAACAAATAAAACTACAGCGGACCATATGTAGGTCGAAGAGTATCCCACTGTTACGTGACGCTCGACTATTGCTCTTGTAATATATGTATATGTTTTCTATCAAATCTATTTTAACACAGTGATATGTCCAAAAAAATTGTTTATCTCATTGAGAATGGTTAATAAATACGTATGTTCGTATATATGTATAATAATAGGAAGAACATGACCGGAGACTTTAAGCGAAATATACATACATATGTACTATTTACTATGTTATTCATATTATTATATAATATTATATAATATATAGTATGTATATTCATTTAATTAGAGAAGAATCAAAGTTTTACAATTTTAATAAAAAACAACGCACAAGAGTAGTCTTAGTTTTATTATTCTTATCATTAAATAAAATATTCTTTTAACTAAAATAGTGGGAAAGAGGCTTTGTAAAAAATTATAACTATTACAAGTCGGGGGTAATGGAATATACATATGTTAGCAGCCTCTCTAAGTTGTTTGATATATAAAGCCTAATTACTAAACTTTACAAAGTTATCGTTAAAAATCAGCTGTAAGAAAAACGAAAGGTGTTCCTACGTTCGTTATCTTAAAAACATGCGTTCGTATGTGTTATGTGCTCAATGAAAAAAAGTTTTAATTTATGTCAAAAGCTTTTGCCAACAATTTTAATATTCGCACAATTTTTGCGAAGTTTTCTGTGTCACTTTATGGTTCTTGTTATCCTCTTTCCTTTTAGTAGACAGAAAGGGCCACAGAAGCCGTAGCAAGACTCTGAGATTTCAAATTATCGAATTCTTTGAAGTACTTTACGTCATATAAAAAAGTTAAATTTATATTTTAAGAGACAAAACATCTTTTAAACGTTAAAATAACTCAACTACGAATAAAACAAGAAACAAAGAAAATACAATTACTTTCGACCCATCAAAGATATTAAAAAACGTTTGAATGGGTGTTCCTACTGTCCTATAATGTATTACAAAACATATATTAAAATAATATGATGTATATGATGTGTATGATGTATAAAAATTATTTAGCTAAAATTTAAGCTAGGTAATTATTTTATATATCTAACGGTTTTTTTTGATAGCGTGGGAAAAAGGAAAAATTTGTATCTATAGCTTGGTACTCGCTTAACAGATAGAATAGTGATTTGGGAGATAACAACGGACACTAACCAACAAAGGTTTTACGGGTTAGAAACTAGGACAGAGCTACGAATGCTTTCCAGCTTAAAACTTGAAAAGCTAGTGCATAAAGCTTAATTTACTACAATCACCAATTATGCTTATAAAAAGGTAAGACTGCTATCGAAGGTTAAGTTTGATAAGCTATTACATTAACTGTATTACTTCTACAATCACCAAGACTCCTTGAACACAGGTTATTATAATTTCGAGGTAAAAGCTCGAAAAGCTTTCACAACAACTTTTATTGAGTACATGCACCAATTATTCAAGTGTCTTTGAATTATAGCTTAAGTACTAACAACTTTGAAAATATATTACAAAATTGGTATTGAGTCCAAATATTAAAGAAACAAACCTACCCTGGTATTCTGTGCCATTTTCTAAGAATGAAAGCTTTGCAAAATAGAAAAGCTCTTGGGCTTTGAAAATACTATCCAAATTTGTATCGAGTCCGAATATTGAACAAACAACGTCAGATTAGTGAGAAGGAATTGTCTCATAAGTTTTTGAATAAATAATCATAATAGTAGGAAATATTAAAAACAGTTATGTCTGCATCCAGAACCCGAAGGTCTAGCAACAATCGTGCTACCTTAAATAGTCTTAGCGAACAAACGAAAAATATTACAAATGGAACTCAAAGAGAAAATAAACAAACTATTATTGAAAACAGCTCTAATAGTGTAATAAGTGATTTTGCGCATCTTCGACCGAGAGGCGGGCTTTTTGGCAGGTGGTATTGGAGAAATGTTATAGACGAGGTTGAATTTGCAGTTCATTGCATATCAAAGCCCCGATTACCAGTAATCGACTACTCACTAGTACTACCTCCCCGCTTACGGGAGCGCGTCAAGCAGATTCAGGCATACGATTATTCAAAATCTGATGATGTGGTTTTTATTCGGGATGAAATGCGCGAAGAACGGCCTCATGACTATCAAATTGCAAGTGAACAGCAGGACAAGGAAGAAAAAGATGGGGACGCACATGTAAGTTCAAAACAATGCTCATCAAGAAAAATATCAAGTTTGTAAAAGTAACACAAATTACAAAATTACAGTCAATCACAATCAGCATTAATATATGGTATATTCAATGTGTGCTTCACTATGTGATACACGTGCTACTTGCACTAACTAATTTTGACCAAAATCATTTCTTTTTAACTTTTCCACTGTATGAAGGGTATAACAAAAATCAGTCCAATTCGGCTTCATAAAAAAGCTAATTACACGCTATCAGTTATGATTGCCGACATTTTTGGTAAACTTTAACATGTATTTCATAAATTAAATACACAGGGGATGCCTGGCCGCAAAAAGAAATTGGAAGAACATTTTAACGAAAGTCAGCATTCAGATATTGTGCGCATGGATCATGAATTTGAGAAGTTCGATCTTCGGTTAGATGAACCAGTTGGTCATACACACCACACTGTTGACAAGACTAGCTGGTATGCAAAATTTTTATGCGCCACTCGCGAAGAACGCGTCTGCTGGGACTCTAGAATAGAAAGATCTAAGCCAGGAGATGTAGCCTACACTCTGGATGAGCAAGCAGAGAATCTTATGGATGCTGTAAGTCATTAAGAAACGCTTAGGGATTTTTAAAAGTACCGTTTTATTTGTAATAGTCTGCTGAACGTTTTATTCACTGGCTAAATTCTATTGGAACTATGGACACATCAATGACACCAGAAAAGGTAAAGAACCTATTCTCCATTAAGGGCGATCCAACACTTTTTGGCATCAGTTAAAACGGATCCAAAGGAAGTTAACGCAATAGCTCAAACTGTGGCCGATAAGTGGAACAAACCTCATGTGAGTGGCTAATATAATATATAAAAAATATTCGTACACCATTGTAATATCTATGTTATGCGGAAAGTTTTTATGGATACTTTTATTTATTTGTGTAGATGGCGATTGAGTTGAAGTACGAAAAGCATATAAACGACCAAGCGATGCGCTCACCCAAAAAACCTCTTCTTAGTGCTTTTGGTCGAACTGTGCCTCTAAGAGAACGACCTTGGGTCAAACGCTCTGGCGATAAGGTTATTGAGACTGTGTACCCAAATGATCTTTTGACGCGTGAAACAATATTTAAGGGCATTACTCATCTTCGCAGTACTACAGCCTTAATAGATTTTTATTTAAACAAACCGAAGTTGCCACGACCCTTATATTTACTTGAAAGTGGGGACTTCCAACAAATGAACACAAGTGAAACTGTAGTTGAAATACCACTTTATGAATATCTCGGCTTACGGTATTAGAAACCTTAAAACTTATCGAAATTAATAGTTGTAAAAATTTATCAAGTTAAATCTTACATAAATAAAATAATCTGGAAGAAAATTTCAAAGAGTAAATATTACCAAAAATTATTATGGCCTAATATAATGTCATCAAAAGAACATATATGGAATATTAAAAAAAAGATTTTTTCAGGTGCTTTAATCAATTATTCAGTTAACAAAAAGTTCAACATCGGAAATCTCTAATGTTCATTTCTATATCATAATGTACATATGTATAAGACTTTCGACATGTTACTGCTAATCCTAATGCTCCTTGTCATTTCGAATTCTTTCGCTTCATTATTATAAAGGAACAGGCAGTTCATTGTCATCCCTAAGCAGTTTTCAGCTATCTTTTCTTTTATACATACATACAATTGTATCAATTGTACGCATGTACACACCCATAAACAGACATGTGTAAATATGTACATATTGTACATATTTGGACAACACCAACACACAAACAGTCTAACGCCATTTGAGAACAACTTTATGTTAAGCCTTCTTCAGAAAAGTGGCAGAGCGTGAGCATACAACGAAATGAGTTTTGGCATGACAGTATTCAACAATATTAAACAAGTTTCGTCTCATCAATGTCTTCCTAATATAAAAGGAAACATTTGTTTGCTTGAAAAAGGTCGAATTTACAAATTTTAGTAGTATATTAAACCTTTTTCACCACAAAAATTGTCTTAAAATCGTTCTACCGGTTTTTCGATACTCGGTCTTGAAGTCTCAGCAGAAGCTGTCAATAAAAAATTATAGCATGTCGATGGAAGTCTTATTGCGATAAATTTGGGTCTTTTTACATATTTGCCCTTTTTACTATGTTTTTCATACCGTTGTAGCGCACAGAAAATGACATCGGCCCCGTAAGGTATACCATTTTTGTTCTTGATCATCGCCAACAGGCGAGTCGAACTAGCCTAGTTACTTCTACCCGGTTTACAGAATTTGTGTAAGGAACAATGAGATGGAGTTTATTTTAGTCCGAGATTAATACACTTAACGGATAGGGCAGAGAGTATACAGCTGAAAAATGTTCGGCTTATCGCTTTCTCAATCCCACACACATATGCAGATACACGTAGTCGACTTGAATATACCCAGTTATGAAGATACTGGAAAACATGCTATTATATGTATCTGAATAATGCTATACTGAGAGATCAATGCAAGAACAAAGTTTATACATGCACATAGATACATTATACCAAATGTGTAGACACACTAACTTATGGATAAATGAACAATGCTAGTTGGACTCATGGATTGCTTCTGATCAAAAATATACATCCTTATGTATGTGTTTTGTGGTCAAAGATGTCTCCTTCTGTACATTGTTGACTTCTGGTCAAAATTAATAAATACCCTCTGGTGTTTATGGCAAAAGACAAACAGTCTTTTGGGCTCGCAGGAATGGCTGGATTAGCTTGGCTGATAATTGTGACTAAGGGGATACATACATACATATATATATATGTATCTGTGTGTGTCATACACACACATACATATATATGTATATACATTTTTAAATATATAGGTATGATACACTTGTGTGTACTTATAATTAAGTGTGAAAACTGAACTCTTTTTTGACAATACTACCCTTTAACTTATGCTACTGGGTATGAAAATTAAATTGAATAGTCTTCTCTATATACATACACACAATACGATGTGTTCATACCTGTCAATAACTGAAAACATTGATGTCGCTCAATCATTGAATGAATGACTTGCAGCCAGTTAAACCAAGAGAACTTCTCTCACTTGTTTGAGGTTATTTCGCAGCAGCACTGCACCGATTTGATTTTTAAACAATAGAGCTAACTGACAGGACTCAAAGACCGATGCCTAGCGCAAAGGGGTTGGCTGGTATAAGTTACAGTGACTTACATACAATTTTAACATCCGTTATAGAACTCGACTTTATTTTTCAGTAAAAAATATTTCGCTCTTTCTTTTATTAAAATTTTACTCTTTGATGCTTATTCTTTGAAATGGTACAAAAAATGTTTATATGGATTTAATAAAAATTAAAACCAAAACCGTAAATTTAATTTCATCATATTTAGTAAGAGCATATATGCTTCGTTATTAATTTAATGACACTCCTGAATGTTTTTTTTTGCACTTTTCCTGTATTCAGATGTAGTTGGTTCTCACGTTTTCAATTTAAATAAACAAAACATTTTAATTTCAGAAATTTAATTAAACAGCACTCTCAGTGCAGGTCCAAGATAACATAGGTGTCGCGCATTGTCGTTTATTGTCGTTCACGTTTCCGTTCTTTTTGTCTTTTATGTTGACGAGACACACACCGACATAAACAGTTCCATAACTCTAATGGAGCCAATAATCATGTAAAAAGAGAAATCATTAATTAAAACAACTTACGTTTACTCTATATTAGAGTTACGTAAAGCTGTTAACGAAAACATTAACATAGGAGCTTTAATTAAGAATGGATTAAATTATTTGAAAATGTTCAACAAAGGATACAATCATTGTGTTATTGTATGTAAAGACAGCCGAGAGATTAAAAAACATAAATAAATATAAATATATTAAGGATCACAAGCTAAGTCGATGCAGTCATATCCGCAGAGGTCTTAGTTAGTTTAAAATCTATTTATAGATTTATTTCAGTTTTAGTCACTTTGGTTGTTTATGAAAATTGCTAGTTTAGTGGTAAAGTATTTAACAAATTGAAAGAAGGGTACCTTACCATTAAGTGCGCTCTTTATTTTTATAAAACTACTTGAAATATCCGGAGAAGTCTTCTTCTGTGCATTGCAAACTTTAGGAAATATTAATATACCCTCTGTTAAAGTATAAATGTTAACACTGTACTAACACTGTTTTTAAAGATGTATGCCTAAATAGCTTATATTTTATACATATGAAAATGAGGCACGACTTGATGGTGATAATTGGACGAAGGGTTTTATCAAGCATATGCACCATTAACTTCAATACATTAGTCGATAAATCTAACAAGCCTTTCGCTTAATTAAATAATGGAGAGAGGTGTAAAGATCAAAGTGTTTTTGAAAATAAAATACGAAGCAAATGTACACACAAACATGTGGTTGCATGTATTTTCTTTGTTGGCGGTATGGATATACATTGATGCTATTTTTGTCATCTTACACTCAGGTGCACAAATACCTGGGTTAAAATCACCGCTCGGATGGGTGAAAGCAGCGAAATCCCTTCAGTCATAATTAATTAAATCCTATATTTAGTTTTAGATTTAAGCACCATGTTTCTGCCCTAGTTGCCCCCGTGGGTGATGTTCACACGTAAATGTTTTGTACTTTAAAACTGCCTCTTTTTTAAATGATTAACAAGTATCGAAAGCAAAATTCGCGTGCGGCCGTCGTTTGCACCATTTTGAAAAACTCTTTAATTCCAAAACAGCAAATTTTAATAAAAATTCTCCTTCTTCCACCCATTCCTTGTTCTGTCAAACACCACACAAGCAGACACGCGATTAAAAATGTTTACTTCAATTATTTCCTTGTTTATCGCACAAACAGATTTAATCGAGTCCGTCTTAAAATCCTCAATCTAGAATTAAGTAATAGTACAGTAAATTGTTCTCAATATATGTACCTGTTCTCTTCTTCTTTTATCAAACGAACACTTAGAAAGTATTATCCCAGAGACAAGCAACCTGTGCGTTTTCTGCATTCATAACTGCATTAATGCAGTTATATGACGTTGAATTTGACAGTGCAGTAACAATGAAAATCATTATTTTCACACATGCACGTATTGCTTGTTGTTATTGCCAAGTGGTTACCGCATTGCTTCAAAATAACTCTAGAAAAGAGGTTCATTACGCATTACAATACGAGTACAAACCGCAAGGCACCTTTCTAATACCTAAAATTAAATCTTGCTTTCAGTTGTGAATTAAACATTACTAAAAACAAAAAGTCAACACAATTAACCTTAAATCTATGCTGAAAGGTCTATAGAACGTTGTGGGGAACTGAAATGATACATTTTGCGGCTATTTCAATAAAGCAGAGAACGGTTCAACAACAAAGGCGACAGAAGAGGAATCATTTGATGACTTTATTGCATGTCGATGCTGCTCCTGGAGGGTCGGGCCGCTAACAAAGTAACAACGGCAGTAACAGCAACCAAGGCCATTGCTTTTAACGTTAATTTATGCAACTTTTGTCAAACGAATCATGTTTGCTCGTGTATGTCATCTTGTTCATGCGATGCAGTGTTCAGTCCGCAGTTGCATGTCGGCAGAGTCTACTGTGGCACTAGTTTGAGTTGGGTGACTATGGGCCACAGGCCGCTGGCCGGTTCAGCCCCAAGCTTTTCAAAGCAACTAATTGGTAGAGACTACAGTCTTTGCAATGATTTTGCTTTTTTAAATTTTAAACAACGGATGTAATCATAGGTTAAAATGTGTCTGACTGTAAGAAAAAAACAACAACTGCGACAAGTAAGCGATCGCTGCAACAGTATATAAAACGTTATCAACTTTTTGTTATATTAATGATCATCTGTATGTGCACGTATAAACAGTCATATATGTACAAACAATGTATGAAGATATGTATTGATTAGATAAAGTATGTATCTATGTTTATCAATTGATTTCCAAACAGAGAGACTTTATTTATGCATTGCCATTTTTTATCGTACACAAAATATTTTAATATTATATTATCACATCGATGACCTGGGGAAAAAATTGTTGCTTCTGGGCAATGGGGAATATACATGCTAGATTCTCTTCACATCCCACGAATGACTGCATTTCTCCTGATTACTTTTTTAAAGTAACAAGCTGTGGGCAACTGTATTATTGCATGCCTTCGTTGAGCTGGGGAATTTCCGAATTTCACCGCTCGAACGAACCCCTCGTTCTCGGGAACTGCTGTTTCAATTACTCTCCGTTTTAGAGCGTATGCGCATGACCTTTCATGGAGGGGTCGCTTCATTTTTGCGGACTTAGTCAGACGATTGACGTTTACTTGAGCTTGCCCCAGTACCTGTTGCTAAAGCTAACAAACGAGCAACAGTTTATTGTTGAGCAGTCGGTATTTTTAGTGGTGAGTTGCGCAGTTTATACTCGTAACGCTAAGCAACGAGCTGCAGCAACAGGCTTTACCGGCAACCGCAACAGGCAGTGTTAGTGTGCTTGAAGCAGTATAATTTAAATATCTCGAAACGAATTAAATTAAAACTGTAATATTCAAAGGAATTCAGCTTTGACATTGAAAAACAAAATAAAAGTTTTATTTACACACGAAATATACGCGTTTATGTATGTACGTATGCAAACTCAGAGATAACATATCGACGTTCGGGATTACGGCTGCCTATTTCAAGCCCGCTTCCCCTAATATATGTAGGCCCAAAGCCGAGGGTGCATAAAAAACCATTTAACGCCATAGCCCTGCAACGCGAATGACGATAAAGAAAATTCTTCGTTTAAAATGTCGCTACAGTCAGCAAGAACACATCACAGCGCTTTTGGCTTATGGTACATATACTCGTACACTATGAATATGTGCTTGAAATTGTTTTGAGATGACCCTGCATCTGTCTTAAAACAATCAGTCACGTATCTCCATCTTTGATTAAGTCATACTTATACCAAAGACTCAAATTAAATAAATTTATTTCCAAAGTATTTGGGAAATGTATACTTGTCTTATACTCAAGTGTGTTCACTATACGATTGTTTTACTATTGTAAAATATTTTTGTAGTAATATTAAAATATTAAAGTAAAATGAATAAAGTATGCAATATTCCAAGCGAAGCTTTAATAATGGTAAGCTAATATCCAACGTAAGCTTAAGTATTTAGTATACATATCCATGTATTATATTTTTCCTGAGCAACAATGCACGTGGTTTCTGTTTAGTTTTCAAATGATGCTTTCATACAGGGTCAACAACATTGCCTTACGCACACACTTGCAACCCGACTATTACGGAAACGGATGTGTCATAAGGCGTATACATATATGCATGTACATACATATATGCAATGTGTTCATACATTCATGTTCAGATGTCCACATTTAATGGCGGGTGAGTGTGTATATATATATATACATACATACACGTCGCGTTTTTCTCCTATCTCCTGCCTGTTGAATATAGGTTGTTAAGCGCAACAGGCTGAATAAAGCATGGAGAACATTACCGTTTGGCATCTAAGAGAATCGCATCCTCAGACATTGTAGTTTAAATTTGAATATATTTTGAATTTGAACGATTGTGTTTTCAAATAATAATAGCAAGAATTATATTTCTTTGTTTTCTTGCAGTTTTATCTATATACTATATGTGTTACCTAAATTCACATAAATATGATATATGAATTTATGTATGTATAAGTTATCTCCAAGCACAGCACATTGCCGTAGATATTGGCAAAGCGCATTCATATGCCCTATAAAAATGAGTGCAACTAGCTTCGTCTTTGCTGTGCACTGCGTCTGCCTGTTGCGCCCGATTTGGCCGCTACGTATACATATGTATGTATGTACATTTACACATGAATACATACCCAAACGTATATATAAATTCAACATAGGAAACGGGCAACGTAGAACCGGCGATGAGTCTGCGTATCTAAAAGTTGCAGGATGCAAGCTTCAGTCGTTTGACTGCCGCGTCCTAAGGCAGTTTTGCGCGCTCCTAACGAACTAAAAAGACGCTTAGCATAAAGGTTCACAACAAGTTTAATACTTACAAGCAGATGTATCCATATGCGTATGTTTTCGGGTAGAATGAATCCCAATTAAGCGGCTTCAATTGTCATTATTTAAAAAATTTTGTTTGTTTTTTATGAGTGAAGTGGAGCAAAAAATAATAAATAATGTTTATTGAAAGCAAAACATATTTAAGCTTTACGCGGTATGTATAGTTTCCTAAACCAGGTAAATATACTTATTTTTATGTTTTTTTATTTACTTTCATTTGCAATGTGCGTGATTTTGTAATCAACCAATTTTTGTTGCAATGATTAACATTTTTTATTATTTATGTACGTTATTAATATTATTTAAAATATTTATATTAATATATTCGTATTCGGGAGTAATTTATAATTCCTGTAGTTTACTGGAAGTCAATTGGATAGGCAAATGATTTACAACAAATTTAAGGCGCATGCAAAACACGGAGCTAATTACCAACGGTTGGTCGCTTGAATCAAACACAGAATGGATGGTATGGCCATAACGACTGCTGCTATTAGCAATCCGTGCCTAAATCGATTGGCAACAATTCTAAAAACGTTTTATGCACCATTCGCAATTTCCTTTTAACATCGCGATGAGACGCGACATGGACACAAGCATAGGTACATATACACACACATACATTATACGAATATGCATATGCAACCACATACTTATGTACATATCTACAATACATATACGCTACCATGCGTGCATATTCACGCACGCAGCGTACTCGTCGGTACATCGTCGATAGGTACATATATACAGCAGGCAATATTCTAGGTCCTAGCCGAAAACTAATATCAGCAACGGCCAAGAACCAAGTGAGTAACACAGACTGCAATTTGTGTCCCTGCCAGACAACTAGGTAACTGGCCTGTAATTTGCACAATATGGCAACGATCATTCGCGCCATATGACGTTCAATGATAAGCACTAACCTTCTGCCATTATAATACAATAGTCCTCTGAAAGCCTCTCGTCATTAGGGGTGTTCAATACAATTATAACATATAGGAAGCAAGATAACACGCTTGGTATTATCCCCAGTTAAGCATTTTTTCGGTATTAATTTGAGTTTAACTAAAAACTGGCGGAGGAAGTATTTAGTTTGGCTAAAAGAATGCTTCGCATATAAGTTAACATCTTCTACCCCATAGTAAACTTGATGAGCACCAACCAACAGGCGTGAACAGTTTTAATAACTCTACTCATTGGTCATACGCACATACATATAAACTTGTTTTTATGGGAACGTTAATTTCCATTTTTTTTTTTATAAAAATAAAAACAACAGATTTTCGGACAGTAAGGATTCCTAATGAACTTACGGGTTACGATTTTAGACATCTATTCATACGGAATCTGATTTATTTATTTTCATGACCGAAAAAAAGGAGTAAGGAGATAAGTAAATTGAAACCAAATTTCAATATGTTTAAAATATGAAAAAATTCCACAGACGAAATGGTTTTTGAAAAAAATAAAACGAGAAATAAAGGCTAGTAAAATGATAATAGTGTCGAATTGGTATAGTGAATATTCAATATTATGTCTCACTTTGATGAGCAATGATAAATAAAGTTATTTCCAAAATCCACAAATAATAGAAATAAAATAGAACAATATTAAGAAGTGCTCAAAGGAACCAATCATCTTTTGTGCGAAAACGGTAAAATAAAAATACGCTTCGTTTTAGGGTCAAAGATTTGGGTCCCGCAGATCACTAAGCCTTGGGGGCAAAGTGCAAACTCATATGTATACATACACATAGTATAGTACATATATATGCGTGTGTTTAGTACTGAACACGGGTTCAAAAAATTTATATTCGAGTTCAATATATGAAATTAATTTAATTGAATTTAATTTAGTTAAGTTATATTTGAATCTGCAGACAGAGCTAAAATATATATATATACACATATATATTTATATATATATATATATATATATATATATATATATATATATTGATTAAAATATAAACATTCATATACCATTTATATGTTATTTTTAAATAACATAATATATAAATTGTTTTTATACAACAAATGAACGTCATGTCGTAGATAAAAATTAACCTTGGTTTACTACACTTCTTTTTGTTTCAACCATTAATCTTATTGAACCAGACGGCGAGACCTTGTTGCAAAAGTACCCTTATTTCTCTTTATTCTTTCCATTAAAATACAAAACTCTATTTTAAAAACTTTTTAATTACATCAACAATTTGTGTAACATGCCTCGACTATGCTAAGCTGCTTGAAATTGTAAAAAATAATTAAAAACAAGAGAAAACTAGAAACTTTAGTTTGGAGCTGGTGACTTTAGTATGAAACCCATTAAGCCCGAAATTCACAGGTGTATAAGATATTGACTTAAAGCAGTTTTAGAAAGAGGAAAAATCACTTGCAAAAATAAAACTTTCAATACAAAATTACTAAAAACTAAAAACATTGTATGTTAATTAACATCTATACCATTACACATGTCAAAACCACAAAAAACTTTAATTTAAACTGAAAACCAAATTATTTCATAAACTAATTTTGGCGTTCATACAGAAACTTATATTGGACGATTGATAGATATATTTTATAGTAGTTCGATGTTGAAAATGTTGATATTTGTATTCATATGCAATTATTGATATATATTGATATTATATTAAAAAAAGGCCAATACAATTAAGTTGGTTAATTTTTTTCAATATCTTGAAAAATAACAAAACTTGGCCGCTAGGTTGTATGGAAGCTATACGATATATTGGACCGATCCAGCTCTTTCCGACTTATGTACAGCGAGCAGCAAAAAGAAGCATGTGTGCCAAGTAACATCAAGATAGATTTAACGCTGTGAGACTAGATTGCGTTGCGTTCGATCCCTCTGTTCATGATGTTTCAGAATATATATAGTCTAGGGGATCGGAAATGTCTTCTAAGGTACGTTGTAAATTTGTATACTCTCTGCAAGGGTATAAAAGGTGCAAATAAATATTGCAGGCAAAAGGGCCATGTCGGCGTACACACAGACTTTAGCAGTTATAGAAACTAGTGACAGCAAATTTACAAATTACAGGTTCTTGTAGACAATAATATCTAAAAATGTATTTCCACCAACCCCTTCAAGTCGATCAAATTAATTTGTATTTATATTTATATGGTGTATATTGAAGAATTTCTGAATTAACGTATAGTAATCTAAGCTATTCACATATCCACGAAATTGATACCAGTCTCTCAGATTTTATGCTATTTGCATGAAATCTGTCAGACGAAATACGAAAATAATGACACATAGTCTTTCTCAAAGTGGGTATACCCTTTCGCCCACTTTCAATGGGTTCAGGTTACAAAAATCTTAATGACCCTAATGAGTTGGAAATTTTACGGTATTTATAAGTAAATGTAGAAAACTGCCCTACATGTAAATTGAAAAGGCGATGCAGATAATTTGCCTAGGGGTTACATAAGACATTAGATAATGAGCTGGTGCCACTTCACCCGTTAAATGCGCACTCACACACATGAATTGTTTTAGGTTTTTGTTGAGGGCGGATTTTCTATAGAAATACCCTTGGTTGGCCATTACCGCTGCCCTTTTTCAAAGCTTGTTTACTAAATTAGTTCCAGTTTATCGCGCTTGCTTATTATGCTCCTGATTGCGTTCGACCAAAGCCGAATAGCGGCTTAGGGAATGTAACGATTTGCATACAATTAACAAACATTTACGATATATTTTTAAATAGTATTTATATGTATTAACACTCCTTAATTAATATTAAGAGTTTGTACAAACTAAGGAACAAAGGTGCATACAACCAAGTAAAAAACGTGAGTCGGTAGCTTTTGATGCGGCTATCCTTACAAAAAGTCAAGACTAACTCTTGGATTGAAACGCCCAGCCGACGGGCTCAGAATCCATTTTTATTAACTTGTGCAGACGACATGGCTGTCATGCTATGCAATTGCTTGCAATAATTTAGTAATTCCGCCCGTTTAATTACCCACACCATTTCATTTAAAAACCAGTATTGTGTTATGCAAGAAACTACACATTGAATACTAATTAACACTGGCCCCATTGCACTTTAAATATTTCAAGCTTGTAAAAGGCACTTAAAATAACCTTACCCGTCCCTAAATTGTGGTACACAAAGACTGGGTTGGGGTATTTCATCTGTGACACATTGCATTAGATAACAGCCCACTTTTATTTAAATTTTTTTTTTTCTCCCCCCCCCCCCCCCCCCCCCCTACCCCCCCCCCCGGGGGGGGGGTTTTCCCCCGAATCCCTCCCCTTGTATACGAACAAACCCAAAAATTCCCACTCGTTGAATGAAATTTCATTGATAGTCCACTGTAACTTTGTATACCCTGCCCTCCGGTTCAAAATGAGTGAGAAGGTTTAAGCAAATTGATCTTTTATTTAACTACAGACAAGAAAGAATAGATATAACCAAGATTTTACATTACAACATTAACAACATTTGCCAATTGAGCTTTCCGAAACGCTTAGCGCTTAATGCCGACAGAGTTTTACATAATGCATAGGAATGGTTCTTTACCGTGCAATTTATGACATACATTTTATGAATCGTTTTAGCGCTAACAATAACATTTCCTAAAAATTACTTGAATATCATGAATAAAATTCAGATTTGCAACCCAATCATGTATACATATATACATATATATATATCTTTGTATATGGGCTCTCAACATATAAAACCAACATATTTATAATGAACATTTCTAATATTTCTAAATATTTTGTTTGTAACGATATCCGTTATTCAAGTTAACTGGAATACCGCGGTCTTATTTGTTTAAGTTTATATATATTTATATATGTACATCGATTTTTTATTTGATGTTTAAAAAGATTACTAACATTTTTATGTATTTTTTCGGTTGAAATAGATTTAATAAACTTTGAGAACTTACACCAAATTAACGGCTGCCTAACCATTTTAAATATAAACCTTACAGGGCCCGTATACATTTACGCCTATATTGATATACAGGTTGCAGTGAGTAGAGATTTATGTTGTCTACGTAATGCTGTTCCCTCACTTGTGGTTTATATTTATTCGGGTGGCAGTTTGTCTGCAAAATACGCGAAAAAAATGATGGATTTCCATACTTTTACGCTTCGTGAAGTACTGTGCCTTGCTGGCTTCCGTTTTGTCCAGTCAATGGCTTTGACAGCACCAGCAACAGTTGAAAAGGTGAGCGGTAA
This sequence comes from Zaprionus nigranus, assembly GCA_018903425.1. Lineage (NCBI taxonomy): Eukaryota > Metazoa > Arthropoda > Insecta > Diptera > Drosophilidae > Zaprionus > Zaprionus nigranus. Next base: position 552,733 of record JAEIGD010000045.1, on the reverse strand, counting down.
TACAGCAGGGCTGTCCACGTCATCGTCATGCCCCAGCGCGGTGGGCAATACTAAGGTGGGTTAAAGAGTCCCACAGTTTCCCCGCCGGCACGAGGCGCGGCTCGTGCCACTGACTTGCCGACGAAGAGCGAATAACGAATGTTATTGGAGGTAGAGGCAAAAATAGGGTTCTACGGCTATAACCACGACAATGCCAAACAAGGCTATGGAACTGCGACGGGCTAGGGACTTCTCCTGTTTTTACTCATACAGAGAACACACACATACACAATTTTATGCTCACAAACAAACACGCAGCAACACCCGCAGCTCGCGCGACTCGCCCTTGTTCGTGCTATCTCGGATTGCACACTCGACACTCATATTGGGGGTTGGAAAAGCGGCATTGCCTTTAGGCTCGCCGTCGTGATGCCCAGTGAAGAGTTTTCATTATAAATGAAAATCACTCGTTGTTTCATTCGATTCGTGACGTTCAAGGCGGAAGTACATTCTAAATGTTCAGCCGCCGTTGGGTTTAGATTTTTAGTTAGTGTCAGTGCTGCTTTTGTTCTCAGAAAGGCTTTAAGTACTGAGTGCTGAATACTGAGTTCTCCTATTGGTATCGAGCATTTCTATCCCTTTTTTTTATGTTTTACCATACAACGTTTTGTTAAGTGAAATTGTGCATAAAAAAATTTTACAGTTTTACCTATGGGAGATGAGTGTCAAACACCTATAAAGACAATTGTCGTTAAACTGTCAACAGAAAAATAAGCGATTTAAAGTGTTTGCAAACCTAAAAGTATTATCTCGAGAAGCCAAATAAGACTATTTTACGCCGGTAAGCTTTAATTTTGTAATTATTATAGATCACACGTTACTATACTTAACAACCCTTACGGTCATTTTAATGTTAATAGGTTTAAATTCATAGTCCTGAGATGTGCTAAATGTTTTGACTACAGTTATAATTTGAAAATCAATCCAAAATATGCTATTGTTAGTATTTTTGAAACAAGTTCAAATTAAGAATTATAGTTACCAGACAATAACTTCAAACTGTCTTAAAATTGGGTAAAAGTTTTAAAGTGAAGTCACTCGTTCGACGAAGCGCGCTAAAAACTATCCGAAAGCAGTCACTCAGAAAGTTACTCAGGCGAGGCTTTGTTGAACAACAGTCGAAATTTTAATTTTTAAATGTTTCCCCACTTTGCTTTTGTGTTCTTCATTCGTTCTGTTTATTGATGCACAATTAAACCGATTTTGCCTCATCCGGCCGGGAAACAAACCGAGTCTTTCAACAATGTCATGGTCTATTGGTACCCAAATTTACTAGGAACTAATTGAAGTTCCAAAAATGATAACTATTGGTATTAATAATAAATAATTAACTTATAATAATAAAAACGAGGAATAAAGGATAGCTTCGGCATGCCGAAAGTTTTATATCCTTGTAGGCTCCTATCTCCTTCGATCGTTCCAAGTATCCTCACTGTGCTGGAATGATTCATTTCAATTTTTTATAGAACTTTATTTTTAATCAAAAATGGTGTAGAACTGGATGGTATTGTGTACGATATATTACTGATTATGTCTCACTCCGATTGGCATTATTTCTAAAATCAAAACTGATCAAAAACCGGCATCCGTTCGTTTGTTTGTATTGCAGCTATATGTATATATAGTGTTACGATTTCAATGAAATTTTAAATATATGTATACATATATATATCAATATGTATGTATATACAAGTATATATAGAACGAGAGGAACAGTCAAGGGGGCACGCGACAGTGGGATACCCTTAGACCTTTGTTCCAGTAAAGTTTAGTTAGATATAAGTCCAAATGAGAAAGTTGTTTCTCTTAACGGTGCAAATCGACTTAAGCAATTTATTGATTTGCTGGGGCAGTGGGAGAGGCATCTAAAAATTTGATAGAAACTTGTTTTGTGGACAGTTCACATAACCCTTCATGCCAAAACTGTAGTCTCTAGCTCTTTTAATAGCTGTTATCTTCGAAACAGACGGACAGACAGACAGACATGGCTCAATCGACACGGCTAGTGATCCTGAGCCAGATCCACGCCGCCTTCTGCCTGTTACGTACATTTTCAAAGGTCGAAGGGTATGAAAAGTCCGATGTAGTAAATTTGGGTATTTCTTGAAAAATAAAAAAATCATTAGTTTGTATGCTAGCTATACGATATATCGGTCCAATCTCGTTCCGACTTATTTATAGAGTGCAGCAATACAAAGCATGTGTGACGAGTTTCATCAATATAGCTTTAAAACTGAGAGACTAGATTGTGTTGCAACAGACAGACGGACGGACAGACACAGGGACAGATAGATTGACGGATAGACAGACAGACAAAACATGGCTAGATCAACTCACCTAGTGATGCTAATTTAGAATATATGTACCCCATAAGGGTCGGTGATGTCCCCTAAGGTGCGGTGCAAACTTCTGTCCAAAATTAAACCCACACCCACTGCAAGGGAATACAAATTACAGTGAACACTGTTAACTGTAACGTCAAATTCACTATTGATTTAAGTTATAAATGTAGCAAGTATAGCGGACATCAGAAGCAGCGGGAACGCGTTTAAACTTAGGGACACTGACTCAACTAGTGGTTCATATAGTGAGCTGTTAACATCCGCTTTACATGTGTACATCTAATTTACATGTGTACATCTAATTTGTTGTACATCTAATTTGTTGTACATCTAATTTTCTAAAGTTTTTATTTCATATTTCTATAACATATGGATTTCAAAGTTCCTGCACGCACATCGATTTTTCAACAAACCCTTTTCATACAGTTTATATTTTACATCTTTACATGTATGACAGCATATATGTTTATACATATATACTTGTATTATATTAACTTCACACTTATGGCATAACCGAATGTTCTTAAATGAAATCATTGACTACCATCCGATTGAAAATTATATGTAAGTAGTAAGTAGAAATGAATTGTTTCGTCTATATTAAGTTTGAGCTTTTCAGTTATTTTACCCCATTGAGGGTGTATATTTATCTTGGCCAGAAGCCTGAAACGCAACTTAGGAGCTATCTCTAACCCTATAAAGTAAATATATACATATCGTACATATATTCTGAATAAAGATGTACAGAGGCGTCAAACAAGTACTGTCGACCGTCCGTCTGTTGCAACGCAAACTAGTATCTCAGTTTAAAAGCTAACTTGCTGTAACTTGGCACACATACATACTCCTTATTTTCAGAGTAGATAAAAACCTTGGTGTAAAAGTTTCGGCATGCCAGAGTAAGTTTTTCTTTCCAGTTTTTTTGTGAAAGCGAGCAGGTGAATCGTTATATTAAGTTAAGATTTAAAATCTATGTATGTATGTCTAACCAAAAAAAAAATAAACGATCCCTTAAAGAATTCGCTACTAAAATCAAACTTTATGTGAATATGAGATTTTTCCAAATGCAGTTTCAGCATAGGAAACATTTGAGTACGCATGTTTACAGCATTCCATATTTGTTTATACTTAGGTGTATAAACACTTAGAAGACTGAAATACAATGGCCAAAGTACAAACTCCAATAGTCGTGTATTTGTTTTAAGTCAACGCTTGCTTTGTGTTAAATGAAAACATAATTTGATTTGTATTTGCTTTTAACATGTCAACTCAATCAATAGCCACCAGCCACAATTTAAGTGTACAAGTTTTAAATGGTCCAGCAAACTTTTTTGAAAATGGGTAAAACACACGTACATATGCATGTGAACCTAATACATACTCACCTACATATGTATCTATGGAAAGTACACACACGCTCGTTACAAAAACTCCTTTATATTCATACTATTATTTAAGGATTTAGGATTTATTGTGGTAGTTTTTATCACAGGGTATTTACCTGTTTATGGAACTCACAACTGTAGACTTCCTCTCATACTAGTTTACGATTTACAATAATTACACATCGGGCCTTTATTACGATATTATGTTCTCTTTCGATCTTCTTTTTCCGCGATGTCGGTAGCAGTAAAGTGTTGCCACACTGTTATAATTATTCGTTTTTTTACGCCGCTACCAGATTTTACAATACTTAGTATAAGATATATACTGGCTACTGAAAACTGCTCTTACTACTAGTATGTAAACTTCACTAAAAGTATGTAACTAGGGTAAAATTTATAAATTCATAATTTATAATGCTTACTTAGAGAAACGTCACCAGCAGAGTATTTAACATCTTACTGGACAGAACTGTGGCTTTCCTTTCTTTTGTCGTCTGGCATCAACAGATTATAATTTGCAACAACTACGTATTGTGATACGCGTGTATTGGCAAATTCTTTATTTAAATTTTTTTTCCGTGATATGGATTACATTAGAGCGTTGCAACATTGCTATAATTATTCTTATTTTACCGCGCTTTTTACAATAAGTTTTAAATATGTACCATATAAGGTAAAATTGAAATTATAAACGGTATACATATGTAGGTGTTGTAAGTTATTGAACAACAAAATTATCCAAAATATACAATATGTGTTGTAAGTAAATGGTTATTTTAGTCATAAGAATGCAAAGCACAAGCGCAGTCATTTTTCTATTCCTACTGAATGGGTTTACTTACATATGAATATACGCATATTATTTATGAATTATCAACTGTAATATTTTAGTAAAAATATGCCAGTTTACTGGTTAATAAAGATCCGGAATGTCGAATATTTCCCCCTTTATACCCAGTTCGACCATTCATTTATGTTAAATATGTGGGACCTAACCACTGGGGTTAATATATATATATAAATCTTGTTCTTATGTTGCTTTATTTTAAAATAATCCTCACAAACGCACAACTAAAAAAAAAAAATGAAACAAATCAATTACTGCAATTTATCCTTGTTGTTGATCAAGTGGCCGACGTTATTTGTATGGGGCAGAGGAAGTTCGCACCGCTTCTTCAATAAGACGTTTTGCCTTTGAGACACAAGATTGAAGTGCGTTATTTCTTACTAAACACAAACTGCAGTTGCAGAGAGTCAAATCACATGTATCGGTAAAGTTCTCATTTGAATCATTCGGTAGGTGAATAGCTGTTAACGCATCTAGCTCACTGGTTAAAAGCAAATCGCAGTTCCATGAGGAATCTACTTGTAAGTACGGTCTCAAGTTGCTTCTTTTAGAAATACACACTATATTATCTTTAACACCCGTTCGACGAAGAACTTCAAGATCTATGTTTGTATGAATCATGAGCATATGTTAAGGCATAGAACTAACCAAAATACGCATAGCAAAAATCTTACATAATTTAGGCTTTTGACTTGTAATTTGCTGTGTATTAATTCGCTTCAATATAAATTGCGGAGTATAGCGGCTTAAACTTACTGAACTAGGTAGATAACCCTCTTCGGGTGTTGGAATTCTCTGATTCGCACCAGCGATAAATGCACGACTGCTTCTGTAAATGAAAAAATAAAATAGAGATATATATTATCATTCTCATATAAAAGGTAAAAACAGTAGCCATATAATCAATTGGGACATTTAGAATAAGATATCTAAGATTGTTGGCTTTTCTTCGCTCATCCTGTATTTGGGGTTGCTCAGAAAATATAAAAAAATAGTTTTGACGACCGTTTACATACAAATATACATACGTACTTACATTTGCAGCCACATAATTTGTATGAAAATAAAAATTTTTATGAAAAATTGTTTCCTCCATGCATGTTTCCGTCATGCAAAAAAAAATTTTGACAGTTAATTCATTGGCTTCTTACTAAAACATATGTCTAACTTCTAATATAGTCGTTATAATTTGGACATGTAAATATTTTAAGAAATTGAAAATGTATTTAAAGACTTAACAAAAAAGGAAAGCTACAGTTGAGGATGATTTCCTTTCGCCAATTTTGACAAGTATTATTAAAACAATCCTTTAAGTGATACCGATTCTAATTTGATCAGCCTCGCCAAAAGTCAGAATTGACATTCTAATTGAATCAGCCTCGCCAAAAGTCAGAATTGACATTCTATTCTGACCACAACTACAGTACTAATGAGAATTACGTTCAGTGCATGTTTCTGTTGAAAGTTATTTTAATTTTATTTTAATATGAATCCACATTGGACTCAGGTTTCGTCAGCAGCGGGCTGTAATGACTAAAACCAAGTTCGTTGTCGACGAAACCTGCATACTATGTGGTAATACAACTAAGAATAATTAAAGTAAGTTCATCGCTGGGAAATATGGTTTTTTTTCATTTTAAATTCTCTCAAAATTCTTTACATTTCGTAAATAATTTGTTCTTTAGACTTGAAAGCCATTATATTGGTGAAGTCCAAGTAATTTTTGGTCATCTCACCTAGTACTTCATAAAATTCTAAGTAAAATGTCTATATACATTTAACTATATATGCATTTATTCTTAAGGCACACATTTAACATACAATTTAATAATGTTTTTACTAATAAGAAATGCCCACAGATTTAGGTGTCTGCACAAATTCCTGAAAAGAAAAACATTTTCTGTTTAATTTGCCATAAGTCAACAAATGCTATTTTCGTTTAGAAATATTAACCGGTTTAAGCGTATACCAGCGTCAACTTTGAAACGCTTCTACGGCTACAGACACAATTGCAGAACATGCAGACGCACAAATGTTTACAACGGAAGTTCATATCCGGTTACAGAAATTGGAAAATCTAAAGGCTGTGATTACGTGTACTTCATTAAGCACTTGGTGTGGTTATTATATTTTGAACCCGTTGAAATAGAATAAATGAGAGGTTTGTACATATGTTATGTTCAACCAAATGTAGATATAGCAAAATATACACACTTACTACAACAATATTTGTTTTATTTTTATACCCTAAGTATTATAGGGTATTATAAAAATGTGCCAACCGAAAATGTATGTAACAGGCAGAAGCAGGCGTGGCAGACCCCACAAATTATATTCTGAATTACCTTCAACAGTTGAGTCGATAAAGCCATTTCCGTCTGTCTGTCAGTCATCCGTTCGTATGAAAACCTAGATCTCAAAAACTATAAGAGCTAGGGCTCTTATATATGTTATTATTGCAAAGATTATTATTATTATTAAGTTTATTTTAGATTTTGGCCACGCCCTAATTCTAATTCCAAGCGTAATTCTAATGCAGGACAGTTAATTTTTGGTAATCACAATAACTATGAACAGCCAAATGATTTCAAAAGACCGTCTGATCAGATGAACACACAGATCTCAGCTATTATAAACGCTAGAGACACCAAATGAAGGTTCGTATGTACTCGGCGCAGATCAAGTTTATTTTAAATGTTGGATGCCACGCCCACCGCCCCGCAAATCACTGATTTAGTTTTTTAGCTCGATTTGTAAGCGTCGTAAAAAATATATAACTTTCGGACTTTAACATATACTCAGTCGATAATTAAATTTTAATTGGATCGCATCATAATCACAGAAGTTATTCAAGAAAGTATGAGCACATCTCTAAGTGCTTGTCTCAGCCAACAAGGTAGGTAAGCGAGCGCAAAGCGCGAGCGCCATTTGTCGAGAATCATTTGAAAGTATATTCATGAATATACGTGTATGTATGAATTGAACAAATTAAGCTACACCACAACATAGATCGAAGGGTATCCCACTGTGGCGTGCCGCGCGACTGTTGATTTTCTTACTGGTTTTTCATTTTATTTACTAAATAACGTCAACTAACTAGTCGACTTGATAAAACAAATTATTATAATATTAATTAGTGGCAATGTTAGAAGTATACAATTGAAAATGAAGTATGGAAAATGATAATTATGTATAGCAATGGCTTGACATACTATATAACAAGCATCGGCTAGTAGTTTGTATGTCAGCTATACGATATATCGGTCCGATCCGTCTGCTTCCGTGTGCAGCAATCGGATGATGTGTGCCTAGTTTTATTTAAATAGCTCAAAACAGAGAGAAAAGTTTGTGTTGCAACAGACCGACGAAAGGACGGATCAACTGCCCTAGTGATTAATGTTCCTTATGCAAGGGTATACAAAAATCAAATGAAAGATTTTTGTTACTTCTTCATTTTGGTTGGAAAAAAGTGTGGAACATTTTAATTTATTGAAGTTATTTTTGAATCCGAGTGAACTCCTTAGGCAAACCGTTTTTAAATATTCAGCTGAGAGCCTGATGTACGATTGTACATCATCAATAGCAGTCTCTGGGGCCAATTGAAAGACCAACACCAATTATTTGGGTCTTATTGCAACCACAGATTTGAAACTCTGTGCCCTACTAGCGAACATGATTACGAGAATATTACCCTAGTATAGACGCACCAGTTTTTAACATTATATTTTATAGCAAACGTCTGATGCGTTAGCAGTTCAGATAAATAACAAAAAGTGTTATCAATTTATATGCAAGACAACATTATCTAACCATAGATATCTGATTTAAAATTATCTTTAAGGTAAATAAAATAAACACATGACACATGTAACCACATATTTGTTTTTATGGCCTATACGTTTGTATGTTCATACATACGATCAAAAACTGTAGTTGAATTTACGATGGTATTCAATATACCCTCGCAGAAGGTATATTAATTTTTGCCAGAAATTTGCAATGCATAGCATATAAAAACTCCGACCCATGTAACCACATATAATATCTTATCCATATCTTACTGTATCTGTTTTCTTAATTGATATAAAACCTGTATTCCTTGTTTAACAGAAAAAATAAATAACTCCGACGCCAGTATATATTCGTGATCTGCGCAATGAGACATAACGAAATATGGATGTCTGTCAATCTGTTGATAGTCTGTGTGTAGCAACGTGGACTTGTCTGTCAGTTTTAAAACGCGTTGTAAATACTGTAAGTCGGAACAAGCCGGATCGGAGCAATCTATTAGCTATCGTAGGGAGGATAAGGTAATTTTATAAGATATCGCAATAATACCTTTGTTTTAAAATGCATTAAAGGTTTCATTAAATAACGGATCCCAATCATATATAGCCGAAAACATGGGAGCAATTGAGAGGTTTTGTATGAAAAACTGTGTTGTATAATTAATTAAATATCTATTAAAGGCAATGAATCAATCGGTGCGAAATTAAGTTAAAGCTCCAAGGGTATAAACTCATTTGTTTGAGAAAGATTATTAGATAGGTAAATTTATTAGGGTAAAAGTACATTTTTGTACGTTACAAATATATATTTAAAATGAATGTACCTGGAACAATATAAATACATTTGTTTGTACCTATGTATATTAATATATATATATGTATTAAAAATGTACATATATTTTTAGTCATTTGTCACTGACAACCAGACACTTGCAAATCCAATTTAATACTTACGCATTAGGTATAAATGCCTACACATTCTTGTTTAAATGACAAAAAATGTTAGGTGACGTATCATGCATTCGCAAAGGGTCGAACGGTATGTAGTCTTAACAATAAAAAATTCAGTATACTTGTTTAGTATGTTTTGATCAGCATTGCTAGATACACTTTTTACCAATGTTTAGTACTAAATAAAACTAAATTTTGTAGTTTTACTATTTCTTGTTTAATGCTGGAGTCAAATTTTGAAATTAAATACGACCGAATGCCGACGGTTACATTTAGGTAAGATACTATTTATGAATACGTGTATAACATTTTTGCAACATAAAGTTACCATGGAATTTCCACTTAGTAATGCATTACCCAGAAGAAAAATATATATTTGAAAAGTCGGTCCATATTTCTGAGCAACGAAAACATGTTAAATGGATTCAAAATGAAACCATACAGTAAATAATAAAAATGCTAAATAATTCGTATTAAGAGTATGAAAGCAGCTACAAAAAAGAGAACGCTAATAACATCGCTAATCAACTGTACAAACATTGGCACCCAGACAGCTTTGCTGACTAAGGTAACTGGCTCAAGTGCTTGAGAAGTGCTTTCAGTTCAAGATGCACAATAGGGCTGTATAGTTGTTTTTCTTATTAAAATGTTCGCGTAAAGATTGTCATGATCCTTTCCGTTCGGCAATACGAGTATAACCCAGTCATCGAGAGAAATCTGTTTTTCTGAAACCACTTACACTATGTCTTTGAATAACATAAATATAAATGGTTTTTACGAAGAACCAATTACCGTGTGGAAGACAAAGCAGCGCGTTCATTACCGTGACGATGTTGTGTTGCGTACCAAAAAGTGTGTTTCTTTGTGCACAAAATTTGTCTATTTGCTACAGTTGCATGAATAGTTTTTTTTTTATGCATCATATCCACATTTATAAATTTAAATATAGCTTGAAGGTTGAATTAAATCTTAAAATTAATTTTAATTTCAACTCGCTATTATGTAAGCAGACTACACAGTGGCACAGAAATAATAATAAATTATATGCATGTACATATGTATATATGTATATATGTATGTTCGTATGTACGTACATACTTTTATGCACAGATAAGTTTATGAATATATACATGTATAAGTACAATACCAGCGTCACCGCAACAGTTTTCACAAAACGTTTTTTATTTGGCGCAATATTGAAAATTACAATTAGCTACAATTCGTTAATAACACTGAGCTGATTTGTGTAAAATTAGCGCGTTATACAAGTCTCAGCGTCATTTACACAACAAAACTGTATTATCAAATGCCCTATTTTAGATTACTTTGCTAATGTTATAAAGTTTATCATCAAATAAATATTTAGGATTAAATGCATATTTAGGTAAATTTTAAAACAAATCGTAACTTAATGAAATTATTAAGTTTTCAGACACACATAATATATTTCAACAACACGAAATCAGCACGGTGCCCAAGCAAAAATATGTTTGATAAAAATAATAATTTTGTTATCAGAGTTGTCGGTGATAACTTTTCAGAATTTACTGTTAGGGTAGGCGGGTCTTATTTTGAGTAATTACGGGGGTTTCAACGCTCCATAAGACTATCACATCGTTACATATAAAAAATTCAATCAAAAATCCATCAGAAACATGAAAAATACTTTTATAACCGTCATACAAATCGAAATGATATATATTTTTCACTTAATTAGTTTGATAATTGACCAAAACAAAAATCTTTCCTGCTGCCAGTTTGCCAGTCTTTTAGAAAACATAGAATTGACCAGATCTAGAGGTCTCCTATTACAAATTTTTTCGCGAAACTTGTAGCAAAATAAAAAGTCAAGTTTCGTACAGGGACGTGTAGGTATATAACATATATATGTTAACAATTAGATGCATTAAAGTCAGGGTGCAACTGTAGCTTACAGACACTTCTTAATTGACGTTAAACCATTTCCGTTTACATTAGAAATCAGGCACTTAACGACAGCTGCGAATATATAACTGTGAGACAGCCAAAAAAATCTATATCCTTTTCACGTCTCACTGCCTCAACAACTCCTCCATCGGAAAAGGCATCAGCAACAAGCAGTGCAAATACAACTATTGCTGCTACTTCTAACTCTGTATTACGATACGCACGAACCGCATGTGATCACTGTGGTCATCATAATATTCCAATTATGTCACACCCTATATCACCCCTTGCAAAATCGCAAACTAATTTAGAGCTGGTTGAGCATAGTAGCCAACGTCAGGCTCTATTAGCACTACCAACTATTGGTATACACCGTGACGACTCTGCCTGTACGATTCAGGTGTCTCGACGTCCTTCTATACTTTTGCAAGAAATACTGACCCAGCGACCACCAGGTCTTAGCCGCAAGGATCCCAGCAACTTATTACATCCAAGGAGCTCCAGAAATTCAGGGTACAAATGGTCTTACTCTTTAATATACATTAAAATTTGTTCGTTTTAGTTTCAATTATTAAAAACTGTAATCGCCTTATTTGAATCCATCTCTTCTCGTTCAACTTGCATTTTAAAGAAATCCGAATGGTACTGTTACTGGCAGTACAGCGACTATTAATTTCCAAAGCGGCACGGCCAGTGCTAGAAACGGTTCCAATGCTTACTATGACAGCGGCGCAAAAAGCTTTCAAGCTAAACAACAAAAAAGATAAAAAACAGACGAACAGGAAAGTAAGTCCGACCTAATAAACAAATAGTTGTAAGATTCATTAATTTTATTTTCAATTTATATTTTACAGCGATGCGATCAGTTCAGCATTATCTGCAACCTATTGCAAGCTTCTTGTTCTCTTAGGTGTATGCCTTCCAATTACGGAAGTCATATCAGATAAAATACCCACCTATGTTTATCAAGGATTTTACGTATATTTATATACCGGTAGCATCCTTTTTGTTATTTTCCTATATATAAGTGCTTTTCGAAATCGTTCTCTTTTTAATGCATTAAAAGATTTCCGTAAGTAAATATTTATTTATTTTACTAAGTACCACATTTGTTGTATGTATGTTTGCATATCCATATTCACGTCCTTGAAAATGTTTTTGTAAAAAAAATTTAAATTTACCTAAACATATTAAAATCCGAATTTTCGAAATATCTAAAATCTTTTATAAACATATCATTATAGGCTACCCTTTTAAGTAAGGGTATGAAATAAATATTGTTAGAAGTTAATATGTCCAACGCATAACATACAACAGACTTTGTATCTTTCGAAAATTCAGATTTTACTTACTCTCTTAGTATTTTATGTTATATTCATTAATTGGTCACCCATTATTCATTAATATAGAAATACTCGTAACCAAATATGTATACTAATTATATTACCTTTTAATAATTATAGATGAGAAGAATAGCAATGTACACCTTAAACATAAAGTGACACACTTTGGAAGTTTTTATCTACGTGTTGGAGCCATCGCTTTCGCTATTGGTACAATGGTATATTCTGGTTTAGAATTTGGTCAATTTTTTGAGCTAAATGGACATCCTGGTTGTCGTGATGTTTTTGTTGCAATCACTCCAATCTGCCGGATGATCCTATGCATTGCGCAAGTACAATTTATTTTCCTTAACACTACCTATATGGACATGGCGCGACATAAGGTTACCTCGCGTTTCGGTCTAATGCACATGGTAGCTACAAATCTGTGTGAATGGTTATATGTCTTGGTGGAAGAAACAAAGCACGAAATATTTCATATTGGTCACCACGATATCAGTCAAGCTTCTGAACCCATATTACATAGCGAACATGGTGGTCCAGATTGGTCCACTTTTAATGACACATTGCACCCAAATAATTCCATTATTTCTGGATTTAAATTGGATCGAACGAACATAACAACGTCCGTTAAAAACATCACAACAGTAGCACCCCCTTTTGATACATCTTTTAATGGATGCTCACGTACGACAATAATGGGTGCTCTTGTTCAACAGTTGTCACCATTTCTGTTTCCTTGTACCATCGAATACTCCTTAATTTGTGCTGTAATTTTATTTGAAATGTGGAAGACTGTAAAATCTATACCAGACATTGACAAAACACGTAAAAATTCTGTGAAACCAGTTGCTCAAAAACCAGCGCACCATTTTTCTGTCGACTGTTCTCAATCACACAAAGGTCTTTTCTTTGGCATACTTATTATTGTTATGACTATAATATCAATGATTATGTACTTTGTGCTCTACACGCAAGCTGGTTATGAGCTAATCGCAACTCAGGAAGTAACACTTTGGGAGACATTCATGTACTTTATGTGTGCTTCAGCAGTAATAACAGGTTTGCTGAAATAAAAATATATACATATGTACATATATATATTTTTAAATAATTATTTTTTTTTTTAATAGGAATGATTCTAATGCGTGACCTTAGGTATATTAAAGATACCAGCGATGAACATCATTCAATGGACCTCGACAATCTCTTACTGGTAGTTGCCCAGACTGGTGTCTATTTGTATGGAATATTTAGTATTCTTGGTAGCTACTTTGCAAAATGGGACACTGTACCAGATCGAGTTGAGGGCATTATAGCCGAAGTTTTTGGAGTAGTACAGACATCACTACAAACAATGTTTATATTACACTCTAGTCATCGTCGCTGCAAAGGATCTAAGCAAGTGCGGCGCAAACCTGGCCGCGAGATTATTACTTTTCTTTTGGTTGCAAACATTGCCATATGGTTTGTAAACTGCCTTATTAAAGGACGGGCTGTGTTTCGTGAAACACACCTTGAGTTTTTCGGAGTATGGGGCTGGACAATAATTACGCATATTTCAATGCCTCTAGCTATATTCTATCGCTTTCATTCTACAATTTGTCTTTTCTGAAGTCTGGAAAATTACATACAAAGCTAAAGCACATTAGTGATTATTAATAAATGTCGTTTTATATTGAAACCGTTGTTTTCAGGGCACTTTTCTTCCCAAAATCATGTTGAGCTTGGCTGTAGTGTCTTTAAAAGCAACAAATATCATACTACTATAGACATGTATTTAATAACCAAAAATATAAATTAGTGATCTCAACCAAAATACACATTTGACAGAATTGGGAAAAAATGCTTGTTGCTAAAGATTTTTTATTTTATTAAATCCAAAACATTTGATTTTCTACAATGTACATTTCATTTTTTTGGAACGAAGTACTAATTAAACGTTGACAGTAACTGCACATCAACCGTACAAACTGCATCATTTACTATGAAATTTTATAATATTCAATTACAATACCACTGTTTGTTTATATACTATTAATTTTTTTATATTAAAAATGGATGTTTCCTTGAGATAAAATAAATTGTATTTCATTGTAAAAATTATGAGTCAATTTAAAATAATTTGATGATACTCTCTTTATTGTTAGATATAATAAATCTATATGCATCATTGTTGGGGAATAAACTTTCGGAATGGAAAGATCATGAAACGTATCTATGCATAATATAGTTATTCAATTGGTGTTATATTTTTTAATTGAAACACAGCCCATAAAACTTATAGGATGACTACTAACAATTTTGAATTTTAATATAGAAGTTCGGGAAAAGTGTATTATATGTGTTTCAAGCCCAACGTTTTAAATGATTTGAGTAAGGGCATAATATTTCTTAACATTAAACAAAATACCCTTAAAGTTTATAAAAGATTTGTTTGGAGATGGCATAGAAAAGTACACATACATATGTTTGAATAAGTAAACAGATATATTTAAGTACATTTGTATACCTGAATACCTGATAAGGTAGAGTATTTCTCTTTTCTAGTAAACGTTTCAATATTTAGGATAAAACTATTACACTGTCTGCAAAGTTATACAAGATTAACATAAATAATATTTTTCAGTTCTACAATGTTTATAGATATTTATTTTGGGGATCATTTGTATTTTTTTTTTTATTTTTTTTCCGAATCATTTGTGTTCTTTATTTATACACACTGAACAAAAATCTGACAGGACAAATTATATAAAAATGTTGTTTAAAGTACAATTTTTTTGTTAATTAGTGTTTCCAGAGGCCGTACTTGTAGAATGCAGTACAGTAATCTATAAACCATACCTAAAAAGTTATATGTATGTATAGTATACAAATATTATATTTTTGAAATTGTTTATAAATATATGCATATGCTAAGTGTACACATTTAATGATGTCTACATTGAAATACATAGTTGTGTAGTGTTTGCTTCTAGTAGAATCAAATATAATCGAACTTAAATAAAATGTGAGTATACATACGTTATTTAAAAATCAATCAGTTGTTTTATAAGGATTACAGTATTTATTTGGGAGTTTCACATTTGGCTTGTGCCCATGCCTGCGACATGTTTCTGTATAAAAATTTTTGACGGAAACAATTTTCTTTCGCAATGTTAAGGTACATTGAAACAAGGAAAATGTTTAAATAAAATATAATTGTGTATTTCGGGGGGAAAAAAATATCTATCAGTTCTTATATATATAAAAATATGTAGTCCATATGGGTAAGAAAAATCAAGTATGAATTATTTCTGTAATACGTTTCGCATTTACAAAATGCTATAAGGAAATTGTTGAATTAAAATAAAACCCATTAAATTCCATTGCTTTAATATTTTGATTTTAAAAATGTACAAAGCATTTCACAATACACGTATATATTTTCTTTGCTTCTACATATAGTGTTAGTTATGTTTTTATGTTTATTGCATGTTTATTTCAAAAATACATTCATTTTGAGTACATAGCCCGTAGTTTTTAACACTTTGTAAATGGTTGGGAAGTTTTATAAAAATCTAACATATGGTATCATTAAAAAAGGTTTTATATTTATATCAGTATAATATACATACATATACATATATATTATTTAAGCTTTTTAATAAAAAGCTTATAAATTTTGGAAATTAATACCAATATAATGCGAAAACACTTGTTTCTTGAATTCGAATTCATTATCGAATTAATGTTTAATTTCGAGTTTTTTCAAAACATATATTTATGTATCTGATTCTACTTTTAATTTTTAAGTTAGAATATTTTAGAATGGATAAAATGCAGCTATGCTGGAAGTACTAGTAAAATTTAGTATCACAGTATTTTATATAAGGTCAAATTTTGTTTTATATGTATGTTTATTATTTTTCAGTTTTAATTGTTCTATTCTTTAAGATTTGATTAAGTATTTGAATGGCAATTAATACATGACGACGTATTTCAAGCTAACAGAAATTGAGAGTATTGCAAGAATATATTCGATAATGTACTATTTAATTATTTTGTTTTATTGTTTACTTATGCATGATACCGATTCATATATATATATATATATATATATATATATATATATATATATATATATATATATATATAAAATAATTAAATATATATATATATGAACATGTACATATATATGTTATATATATATATATGTACATATATATGTTATATATATACATATGTATAAAATATATTGTTGTTAATGGCATTCATATATCAGAGATGCTTCTAATTTATTTTAACGGTGCTTATATATTTTCTTTCGTTATCGATAGTATCTTTAAAGCTTACAACTGTTTAGTACATTTTCTATATTCGTCATATTCAATGTACGAGTACATCTACAAAACAAGAAATGAAATACAAGTATTTGTAAACTGAATTGAATGAAACAAATACTTTCAGTCAGATTTAAAAAGCGCATAAAATAGGTTTTAAAATATAACGAATGTTAAATCGATCATTTAGTTTACTTAAAGTCTATCAACGGCTTATAAAGTTAAAAACATTAATAAAATAAAAACATGCAGTGAATACCACTCTGCAGTCAAAATTTAAAACAATGACAAATTTGTAAACCAATTTTTAGTTTCCTTATTCACGCATTTATGTAGAATATGCGGGAATTTTCGTGAATGCGCTGTTCAAGCCCCTGCTCGGAACTATGGAAAATAATTTTTTTTAACTTTTAAGTTTATTGTCTGGTCAAATTGAATTTTTAACTATGGATTAACAATACTCTAGTAATGGGTATGGCCAGAGAAAACAAACAATATTCAGCTTTTGCTTTATGCAGGGAGTATTGGGATTATTGGATAATCTGAATAAATGTATGTATGTATATTCTATGTATTACATACAAGCATACTTGCTGAAATACAAACATGTTAAATACATTTTTAAAATGTAACCGACTAAACTGTTTGATCAAAAAAGGGTTTAATTGATATCGTAGCACATGCCTAAAGAGACTTGTCACGAATAGTAGTTGTGTTGCTACTACTCGGATAAGTTAATGTAGGGCAAAAATATGACATCTAATTGAAAAATATTCTTCATCATTGAATTCAACCGATCCGCAATTACTTATACGACCCCATCATTTCCTTGATTGGTAGCTTTGTACATATTTATGTAAGAAGGTTTTTGTGTATTTAGATTCAAGCTAGATTCAAGATTATTTATACATACATACAATTTTATTACGATTACACTTTTTTTTATTGTTTCTATGATTATTTGTGTACATTTCGTTACACCAACAAAACTTTTCCATATTTAGATGCTTCGCAGAACCTATTGATTATTATTTACTCTCACAATTATTGTAGATCTCAAAGTTAGAAATTATCTTGAACCACCATGTGTAAGATTCAACCTTTACGATTATTTTCATGTATGTTTAAGAAGTTTTTATATTTCACACATTTCAGAACTATCGAATTGAGATAAGTTTGACACCATCGATACTAATACATACAAAATGTTGTTAAATCGTTAAATGTTGTTTAAGTACAGACGAAAATGTGAATTCAAATTTTACAGGAAAGCCTTTTGTGAAACAAAATATGGATTGCTCTCACAAAAAAGCTTAAGATTTTTCTTAAGACTTTGACGACTGTATTAACAAATTATCAAAAACTAGTATTAAGGTCAAATTGTAAGCCATTTCTTTCTTTAAATATTTAATAATAAAATGTAAATTCTTGATGTTTTACCTAATTTATTTTATGTTTGAATTATATTATGATAATGAATAAATAACACAACCACACAAAAATAAAAGTTGAAGTGATTTGGATATGCAACATATACAGTGTTTTGAATCGCTAAATCCGAATCCAGGGTCTCATTTTCGCCATCACGTCTAGACTTTGACTTAACCTCAAAAAACTGAAAAACCTTTGAATATCTCCCAAAAGATATATAATCCTGATCTGACGATGTGATATATGTATGTTAACATATATTTAAAAATTCTAAGTCCAAATTCGAATCTAGAAACTACACTGCACGTCTGAGTTTCAACTTAACCTCAAAAATCTCCAAAAACTCTGTAAAGTCTCAAAAAACAATGGGGGTACATAATGTACATAAATTCATAAATTTAATAAGGATAAAAAAATAAAAATTTCCTATCAGACGTGATAGGCAAGTTTTGAAGTCGGATTAAGAATGTCAAAAAACACATTGAAAGACGAATCAGATGATCTGGTCATGAACCCCCCACCCCCCGTATTTTTTGGGGTCTGAACAATTTTTACGAGTTTTTGAAGGTAAAATCGTGCAGAAAATCTCTGACTTCAAAATCGGACCAAAAATGTAAAGACGCATGTTAACTTATATATCATATGGAAGTTATTTAAAGGTCTAACATTTTTTGAGTTTTAGTCAAAGACGTGATGGCGTAAATGAGTTCGAGCGGCCTAATTTACATTACTGCATATATTGCATAGTCAGATTATAGCAGCTTTATTTTTGTGCATAAATGAGTGAAAGATATATCAAAATATATTTAATTGACAAGAGAAAAATCAAAGATTTGAATTTAATGCCTTTTATAATGTTTGTACCAAAATTATATAAGCTTTTCCCTGAAAACTTTTTTAATATGGCACTGAATTAGAAGACTTTTTTGAATGTATGTATATCTGTTTATTCTGACTATATATATGGTAAAAGCGGCAGTTATTTTGACAGGAAATTAAGTTAAACCATATTGCAAAATATACAGTGATAAACTAGGAAATAGATTATTTTTACCATGCCGAATGTTTCATACCCTTGCAGTTCATACCATCATATTTTAACGGTCATTCTTGTAGTTTTTATAAACAAAGGAGGATCTTTACTAAAACTAATTATATCGCCAAAGCTAAAAAAAGTAAAATCTTGCATTGACAGTTAATTTGAATAAATGATTTCATGGTCATGTGGTATCCGAGTTTGATTAAGTTTTTATCAGTTATATTTTGATATAACTGTAGTACTTTGCAGCATTTTTGACGAAATGTTTCCATGGCAAGAAAAAAACAACATTAAAGGTCGATGCGAAGTATTAAATATAGGTATCTTGAAAAAAAACCTTTTATGTCTCGGTTCAATCAAAATTATATGCAAAAACTCAAAGCAACAGTTTTCCAAATAAATTACATATTTCATTGGACGCACAGAATGGCATAATATGTTAGTATGAATATTGTGATGATCAATATACGTGTATATATATTCAGGGGTTGGAGATGAATTCTGTCTGCATTAAAAACGTGTGATCAAACACACAGTCTGCAAAGTAGTCCACTCTCGTGATTTTGTAGATCCGAAGTTGAATATTAACTCAAGTACTGCTTTTTAAAGTTTAGTGACATAAAAAAGAAACAATTATTTTCTTTAGACTGCGAAGTTGTAATATCCTTGCAGTATTATTTTATAGCAATCGTAGGTTTTAGTATGTCAAATTTTATTTAATTTTCGTAGGTGTTCACATAAGTCTGAAGTATATATTGCTCCACACTACTATGCTTCTGCAAGGGTAGATAATCAGTACATAGTATTTCGTTCGATTTTTACAAAATAAAAATTATAAATAAAAAACGTAACTTATATGTTAAGAAATCACTGAATTTAAAAACTAAAATAAAAATACATAATCACAAAATCCATTAAATTCTTTGGTTGTATATTCATTTCTGGAACTTTGACAAATAAATTTGCAAACAAAAAATGTAAAAATATACGTATTAATTTTTCATGATTAGATTTTTAAGAACGTGAAATATTTATTACACTTTAAATTTTTAATCAGCTTAGTTTTAACTGGTCTACATTTAGGCATTTAGTTAAATTTTGTCATAATAATTCTTGCATATAATGTTCAATAATCTTGAATCAATGAAACAAAAATAAAGCGTATATTCAAGCGCACTTGACTGTATGATGTCTCACAATTTTGAAATATCGTACGTCTTCGTATTATGTCTTATATTCGCAATAGCGTAAGTGGAAAGTCTGTTAAAAAGAAAATTAAACCAAGCCAAACCAAGAAGATAGCCTATCTAACTCTTCTTTTATTACTAATGAAGACTTATTTACTTTCAAATATTTGCCGATTTTTCCTTTTTTTTACAGCTACTTTAGTAAAATAGGTACAAAGCATACAAATTGGGATACAAAAAAAATATGCGATTTCAATTAACATAAAATAAAGATGAGGACAACAAAACAGAAATTTACAAATTCAAATTCTTGTATATATACGTAATAGGTACAGTTGGTAAATTTAAAACTAATTTTTATTTAAGTAAAACGCCATAATACTTATTTACTTAGTTCCAGCATACAAACTACATTCTATTCTAAAAATATTCTACTAAAAAATCTCATTGTTCCAATATTTGAACCAATATGTCTGTCGTTGTAGTGCCGATGTTTCATCGGTTATCAATCAAATGAAATCGGCTTCGATTTGATAGGACTATGTTATAATTGCAGTCTACATTTGCAAGTTCTTTTATAAGCTATAGTATCTAAATCTATTAATTGCTTGCCATTCTTGCTGTCTTTTTCAAAAAAAATTACTGTAGTACACATATATTCAGCTGACGGTATCGCTGAATGCAGTCATTCCACAAGCCCAAATTGATCTTGTTCTATGGGTTTTTTTAGCCAGCTGCCAAGATCCTCTCTTTTGAATGCAGAAAACAGCTCTTGTTTAGCCGTCTACAAACAAACGTCGAAATAAATTAGGCAAATTAGTAAGGTGTATTTATAGCCAAAGTTAATATTAGGCCTTACCTGGTAATCTTTAACGTCTGCCTTTGTCTCACCATAATCTTTATTTACCTTTCGATTGGCAATACCTGGCAGGTTCTTCATCAAAAATCCATATTTATCAAAGAATGCTTGTTTCGTAATCCTTGATACCTGCCCGCCTATAGTACGGCCAGTTAATGAGTTGACTACTTCTAGTTCAGTATCTCCAATGGTCCAATTGATTCCAAAATTTGGTGCTTTAGCTTGATTACGCGGCTCCGCGGATGTAACTAGTGCCAAACGCGGTTTATTCAAATGATACGGAGGTGGCAGACCTTGTATTGATTTTTCAATTCGTCCACAAACTGCCCGATACATATGCTCTGGATGCAATAAGCTTCCCAGCACAATTGAATGCAGGTATACTGGTTCGATAATGGAAGATAATAACGAACCCTGAATACCTACAATGTTCCAGCGCGCTATTTTATCCGAACATGACATTGTAAGCAAACGCTGCCCCTAAAATTTTGAAACAATGCGGTAAATAATTGGTCATTAAAGTTCAACTACGTAGAGAATTTGTTGGCAATTTCATACCTGTAATACACCATCCCAAGTTTGAATGCCATCGCTGCTTTTGACTGGTATGGTACCTTCCCCCGATTCGATTTTCGTTCGCAATTGCCCACGTGCTTTTCTATTCGTTAGTAGTGTTTAATGTTTATGTTCCAAGTTTATCGATTAGATCACGGACCCAAAAAATGCAGTATAGCAACATGTACAACGTTTATGTGAAAATCCAAAAGCAGTTAGTTGCATGTTTTATTTGGCAAGCCGAGAAATGACAAAAGGATAGTTTATAATTATAAATTGAACCTAAATATCTGAAGACAACATGGCAGCTCCAGAAATAGTTAAAACTATAGAAATCTGATTACTTTTGGCAAATAAACCTTAATCCTTTACTTAAATATAATACAATTTTAAAAGCATAGCCTTCATCTTATTTACTAAATGTTAAATGTTATACATACGTCTAAAATAAATAAATTCAATAAATAATGAATTGATCTAATCTGATATAAACATAAATATATTATAAGATATATTGAAGATATACTGTCTTGATAAGATATATTCATTTGACAATTGCACAAAATGTCCTGGAAATAGTAAATTACATATTTATGAATAGTAAAAAAACTTGGACAGGGAATATTTCACACAAACTAGTTCCAATTAACACAACATACATACATATAATTAATGTGTGCATGTATATTTTTCTCTTTCTATTGTATGTACATTATATTCAATTTTTTCTCTCGTTCTTGAATGAATGAAATTGATCTAATCTGATATAAACATAAATATATTATATGATATATTGAATATATAGTGCTTTGATAAGATATATTGATTTGACAATTGCACAAAATGTCCTGGAAATAGTAAATTACATATTTATGAATAGTAAAAAAACTTGGACAGGGAATATTTCACACAAACTAGTTCCAATTCACAAAACATACATACATATAATTTATGTTTGCATGTATCTTTTTCTCTTTCTATTGTATGTACATTCAAATTCTTTCTCTCGTTCTATTTGGTGTCGAAAGAAACATAAGTTGCGGATAAATAACTCGTATTTAAGAATAATTGCGTACAAAACTACAGACATATTTTAATTAATTCTATCTTAATGTAATTTAATTTGATGTATTTTAGTGTTGCATTGATAGGTGATGAAGTCAATTAAAATGAATAGAAACTGAGCGAAGACAAGAATATTAATCACGCTTTCCAAATTTGAACTTTTCTCCTAAATAAATGTAATGAATGTTGGGATTCTAATTTGTTATATTTTTTGATTTTTCAGAAAATAGTATATCATATTATTTAATCCGAGAGCAACAGTCGAGCGCAGTCGAAAGTAGGATACCTTTCAACCTACATATGTTCCGGCGATCGCTTGCCTATCTTGTCAACTGAAGCACTTGGTGTTATACTTATAACTTCTGTGTTTATTGTCCAATGGGATTGATATTAAGACGTAGATATTTCAAACAGCTAAGTATATGTCAAAGTCAGAAAGTTCTATCTTTTTTGTTATAGCCGAGATCACCACATTCATCCAGACAGACGGACATGACTCAATCGACTTGGCTTATGATCCTGAGAGTGAATATACATATATACCTTGTACCTGTTTCATTCATTTGCACAAAGTTAGTATACTTTTTACCATTTTCAATGGTCGAAAGCTATAAAAACAATAAAATGAACCACAGTTTTGGCACAATACCAACAAAAGAATGCAGCTTAACATAATGAATTCCATAATTATTTTGAAAATGCATTTGAAAAAACTACATTAACTCATAATCTCCAGAGGGTAATATTTTTGGCAAACAAAACATAATTTAAATGTTTAATGATGGACACAATTAGATGTTTCTTTTATATGGTCATATAAATTTCTAGGGAGAAACTATACATAAAGTTTCTGAAATCGATGACACAACTGTTAATGGTTAATCGGAAATATTTATTTTTGTATAATGGTGATTGTCAACTTCTAACTGTTAAAAAAGTTTAAATTGCCAGTTTTAGAAATACCGAATTAAATGTAGATTTAGTATCAGAATTTAGTCTCAGAAGAAGAGAGGGACAAAAGTACAGAAATAGGACCTTTATGTTAAATGTTTTTCAATAATATACATACATCGTATGAAAGTCAGAAATGATTTTTTTATTTGTACATCTTTATTATACCCCGGGACAACAAAATTATATTTAAAAATTTGAAACGCTATTTAAACATGCTCCAAGGGTATATTTATCTTGTAATTAGCAAATCACTAAATAATATAGTTTTGGCTTACAATTTTTATGGAATTTTCTTTAATCGTTTATTTTTTCTATAGATTTTAGTAGTAGTATTTAGAAATTATTTGTACCAACCTATTTGGATGCTTATCAACACCAGTGTCGTTTTCGTGAGGACTAAATATCCGTGCATCCCCACATGGTGCTGTATTTATATACAAATGGAAATGTACCCCGGATTTTAGTTTATATGGGTATTGCCCGTCTGTATTCCTCACGAAAATCGACTGATATGCTGTTGCTATAATTCAGAAAAAAGTAAACAAGAATAATCAAATATATGTAAATAATAGTTAGGATTGGGTTTATATTTTCAGTTTGATGTTGGTCTTTCTTTAAAAATATATTGAATTTGATGACTCCAGACACTTTTTTAAATACACACAAACCAATACGCATATATATATATATATATATATATACATTATGTATATATGTATGTATATATATATATCTATATGTATACATATATAAATACATACATATATATTGTCATTAAATTTATTGTTTTTAAATTTTCTATCATTTTAAGATGAATTTTTGAGATTTTGTATACGTCTATCAATATTAAGAGTTAAGCACTTCAGCACAGTCAAAAATTAATAGTTACAAATAAACCCCACCAAGCAAACTAAGTTTATTAATTTCACAAAGGCTTAGGCAAAAAGCTCTATTGTGTTATTAGACAGACATATTTTGAAGTAAAGTAACTATACTATGTTGTTTTGGCTACCTTAATTTTTAAGCTATTAAATTTACAAAATCTTGCTTTTAAGAGAATCTGATTAAAATAGCTCGACACCTTATGTATAAAGTAGAGCTTAATTAAGACCAACAATAAATATATATAATATCATCTGTACAGCTGACTAGAGGACAAGAATAGACAGAAAATAAAAATCAAAGGTAAAAAAGATAAATAATGTTCTATCCACTCAGAATGGTAACCAAATATATATATTAATTGCGGTGTCTCAAAGAGCAATACATGTTTTCATACAAAATTTGAGCCAGTCGTTTCTATGAAAGCTAGGTTTTGATTGAATCTTGAACTATTAAAAAAGACATTGCAAAAGTATGATTTATTAAATATGGTTGCGATATTATAAATACCAAAAAGCGTTTTAACAGACGGTAAGGCAAACACTAGTTGGCGCTAACGCAGAAAATACTTAATAAGGTCGGAGATGTGCGTGCCAACCTCTGTCCAAATTTAATGAATTACTATTTATTGAGTATTCTTATGAAGTAGTTCTTTATTCCAACCGAATTTGGCTGATGCTGATTAAATATATATGTATATTTTTTATGAGATCAGAGATGTCTTCTTTTGAGCAATCCAATCATCTATACGAAGTTAGTCTGCAATCTACAAGGGTATAAAAACCTTCAAGATCAGCTAAAAGGCATTTTAGTGAATTTAAGATTAAATGTAGTAGCAGTTTATTTTAATCTTATTAATTTACGAATACGTTAATAATGCCATATAGGCCACCATAATTGTTAAACGAAGATAATCATAACTTCAAATAAACTATTCTTTAATATAGACTCAGTATATATCTTTAAATGGTTTATATCGTCTCCTTTAACCTTTTAAATAAATGTGCAAAAACGTAATACACAATATTCCACGTTATACTAATAGTTTATACAAAGTGCAAAAACCAAAAGGGACCATTAGTAAGAAGAAGAGCTGTCAGAAGGCTAACAGTTGAACTTTTTCTGCCACACTCTTTCTTAAGCAAAATGTATATTCATTAAAACAGTGATGGGCTTTATAAATATTTTGGAATGGGAACGAAGCGGATGAATATGTTACTTTCAATAAAAAAACTCTTGTGCTTTTAGAACGAATAAATACATCGAATTTTTCTACAGACCACATTTAAAAGTAGTTGTTCCTTTCATAAAAAACAGATTTCTAGGAACATTTTCCGGAAAATCTGTTAAGCCGCGTTTGCTTTCATTTAACACAATTGATTGCCCAAATATGCTTTTTTTTTTGTTTTTAAGAAAAATTTAATTACAATTCAATAAAACAACTTCAAATGTTTAAGATTAAATAAATAAATTTCACGTGGATGGAATTGAGCAAACAAGAAAGAAAAACTACAGCTAACCGCACACAGTATACATTGAGCCCAATTTCAAAACCCATTATCAATTTAATTCCCTCCGTTCTTACATACAGACAGACTTGGCTAAATCTTCTCGAATCCTGTTTAAAAATATATATATTCTACATATTTTTCATACAATGTTAACATCGAAGAGTTAAATAAACATTACTTACTGAAACAACATGACTACAAATGGGTTTCATGTAGATTAAACATAAAATTATAAGTCTTAATAGGAGTAAAATAAAATGCTTGTATTATTTAATATGTTAACTATAAATCATATGAGATCATACCCTGATTACACTGGAGATCAAGTTGCGCATATAAAAACTTTAGGAGACATCGCCTAGACACAATTTCAGCATGAGAGTCGTTGAGAACAGCGCCATTTACGCTCATATGTTCACCGCTGACACACTTTGTGCCCGTAGATACCGAAATTACCTGTAAACACACTGGGAATTAGTTAAAAAATTTAAAGAAGGATCGTACATACCTTCGCTTCGCAAAAATTCATGTTTTCTGTCATAACTATGCCTGCCAAAACTTTTCGTCGTGAGTATGCTTCCTGACCTTTGATTACTTCCATAAATTTTTCAAGCACCAAGCGGCCGATAGTATCTGCATGAATCTGCGGTAATTCCATTGATGATGACTTATCGTCTATTGGCAACGGAGCGTTCTTCTGTGGAGCCATCATTGGACTGTACGATATATTACATAATGAAGCAAGGGCTGCTTTGGCGGCAGCATTTTTTGCCAACTTTTTGGAAGGGCCTATTTAAGTTTTATATTACATCTAATTCATTCAATTAATCATAAACTAATACTGTACCTGTACCATCGAATTTTTTCTCATTGATAGTGACGGTCATTTTAAATCGGCAATTGTTTTGTGCACCATCGATATTGATGCATTCAAAATTAACATCATTAAATAGTTCATACAACAACATAACTGGACCTTTATCTGGTACTTTTTTCTGTCCATCTACAGCGATGGCATTTTTATTGGCATCTAATAAAAAACCAAGCAAATTTGTTTATTGAAGAATTTGATATAAAATATTCTGTTTTAAGTGCTTAATTTAACAAAGCATGAATTGCTACTTGGTTTTCCTCTAATAAAAAAAGGAAATGAGTAATATGTCGTTCATGTGTCTTATTTAAATTTGTTTATACCCAAACTTAATAATTTTAAGAAACGAAAATTCAGATAATAATTGCCACTTAGCTTGAACTGACAATACAATCTATAACAACAAAATTTATTAATTTCCAAACAAATATATATATAAAAAAAACCAAAAAACAAAAAGCATAAAACTCTAATACTTGCTGTGGCTCATGCAAAACTTTTGTGGGCGCAACGTGGGTTGTTCAAGCGAGGTAAGTTTGGATGTCTTTTCAGGCAACGTCAACGGCTAAATCAGTTCGACTAATTCTGCTTTGAACATATGTTAAATACCATTTTCAAGATGTTCATCGCTTGTAAAGTCCAAATTGCCTGCAGGTTTTAATGGCGATAAGACCGCACCGTCCTTAAACTGTATAAAGCTTCGCAGCGCTGTTGCTGCAGCTTCAATTCGAGCTACCTTTTTACTGCGACCTTGTCCCATATACTTTTGTCCATCCACCTGAAATTGAACATAAAGTCTTTATGAACAAATTAAAAACATGAGCACGTTAAAATAAATAGGGTGCAAACCCACACATTAACGAACACCATTAATAAATCAATATTTATTGTATTTATTTCTTACCTCGACAGAGATCGTGAATAAAGGTGCATGTACCGGACCAGTCTGTGACTCTAATTTGTATATCAGTCCATGTCGTAACTCATTCAGCATTGCCACGGTATTTTTCGGCTGTGGGACGCGCTCCTTTCCTAATTTTTTTTTTTGGTGGCACTAAAATATATTTTTCATCAAAATATATAAACAAATAATTTTGAAGTAGTAATTATTATTAACATCGAGTTGATATATAAAATTGCGGACGGTGGGCGTGGCATACAAAATTTAAAATAAACTTTATCTGAAACCTTCATGAAAAATTTGGTGTCGCTAGCTTTTGTAATAACTGAGATCGGTGCGTTTAACCCGACAGTCGGACAGACACACTAACATGGCTCAAGAGAACCGGATAGTGATCCTGAGAAAAATATATATATTTTGCCATGCTTCCTTCCTTTTCCTTTTACATACATTTGCACCAATTTTATATACCCTTTTTGGACATTTTTAATGATCAAGGTATAAAAATAATTTGTATTCATTTGAAAAAGTTAAAACGAAAACAGCAATTCTGGTAAAGAACAGTAAGAAAGCAGCATGAATCAGAGACATTTTTAAAATTTCAGGTTAGGGAAGAATTTGCCATTTATATACATATATACCCTCTGCAAGGGCATATTTTTTATATCATAAATTATTCTGTATGTGCGTATACTTTGATGATAGATACATAGAAACTTCATGCCAAATGGGCATCTCTAGCTTTTATAACAGGTACGAATTTGAGTTCATACAGACAGACGGATGTGGCTAAATTTAATTTGTTGTTGGTCCTTTCTGTCATTCTTCTTTCTGGCTGTTTAAGAAAATTTTCACAAAGATGGTATAAAAAGATTGTTTGTTGACCATATTCAATGCCCGCAGGACAAATGTTGTTAAAATGCAATATTAAAAAATTTTTAAAGGTTTAAGATATTGTAAAACATGCGGCGTTAAGATTATTTAACTTACCAGCATATTTTGGCATATCATATCGCCGTTTTTGAGGAGATTTTCGATTGTAGCCATTCATATTCCCCTCTGTTGATATAGCTACCGACTGTGCATTTATGCATTTCGATTTGGATGAAAAAGAAAATATCCCTTTCTATAGTTGGCTTATTTAGAAATACTAGTAAATGTTATATCATCTAATACATAAAGCATAACAACACAACACAGACATCCAGATTGTCATACAAGTATACAGACATTAAGCTTGCCATGTAAGTTATACATATACACAGCAAGAAATAACATTTTTGTCACAAGTGCTTCAATTAAAGATATTCCTGTCATTGCACTTAGATCTAAAGTACATTAATAAATAAGGCATATGTATTTATGCCTGAAATTAATTTTTAACTGAACCGATTGTAATACAAGTCCTTTGAGATCAATTCATTATTGTATCCACTAAATAATTAATAGTTACAATTAAAATTTTTGTAATTGTTTATGCCTTGTACCAATATGCCCAATTTATAATAAAACACTTAGTAATTTCGAACAGTTTTACATACACATACTACACAAACATACAAGCGAAAGAAAGAAAACGATATTATGTATATATATCCACCTACACATAGTTTTTGTACATACTTCACATATGTAGATACATTACATAAGCTAATTACATGTTAATAATGTTAATGCCACTAATTATCTTAATTGAAGACATATTCTATCGCTCCATTATAATCCTGGCTCGTTCATTTATCAATAGATCGATATATCACGTAAATACTTTCAAAATATTTTTACGTCGACAATTTAGAAACATCTACCCTATAAACTCTGTATGTAGAATTATGTTCTTTTCCCAACACATCATTTAAAAGGTTATTTGACCATTTTTTTAATCCTCTCCTTATAAATCTTAACCACTTGTTGTGTAATAATATACCAAAATGCATTTGAATTAATTACTTTGCTCACATTGTGTTGGTATAGAGATATAGACATGGTTCGTGAACAAAATGCATTTTTTAGTTCTTCTTTTACTGAAATAAATGGTTTAGTATGCAACTGACATCTGGTATCTAATAATTTTAATTTGCCGAATCGCGTATACCGTAATTTTGGTATGGGAAACATGCGTCTCGCAGAATTCATCTTGTGTTTTTAAGTGAGGATTATTTAAAGAATAATTGTTTTCAGCTTTTCATGAACTGACTAGACACGATTAAAGTCCGCAAGACGCGTCTTGTACTGCCGGGTACAAGATTGCGACTGATTTTTCAGCAGGATTTTACAAATCTACATACATATGTATGTACTTGCATTACAAATAATTTATTTATTTTGAAATCACATATCTTCCGAGCGTGAATTCATGTGCAACTCTTCCCTATCCGTTAAATGCATGTACATATTTGCATACCATATATTGATCATTACATGAACATATATGTAAATGTTATGTTCTTGATAAAACACTAAAATAAAATTTCATAAATAGAATAATGTGGGGGCACCGAATAAATAGAACTAACAAAGGCAAATTCTAATCGTGTCAACTAAACTTTTAAGATTCATTGTACAAATCGTTATGCCATTTTAATGTTATTGAAGCTAATGCATCCAGCAACGGTCTTTCACTGAACTCCTGCATGCGATTCCCTTAACACAAATAAAATATTTCACTGACCGATCTTTCCAACGACTTATTATTGCGGCTTATGTAGTAATGCGGTAAAAATATTCCTTTACAAACTTCTTTAAGATAGTTTTAAAATCAAGCATCGGTTTTGCACTACGCAACAATAATAGCATTTCCACAGGATCCCTTTGTAAAATATACCCTTTACATATATATAATATTACGTTATTATTTATAAACGTACATTTGAGGTATTTTAATCTACATCCTTTATCCTTTTTCTATTATGCTTTAAGTATGAAACTACATTAACATAATAAATTTAATAACTCTACCAGTCCTCACGAATAATAATAGATAATTTTGTAAATCAAAGTACTTATTCCAAAATATATTTTTTTAATTGTTACGCCCTTTTTCTTGTTGCTCAAATTTCTTTAAAAAATATGTACCACTAATTAAAAAGTTTATTCGTACATGATAATCATGTAAAATCTGAAAAAAGAAAAAATCAAAAGGGCTGGCATTTCGAAAAGCAATCACAAGAAAATTCACAAAAAATTTATAGCTTTAGTACATTGCACCTGTATGCCGAGTGTTAGCTGCCAAGCGAATTGTACCATCAGCTATCTCAAAGTTTAAATGGCATTACAATAAGCCTATGCAAAATAGGAAAAAAACA
The DNA here is from genome assembly GCA_018903425.1 of Zaprionus nigranus. Classification (NCBI taxonomy): domain Eukaryota; kingdom Metazoa; phylum Arthropoda; class Insecta; order Diptera; family Drosophilidae; genus Zaprionus; species Zaprionus nigranus. Next base: position 521,230 of record JAEIGD010000045.1, on the reverse strand, counting down.
GTTGCACCTGTTTTTCGCATTCAAATCTATTTCTGTGACCATGTGCCTCAGTGTGACAATCAAAAAGAATTTAAAACGATAAGGGGGGCTAGCTTAATTTTAAGTTATTGTTATACTGTACTAGTATATTGGGCTTGTCAAAGAAGAAAACCGAAATGCTTAGTTACAGAGTAAATATTTTTTTCAAAGTAATGGTGATTTTATGGGAACGCAATGACAAAAGTTGCAAAAATATTTTATCGACACTATGATTTATTAAAAATACATTTTATGATTCTAAATCACATTTCAGCGCATAATAAAAAATTTTAATTTATTCGCTGGACGCCTTAATTTACTACTATATGCACATAAGACGGGTTAAACAAAATATGTTATAAAATTTTCGACATGATTCATGCTGTCATGCGGTTTGTAAAAAATAAAAACATGCATTTGATGCAATTGATATAACTGTTGTTTAACAATCTATACATTTACAGTTTACTATCATTTGATTAATTATTATACACTTTATTGTCGAAATGTTTAAGATTATAAAATGCTAAAATAGCTTACTCAAATACGAACCCCTACAGCCAATTTTAAAATTATTGTAGTAATGTGAAATCCAATGTGAACGCTTCTGCAGAATATATAGTACATTTACTACATAAACATAGAAATAGTGTAATATGTTTAAGATTATAAAAAGCTATAATAAAGTACTCAAATAAGAACTCCTACAGTCAATTTTAAAATTATTGTAGTAAAGTGAAATTCAATGTGAACACTTCTGCAGAAAATCTATTATATACATATACATAAAAATAGTGTAACATAGTAAATTTAGTTGCAATATCTTGGAAAAAAAATAGGTAGTATGGTAGCTATAAAATGAATCGATCCGGACCGGCTCGTTCCAACTTATTACAGCATACAGCAATAAGAAGCATGTGTGCCAACTATCTTCAGAATAGCTTTTAAACTGTTGCGTTGCAACAGACAGCCGAACGGACCAACATACATGGCTAGATCGACTTCCCTGGTTAGCTGGTTAGCAATATATGTACATATATACTTTATGGGGTCTGCGATGTCTGCTAAGTGTATAATAATAGTCGAATTCCAATTAACGCAACATATAATTATCTTATAATCAATATATTTCGAAAGTTACGACTAATCTCAATCTATTTTGTAAGTAAGTACTACCATAAATTTTGCACTACTTATGTATGTTTACCGTTAAGCTACAATGCAAATTATTGGGTTAGCAAAGTAGCTTTTATTTATTATTAAACAATTAAAAGTGTGTAATGCGTGGTAATAAAAATAAGTATATTTAATAGTGCGATATTTCTAAATCATGGCAGAAGCGCAGTAAGGAAGTGGATAAAAAGAAATTTTACATGAATACGTCAAGTGACGCATTGTGTCTACTTACATGCTGCACAAAACTGTTATTGGCGCTGTTTAGCATGATTTTTCCAATTGGATTTTCGCGTACTTTTATTGTTTTTGGTTGTTGTGATGTATGTTTTGCAATTAATCTAAAGTTTTGCAATATCAGAAAGCAAACACTTTGCTATAGAGTTTATTCTTTATCATTCTCGAAACGTATCTACAAGCATATATGCATCTGTGTACCTATATCTCTAGTTCAATATACATTTGATTTTTAAGTAAAGGTGTATATTTTATTTAAAAGTCTCTTTTTTAATGACAAAAAAATTATTAATCTTACTTGAAATGCTTGAAAAGTAAAACCGCTTGCATATTAAAGTTAAGACTAAAAAAATTTAATAACTATTGTAATATGTGAAATGCTACATATGTATATTGTGTTAGCTCATCTAAACTTTTATAAAGGTATATTTTATTTATATGTATTTATTGTTAAGATACGTACATATATACAAAAATATACCTAAATATTTATACCTAACCATTAAACAGTTAAGCGACAGGACCTTATGAACGTTTACTCCTTAAGAGTGAATTTAAATATTATTTAAGAAAAGCTAAAAAAAATATTTAATTTTATTTGTACATATGTATGTATTTGTATGTATGCAGTTACATCAGCAATTTATATCTTCTAAGCTAACGTTTATAAAACACATACACACGCTAATTTGTATTGATATACATTAATATGTATGTACACTTACACACGCTCATACATATGTATGAAATTCTACTCAGTATGTTCAAATAATTAAACGTTGGAAATAGCTGAAACCCCTAGTAATTTCGTATACCGATGGATATGTTGTGCACATTTGTATACCTACAGTAGTTTGACTACAAATTAAAATTTGTAACCGTTAATTTATTGACAATTCACAGTCATTATAGAATTTTCCATAATTTTGTCGATTTTATTCTCTACGATAATATTACCTATAAAACATTTGTTGTTTTTTCCAGTTTTAAACTTACACTGAAAATTTTCATATACGTTTTTTAGTCAAACTATTAATTCTTCAAAAAACTATATCAGTCACAACTATTATGCATATAACCAACGCGACGATTCACTTTCCTCAACGTGCACTCTTTACACATGCGTACACAAACGTTTTTAAACATATAAATGCAAATACACGTGATACATTTATTCGTACATTACTCCAATGCTTATGAGAATAAAGGAACAGTTTGCAGAGTAAGGGTAGGCCAAGTATGAGAGCGTTTTATAACAAGAGAAAGAGAAAGAGAGAGAAATGCCAGCATCCGTTGTAAAGAAGACTGTTATAAAAGAGAGCACTGACCAAAGCTGGTCGATATGTGTTATACGTTCATATCTATGTACATACATATATTTAGAAATGTGTAATATCAATTTGAATGTAGTTTAATAGGTATGAATGAACTCGTACTATGTAGTTATTACATTTCTACTTCGAAAGCGTTTAACATTTATGCATAATGTATCCTATTGTAATAAAAAACAAAAAGTAATTTATTATCTTCGCACATTCACTAAGCACTTAAAAGTTTATAATTCTGGTTTTTCTTTAAATATTAAATCCATTTTAATAATTGGCACACTTAATACATATACAAATGTATGTATGTATTTGGCCTTTTAGCATTGGTTTACATAAAAACGTAATTACTTTATATTGATTTATACTATTAAATTGTTTATATTCAGGTAGCCGGTATAATTGACGAAATACGCTCGATTAGGTAAGCAATTTGTTTTGGAAACATAGAAAACAAAAAAAAAACACTAAAGAACGCAGACACATACATTATTTACTTGTGTTGTTTTTTTTTAAGCACGGTTGCACGTAAACATAAATGTTTAAATTTACAAATAATTCTTCTCCGCCAAAATAAAACATTTTAGCGAAATCTGACTGTATATTATTTTATTAATTTGAAATTATCATTATACTTTATATAACCAAATGTCAATTTATACACTGTTATATGCAAATAAATATGTATATAAGTAGTTAGTGTTTATTCAGATAGCTTTACTCCCTACTGTGCATTAATGCATTCATTCATATATAAACATGTACAAAAATATACACCCATGCATATTAAGGTAAGACTTTTCTTGACTTTGTCGTTGTCTTTTTACTAATGTTTTTGACCACCCCCTCCTGCTCTGCTGGTTTTCTGGATAAGATATATTTATTGATTTTTCATCACATTTTGTTTTTTATTGTCGTTTTACTGGCAATTTACCCGATATACAGAAGACTAACACTAACCCGAGTCACACAAAACCATAGTCTGTATTTACCGGGGTAATTCTTTTCACAAACAAAGCTGACAACTTACATTGAACACAAGTAAATCAAATGAACTAAGTAGTTTTACTTTCAGTTACAAAAAATATAAATAAATAAAGATTTACGAAAACAACCAAGGGTTTGGCTCGTATGGAATTTGTTCAGTTGAACAGGTTCGATAAAATAAACTACTTCATTGTTCCACTGAACCGCTTTATCGGGAGCTTATGTATGACCCCTTTTTTAAAATTATTATACAAATTAACAATATACAAATTTTCTAAATGTTTTTTTTGTATTATATGTTTTAAGAACTTATTTGTCACACTGATATTTTATTAAAGGGTGCTCGTTGCTTAGAGAGTAAATCTGTTTAATTGTATCTAGACGGAACTGTTTTAGTCCCTGAACGGAACTGTTCTATTGTCTCTGTACGGAACTGTTCTGTTGTCTCTGAACGGAACTGTTCTATTGTCTCTGTCATATACCATTGAGAGTAAAGAGAAAAAGGTATGACACTTTTTTAGGTTTTCAGAGCCCCGGAGCCTTAGCGTTGAGTTCTTGTATGCTTAGGTTTTGCATTTAAAGAGAGTGAGAGCAGAACGTGAGAATGAAATGCTAAAGTATCTGGTGTTATCAAACCTTAAAAACTTGTAATACAATTTCGGATTTCGGATATTTGGCTTTACCTCCCTATTTGATTGTGCAGACTGTCTATTACCGAATATTAATATTTTCTAATATTAACTAAATTAAGCTTTGGAGACTACGGCGACTTGTTATTGTTATTTTCAAAATATCTGTTTTCATAAGATTGTATTATAACAATATATTTTAATTCTAAGATAAAACCGAACGTTTTATAAATTTTGTTTTATCATAACACAGTGCACCACATTAGAATAATTGTAAAAATAAAATTATACACGAACCGATTTTGCAATCTAGACGGTCTCGTCGCTTATGTATGTTCAGTGTGTGGTAGACAAATGTGACCAGTTTTTAGAACCTGCAAACATAATAAATCAACTTTTTTGCGTAAACATCGAAAAAACCAAATTTAGTATTCATTTATAATAGAAAATACCACTAAGCAATGAACACATAGAGACGCCAAACAGCTCTGCCGCTGATTTTTCGGACCTGCTGCCCCAGAGAAGAAGCAACAGAACATTACTTAGTGATCTAAGTTTCAACGGGCAGCAAACACAATCGAAAGCGCTTTCTGTCTATCGATTACAAAGCCAGGCAGGCTAGCAGCGCTATCGATGGACGGCATGCGCGCTCGCAAACAAAACGCGGGACAGCTAATTTATTTCAATTTATTATTATTAAATGATATCTGATGTTTAATTAACAATGTTTCAATTTTGTTTTTATTTTTCCTTTAAGAAAAAAAACACTTAGTTTTTAAGATTTCCATGCTGTAAATATTAAGTTTCTGTTTTTTTGTTATTCATTTCGTTTTCTCGGTTTTTCAATTTCATTCAATTTTGCTCATATGCAACACACACACCTGCACATTGGCAGCTGCCGACGCACGTGCTCGGGCGCATTTGTTCATTATGCATTCATCTTTATTAGTCGTTAATTTTTAATGTTTTTTCATTTCATTTCATTTTAGTTGCAATTTTGTTTTCTGTTTTCATTTTTTAGTTAATGTTCGTTTTTTTGTTGTTTTTGTTTGCTACAGCTGACATCAAGTACATTTTTGCTTATGATTTGCTTATATGCGTTTATTTGCCTTTTCTGTATGTTTTGTTTTGACTGTATTTCTAGATTAAACATTTAATACGAAATCATGTCTATATGAAAATACAGCATTCATAAATGTATATATATTGATATACATTTATTTATATATAAATCTATATACCCTTTGTTTTGTTTTAATGCTTTGCAAAACTTGAAACAAAATAGTCGAAGCTGGATAATTCTCCTCCTCTTCCTTTTCCTTTCCGCTTTTTTCCACGATGATTTTGATGATGACCTTCACTTCAACCCAAAAAGCTTCTGCATTTTGTTTCTTCTTCGTCGTCTTTTTCTTTTTCTCTTTATCATTATAGTACATGTTTAAGACGATACAAATTCAAAGATGCTTTTTTTAGTTTACAAAACAAAATAAACAAACAAAAAAGGAGAAATTCATTTCATCTGGGGGGCAATTTGAAGCAATTTATATAGTACATCTTTAGTAGTAGACATAAGCTGCATTAACAATGTGTGTGTGTGTTGAGAGTGTGTGTGTTTAAGAAAAACTGATTGCATTTTTTGCTTGCTTCATTTGTTTTGATTTCATAGTTATTTAGGAATTTGCAACAACACAATTACAAGTATTTGTTTGTTATATATATAACTATATATATATGTATATATTATATGTTAGATGCGAGTGCGTATATGTGTGTGTGTGTGTGCAGCGAAACCAGGAGAGAATAATATCTAAATGCAAAAGTGCAATGAGGAAAAAAATTAAAAATATAGTGAAAAAAATCCTCGTAACCCGCACAAAAACAACAAATGGGCCGATATAAATATATATATATATATAAATATATATATATATATATATATATATATATATATATATATATTTTTTTTTTTTTTTGTGTGTGTGTGTATGTAAGCAGCAATGCATCAATTTCCTTCAGCCGACGACGCACGCGCAACCCAGAGATGGAGCGAGAGAGACATGCCACGATTGAGTGAGTGTTAGAGAGACAGACAGTGTGTGTGACAGTGCGCGTCCTGCTCGCACTTATGCAAATTTCTGACGGACCATCTGTTGTTTAGTGTGTGTGATTTGTTTACATAGTTTTGGTAGATTTTTCGACTTGGCCAAAAACAAATTACAAAGAAATTTGTTGATTTACAGTTAATTAATTAATTATATTGTTTCTTTTTAGAGAATTCTTTCTTCTTTCTGATGTTGTTGTTGTTGTTGCGTTACTGCTGCTGCTGCTGGTGTGTTCGTTGTTGTTGTAGTTTTGCTGTAGTTGTTGCTGCTGTTGTTGCCGTAGTTACTGCTGCTGTTCTTCATTTTGTTGTTGTTATACTTTTTGTTTTATGGCATTCAGAGCAGAAACTTGCCCAGCAACAGTCCCAAAACGGATGCAGCTATGGCGATTGCTATATAGAATAACGGAATCTGTTTTTCAGCCAGAATAGGAGCGTAAGGCTCATTGATTTGCTTGGTGGCCGTCGAGCTCCGATAGCGCGTGATTTGATCCTGCAGAAGAGGAAAAAGGGAAGGAGAGATAGAGCGAGTTATTTAGAGAAAGAGATTATCAAAGCGGAATCCTTTCAAGTCACAAGAGAGGGAGACCTAGTCAAGGGAATTCCCCCAGAGGGACAAGAGAAGTACCTCCAACTAATTAATACCTCAAGGGGGTATTCTAGGGGATGCATGACAGGGAGTTGGCAGGGGAATCCTCTATAGATTCATGAGTTGGTCAGAGCTACTCCAGAGGCATGACAGGTATATCTAGTTGAGGGAATAATTGAAGAGTTATTCTTTCAAAAGGAAATACTCGCAAGAGGCAAGAGATGAAGGTATTCGAGGGTATGTATGAAATGGAATTGTAAGACGAAGCCCAAGAGAAACCTTTATAGATGCAAGACAGCTAGTTAATCGGGAGTAACCACGAAGAATCCTGTCAGGAGACATAAGAGGGGAGTTAGTCAAAGGGGAATCCTCTCAAGTGGCAAGAGAGGCAGTTAGTTAGAGCTATTCAAGAGGAATCTTCTCAATAGGTAAGAGAGAGAGAGAGAGAGAGAGGCGCTAGTTGTGGGAATGATCGAAGGAGAAATCTCTCAAGATACATGAGAGACAGTCGGGGTGTCAAACCCCTTGGTGGCAAGAGGGGGGGAAGCTATCTGGTGATATCCAAGGGGAATCAAAGGGAAAACATCTACTGATACACAAAAGACAGTTAGTCAGGGGTTATCCCAAAAGAATCCACTCAAAATGCTCGAGAAGAAGCTAGTCAGGGAGGGGATATCTTAGGGGGGATTCTATCAAGCGGCAAACTCACCTTCAAGTGTAGATTTTCCTTTAGCAGTTCGCTGTTGAGATCGCGAAGCTCCTTATTCTCGACCGCAAGCGAATCGGCGTGCTCCGCAGCATCACACAAGTTCAACGACTGCTGCAAAAGAAGGACGCAATATTGGACACATGAAAACAGAGAGAGAGAGAGAGAGAGAGAGAGAGAGAGAGAGAGAGAGAGGACGCACCTGCTCCTCGACAGACAACTTGGGCACATCGCTCTTGACATAGATAGCGTCTCCAATAATCATGTTCAGGCTCGTAATGGTGCCCACGCTGCTGCCGCCGGCGGCACTGACGCTGCCTCCTCCGCCACCACCTCCAGCGCTGGTAGTCTCTGCACTCGCCTCGGCAGTGGGCATATCGAATACGCACTTAAGCTTGACATCCATCAGCTGATCTGGCTCCAGTTCCTTCCACTAAAAACAGAGAAAACATAGAGCTGAGTAGAGGAAGAGAGGGTGAGCGGGGGAAGGCGCAGGGGGACAACTTACCAACTTGTTTAAATCAGTCAAATCGGCATCCTGTGGGGCCAACACGCTCTGCACCATGAACTTGTGCTTGTTCTTCTCCAGCTGGTCGTACATAAAGGGCTGCAGACAAACTGATAAGAAGGCAAGAAAGAGCAGGAGGATCAGCCATCAGTTATGGGGGCGGGGGTCTGGGGAAGGGGTGTCTACTCACTTTCCACCTGCGTCGATCGATGCGGCGCAATCTTTCCAATGTTTGGACGTACACAATAACGCTTGGGAGCGGTGGTCTTGATCTTGAAGATCAGTGGCATTGCTGCATTGTTATTCAGCGTCATGGTGGTCACCACGGGCCGAGTGAAGGGACCTGTGAAACACGAGCAGGAGCGAGAGGGAGAGATGAGCATTAGTAACAAGTAATGTAACATACAGTTGAGCATACTCGACTGTTAGATACCCCATACTTCCATATTTCTTCAATTTATGACTTCTTTGCTTAGCACACTCTTTTATTGCATATCTGTGCGCCCCACAAACGCATTTCTTGCATAACTTCTTTGTTTATGCTACAATCCAAACTAAATTTGCAGACATCATTTACGTGGTATTACTTAGTCTGCACTTTGGATAATTATCAATTAACTTTGCCACGCCACCTTCTGCCTATAATACCCTTTTATATCACTTGCAATGGGTATAAATAGCACGTAGCAAGCTGCCCATAGTTTGCTGTTGTTATTCTTGTTTAGTTAACCTGCAACCTTTGCCGAATTCGCACGAATTCCTCCACCCAGTCAAACACCCCCCTCCTCCTCTCCGCACACCCCGCCCACACACTTAACACATATTGTTGTTGTATTGCGTCATTGGCGAAAGTTGGCAGCACTTTTTCGTTGTCGTCGTCGTTTACTAAGGCTGCGTTTACCTCACACACCGGGTATATTCATCCACGAGTGTAGAGTTCAAATATAACTATAGAAGCGTTTCTTAATATTATAAACATAATTACATATGTATGTTACATGAAGTCTCCTACTAACTTAGAGAAATGAATATGCTCACTGCATTGTAGGGTATCTCCAAGTACAACTCAAATTTCTCATGTCGAAATTAATTGAATTAGAAGAGAACGCGAGCACAAGAAGGCGCCCTCACACACTTATGATATATATATACACACACACACACCCATAGATGCACACATACACAGCCAAATAACAGGGCAAAAGCAAAGAATTTCCTGCTCTGATTTTATGTTTCTCGCTCTACAAAAGAAAATTCATTCAATACAGTGTGTGTGTGTGTCTGTCAAAGATCGGCACACACACACACACACACACACGCACACACATAATATTGCAGAGTGCACAGTGGGGCAAGAACTGCGCCACTTGTTAACAGCTTTGCCTCTTTCACTGCGAGAGAGAGAGACAAAGCGAAAGCTTTTGTCATGGCAAATAGCATTGCGTACCACTGTGTGCACTCTATTCATTGTTGTTGTTGCTGCTTCTCTCTTGCTGTTGTTGCTCGTATTATTTGGCCAAAATTCAAAAAGTAAAAGGAAAAATGGCTTATGAAAAGTCTTTTGGGTATAAAAATAAAATGTTGTTGTTGCTGGCCCCCCAAAAACAAAAGAGGGCGACAGCGACAGCAAAAGGTTTCATAGAACTAACAGACGCAGCGACAGAGGCCGCGACGACAGTAGCTCAAGGGGAGTGCGGTGAATTAGAGCAGGAGAGGACAAGGATAAGGATGAACACAAAATGTTTTCCACATTTCCAAAAAAATGCTAACGATGCGTCGTAGTTGCCGCCTCTGCTACTGCTGCTACCGCGGCGGCGACGTTGTTAGTGGCAGCGGCAGAGCGAGACATGCCAAAACAGCCGCAGCAGCCTCTGCTCACACATAGTTCCTAAAAAATGTCAAAAAACTAAAAGCAACAACTAAAAGATGAGACAAGAACAGCGAAAATTATTGATAAGCTGCAAAAACAACAATAAAAAAAGTGTGTACAGCGCAAAGTGAAACAATGTCGAAAGAAGGCGGCCCTGTGTCGCTATGTGTGCGTGTATATGTGTGTGCGTGTGAACTTTGCAGTTTGCTCCACCACTGCCGCCGTCGCCACTAGCGCCATCGCTGCTGCAGAAGCGTCATTTTGCAGTAGCGTCTGGACTTGTGGTGATCGATACGTTGCCACTGCCGCACACACACACACATTCACATACGCACACATACTCACACACGCACAAATGGCCTTTCCCCTTTGTCGAATAAGTCCAAAGCAAAACAAAACATTGCAAATGCATTCGCAGTTGCAGCTAAACACATTTCTACTTCTGCTTTTCCTCTTCTTCTTCTTCTTCAGGGTGCTCGGCTCCCTTCACACACACACACATACACACAGGCAGAGACTTACCAACAAAGCGCAACTCATGCTCTGGCTCAATGGTCAGCGGAGCTTCGTATATTGGTTTGTTCATGTTTCTTTTGTTGTTGTAGTAGGTCTTGTTGTCGCTGTTGTTGTGCTAGTGCTGCTGCTATTAACTATTTTATTTTGTTGCCTTTACTTCTCCTTTTTCTTTGGCGTCCTCTTCTTGTATAGTTATGAATTCCAACGCTGCGCCTTTTATATGAAGAGAGAGAGAGAGGGAGAGGCACGCAAACACACGAGCGAAGAGGAGAACAATGAACAATTTGACAATTGCAGTTATTTATAATTTCATGTTTTCTCTCCTTACCTTGCGGATTTATTTATTTAGATTCGAATTTCGATAAAGCTATCGAGTTCGATTCGTTAAACTTAGCACGATTTGAAGATTTTTGACTCTACTCCACAAATTTTGCTTTTGCTTTCGATTTCGCTTGTTTTTTTCTCTTCTTCCTCACTACGCTGCTGCTTCTGTCGCTGCTGCTGCTGTCGCCGTCGCTCGTTCTTGTCGTCGTCGTCACACTATGGCTGTGTGTGTCCGTGTCTGTGTGTCTGTGCCAGCCACCAAAATATCGGTAAATGTATGCGCAAAAATTTAACAGAGAAGGTTGTTGCGTGCAAATAACGACGGTCAACGTGTTGTCTGCATGTACCCGCGCCGAACTGATGTGCAATACGATTAATAAGCGTCGCTTTCGATCCGACTTAACGTAATTACACGCACTTTAGCTTCGTACTTTTCACAGCAAAATTTTCGTATGCAAAAAAAAGTCAGTCACCGCCGTCATACACACATATGCACGTCAGACGCATGCGTCAACCATATAAAAAGCCTACCAGACCAGCCGGCATGCGGTGTTGCCAGATAGCCAGAAATGCGCAATACGGCAGTCCTGCCCTACAACGCCGCCATTAACACGCCGCACACACTCTGGCAGCACAGCCACGCTACAAAGCAACCAGCGGCGAATTCAGCGCGCCAAATTCAAACTCAAATTTGCAATACTCAAGCAACTTCACTTTGTGTACTTCATTTTAATTCGAGATTTCTCATAAACAATAATAACATTAACATGCCGCACACACTCTGGCAGCACAACCACGCTACAAAGCAACCAGCGGCGAATTCAGCGCGCCAAATTCAAACTCAAATTTGCAATACTCAAGCAACTTCACTTTGTGTACTTCATTTTAATTCGAGATTTCTCATAAACAATAATACTTTTAAATGTTATTTCTTAATGAACTGATGTGCTTAATTTTAGTTGTGCAATTACCAAAATTCTCTTTGTATCCACACGCCCCTGGGGTGCCAGCAGTATCTTCAAATTATCAACGGCAGCCTGAAGATTCTCCGGTTGCTGCAGCCTCGGCACCTGCAGCAGATGCTCAATGAGTTGGGGATACTCTCGGGGCTTGGCCGGTGCGATGAGGCAGGTCTTAAAGGCACGCATATAGCACTTGAAGAGGAATCCATAAGCGTGCACAGAGTTCAGGCCATCCACGGCATGAGCGAGCGCCTGCATGAGAGCGTGGTCACTTCTCTGTGCGATGGCATCACTCAACAGCTTCACTGCCTCCAGCGTTGAGGCCAGCGGCAATAGCTGCAAGAGAGACATAGAGAGAGGGGGAAGATACCCTGTACTTAACTATACAAGAAGACCAAGCTGTGATGGTGGCGATATAAGTTGTTTTATTTAAGATCAGAGAATGTCTGCCGCGATCTGCCGTGCATGAATGACTTCAATGATGATGGAAATATATATGAGCAGCTATTGAGTTGCCTCGCCTGCATCTGCATCGGCATCTTGGCTTACCAGTGCGTACTCCTCCAGTGATCTGCCAGCTGCGTGGCCTGCTCCCAACAGCGTTGCCAGCTGCTCCTCCTGCCACAGTTCCTTGTGATGCAGTGTCTCGATCAGCTCACGCATTCTCTGCTGGTACTCTGCAAGGCAAGGCAGGAGGTTGAATAAGGGAATAACGATACGGTGCTCTGCTTACCCACCTGGATTCAGTATGAACATCTGTGGCATGTTTCGCACATAGTAGGACATAATCTGGTCCAGCAGCGACATTCGCGTGGCCTCAAACTCTCCCACACTCCAATCCCGCACACTGTTCACTCGCAGTGTGTCCATGGTGCGTATGAGCTGCGAGATGAGTGTCCAGTTCTTGTGGCGCCACTGCGGCATCTGCGAGTGTGTGTCCAAGTAGGATTTGGCCATCAAGTAGCGCTCATGCAGACGCTTCCATGGCGACCCACTGCGTTTGGCAAACATGAAGCGACCGCGCTCTTTTCTCACACAGCGACGACTGCTGTAGATCAAGCGGCGCTCGATCTGGTCCAGCTGCTGCAGTGTCTTCAGCAGGTAGCCCAGGGCGCGATGGTTACCCGACTCCGTGAACTTGGCCAAGCCCGCGGCAAGGGAGGCCAGATATTGTTGCTGGGCAGCACGCAGCTGCTCGGACGTGTAGGGCAGCTTCGGCAGGCGGAGATTGAGGCACAGCATCCGCATCTTATGGTACATCATGCCACGCAGCACGACGGGCGTCTCATAGAGGCGTGGCAGCAGATGTCGCTCGGGCGGACACTGGCTCAGCAGGCGCTCGTTGAGCATCAGCTGGCGCACTGTGTGGCCCACATGATGCAGCGCATGCTGGGCACAGGTCATGCCCACGTGGGCATAGAGCATCGCAAAGTGTGGATGCACCATGGCCAGCTCTGCCAGGGAGAGCCAGCTCTGCTGCGGCTGCTCGTAGCAGAGATCGAGGAACATATTGATGGGAAAGTCGCGCTGCGACCTGCCCAGCTGATTGAAGAAGGCGACGCGACGCGAATCGTAATCCTCTAGCATGAACGAGAAGTGGCCAAGTAGCTTCAACTCGTCCCGCAGCTGCAGCAGCTCCAGTTTCTCACTTGTTGTGCAGTTAGCGAAGATGGGCTGCAGCACTTGGCTGAGCAGTTGGTCATACATGTCGTCCTCCTCCTCCTCCTCCTCCACCTCCTCCATCTCCCCCTCCGAGGGGGACTCCAGCTCCATTTCCATGTCCATTTCCTCTTGCTTTGGCTCTTCTCCCTGATCTTGCTCCCCCTCCTTTTGTTGCATTCTCATCTGCTTCACCTGCGCCAAGTGTTGCAATATGGGCCGCGCATGCTTCACGCCCAGCAGCCGCACATGCTTGGCCATTGTCTCCACACACTCCTCATTCCCATAGGCAATCGATCGCTTGAGCAGCTCCTCTACTCCCGCCAGCAACTGCTGATCGCTAACCACGCCCAGCTCACCATCCAGCAGGCTGAGCAGCTCGCCCAGCGTCAGTGCCGCCAGACGCTCCTCGAAGCTCTCCGCTCCGCCAGCAAAGGTCGTCAGCTGCTGGCACAGACTGTGCCTGCGCAGCACCTCATCCTCGTCCAGCAACTGTTGCAGCCGCTTGGCCTGCCAGCAGATGTAGCCCTGCAGAGAGAAGAGCAGCCTGCCCGACTCCATCTCGGCCCAGCACATGTATGTGTGCACACTCACAAGCCGCAGCAGACCCTCCAATGCATCCAGCAGCTTCTCCACATACCCTTGCAGCTTGCTCACCACATGCTGAGCTGCCTCAGTTGCTGTGGTGCCAGCAGCTCCGGTGCTGTCCGCCATGGGTCGCAGTGCGTACAGTGGAAAGTAGTTGGGCAACTGGGGAGGCGTCTTCAGTGCCTCCAGTGCATGCAGAGCAACTTCGAAGAGCTGACGCACTGCCTCGCTCAGATAGCGACGACGCGCTGCAGCCGAGCGCAGTCCTCCATGCAGACGCTCCTCGCTGCTCAGCAGATGACGCTGCAGCAGCCGCTGTGCATTGCTCACCAGCGATGTGGACGTGGCGGAGCAATCATCTCCTACTAGCGCCTGGTAGCAAATCGATTTGGTGACGCTGCACAGCGCGGAGCAGACATGGCGCAGCGCTGCGCATTTATCGCTCACCAGGTGGGAGAGGGTCTCGTTAAAGCTATCGAAGTACTGCCGGGTGAGCCAGTGTGGTCCACAGGCGAAGAACTCGAACAGCTGCTCCTCCATGCCGCTCAAGAGTGCTACGGAAATTGCCACCAGCTGAGGCAACTGCGCCGGCAGCTGGTTGAGCAGATGCACGCACTGTGGACTCCAGTGGCATGCCTTGATGTCCCCATTGGCGCTGTTCAGCAAGAGGTACATCCAAGTGCCGCGCAGTTGGTCCAAATTGGCGCCAGGCTTGGGCTGTGCAATCTCCTCCTCCCTCCTTCTCGTCGTCTGACTGCAGCTGCACCAGCTCGTGCTCCTGCAGCACGCTAAGCACGGCGCTAGCAAGCTCCTTAATTCCATCCTCGTTGCCTAGAGAGAAACAGACAAAGAGAGGAGAGAGAGGGAGAGAGAGAGGACGCGCAACTGCGACTTACCGCTGAAGTAAACAAACGATTGCAGCTTCTTCTTCTGATTGTGGTAACTGGTGAACGCGTTGCGTATTTGCCGAAAGATCTCGCAGTTGTCCAGAGGCTGAAGGTCCTCCATAATCACACACTATATGTTTACAATTATTGAAAAATATCACCAAAGTTGCTCGACAACCAAAAAAAATACAAATATATTAAATTTGTAGAAAATCTATAGAACAACTGAATCTACATTTGAGTCCAGCTTGATGTTGAATGCATGAAGCCGGTTCAGCGAATTCGCCGCATACTGTGTAAACAGCAAAAGGTTGCTCAATTCAGTTAACTTATACTATGTTCATACGATGACAATTCATGTTTAATTGGCTAGCAACTTAGGCCTAATACCTGAAATGAGTCACATACAACTTTGCCTTTATATATAATATAAGATTTTCCCGTTGTTCATAAATTTATTTACTAATAAACAGCTGTCTACAAATAGTAAGACCTAATTTACACATCTGGCAACTCTGCTAATATAATTTCATGAATTCCTCTCCTTCGGATTAACAGGGTCAAATATTAATGAGGTATTAAATCAATGCGTAGCAGTTAGTAATTTTGTCGTATATATTGCGTGCAGTAAAATTACAGAAATCATGGTATATTTATATTTTTTATATAAATTGACATATATCGAATAATATTGTTTGCGTAATTATTTGATATGTTTTCGCATTTATTTTACAGGTTAAATATGTATAAGATACACCTTAAGCTGCTGTTGTGATGTCACAACATTTTCTCCGCGCAGTAATCGATAGCAGCTTTGCTATCGGCTGCGAACAGCCGCGAACCAAACAGCTGAGCGGCGACTGCAGGCAAAAGCTATGGGCCGACTATCGTTTGGCCGCAGCGGATAGTGAAGAAGCAACGGCTGCAAAAAAGCGCGATACTTGTGCGAAGAACGTGTGCAGCGGACATAGAAAAAGTGGGCCAATCGACAAGGACTCGTTAATAGTAACAATGCAAATGGCCACCAGGTAAAAGCAACTACAAACACTGCCATAGACTGATCGATTGGTGAACAGGAAGCATCGTAGAACCAATAATGGAGTTGCGGGAGCTGCGAGGGGGCGGTGGCAATGCCGGCGATTTGGGCGGCATTTGTATTGTGCCCGGGGCTGAAGGTGGTGTCCAGCGGGTACCCACCAAGGCGGATCTCTTCATAGAGCAACTGAATGCGACCAATGCCAAAAAGGTGGCTCTTCTGCTGGTCCTGGGCTTTGTGCTCTATCACGGTTTGCTCAATTGGAATTACGGTGAGTTATCGATTTGTCATCAATCGATCGATCCTTACGTTCGATTCGATGTCTCTGTCTCCCTTTCCCAGGCAGCGACTCCTGCCAATGGCTGTTATCGAAGGGACGCTTCAAGGGCGACAACGAGTGGCAACCCTATGGCTGCATGATGCATAAATATTCCTACACGTGAGTATAAAACGAGTACAGTGAATGCCCGTTAAATATCGATTATGTCAAATGAGAACAATTTTTTTTCCTGTTCAAATACTTAGGTAACGATCCTTTAGTTAATAATCAATAATCGACAAAGACAACTGCGCCTACAATTACATATGCATATGAAAATATACATAATTGGAACAACTCAATAATTTCCCTTTTCAAATATGCAGTTGATGATCCTTTACTTATTAATCGATAATCGGCCTACTCGGCTACTGGTCTTGCAATCACATTCAAAATTCTCCCCAGGGGGCAATACTTTTCCAATTAGCGAGTGTTCACTGTGCTGCCCCCAATCCCACTGGCAATCCCCCAACCTAATCAAATTTGCTGCTGACTCATAACTTAAAAACGCGATATCTTTTTTCGCCCAATTTCCACAGAGACACGCGACGTTGTCTGCGTTATTTGGCCTTTTTTGGCACCAAAAACAACTTTGTGTTCATCGGGGACCGAAGCGTCCGAGAGTTGTACCAACGCTTCATCGAGGAACTGCATCAGCACACGGAAGTAGAGGACCGTGTCGGTGCTGGCGCTGGTGCTGCGGATGACGATAAGAATAAGGATAATAATGCCTCCTCATCCTCCTCCGCGCCTGTGCTGCGATTTGAGGACAAGAAACTGCATATGCTGGCCCAGTACATTCGAGCCGAGGAGGTGAATCCGGCGTTAATTGATCGTCTCTATCAGCTGGAGCTGGAGAAGCAAATCGCCTCGGTCTACGTGGTTGGGCTCACCTTCAGCCAAATGCTGTCGGGGAATGTGACCGAGGAGGTGCTGCGCCAGTACAATGTCAATTTAACGCTACTCGTGGCGCCCTTCCATCGCCTGGTGGCGCAGAAGTCACGTCTGCTCTGGAAACTAGCCGAGCGCGTGGACGAGGAGAAGCTACCGCCGGCCTGGAAACTTGTCGTCAACGACGACATTGATCGCCTTAACAATGTGGCACGCGGCGTCTTCCGTTACACGGATGTTAATGTCTGGGAGTCTGCCGACCACATTGCCCACGGACTGCTGGACACGGCAATCGACGGTTACCGCCTGAGTGCGCACGGCCAGCGACTGCAGGTGCAGCTGCTGTGGAACATGTACTGCAACGACCAGATGAACTACAACGATGGCACCTGCTGCAGCAGCTCCGAGCCACATACGACTCTACAGATTGTCGCTTTTGCTCTGTTCGGTGTCTGCATGGCCCTCGTCTGTGGCATCTTTCTGCGCCGCTGGTTGCTTCATATGCGTGGCCAGACGCTCTATGTGCCACTCCAGCAGCATCATCTGCATCAGCAGCCATCGTCGTCGCGCTCGCAATCGCAGCATCCGCCCAGCAATGCGCTGAGCGCCCTCATTGCCGACTACAGCACAGTTCTTGTGGGGTTATCTCTGCTGGGGCTGATCATGGCCTATTTCTACATCTGTGACCGCACCAACTTCTTCATGAAGGAGAACAAGTACTATTCGGAGTTCAGCTTCTGGATACCCGTGGGTTATGTCTTCGCACTGGGTCTCTTCTTCACCGAGGACTCTCGCTTTACCAAGGTGCTAAATCGCGACCAGACCGACGAGCTGCGTGGCTGGATAATGCTGGTGGTGCTGATCTATTACATGACCGGGGCACAGCGTGTCCTCCCCATTCACATGCACATCAAGCTGCTCATCTCGGGTTACTTCTTTCTCGCAGGTTACACGCACTTCACCTACATCTGGCAGACTGGGGGCAGTGGATCGATGTTTGTGCGGTTCTTTCAGGTCATGTTCCGCACCAACTTCCTCAGCGTTCTGCTCTGCTTCTGCATGAATCGCCCCTATCAGTTCTACTATTTTGTGCCACTGATGTCCTTCTGGATGTGCGTCGTCTATTTTGTGCTCTCGCTACCGCCTCGCATCACCAGCGGATCTGTGGACGCCTATCCGCTGCACTATCTCTATTTGGTGTGCAAGTGCATTGGCTGCCTGGGCGTCATCACGGTGCTCTTCATGTCGGAGGTCTTCTTCGAGCGCATATTCGTTACACGCCCCTGGAAGGCGCTGTTCGTCACCACAGACGACGACATCCATGAGTGGTGGTATCAATGGAAGCTGGATCGCTATACGGTCACCTTTGGCATGATCTATGCGGCATGTTTCCACATTGCCCAGAAGTATAATGTGTTCGATGACAACAACCATGGGAATCTGTTCTCGAGGCGCACCTCGATTTCTGTCACCCTTCTCGCTCTACTCGGTGTCGGTATCTATACGTCCTTCTCGTTTCTGTGTCGCAACGTGCAGAACTGCGAGGAGATACACTCGTACATCCTCTTCATACCAATCATTGGCTACGTCGTCTTGCGCAATATCTCGGGCATCCTGCGCACGAGATACTCCAGCTTCTTTTGCTTGGTTCGGACGCATCTCGCTGGAGCTATTCGTCTGTCAGTATCACATCTGGCTAGCTGCCGACCGTCATGGGGTGCTGGTGCTGCTGCCTGGGTTTCCCACGCTGAACATGATTATCACGTCGTTCATCTTTGTCTGTGCCTCCCATGAGGTGCATCGCCTAACCCACATCCTGATGCCCTACGCTGTGCCCAACGACTGGCGCCTGGTTATGCGCAACCTGGTCATCTTTCTCATTGTTCTAATACCGGTGGCACGATCCGACGGCATGTTCTAATCTATCGTTTTTGTTGGCTTTGTTTTCTTTTTTTATGTCTTTGTTCAAAGGTATTACACACACGCACACACACACACACACACAGGCAGTATGACTCTGTGGTGTCCCATTGATTAATTATTTGTTCACCTTTCGAGCTCATTAATAGCAATGATTGCGTCTAGGATAATAGGACTAAAACTACAATTAGCTTTATAACAGCACAATCTACTTAATTTACGATTTATACTATAAGCCCAAAGAAAAAGTGTCTAAACATATTCCCGATTATGAACAAGAATTGTAAATCTCTTGTGAGATATAAAACAAAACTCGAACAAGTTGTTAGCGAGCATTCTAAGAGTAATTTTGTGGATCTTAACTCAATTTGATTGTAAATAATCGAGAAATAGTGCACAATTCAGGCAGCGTACGCCGTTCAATTATTTTATGCGATCGATAAACGAGTTCTTAAGCTCGATCAATATTAATATTAGCTTGAAGCGTACACTGTAATTATTAATATAGAAACAATGGAACAGCCCTTGATTGATACATTATTACAAATATATATAGAATTCTAAATTAAATGTAAAATAGTTAACAATAATCGATATTTATTTGCGCGCACTGTGAATGTAAATTACCCAAAAATATATAAGTTTATACTCGTATATTGATGTTTTTGCTCTATCATCTCCCATTTTCTTCCCCAGCCGATAGATACATTATACATATATTTGAATGCAAAAAAGACTCAAGCAATTCCGGGAAGTCATACCTTTTTCTTTTCTGGATATTTTTTAAAACTATAAAAGAAATATGGATACACATATATGGAAATATAAGAGTACACTTTTAATTTCACGCACAGAAACATAAGTAAATAAAATAAAATTATATGTACTATATTTTTACTTTGGCAATAATGTACTGATCGGTTTAAAATAAAAATATTGCCAAAAGTGCTGTTTGCAATACTCATAACACCTGCGTTATACATTTAAACGTGAGTATATTTAAATAATTATTAATTTAATTCACGTGCTTTGTCTTTTTGTTGACCTTCACTTGACAATGACAATACAATAATCCTGCATTGTTATCGATTAAGGTCAGTGAACCAGAAAGAGAAAGGGAGAGAGAGATCGAAAGTCCTGTTTGCAATATAAAGAAAATCTGTTGCATTATAAATACGTGTAGATTTTATAAATAATTAATACATTTAAAATTAACTCTTGTTTTCTTATTTACTTTCACTCAATAATAACAATGCGATAAACCTGCATTGCTATCGATTAAGGTCAGTGCTTTCGCCGCCAGATCGTTGCAATCGAGTTGCCAGACTATTTCGAATTACAATTGTAATGGCAGCCAGATTGGATTCACAGCGCGCGTGTGAAAGAGAATAAGCAAAATGTAAAAAAATTGATGCGCAAAAGTCTTAAATTGCGGAAATTGCCCAGCTGGTGCTGAACGAGATACGAGATGAAAATCTACGCAGTTTCTTGAATGTCAAGGACTATCAAACTGATTGCGGAAATCAATAGCGGAAAATTTAGTTGGATGTAGCTTCAAGCAGCTTTTGGGCAGAGAACAATAATCCGTTGCAGCACCAGCTGTTGCAGAGTGTTGGAGAAGCAGCAGAGGAAGCTGTAGTGGCAGAGACGGTGGCAGCGGCAGCAGCAGAGGCAGCACGGATTAGGACGCGCTGTGCGCCTGGCTCACTTTGCTAATTACGCGCCAAATTCGCGACGCCCGACAAACAACTGGACGCCATTAGAGGAGCGACGTCGTCGTCATAGCCATAGCCACTCGGGCGGTGACCTCGTTCCAGCTGCTGCGCCGCCTTTGTGGTCACAGCCGTCAGCGGTAATTGACGCGCCGCACGTCGCACAGAGTGTGCTGCATAAGGACTAGTTCCCGGCAAGGACCACTGGGACCACAGTCGCCCCCGGGAATGCATGGGAATGAGGATGAATAGGAATGGGAGCAGGAACGGGAACGGGAACAAGGCACTCGCACTGACGCTGCCACCATGTGTGCGTTCATTCACAAACATTCATTTGACTACAGTAGGAAGAGAGAGAGAGAAAGGTAAAGGAGTGAGGAGGAGCAGTGAGTATTGTTATTGTTTTTGCAGTCCCCGTTGCAGTTCATTCAAGAACAGCAATTGTGCTGGCACAACAACAGTAGCAGCAGCGCAGCAGACACTACAAAAAGCGCCGAGCGGGGCAGAGGGGCAGTTCAAGATGTACCCGAAACTATGGGGAACATGCCATAACCTGCCAATTAGTTTAGTGATTTATGCATAAGCTCGAAAATATATTTGAACATAAAGATTTATTCAAGCTAGCCAATGTTTGGTACTTTGCTGGCTACCCTCGCACTTGCTACGAGTTATAACACAAATATTAACATATCTAAGTGCACTTTACTTAATTCAAACCCAATCCGAATCCAAAATTGTATGCACTGTTCTAATAATAGAAAAACAACAACAATTTCTAACTCTGCACTTTGGAAAAAAAAATGAAAATTTTTTTGGCATATTTACAATTACCACTGTGCTCTGGTAAGTATTATAAATATAACATCGTTAATTAACTTCAGCTTGAATTGAGTGTTTGCATGTATTTGGCAATTAGTAATGCCCCTTCTGGAAAATATATATCTATATATAGTATACACCCATCTCATATTGTATACCATGAAAGGTTTGCATACCGATTGAAATAAATGTCGTTTGGCAACCAGATTTTCTCAAAATGCACACATAATCTGAAATATATATATGTGTTACTATATTATACTATATTGACTGCAAGAACACATGAAATGAATTTAAACTTGGCAATAAGATTCCTTTCCGTTTTTGGTCAAATCGAAAATATACTATATATAAAGGGTGATTTTTTGAGAGCTATAGGAAAGTTTTGCATACATAAAAACAAACATAAAATTGAGAGAAGTGCATGACATATTTATGAAATCTTTCATGCAAATGTTGACCGTGGCTGCGGCTCAAATGGTCCATCCGCTTAGTCCAATTTTGGATTATCTCCATCTATCTCACAAATAAATACTCCAATGTTGTCCTTCCAATACGTCAATTGAAGCGGGCTTGTCTGTATAGACATTTAATTTAACATACCCCCACAAAAAATAGTCTAAAGGCGTTAAATCGTATGATCTAGGCGGCCAATTGACCGCTGCCGAATGTGAAATAAAATGTTCACCTCACTTGCCTCTCATTAAGTTCATTGTCATGTTGTAACCACATGTCATGCAAGTCAAGCTCTTGCATTTTGGGAAAAAGATAATAGCTAAAAAATAACCCTTTATGGTAGAAGCAACATACATATGTATACATATAATACAATATCATATATTGACTGCAACAGAGATACAGACTAGTAGATTTCTTTATATTTTTGTCAAATATATACACACATAATAATCCCATATATACAATATGGCTTTGCTCAACTGTCACAGACAAAATGAAATTAAACTTTATAGCATTTTTGCAATCATTAGTCCATGATTTTTTTCTGCAATTTTTATGAGTGAAGAAGCCTTAACAAAAATGAGCTTACCTGTTTTTTATGTATTTTGTTTTTTTGTTTTGTGTACTTGTTGCAGTTGCACTTTCGTGCAATTTTTAACTGCGCAATTAACGTTAGACGATCTGCAATTCAAAGTCGAGTTATGGGCACGAAAATGCGTTGGCGTTGGCGTCGGAGTCCTTCGGCTTGGCAAAGCTGCTGTGCAAAAGCTTCCAGCGAGGGTACGAAGGCACTGTCGTTGGGCCGAGAGCTTTCGTTTCAGTGTTCGGCTAACGGTTAACGGCTAAAAGCTTCGGGTAAGCTACAAATAACGGAAGAAGTCTGATTTTCATTTCAGTTAGCGTCTGCACGCACGCTAGAACAGTTCGTTGACATCTCCAACTCTCCCAAAACTACACGGCAACAAGGCACCCACAAAGAAGACACACTTCAACCAGGGCCTGAACAGGGCTACCGTCCCTTCTCACTGACAGCCCCCCACCGCACCGCACCGCAGCTCACCCCCCGTTCGTGAGTTGAAAGTTGTGCCATGACAAATATTTGAAGCTCGATTTGGAAGCAAAACGCAAATCGCGCGCAACTTTCAACGTTGCCTACTTTTGTGTGTTGTGCGGTGTGGGGCGGTGTGTGTGTGTGAGAGGGAGAGAGTGTGTTTGTTGTGTGTGCCTTGCCGTCTAGTGTTATTTTACTTTGTTTTTTTTTTTGGTTTTTGTTATGGTGCTAAAATGTGTAAAATTGAAAGAGAAACTGAACATAAGAAAGAGAAAGAAGAAAAGTTGTGAGCTGTTTTTTGTTTGTTCTTTATGGTTTGCTAACTGCTTGTGCCTAACATTGTTGTTCTTGTTTTTTGTCTCTTGATTTCAGGGCCATCATCATATCACGGATTGAAGATAAAAACCAAAAAAGTGACGAACGAGATATCAAAGACTTGCAGCTAACTCAATTAAAATTACAATTCAGTTCAATTCAATTCAATTTAATTCAGTTCAAATCACGCGCCAAATATCAGTTTGAAATTAAATCTCTTTAAAAAGGGGGCACCTGCCCCGGTCTATGGCCAATACAAAAAATCTTTGAAAACAACTTAATATGAAATGCAGAAAGTTTAAGATGAGAAGCAAATCGTCAAGTGATTTCAAAAAGAGAAAAACAATATCAGTTATTATGAAGATGAAAAACATTAATGCCAAATACAGTTTCAATTATCGAAAAGACGATTTCAATTATAATGCATCAATGCATACAATTATGAAGATTATAAACTCGTATAAATCACGTATTAACTTTGTGAATAATGTCTCCATATTATGGCCCATCGAGGGGCTTGAATTATTGCTTTGGCTGCTCCAATAAGTAGTAGGGACAGAGCATCATTATCAACGCGTTCTGTGAGGAGGAAGCGCACCCGTTTTTACAGGTGAGAGCGTCTTCAATTGTCCTCGACTATTGTTGCTTTTGTTGTTATTTACTCTCTCTCTCTCTCGTTTTTATTATCGCTATTCCATATTGCTGTGTGCTACCCCTTCCCTCTATCCTCCCCGAACCTCCATTTATATATATTTATGTACTTACATACAGTATGTACTTTTGTCACTTGCAATTATAATTACAAAAACAGGTGTACACACACACAGACACACACAAACACACACATAAACATAGGCAGACACACTCATACTCGTACATAAAGTGCCAACTTGCGGTTTATTTCGATGCTTCTTCGTCTTCTTGCCTTCGCCTTCGTCTTCTTCATCCTTCTCGCATCATATTATTTCAACAACTTAATGCCGTTAGCTGCGCATTAGTAATCAAAGAGCTGCCACAGACAGAGGCACAACTTGTAGCACAAGGGACACGTTACGTGGTAGCGCTGCAATCCTCAGTCTCAGTCTCAGCCAACTAGACAGACTGCCAGACAGCATCAACTAAAGTAGTTTGAAATCTCGGCATAACTTTAATTGGATTTCACATTGAGCCGCCATGAAAAGCATTGAAATTAATGGGGTATATCGTTAGTACGCTGGTATAAGAAACATTGATAAATACAGGTCAAACAAGAGATCAAATTGAGAAAAACTGGCATTCCAGTTTTAAATTGTTTAATTTTAACAAAAACTGTTACAAGATGGAAAATAGAGAAGATTTTTTAAATCTGGAAAAGGCCATAACAAGCAAAACATTCACAGTCTTTGAATTTGTCGATGGTAGATCGCTGTAGAGATGGATGGAAAATAATAATTTGTTGATGCCAGCTCAGAATTTTGAAAATTATTAAATTCGAAAGAATTCGAGGAAAGTATCGTCGATAGTTTTTAACACTATCGATAGTAGTTTGGCGCGATTAATTTTAATATCAAAAGTGAGATGGTATTTTTTGAGCGAGTGCATGATATTAATCACCATAGCTTTGTGTTTGCGATATAATCTCTACAATCAAAGTCAGAATTGCGATGGTACATGACACTATCGATAGAACGACTAATCTCAATATCAGAACTGAGATGATATATGTACATATATTAGGCTAGTCTGCATTTGCACCGGGGACGACTTTCGCATGCGAATGAACCACGAACTGTATGAGCTCTACGACAACATTGACGATACAATACAATGTATGCGCTTTGCATTTGCACGATACTTTTAAACAGACTGTCATTAATTACTTTGCACTCACGATAGTACCTAACAGACAGTCATCCTTAAAATAGATTACAAGAATAGCGATAGTACATGATACTATCGATAGTATTGCACGTTACAAAGTGCTCTTGCTCAGTTTCGCATTCTAATTACACACCAAACCACAGCTATAGCCAGAGTAAAGCATTTAACTTTGCGAACTTCAACTGAAATGCAAAACACGAATTACGTTTGCGTCTTTTACCTTTGTCGCTCCGCCCGCCCGCCACCTCGAGTAAATACAGGCTAAATACAGGCTTCTGTCGTGAATCGATTCACTTGGAAGTGTGCGCGAAATCACGCTTGCCAACGGGCGCAGCCTTAAATGCTTTCGCTTAAGCCAATCCCCCAATCCAGCTCCGAAATGACATTTAAGTTGTGCGTGTGTCTGTCTGGCAGTTAATTAAAAATGCCTCGTCTCAGGCGTTGATTTGAGGCTGAGGCTGTTCGAATCGATCAGACGGCGGCGCAGAGATACGACAAACACCCCAAACCCCCGCGAAACCGCGAATCAGGGGAAAACCTTGCCCCCCTTTGGCTGCGGCGGGCGGCCGGGGCTGCGGTTTTTTTTTGTCTTTTTTTTTTTTTAAAATTATTTTTTAAAGAAAAATAATTTTTAATTTTTTGATATAAAAAAAAAAAAAAAAAAAAAACATACAACTTTCAAACCTCCACCTAAAAATTTCAAAATAAAAATCTAAAATAAAAACGCAGGGGGGCGGGGGGGGCGGGGGGCGAGAGGGGGGGGGCCCCATTCCGAAAAATTTAGAGAAAAAATTATTTTTTTTAATAAAAAAAAAAAAAAAAAAAAAAAATTAAAAAAAAAAAAATATTTTTTTTGTTTTTTTTTTTTTTTTTTTAATAAATTTTTTTTTTTTTTTTTGGGGGTTAAATTATTTTTTTTTTTTTTTTTGTGGGGGGGGTTGAAAGTTGTTTTGGGAAGGGAAATTTCAACTTTGGAAAAAAACAAAAAAAATTGTTCAAGTTTGTTCAACGCAGTGCTATAACAATGTAGTTCCTTTATACCCTTTTTCTGGTTTTGTGGACATCCAATTCCTTCCTGGTTCAAGCTGCTCCTTTTCTTTTCTCTTTAACAAACCTCAGAAAAATTCGAAAGTCAGAGAAATCGTTGCCTACATTTGAGCGCTATGGCTGGCGCTGGTGCTGGTGCTACCGTTAGGCCCTTATTTAATCGCGCACCTTTCTCTGAGAGTGGCCCGCAGCCATTGTTGTCTTAACTGTTTGGAGTTTGAGTCGTGGCAGCTCTAGGGCCCTCGGCTCGACAGTTACCTTGCGTAACACGATATTTTCACATAATTTCGTTAACCGTTTTCAGCCATTTTCGGCGCGAATACGAAATGGAAACTCTGTGTGTGCGTGTTGCAATCAATTAGTAAGCCGAAACTTGTAGTTCTCAGAGATTTAACGATTTCGGTATTTGCGAATTGCAGAATGCTGCAGGTATTCTAATTACCGAATGTGCGTCTAAATTAGGGTCTCGGACCGAAAGCATACACAGTGATACACATTGAAACACATTGAAACAGATCCGAAATGGCCTCAATTACATTTAAATGGGAAAGTGAAAAGTTTAAATGGCCCCAAACTGATTTGTTGACGCAACTAGAAACCCAAATTGCGATCATTTACTTTCAGACCGGTTTTCTATTTATTTAACGTAAATGTATGCCAAAGAAAGGGCTACAAATATAGTTAAAAGGCGTAGCGCATGCCACAGTCGATCATGCTCTGCTCCCATAGTTCCCTGTCGCGCGTGTTTTGTGTTTGGTGTTTACTTGCTTCCTTTGTCGACCCAGCCCTAGAGTAGTGTAAATAAAATCAAAAATGCCGGTCATGTCCTTTGGCATTTTGCTTTTTTGTTTCTTTATTCTCCAGTTTTTTTCCTATTTTTTTTCACCAGAATTTGCTTAGCGCGTAGCGTGGGGAGTCCAATTTGAATTTGCTGGGGCTGTTTGTGGAGCGAATATGTTTGTCGCCTTTGTGCAGTTGAATAATACTATATAGCAACGCAGTAAAAAGCTAAAAATGTATTTTCCAAAATAGCGTAGAATGTCTAATAAATTAATCAAATAGAAATGTAGTTCACCATCTCGAATATAGCATATTTTTAAAAAATTCAAAGTTCCCTCGCGCAGTCAAAATCAAGAACGAAAGCTACAGTCTACAGTTTGCTCGACTGTGATAAAATGACCAAAACAATTT
Source organism: Zaprionus nigranus (assembly GCA_018903425.1). NCBI lineage: Eukaryota > Metazoa > Arthropoda > Insecta > Diptera > Drosophilidae > Zaprionus > Zaprionus nigranus. The sequence goes on along the minus strand of JAEIGD010000045.1, from coordinate 493,531 downwards.
CTTAAATATATATAAATTAATTCTTAAATAACTTCTTTGTAAGTTATCCAATTGCAACCAAGTTTTCAGAAATAATGTGTTTACCGAAAATAAAATGTCCTGCATTAAAATAACGCTTGGTATTAGGTTTTTATCGATTTACGAGGCGTAAAACAAACTTGATCTGCGTGCAATAATAACACATATTGCCACCAACTTTGGCAGCTCTAGCTATGATAGTCGCTGAGATCTAGGTTTTCATATGAACGTACGGACAGACAGTTGGCACATGGCTATAATACCCTTCGGATGGTATAAAAAAGCTGGATTTACGGGAAAAGGACAGATTGGCAGTAGTGGCTACGTGTTTTACATAGAAAAAAGCGTTTCAAAAAAAGCGTTTGCCGCGCCAAACAAACAAGCAGCACTGTTTTTGAAACTGAATTCTGAGTAGTGAATAAATTGGTTTATCGCGCTTTGTACGTTGGACGTCAAACTGAGTCACTTTATTGCCCAGGAGGAGGCACCCGAGGGAAGGCAGGCAGCTACAGGTGCGGAATGTGGGTCCCTCTGTATGTGTAATGCCAACAAGTGACTTTGCTCTGGTCCGTTCCGGCGCTATTTGCGCTAATATCAAAAAGTTCATTTCGCCCTCCGCCTCATTCAATAGATCTTTTTCACAAAGTTTGCGACTCAATTTTCAATTTTCACTTGCATTAAATTTCACTTGTTTGTTTGTTTTTCTGTTCCCTGTTTTCTGTTATTGTAATTGTTGTTGCTGTTGATGCTGGTCTTCAGTTTTCTGTTTTCTGTATTCAGTTCTGAGTTGTTTTTGTTTGTCTTCGCCGCTGCTCGCCATCTTGTAAATTTTTCATTCCTGCAAGTACTTAGTACAAGTTTATTGATGTTGTTGTTAATTTTTATAATTATCTCTATGTATATGTATCTGCGCATATATGAATATGTACTCTATATATGTACTCTATATATATATAAGGTGTTTCTATTGTTATTATTATTATTGCTGTTACTCATTGTGGGTTTCCCAAAGTGTTCCCCCCAAAAAAAAGGAACTGAATCGCCGCGGACTTACGAAATTCGCCCCGGCAAAATCAAACTTCAGTAGCCTCTAAGTAGTTCTTATACTTGTGTTTTTCCCCCTACTCCCACTACACCCATATTTGTATACAAATAACAAACGCAACACATAGAAGTATACAACACAAACACAAACATCAATACAAAGTAATTTAAAGCAACGGCGAATTGCCCTCAATAACAATGGAAATGAAGATGAAGAAATGTTGTATAGTTTTCCTAGAAAATTGCATAAAATTTGTGATGATTGATTGAATATATATATTTATTGAGCGAATTCCAGAGGAATTGCATCAATTATGTGATGATTGAGGCACTTTCAACTCAATTAGCAGAAACTCTTTATCATTCACAGATTTACTCATATTACAATTTGTGGAAGCGAAGAATTCTCTTAATTCTCTCAGTTGAATTTTATTGTGGAATTGTTTTGTGGAATCCGATTTTGATTCTTTGTCTTTGTGCAAATTAGCAGACAAAGCTTTCGGGGCTGGCAAGTGTCCTTCGCTTAAGGCCAAGCTCACCAGAGACAGAGACAGAAGCCAGAGCGACAGCGACAGAGAGGGAGAGAAAAAGACAGCGACAGCTGTCTTCGAAATCTTTGCAATTGCTGTCGCGGTCAGCTTTAGGCTCTGGGCACGGCTCAGTGAGTCGTTTGTGTGGCTTTGCTTGCAGATTAGGCTGCGAAAAGCTCATGAAAAGCATGTAAGAGGTGAGCGCGACTTGCTGATACCCAGTGAGAGCATGAAATCCTCGCTGAAACTACGACTCGAGTAATCTCCCCAAAAAGAGAATCTCAACTAAAATTTGAATTTTGAAATGGCTTAATGGAAACGGGGCTTACCCGCTGCCTGCCTTTCATCCTTCTGGCACGCGTCTTCGCGCGCGACTCGGCAGTCAATGCCAATGGCTGCGACTTTTAGCCGAGAGACCGTAAATCAAGCGGCAGCTGCAGCAGAAACTGAGGCAAGCTCAGCCTCGTCGTCGTCGTGCCTCACTTGGTGTGCTTAAGTGTCCACAAACGGACTGCAAAATGAGGTGAAGGATGCTAGCGCAGCGGGGCATAAGGACATATCTCAGCATGTGAGCCGAGCCAGGGCCTGTGCCACATGCCACATGGCCCGTGGCAGGGCTACGGGGGAATCAGCGTTAAAGTCAGCGATTGTAGTCGATAAACAATTAACATAATATTTTGCCACAAAAATAAACGCATACTCAGTGATTGTGTAGCAGGTGGGGTAGTTACGTTTTCCAGCACTGTCCGTCTGTATGAATACCTAGATATCAGAGAATATAGGAGCTAGGATCATAAAATATGTTAACAATACTTCTTAGAGTTATGCCACGCCCCCTGCTGTGTCCATTAAACGATAAGAATTGCATTTTTGGCATAGTTTTGAAGCTAGGAAATGTATTTCTGTTGTACATGATAAATATCACCAAACGGATAACGACAGAATAACTAAGAAGTAATTAAAGAAATAAAGTTGGTGGACAAACAGATTTGCGCCTTAAAGTATGCAATATGCAGTGTAGCTTTCGTTTTAATGGTGCTGGGATAAATGTGAAAAGTATGTATCATCTTAATCTATACTCTTTTTGTGAGTGCAAGCTGGCAGCCCTGGTCCAAAGGCAGGCAGATATGCAGAGAGAGAGACAGGCAGACGGAGAGACAGGCAGACAGACAGACAGACAGACAGGCAGAGAGAGAGAGAGAATTGGCGAGGCAGAAGGCATAAGGCATAAGTCAGGCTGTTGTGTTAAATATTTGTTTGCGAAACTTGTTTTGCTTGAGAATTCATTCGTTTCTGCCTGACGCCTCGTCAGAAGCGACAGTTCCCACAGTCGGTAACCATCCCCCCGTTCCCCCGTACCATCCTCTTTTCATGCAAGCTGTGTGCAGAGCCTGCGGCTGGCAGAGTGTGTGCAGGGAGTGAGAGAAAAGAAGTCGTATTTTATATGCTAATGCGTTTAAAATCATTCAAATCGTGTATGGAGGGAGAAAGAAAGAGACAGGGAGAGAGAGAGACTGGCATATGCCTTATACAATTTGCCATATGCCATATATATTTGCCATATATACGAACATATGTGTGTGTGTTCGTTCTTTCGTTTTCATTCTTCGCTGTCGTCTGTCAAAAAAATCGTGTGTATAAATATTTATGATGGCGACTGTGCGTGAATTTGTTTTAAAAGCCCGACAAGGGCCCAGCAAAAAAAATAAAAATAAAAATAAAAATAAATAAGAAACAAACCCGAAAACAGAGCAGAGAAAACAGAGAAGAGAGAAAACATAAAAACGAATAATATACTCTATATAATATATATACATGTACTTCAATATATATATGTATATAATATGCAGAGTATAACGCATGAAAATAAAATACAATCGTCCACTGCTGGTGCTGCTGGTGTTGCCCCCCCCTCCCTCCACTTTCCTGCCCCGTCCCCGCTGTCACTTTGTGTCTTTTGGGCTCGCCTCGTTTGAAATGGGTAAGAAAAGTGAAATAAGATAAATGAGCCAATTTGACTTTACGTGCGTGCCGATGTGTCTGTGTCCCTGCCTCTCTCTCTCTCTCTCTCTTTCCCTGTGTGTGTGTGTGCGTGCCTCTAGCGAGCTGTGTAAGTGTCGCCCTTGTAAGTAGGCTACATTTTTTGCACGCCTAATGACGCCCCGCCATGTGGCATAGAGCTCCCTCAAAATCCTTCTACCCGCCCCACTCTTCGCTCGTTCTAGCCGAAAGAGTGACTGAAAAATTACACAGATATATAAGTCCTGATTGTCAAATCAATTCTGGGCTTGAGCATAAGAAAGAGTGAGGGAGAGAGGGAGAGGGAGACAGAGAGTTGCTTTTAATTGATGCGTTATTAATGCGAGACGAGCTTCTCAAACATATTGAAAAGTTATGAACAGTCTGTGTGGAATTTGAATACGCATATGCGCTGTTGAAGACGCTGATGATGATCCACCTCAAGTTGATCCCATTTTTATTGCTCCACTGTGTTCAATCTATTACGATTGCGGCAGGATTAATGGGCATATTTCAACTCTGGCTGGCAGTCAGCCAGGGTTGTCATCATCGGCATTTGCCTAAAGCTTAGCTAAGACCCAAATGTTTGTTTTATTCTCTGTCTGCCTTGCCAGCGCTTTCTCGATTCTCCACACTCCGGGACTCTATTCTGTCCCTCTGTCCCTCTTTCCTGATTCCCCCTTTCGGTTGCTGCTTTTACTTTTGTGTCTGCTTTGCCGCAGTCTGTCATTCAGCTATTCTGCCTTTCACTCGTGTGTCTCTCTGTCTGTCTGTCCCTCTGTCTGTCTGTCTGTCTGTCTGTCTGTCTGTTTGTCTGTCCCTCTGCCCGTCTGTCCTTCTGTATCTGCCTCTCTCTCACTCTCTCTCTCTCTCTGTGTGTGTCTCTGTGCTGTTTATTGTTTTGCCTGTCTCTGCGACGCGTTCATGTGTGCCAATGTGAGTGCGATTGCGAGTGTGTGTATGAGTGTATGTGTGTGTGAGTGTGTTTGTGTGCGTGCGAGTGTGCTAAGTGTTGGCGAAATAAAACAAAAACAGAAACAGTAATACAAAAAAAAAGAAACTCGCTCGCTCGACTCGACTTCGACTTCGAGTTTGAGTTTGAGTTGAAGCGTCACACGAAAAGCTATTAAGATGTCGAAGTCAATGCACTTTCGTGCCGAACGTCAACGTATGAGGTAAGGGTCGGGCAGCTGGGGGATCGGTAACGGGATCGGCGGCGATATTTATTGACAATTTAAATTGAGCTCAAGCGCGTGACTCGCTTTGCCTTGCTGGCCCTGAAAAGTATGCTACACTCGCCTCGCTGTGGCTGTGTATGTCTGTGTGTGTGGCTGTGGCTGTATGTGTGTATATGTTGTGTGTACCGTTCATCATCAAATTTAATTAAAGCAATCTATTAATCAATTGAGTATAAAGTGCGGATGCCTTATCGCATCCGGCCACGTTTTTGGGGGGGCTCGGACTTGGCCTGCTTCTGTTCTGTTCTGTTCTGTTCTACTCTGTTTGCAGCTAATCAACTGCGAAGCCAATATATCGTATGTTTTATGTATATCGTTTTTCCACATCGTATCGTATCGTATCTGCAACTGCTTAATAAACCTAATCAGCCCTCGCTTTATTCATATTTCTTCATATTTTCGCTTTCATTTCCATTCACTAATCGTAAACGCCTGAGTCGAGTCAAGTATATAGTGATATATATATACTAATATACTATATATATATATATATATCTAACTAATTATGAAGACCAGTTATTGTGTGCCGGCGGGGGGGGGGGGAAAGGGATGATATCTTATCAGGCAGCCAGCAGGCGCGAGTTTGCTTTATCTGAACAGAACCAATGAGGAGTCGACGTGACGCAGTCATGAAAAGACATATGTATGTTGTTGTTGTTGTTGCTGTTAATGTTGCTGGTATTGTTGGTATTGCTACAGTTGTTGCGGTTGCGGTTGTGATTGTAAGCTGTTCATGTTGTTGAAGCTATTTACACAATTTATTGTGAAGGCCAAAGGACAAAGAGTGGCTTCGAAGAAGTATTCGCGCTGTGTCTGCGCGTGTATCTGGGCGGGCTTTGCTAATCATGAGCAATGCCTACTCCCCCTGCTGCCTTCCTACAGATTATGTGTAGACAAAGAAATGCATAATTATGTATGAAAAGTGTGCAAGAAATGGGCAAATTCTTGAGTGTTGCTCATACGCCGCGTTAGCCTCTTGGATATTTAAAGATTCTCTGCCTGATTGTGCTTCATTGTTTCGTTTTGGTGAGTGAAGTGTGTACGGAGTAGTGCAAGGAGTTAAGTGTGAACATGTTACACATACGACCTGTGGCACAACGTTGCTCATACGCAGCGTAGCCCAGATAAATAGTCATTAATATTTTCGCTTTAATAGATTTTTTCAGGCCGTTTTATTTTGATTGGATTTCGTGGATTTCATTGTTCATTAATTGTTATTAATATTGATCTTGCAACTTTAATAATCGGGCAGATTCAGAGAGCAACTTTGTGCTGCCAAAGGCCAAACTAATGTCAATATAGTTTTCAATGCGGTTTAATTAATTGTTATGCATATTTTATGGATTCACTTTGCGACATAATTAAATTTCTCTCGTAATGCGAAATGCATTGTCACGCCACGCCGTCGCACACACTGAAAAAACCGCGTATTATCGAAGTTGACAATTAAATTGGCTGATTTCGTGGAAAATGTAATAACTGTACTTGTTTAATTACCAATCACTGTAAACAGCCAAGCACACACGCCGAGTTCTCAGCAGGCAACACCGTCCGCACCCCCGCCCGCCTCCCCGCAGTAACTGCTGCGACTGTCAGAGGGAATCATTTCCATATGCATTATTCCCATTTAGTCATAAATTCCATTGACAGCAGCAGCGACGCGGAAAATCCCAGAGAAATATAAGTAAAACGCAAAATGGTAATGGCAATTCCCCCTCTCTCTCTTTCTCTCTCTCTCTAGCCCTAACTTTGAGATAAGCTTCGACTTGATTTTCTACTGAAAAATCAGCCAGCTTTTCCAGTCAAATTATTTTCGAACTGTTGAATCGAATCAGTTCAATGAATTTGATTTTCCCTTTTAGCAAGCAAGGAAAACAAACACGGGGGCAACAGACATGAACTTATAATGCTAGAAATAGGTCGATTTGTTTGCAATAGGTCTATTTTTGTGTGGAGAAGTTAGCTGCAACTATTGAATTGACTCTGATTTGCAGTTTCTTTGGATTGACTCGGCCGAAAATCAAATTAGAACACGCCGAGCTAATTTCGGCTCATGCCTTCTCCGCCCCTCAACGATATCCAAGCTAATCAGCGCTATCAACAGCGCAGTACATGTGTATACACATGTATGCAATCACACACACATACACACACAGAGAGGGAGAGGCTGTGTGAGTGTGTTTAATTATAATTTAACCGATCTATTTAAATGTTGCTCGCCTGGCGAGCGCGACATTCCATTATTCCCTTGCCGAAGGCGGAAGGAAGAGTTCGGTGTTGCTGCTGGCACACGGATAAACAGAATCAAATAACAAATAAACAACAACAACAACTCAGACAGCAACAACAACAACAAGAAGAGGGACAGCAATTTGGCCACGAACAGCGTATAAACTAATCAACGACAGCATTTTTTGGGTGGTGTGTTTAAATATACATGAGATTACAGGGTGTGCGAGTGTGTGTGTGTGCAGTGTGCGTGTGTGTAGGGTGTGTGAGTGTGTGAGTGTGTGTAGGGCTGCGTATGAGCATGTGTCGTATGTGGCATAAATTAGGCACATGTTGCGCCAAAACTTGTCATTGCTACGCAATTCGTTTAACACCAGCACCTGTCTCACCTGGCCAGGCCAGACCAGGGCAGCCCAGATCCGACCCAGCCCAGCCCTCGCAGAGCATTCGCCACGCTCACAGAACTCTTCGTTTGGGACTGAAAATATCGATTAAATATATTATATATACTTACACCCGCTCTCGGTCGTAATTAAATGATAAAAAAAACAAGTCAGAAACCTACAGTCGAGTGTGCTCGACTGTCATTTACCCTCTTTTTTTGTATTGCATATATACAGGCGTTGAAATCTGCTGACCCACAAAATATGTTTCTTAAGTAACTTTCATGTTTATTATCCGTTCGCTACCAAATTCTTAGACAACTTTTAAATGTTAATAGTTAATTGTCTTCACATACAATGCAAGTTATACCTTTAAAATTACGCTTGCATATGTCATTTTTATTGATTTAAGGGGACTTAAGATAGCATGTGCAAATTCTAAAACCAACTTTATTTGCGAGACATAATATGACAGACTGTCAGCAATTTTGATGGTCCTAACTCTTATAGTCTTTGAAATCTTAGTGTTCATACAGACAGAGCTGGGTATATCGACTCCTCAGTCTGCTTGTTATGCAAATTATTGCTTGGTACAAAGTTATAATACCCTTCTCTCCCATGGGAAGCGGGTATAAGAACATAACTGTCGCACGCACAATTTGCTAAGCAGACCCTTTGCTTGGCCCGTGCACCCAACCCTGCTCCTGCTCCTGCTCCAGCTTGAGTTGCTTTGCCCAGAAAATCGATAGTTAAAGTTGGCTGCGCTTAAAGGCGAAGCAACTCGCAAAAATGTTTCGCGCCCCGGGAAAGGAATGAAATGGGCGGGAGTCTGTCAAAAGGGATTCGCATAGTTCGCAGTAAAAGAGCCGATTAATTGCTTCGGCAACGCTCAACTGCCACATTATTAGCATACCACGGCTCCCATTCCCCCCCTGTCACCCTCCACTACAGAGTAATAATAAGGTGTAAAATCATTTCCTCGAACTTCAACTTCAGCTTGGCACTTCAGGCCATCAGGCTGAAACTTGTGGAGCTTATGCGGTTCGCTCTACGATGCCATGGAAACAAATTCTCTAGATTGCAATAAGCCTTTAAGCATTACAGGGTAAACGCACGTTAGGTCTGCTTACCAGCTGAGGCTGAGACTAGTTGGATAAGAAATTGCTCTTCATTGACTCAAGTCCTTTGATCAACTTTGTGAAGTTTTAAACAGCGTGCAGTAATGCAGCTCTGAAATAGATCAGGCAAAGAGGGGGAGGTATTGAGAGAAGAGACCTTACGAAGGGAGTACCAAGACTATTTAGTGCTTTAGACTCATACGATTTTAATACGGAATCAATATGGAGATCAATAACAAAAGATTTAAATACAGAATCAAACTGAAGACCAACGAATGTGCTCGACTGTGATACACCCGCTACCGACCTGACCAAAAGGATTTCTTAAATATGTATATACCTTCTATGTTTAGTGTATTTTGTGTTGTTTTCTTTCTGAAAATTTTCTCTGAGATCTAGATTGTCATACGGACGGAAGGCACACAGACAGACGGACAGATAGTCGCGGCCACCACTTGATTTGTTTATTATGGTAAGAAGTTATTGCGGATTAAGAATATATATAGTTTGTGTGGGGATCAAAACCCGAAGAATACTCGAATCAAGTCTGATTATCTTTCTACAAAGTCTACAGAAGGTAATGTTTAATTTGAAAAGGACTGACTTTAATTATTTGACAGCATTATAATGACACATTAGCGTGGGTCTGTTCTGTATCTGATTCTGTTTCTAGTTCACTGCGCAGTTCTGTGTGCTGTCTATTAAATTTGCAATTGCACATCGAAAATCAGCAGTATTATGGAATCGAAGTGAATTAACATCGGTTGGTTTTTAATAGCATATTCATTAGTGTTATGCAAATGAGACGTTAACACGACGAGGGCGCAATGCAATGTCGCATGTGTTGCATACAAAAACACATAGTTTAATTAGAGTTTACGCATCCCATTGCCATTGCCATTTCCCGTTCGTTATATGTCATGTGAAACTTGGACGAGCAGAGTGACATGCATGCAGCGTGCATAAGTTCCCCCTTTTCACTACCCCTTTTCCGGGGTAGTTTTGTTATTCCCAAGCAAATTCCGTCTAATTTCGACCACGAACTGCGCATTGTTATGCTCCCTAATGAGCATTAATAACACCGCCGTGGCGCCGCACAGTTTTCTGCGAAAGGATAATGGCTGATGGGGGCTGGGCCTGGGCTGAAAGTGATATCAATGATACCGTATGGGTTTCTCTTACAAACTCAGCCTTCTACATTTTCGACAGTTCCAGCGATTTCCATGGAATGCGATAATTATGTTAAGCAGTTCATTTCATGCTTCAGAGTATAAATTTAAGTTATTTCACGCTCGAATAGATGCAAGCCCAATTCACAGGTCTACTGCACTAATGTGTCCATTCATTGCTGTCACACGTGCCACACAATCAATTCATTGCGCCAGTTGCAGCTTTAGCATTCGATTTCAAATATTTATTCTGTGTTCCATTGCTTACAGTGCAGCAACTTGGCAACTTTGAACCTTGCAACACAACAATATTGAATTCGAACACACCTGTACGGCTCACTGGCTGCTTGGCATGGGATAATTAAATGCAAAATCCGCATCCACATCCACATTCGCATCCGTATTCAAATTGGAGCCTCGTTCACTCGTTGGCTCGTTCGCTTGCATTTCTCGGATGATTAAATATACAAATCATAAGATACACACAAACATTTCTATTGTGTATTTGCGTGTGTGTGTGTATACTGTAATTAAAAGTGACTTTGAAAGTTTTCTAACAATTGCAAAACGAGCTCGGGTTGCAAATTGGACGGGCATTTTGTTGGCTTTGTGCTCTGACTGTGCGATAATTAAATGCATATAAAATCTATTTCAATTAATTGCAACTTTAAAAATCATAATAAATTAAATCAAATCTGGCTGGAACTGGGAAGGCCTGTCGGTGCAGGGGATTGGCTAATGATGATGCTGATTGATGATGAAATGACGACAAGAACAACCGGGAGATGACATCATATCTGTCAGTGGAATCGGCTCAATAAAAATTGCTATAAGTGTTCTCACTCTTTGCAGACATATAGACACGGATACAGATACACTACACTACATACAAGCATGAATAATTGATTGCTGCCGCGGATGAAATTCGCTCGTTGAACTATGCAGCCCGTCAGTCACTCAGTGAGTCAGTCACTCAATCATCCACTCAGTTGGTTCCTTAGTCAGTCAGTCTATCGCTCCGTCCGTCCGTCCGTGAGTCCGTCAGTCAGTCGACCAGGCGTGTCTTCACAGCTTGTCCAGGCGTGGCTGTCTGTTTGTGTGCTCGTCTGTCCTTTATCCTACGACATCGTTTCCCGTTAGTTTTTTTGGTGTGCAATAAATGGTGCACCGTGAAATGCGTTGATGTACACCCTACAATGGGTATACTCGATCCATGGCAATCTGTAATTTTTCTTGGATTTGTAAATTCGCATTTTGTGGCAACCGAAAATGTGTGTAACAGGCGGAAAGAGGCGTGGCGTACTCCAGAAACTATATATATTTTAATTGGCATTAACTGCCGAGTCTAGATAGCCATGTCTGTCTATCCAACCATATGAAAACCTAGTTCTCAGAGCCAAAAAAAACGAATTCAAAGCGTAATTTTAAAGCTGAACAGTTCATTATTAGTAAACACAATAACTTAGCATAGAATCTATTTATGAAAGGTCTTTCCTTGCAAAGTATGCAACACGAAATACGCTGAAGTTATTATAGAAGCTGCACAACGTACTTTATTAGTATTTGGAATGTTATTAAAGGTTATTCTGCATTCAAGTTGACAGGGTAGCCTCTAATCAAGCACTGGCGAGCATTGCATCCTTCTCCCGACTGTTGTCATTGCTTTTCTGCTGCTGCTGCTGCTGCAGGTTTAAATGCAGGTCGCGGCAAGGACTAAGAATGAAGTGGGCGCCCAGGTGCCTGACAGCGGCTTTAGGACAAGATATGAAGTTGTTCGCCGCAACAGCGCCGCCTCCCTTGGTGCAGGGGCTGTGGGCAGTGGGAGTGTATGTGAGAGAGAGAGAGAACAAAAAATGCGAACAAGAATGATAATGCGGCGACTGCCGCCGCTTGTCGTTGTCGCGGCGCACATCAACTTCCACTTTCGTGTCGCCCCTTCAGGCTTGTTCTCGGCCTGGCCTGGCCTGGCTTGTTTGCTTATAGCTTGGGCACTGTCGCGACTTGTGCCATACGCGCTACGCTGTATTACGTGAAATTAATTAAAATTAAAAAATACTTTGCATCATTTTTCATATCTTTCTCAAGTGCAGCGCAGTGCCCAGGCAAGACGACAACTTCTTCGCCTTGTTGGATAACTCGGCGCGTGGCCAAAAGGTATTTTCATTAAGCGTAATGCTAAGCGCAGGTTGATATTGAAATAGTTTCTGCCAGTTAGCCTTGACATTATGAGAAAGATGATTTGCACAGATTCCACATTGAAGTGAAGTCTAATGAAGCCATAGCTGGTTGCATAGCAGGTTGCAACCACTGCAGCTATAATGACTTCATCTGAATTCGGCAGTTGTAGTTAAGTTGCATGTCAACCTCAACGACAGCGAGACACACACAGGCCTTAACCCTCTAGGGACAAACGTCGGTTGTAATCAACACTAGTCGTTGAGATTGTCAGTGACTGAAAATGACAGCAGTCAATCAACTCTACGTGCATCTAAAGCCAAAAGGGCGTGACGGACGCGAAAGACACACACACAGTCTAGACGCGCAGCAGCGACAACTCTGAAGCAAAAGACACGCGATTAAAGTGATTCAGCAGGGGATGTCGTTGGGGGGGGTTGGGCTGAGCTATGACTGCAGGTTCATTGAGCTCGTGTCGCCAACTATTTTTGTTGCTGGCTGCCACCGAATTTGTCACACGCGCCAAGGCAATAGGAGTCAACTTTGCATGCCACACAAACCACATTCCATTTGCCACGTGACTCTTGCTTCGCTTCGCTTCACTTTGCTATTGCCATTTCCGTTTCCGTTTCCGCTTCCTCGCACACTTCCCAATGCACTGGCCTGTCTGTCTTCCTGCGCAGGCGAGAAAGACGCAGGCAACTTCATGTCTGATTGTGTCATTTCGTAAGTGGAAACATACGTAATATGCCGCCAAATACGGAGTAGCAGTGACCCACCCAGCTGCAGTCGCTGCTGGAAGCTGCGAAAACTGTGATCCAATCAACGCCCGCAACGCTGGCCTGGCACTGCAATTGACTTGCCGCCGCCGTCGGGAAGCCGCTCAAATTCCTTAGCAGTTACATGGGGGTAGGGCCAACCCCAACCTTGCAATGGCTCTTAATGCTGCCCCAACACTCCCCACACATGTGGCACGTGCGGTCATGGCTCCAATTACAAACAGACTTCGCGACGGGGTTGCCTGGTTGGAGGGCAGCTGGATGTGCGTATACTTGTAGTTCGGATTAATTAATATTGCCAATGTGCGTTAATTAGTGAATGCTTAATTACGCCTCATAGCAAACCGACTCGCCAGAGTACAGAGGCCACAGGGCGGGGCGGTGCGGGGGCAAGTTGCGCGTGCCTTCGCGTTGCCTTTGTCTTTGTGTTTTGCCTGAGTGTCGAATTCCAAGGGAAGTCAATTTTGGGTTAGCACTCAACTTAAACTATTCCGGTTGAAGGGAATATACTGGAAGTGTGCTTTAACTCGGAGAATCTTGTAGCAGATCCATCTTAAGAGCCTGTTCTGTGTGTTCAGGGTCTCATTGGTCTAGTTCTCTAACAATTTGCTAGTTCTATGAAAGCCAGTCTCAAGGATTGTGCACGTATGTCAATGAAACTGTATCCTTTGTTGAGGCCCCAGACACAGACACAGCAGCACAGACAGACAGACGTATGTTTGACACAGTCCAAATAAATGTCATTAGGCCTCTTTCTATTTTCAACTGTCCACGAATGGACCCGATTCACCTCGTGTGTGTGTGTGTGTGTGATTAATTGATTGCTTTGTGTGCCCAGTACAATGCAAGGGGGTATCTCAACTGTCAGCCAATAGTCCAATAGTGAGAGAGTGCAAAGGTTGCCCCACGCATCTAGCAGTATCTGCTCATCGAGCAGCTCTCGGAGCAGAGTGAGTTGTCTTTTCTTTTTTTGGACAATGAGTTAAAGTTTTGGTTTCTTTCTTTGCGGGAGCTGTTTTGTCATAAAACTTTATCACTGTCGTTACAAGCGTCTTAATAGCTAAATCAACATGCCGCAAGTGGATGTCCAAATGTCCACCGTAGTGCTTGTACTGCCCGTCGTCGTGTGCACGTCATCATCTTCATCGTGTTAGTCGTCATTGTTATCACCTTCATCACCTTGTCCAAGTCTTAGTTCTGTTCATTGTCCAACTTCTCGACAACAATAAGAAGCAAATGTAAAAAAGCAAGCGCAAACAAAGGACTTACCTACTCTACCCTCTCTCCCACCCTCTCTCTCCCGCCCACTTCACACATCCACATGGTCGCATTTACAAACGATTTGAGCAAATCGTACATTTCATAGGCTAGAATACGAAGTAGATTAAGGAATCTGAATGGGAATTCAGTCATTAGCTTGCCTCTTTGCAGTCTTACGTCTTTATAGCGCTAGCTTTATAGCTTAAGCCAATTTCACCATTGAAAACTGAGATCTCAAGTGCAATAATTGCGTAATTTTAAATCTCCTTGTAAACCCTTTGAAGGTTATATTTCTGTGACTGCTCTAGATATCATTTCAGGATATGTAATTCGCTCTTTCTGTGCTCAAAAGAGTCTATATAATGGTATGTATGTGTGTGGCACGACAAGGAGTGTTGCCTTTGGGCTGTTTGGCTGTTGCCTTATTCATTCATTCGTTCATTCATTTCACTTCATTCATTTGGTCATTTATTCCGGGCTGGACGCTTCGCCTCGCTTCACTTCACTTCACTTTCGTCCAGTCTCATGTCCTGAGTACGAATCCAATTTCATGTTGGCCTTTTTCTGGTTGCTTGTTGCAGCAATCGTTGCTGTTGTTGCTGCTTGTGCTGCTGCTGCTGCTGCTGCTGTCACTAGTTGCCTCTTGCAACGTTCAAGTGGCACTCGGACTCAGGCTCAGTCGCAGTTTCAGTTTCGCTTTAGATTTTCGCCCTTTTTTTCATGTTAACTTGAGTGGGAGGGAGGGAAAAGGGCGAGAGAACCTCTTGATTTCTGGGGTCCGTTGTGGCATAAATTATCATGACACTCTTGAGTTATCTTGGCAGCCCCCGTCCCCGCCTCAGTCTCACTCTCAGTCAGTCTGGACGACGTCCTATGCAAACAAAACAATCGACAGCAAATGGAATTCCGAAATGCAAAGGTTCCCGACTAACAAACAAAAAAAAAACAAACAAAGACGACACCTTTGGCCGAGTATTTGCACGACACCAGAAGAAGGGACGGAAGGGATCAGTGGAACCGAAAAATTATTTAAATTTAATAAGAAATGTGCCCCCCAAACAATAAAATATATGTACAATGTAAAGCTGAAGTGCCTCCGAATAAGCCCTTGCCTTATTTATGGCGTGTAATCAGAGTCCTTGAACCGAAGGAGTGAAGGTTTTTGATTTTGATTTGCAAATTTATTTGTGTAATACACAAAACGATTGCTTTATCTGGCAAATTATTAGCTATAAAGCCGAGACCTTTAACAGCAGCAGCACACTTCGAAAGTTTCTTTGTTAACTTTTTACTTTCCATTTTGCATTTGTCGCTTTACTACGCTATCTGACTCTATCCCTATTCATGTTACTTTTGGCGAAAACTTTTCACTTTTCATTAGCACTTCGCGACGGCACCAAAGCAAATGTATGTAGAGATGTAACAGTCATAATAAGGCATCTACGAGCCCCGTACAGCCGTTTTTTTGTCTGTCTGTCTTTCTGTCTGTATGAACACTTCTATCTTAGAGACTATAAGAGCTATGACTACCAAATTTGATGACAATATTGCTTGTTATTGCGCGCAGATCAAGCTTCTTTTAGCCATTAAATGAAAGAAGCGCGCGATGAGCTTTATTAACAGATTACATTTTGATAATACAATTCAATAATTTTCAAGCGTTGTTTGTTTGTAAGACGATTCATGGTTCAATTGTAGACCAAACTGAAGATGTTGAACAGTGATAGAAAACACGGAACGTGCGTCAGCTGTATAAACCAGTGTTGCCAAAAAGATAATACCTAAAAAGTCACCCTTGAATATATTTAAGAAATCGATTGGTGGGTAGTGGGTATATCACAGTCGAGTACATTCAACTTTAGCTTTTGTTCCCGCTTTTCTAATGTCTCCCTCTGGTACCCCCATCGATAAGTGCGCCCTTTGTAGTGCGAAGCCCAGCGTAATGTACGGTTTGCGTGTTTCCACGCCTTTTTGCAACGACTCTACACACACCTGGTGGCTCAGTGAAGTTCGCGTGTGGATGCTGGTCAAAGCGTTTGCATTGATAGCGCATTAAGTTAGCGAATTAACCAATTAGTGGATGCATTGGGAATGGATTTGGCCAACTAAAACAGCGCCAGACCCAGAGGCGCTTATCAACAGGCGAGATTCAAGACGTTGTCACACACACACACACACGCACTAGTCGCTTTATTTAATTACAGTTAAACTTGTTAGTGAACCAAACATAAACGTGGCATAATGCGTTAGTAATCTCAGCTACTTGTTGCAGGAGGCACGTGTAAATATCAAATGTGAACAAGTCAAGCCTCAAGTTTGTGGAGAATATCGGACTAATTATACAAAACAATTTTGGCAAGTCTGGCTAAGTGTGCAGAAGTTTGTTTGGAGTTAACCCAAAGATTGAGAAACAGGTGTTGCAGACACGGCATGTTGCATATTGCAATTATGATGGTCTCTGGTTGGATCGGTTTGGTCTTCTCTGGTTCGTTCATTTGCGGTGCATTCTACTGCCAAATGCAGCTGCCAGTTGGATATGCGCTTAACCTGCAACTTTAGTGGCTTATTTTGCTGTTGCTTATCTCTCGTCTCGCCTTGCCCCAGCGTATTCTTCCTCTTCTCCTACTTGTCCTTCCGTTCTCTGCTCTTGTCTTTGTGCTGTCTGTTGTCGAACAGTTGCTTCCTTGCTCTGTTTTCTTGCTTCATAATTCAATGCACAATGCACCAGACCGCCTTTTCATAAGGTTTGTTGCCATAGAAGGCAAAGGCATTGTCCGTTATTCGCTGTCCACTGTCCGCTGTCCGCTGTCGGTCCAATTGGGTGATGCCACCAACAGTTGCCTTTCGCTTTGCTATTGGTGGTTGCCATAGAGAACTCTTAATATTGTGTTTTTCTTTGCTCTTCGATTTGTCAGGTTGGCTGCCTGATGCGATTGCCGAATATGAAAGCTTGCGTCACAGATATTTGACAGCAAATACACACTTGTGGCATGCACAAAGTGAAATGAGTGGCAGAGATGATAGATTGGAAGCATCCACAAATACAATAGAGCAAGGCTGAAGGGAAATTGTACCAGATATACGATATACGAGAGTCTAACAAAAGAATACCAAGTATAAATGAATGATTTCTTAAATTGCCACTTATGTATTGCATACGTGCAGGCGAAATCTGTTTATTCACTTAAAATATTTTAGTAAATACATTTGGTTCTTATAAAAGTTATGTATTTCCTTTTTTTTTTTTTTTATTCTTAAGAATTAAGAATATTTCTCCACCCTGTGATGTTAAGATATAATATTATGATATACGGATTCTTCACTTAATAAATATAATAAAAAAAAAAAAAAAAAAAAAAAAAAAAAAAATGTAAATACATAACTTTTATAAGAACCAAATGTACAGAACTTATTTGAATGGTCATAATGACAAGGGAACGTGGTTAAATTCTAAGACAAGCTTCAACTGCGAACATTACGAGACATAGTCGCCAAAATTGTTAATTGTAGCTCATGCAGTCTCTGAGATAATGTTATAATACTTGTTAATAACAGTTCCTAACTAGTAAGGCAATAACCTTCTCTTTTGCTCTTAACCAGCCTGGAATATAGTTATGAAAATTGTGTTTCTGTTCAGATGAATGGCACGACAAAAAGTTGTGCATATTTTTAGGCGTGCTTCGCCGCCTCCTCCTCCGCCAGACTTGACATTAATTGAGGCCAGCGGGTTGTGGGGTAGAAAGGAAGAGAGAATGGGAGGGGGGGTTAGGTTTGCTTTTGGTTTTGTAATCAGCTGACTGCGCTAAACGCTTAAAACACTTTAGAAAACCGTTTCCCACGGTCTTCAGTATGTTAAATTTACAACCTGGTGGGGCGCCGTTTCTCTACACTCCACGCCATGTACCACGTTCCACGTTCCACCTTCCACCTTCCACTTTGCCATTTTAATAAGCTTGGCGCAAGTCGAGAGTCGCGAGTCGGGACCCAAAAGCGAACGCCCCCACTTGACATCGTTTGCTAACTGACTAGGGAGAGTGAGAGAGAGAGAGAGAGAGAGAGGGGTTTTCTATATGCCTAAAACACACACACACAATCCCCACGAGCATACACACTCGCGCACACACACACATACACCCATCCATCCATGCAGGCAGACTTGTTAAAACTTCCGGCAACGCCTCGCAAATTGGCGGCAAATTTGCAACATTGCAAAATTAGTTTGCATTATTATTACTAGTTTTATTTTCTAGTTCGTCGAGTTCTCTCTCTGAAATCCGCGTTCCGGCTGCGGTTTCCACGGTCTTTTGACCCCAGTCCACAGCCGTACTGAGGAATTGCCGCAAATGGGGAAATTTATTAGAATTATTCTTGACATAAAGCAAATGGGGATATCCCCTATCTAGTGATATTCCCAAAAAGCCACAGAGCGCACCAGCAAACGATGCTTATCATAATTTATATGATTAATTTTGGTTTGGCCAGATAGACAGACAGACTGACAGACAGACAGACAGACAAACTGACAGCGCAATCCATTTTGGGTAGGGCCGCGTCAGAAGCCATGGGGAAGACGAGTCAACATTGACAATTGCAAACAATGTAAACTCTGACTGGGAAATTGAATTTGCGGTGGGTCAAGTGAATGAATCATTTAAATCAAAAGCCCTCTCTCTCTACCTCTCTCTATCTCTTGAGGCAGCATTGCGTTTAGAGTTTGAATTCTCTAGGGAATATATTTTCTTCAATTAAAATGTTGTGAATCATTCAATGATTCATCGATGAATGTACTGAATTTGCGGCGGGTTCCATAACCTTTGGCTGTATCCTGATGTCCCAGATCTCTGTGTATAATCGATTACATTTGGTGCGTTTTCATTTCATTAATTGTGCCTGCCTCGATTCGATTTGAAATGGGATGAAGGGGGTCCCCTATTGAAATTCTTTGGCTGCGAATCAAATCGAGTGAATCTCAAAAGTTGACAAATTGAATGTCTAAGTTCGGTGCGGCCTAAGCACCTTAGTCTGTGGCATGGGGAATGGCAAACCAGAGATTGAGGTATGAGAAACGCAATAGAGAATAGGGGAAAATAAGCAGAGAGCAGGGCAACAGGGAAATGGGAGCAGGAACAGGATGTAGGGGCGAAACAACCGCATCCAGAGTCCATTTGCACAGTATAAACGTTGAATAGGTTTTCCCTTCCCCTTCACTCCTTTTGTTGTGTTGGTCTTACGACCAAAAGCCGCCATTAAAATAACTTTTCAACTTTCGCGGTGACTGCTAGGGCAGGCATAGGCAATGCGAATGGTGGACAGCCTGAATGCTTTGCCTGGCTGGCCTGGCCGAGTGACACCCAAGCCCGGCACAGATCCGCCAGCGGCTGTGGCGGCGGCGGCGGCGTGTGGCAACTTTTCAAATTTAGCCGCGTTGTAGTAAAAAAAATAGAAGAATGCAAAGTGTTGAGCGGGCCTTTTGTTTCACAAGGCTCGGTATACCCTGCAGTTAAAGTTGGCTAAGTGCAAACCTCAATTGAGGCCATGAGGAATCCGCCGCGCGCTGTTAAACGGGGCAATTCCGCTAACTTTTTGGTGAGTAGGTCAAAGCAGGATATAATGAATTGTTGATGGAAATAACATAACAGGAATACAGGTCATAGGCTAGTCGTGCCCCAGTTACTGCACAGTTCGCCCTCCGCAATTCCCCCCCAGTTTCCTTAGTTTTATTGTCGGCTTTAATCAATTAAAAGTCGAGGAACTCTGCTTGAGTGTTTGGCCATTTTCTAGCTAAGCGCGTTTAATTGTTTTTGGTGTCAAAAGAGACGCGCACACACCCACATATATACACACACAGACAGCTGTACAGACACCCACACACACACACAGAGCAGCACAAGCAACATGGCGACTTCTGCTTATACTTTTGTTTCCTCTTCCTTACCAGCTTCATCTCTTTTCCCCCTCTCTATGTTTAGCTCTAATTACTTGATGTGTGTTCTCTATATTGCATGTTACATGGGTTCTTTCGTAGCAGACGCGCCTCTAAGCAAATAAAAAAAGAAATACTGAAAAGCGAGTAACGAATAACGAATAACGAAATAAAAAACAGCGAAAGAAAAAGAAAAAAGAAAAAGAAAATAGAAAAGAGAAACCTCAAAAGAAATGGAGACCAAACTGGACGCCCGGGCTCAGTGCCAGAGTCAGGGCCAATTTCCGGCTTCGTTTCCGGAATCGTTTAAGAACTTTTTTGAGATGATGAATGAAGATGAGGATCATGTGGAGTTATTTGCCAATCTACTGGAGGATAAGGTATATCATAACAAAAACTAAGACCAACCAGGGCGCTGAATGTGACAGGCGCTAGCTCTTTCGCCCCTGGCCCCCGCACCGCTCCCCTCGCATGCCCTGTGCCTTCTGCCCTGCCCTGCCCTGGTACCCGGTACCCGGTGCCCGACGCCCTTGTCCGTGCCCGTGACCGTGCCTGGACCCCCTGTCCCAATTAGAGCCGCAACTAACATGCTCTGTTCGTTCTCTCTCTCTCTCTCTCTCTCTCTGTTCTCATCTCCTCCTTCCAGGTGATTCCACGTACCAGCAATCCCATGTACGCCCAGCGACAGCGCTGTGGCGGCAGCTTACGCAGCCACAGCCCACGCCGCTGGCCATGGCCAAACGCACCCAAGATCCCACTCCCAGTCACATTCCAACACCCCACCACAACCACACTTCCAGCTCCTGCCCCAACTTGCCCATCACACGCTCGCACAACAATCACAACAACAGCAACAACAACAGCAACAACAACAGCAACTAAAACACCAGAAACAGAATCAGAAACTGAATCTGGTAAATCAGAATCAGGGTCATATTGCTCTTGACTCCACTGCACGCAATCGCAGTGGCAGCAGCGGTGACATGTCCTTGAACATGACTGCGGTTCAAGGAGAGCCAGAGTCATGTGCAAGGTCCAACGGTCGCTCCAACTCGCTGCGCATGAATCGATTGCGTCGCAACTCATTCAGTTCCAGTAGCACCGGCATCAATCGCGTCGCAACCATCGGATTCCCATTGGGCATCACCTGCGGGCCCAACGTCAGCTCTAGCAGCAGCGGCAGCTTGGCGAACCTTGGCGAGCACGAGCCCAGAGTCTGTCTAGCTCCCGAGCGCAGCTGCGGCGGATCTCTGGGCAGCAGTGGTAACCTTCTCTGCAAACACATCAAATACTGTTGTCTACATCAGCAGCCGACACCGACCATGGCCGATCAAACCATCGATCCCGACGCACCCAGCACCAGTCAACAACATCATCAGCATCAAGCAGCAGCAGCAAGCGCAACATCAACTTCAGCAACATCAACAACTTCAACAACAGAAGCAGTTGCATCAACAGCAGCTGCAGCAACATCAGATGCAACATCAGCAGCAGGACATTGATCTGGAGCGACACTTGCAGCACCTGCGACTCGGACCCGATGGCGAGGACAACAGCGGAGGACGGGGGCCGAGCATTCTTAATCGACCCATGAACGATGCTACTAGAGGCCAACAGCAGAGACATTCGGTCATTCTGGAAAGGGCATTCGACTTTGGTGAGTGCAGCATGCATTTTTTCATCCTCTCTTAGCATCTCTTATTGATGTGGTAAATGTTAGACGAATTGGATTGACCTGCACGATATGCAGCCTAGAGCAAAAGGTGTCCTCCAGTATCAATTGAAGTGTCAGATTGTACCAGACAACACTATATATATATATATAGTAACGATAGTTATGATATGCAATCCGATAGCATCATCGATACAGCGAGGAAGTGGAAGAAGAAAGAAGCGAGTTGAAAGTTGTGCAGAAAAAGAAGCGAGTGAAAGTCGTGCAGAAAAAGAAAGATCATAAAGGCAAAAGTTGTCGTGTCCGGAGAAAGATAAAGTTGTGTAGTTGCGTACGTCCGGAGATCAATAAGAGTTGCCACGAGTCATCTCTTGACTAATTCCAAAATATAATAACCAAACTATTATATAACCAAACTATTATTAGGATAAACCATTGTGCGAAACAATAAATATCCTACATATATACGTGTATATATAAATAGCAACATACTCGTACGTATCAGCTCAATATCACTTAAGTAGTCGTAAAAAACAGTTGGAAGTGCATGCCGAATTTAATAATATATTACAATGAGTATGTAAGGAGACAATAGTCAAGTTTTTAAATTAAGAAAGAAGATTGTGTCAGAAATACTTTTATTTGATATAAACAGAGGAAAACTTAGGCGAACTATATTAAACTTTGGTCTTGATTCTCCATTGGTAAAGAGTGGAGCAGAAACTCTTCCTTGATTCTCTTTTCCTTAGCATTATATGTTAAATTGCTGTGTCTAGACCAGCTCAAAATCACTTACAATCAGTCGATTCTCTTTTCAAATGAACTGAAATAAACTTTGCTCTATTGGAAAATCTGTTGCAAATCACAAGCAGACAATATGACTGCAATATGCTGAATCTTTATCGCATAAGCCGCTTTAAATGCCGCAATATTTTTTCTGGCTTTCTGGCTTGCAGTCCGAAAATGGCAGGTTGAAACATCCTTCTGTGGGCTGGTTAAGCCAGTGATAATGGGTTTTCTAGTGGGCTGAGTGAAGTGGCCTCACCTCTCTGTACCTTTGTGCATCTGTAGCTGACCTGAGGCAAACCGCTTTATAAGGTCACTGTTGGCTTTCTACCTTTTAATCCTGTTTTGCCTTATGGCTCCTTCGCCTGAATTGAGACTGCATTCAAGTGCAAAGCCAGACAGCCAAGTGGCTTGTTGAGTAAGGCATTAAGATTGTGGCAAAGGACAGTCAGGCCTGGCGGCAGTCACAGTATTTGAAATGTCCTTCTATGTGCGATGCTATGATATACCAGAGTAAATGAATATAGTTAAATTCTGAATATTTTGAATACATCAAACATGTTTAATTGATAAGCACGATATTCAACATTAGCATCTATTGCAGTTATCATTTGAAATGTTCGAGTTATTGATAAATATCGAATAAAACGATTAAATAAGTAACAAAAAAAGAAGGGTAAACCTCTGCAGCTGTTTTTAAAGTGGAAAATAACAATGTAAACTTCAATTTTTCACTGTGCAAATATACTAGGAGGGAGACTGCATTATAACCATTGATTACCAGGAGAGAACGAGAGTTCGAGTTGAAATACTGATACCTTTTGTAGCGATGATGGCATGACAAACACTTGTGGCAGCTACAGGCAATGCCGCATTCATAATTCAATTAAAAAATACCACATCAATACGTGCACACACACACCGCGAGTTACACTCATATGGGCGTGACAGGTGGTGCAGAGAAATTTTTGTTTGGTCATAAATTCGCCAGCTGCTTTGAGGCTCGTTAACGAGTATGTGTGGCGCCCAACGTGGTCCCATAAAAAGAGCATAATCTGCATAAAGTTTATATATATTTTCCGCTGAATAAACACACACACCACACACACACACACACACATAGAACAACAGGCGCAGGAAAACTCAAACGAAACAGGCCCAAAACGAAAGTTAAACATCAACTTAAAAAGTGCCAAATGAACAGCGCACAAAATAACCACCAAACAACAACAGCAGCAACAAGAACGATAACGATAAGAAGCAGCAACATGGAGAAACACAAAGAGGTTACAACAGCTTTAACCCTTGCCTCACAAACAACAACAAACCAAAGCAAAACTGATCCCAGCCGAGCTCAACCAACCAGCCAAGCCAAGCCAAGCCGAGCCGAACCGTACCGAAAAAATGGAACCTTTTTATGGCGATTAAAAATGGGCCGGAAAAAAATTGGGCCCAAAAGGAAAACTGACAAAATTGTTTCCCCTCACCAACATTCGTTCTATCGGTGGGCGGTTTGTCGCTCTGTCGACGCCACACAGACAGTTGACATTGACTCGAAAACATCGGATAATCGACTCGCACAGCAGCTGACAGTTTTCTATAAAAATGGCAATGACAGCACGTTTTTTTGTAGTCTGTTCTACATGCATTGATAGCTTTAAAAGTGCTTTAATTTCTCTCAATAAACAGCAGATAATTGATCTGAAATTAGTTTGGGAATTTAAATGTCAATTAACATTGTTGAGGAACTTACAAGTTGGTGAAGGTGTCGGAGATTGCGAAATGAAACAATAAAAATGAGTTTAGTGCTTTCTGGGCCTTCGGGTTATTTCTTTGTCATGTCACGATGTCACGATGTATATCGTATAATACTGTTAAGCATCATCTGCTGTTGCCGACTCTTTAGCAGCACGACGAGTTAGCGTCTGTCTGTGGCAGATGACATACCTGGACGTATGCTTAAATGTTTTCGAGAAAGAAGAGGATACAACGTGACAAAGCATTAGTCTGCATTAAACCTTAGAGAAAGCTCATCAAGATCACTTTATATATATATATATATGTATATGTACAATATAAAGTGCATAGACGTGGTCCAGTTAGCCCCGCGTCCCTCTTTCAATCGTTCATTCGATTCGCTTTCATCTCTTGTTTTGGCCTCCTTCTCCTTAAGTCCGTCGGCCCTTAATCACATTAGGATTTTCGTTTTAGTTTCAGGCTCGACCTTTTCAATCGTAAAGTATTTAATACACATTAAATGACGGCACAGCAACGGACTGAATCCCGTCTAAGTTCGTTATCGAGTCAATGAGAATTCCATGTAAGTCCTTCTTGGACAGTGAAAATGAGGTGGGGGCTGGAAATCAGTTAACGACTCACTAAATGCACAAACATAAGCACAAAGTTATTAATAATTTATCGTACGCATGAATAAAATATCAACAGGAAATTCAATTTATGCGACTCTCAACTGCTGTCACTCTATCGACGACTTTCAACTTGAGATTGTTTCGTATATTCACTGTTCGAACTTGTCTAGTGAGTGCAGGCAAAGGTTGTGCGGGTACTTTTATGCAAAATCTCTAAATAATTGCTTGTGAGTTTCAAGCAAACGTATTTCAGATACTTCAGCATTTAGAAACCTATCGTCCTTTGTTCTCTTCTGCCTGCCTGCTTGTTTGTGTTCCTGTTTGAGCTTTTTCTAATAGAATTCTAACCAAATTTGTGCACCTTTATTAGCATTATCCATCTAGGCTGTTGTGCCTTTTGTTCCTTTTATCCCGAACAAAACTGAACGGAAATTGCACACTTTGTCCCAGAAATGGACAGGCACGTTTGACAGTTATGTTAGTTGCCTCTTGCAACATTTGAGAACACATTTTTCAGTTATTAACTGTTTTGGCAAGAGAGAATTCCTAGGAATTCTCCCTCGCTGCTAGCATACTCGTACATAGACATACATACGTTTGCGAGAGTGCCTTTCAAATGCTGAGGAGTTTTAAAAACAAACTGAGAGAGATACACACATACTCGCACACACGCTCGTTGCACAGACACCCTTGGCAAAGCCTTTGAAACATACGAGTATAAGGGCAAAAGTTTTTGGTTGAAAACATTCTCATATTTAACTTTGACTTCGACTTGGGAATCATATTACTTGGGGCGCAGCCACACCCACTCCCCACACACACACACACACACACACTCATACAGCAGCGACGAAATTTCTCGTGACAACTGACAACAGCAACAATAACAGCAGTCTGTGCCTCAGGTGCACCTTGCCCAGACATAAGTCGAGGAACAAGAAGTAGAAGAAGAAGAAAAAGAAGGTGAGGGAGCAGGCACAACAAGGCACAGCCAGGCCCACAACAGCAGCAGCTATGCCTCATGCCGTTTTTGCCCCAATATGAGAGTTGGTTAGTTCGACCAGTCGAAACTGCAAGGAATAAAACTCATGCTCAGGACGGACAGAGGAGCAGCTAGGAAGAGGGACACATAAAGGCACAGAAAGGCCACATTTTTGCGGTCGATCAGCGTGTGTGTTTGTGCGTTTGGCAGCTGGCAACTATATTAACGGACAAAGGAAACGGTGGGGCGGGGGCGGTATGTGTGGGTTAAATTAATTTTCAACTTTGGAATTTCCTAAGCACGCAAATTGCCTTTTATATAAAGTATATTTGCATATTTGAATACCCTGTCAAATTAAGTTAGTTAGAGAAAGGCGTGGCAGACGTTGTAAAAAGAGTATTACAGCGTAAGCTATCAGGGTAGCACATAGTCATGCATACTTGCCACTGACTGTTGTTACTTGTCAAAATTGCCAAAAGTTGCAGTAGTTTTTTAATTGACTCGACTAACTTGTCGACGTTGCGGTTTGCAGGCCAAATTGAACTCGAGGGAGGTAGAGAGAGAGAGAGAGAGAGAGAGGGAGTGGGAAGTAGAGTAAGAGTGAGAGAGAGAGAGAAAATAATAACGCTTCTTGCACTATTGTTCCCATTGCAGACACTAGCTGCGACGAGAGCGACGGCCTGAGCACCAGCACCCCTATTCCAGTTCCCTCGCCAGCACCTCATCAGCTGGCCTACAACGTGCTCAAGCCAATTCTCAAGCAGCCGCAGCAGCAGCAACTGCAACAGCAGCAGCAATTGCAACAGCAGCAACAGCAGCACCAAATGCAACATCAGCTGCAACAGCAGCAACAACAACAACAGCAACAACAACAGCAACAGAGCAAATGCAACAGCAACAGCAACAGCAGCAGCTACAACAACAGCAACCAGCAACTTCAGCCACCAATGGTGCAGCAACAGCAGCATCCGTTGCCGCATCCACATGTCCATCGTCTCTTGCCGACACCGCCAACCCATGGCGGACTCGGCGCGTATCATACGCGGGAGGCGGCACTGCAGCGTGTGCAGCAGCAGAGCAACATGGGCAGCCGCAGCAATCTGTACCCCAATCCGAGTGGCAGCTACAACTACAACGCCCAGGGGACACAGCAGCAACAGTTGGCACCACATCTGCAGCAGCAGCAGCCACAACATCAGCAATTGCAGCACCACCAGCAGCAGCAGCAGCAACATCACCAGCAACAACAACAGCAACAACAGTTGGCGAGCGGCAGCAACTACAATCTGTCGTACAACTGGGATTCAGAATCGGATGTGGATCGCGGTTGGGAACAGGAGACAACAACTCGTAACTATATGGATTTTCTGAATGCGACACCGGGTCCTTCTGCTCTAGCACCCGGTTCAAGTCGTGTAAGCGACCGCAATTCATACTGCCCCCCTCCCCCCACTCTAATTAATCTATATCTCCTCTATCTACACCATCTCGCACTTGCAGCAGAGCTTGCGGACGCAGAAGAGTCCAATTCTACATAGACGTCGATCTTCTTCGATCGCGTCTAATCTTCTTCATAGCCGAAATAGTATTGGAGGAGCGCCCGTTGGGGCCGAGGAGCTGTTGAGGGTCTCGCACAACAGTACCAGGTAGGAGTAGGACATGGTGGCTACATTCTGCACCATCAGTACCCCCTCCCCCCGTCACCTCCACGACCTCCTCAATCCCATCTCTTTCCCCAGCCCAGCACTTTACTAGCACCTTCACTTTGGCCGCAATCCCAAAAGCGGATGTGTCTGTGTGTCTGTGTGTGTGTGTGTAAGAATGGGTCACTTTAATGAATTTATACCCAAATTGGTCGAAGGCCAAAGCTCAATTAAGGCCTGAAAGCCATCACCCTCTTACCTGTCTGTGTCTGTCTCCGTCTGCTCCGCTTTGTCCGCGAAATCTTTGTGCCCGGCAACTCAACCGCGAATACGCGTTTAATGCATCCGATACTCGCCCCAGATTGAATCAATTAATTTTCGCGTCTGCCTCCTTTTAAGTAGGCCATCTTGAGGGCCCGACCATGTCCGTGTCCATCCGTCCGTCTGTCCGTCCGTCATCCCGCATTGTGTGTACAGTCCAGGCTCAATAATGCGAGCAAATCGAATTTATTGTTACCTTATTATCAACCACAGTTCGCGGGCCTCGTGCTATGCTTGGTCATTGCAGGGAGCGCATGACCTTGGCCAAATCGCCGCTTGGCCAAGGCGGAGGCGGAGGTGGAGGAGGAGCATCAGGAGGTGGGGAGTGTAGCAGCGTGCTCACATTTCAGCAGGTGATTTCGGGGGCAGTGTCACCACAGTATACCACATCCGCATGCATCCTCGGTGGTGGGCAGCAGCCGCTGCCCGGAGAGCAGCTCCGAGGATCGAGCACAGCGCTGGCTGCCGTCGCCGAGGACACCACCACCAGCGGACCGGATGCCACAGCCGACTCCAGTGACGATGAAGATGATGGCAGGCCACAGATGGGGCAGCAGTTGCAGCTGCATCTACAGGGACTCTCGGTGTCATCCACAGCGGCCCACTTCATGAGCAGTCAGCAGCGCGAGCGTGGCGTCGGCGAGTCCTCCTCGGCAGCCTCTGCCGTGGGCGTCTCCAGCAGCCAGAATTCACCACAGCAACTGCACTGCAGCTCGGCCACAATCGCTGCCGCAGCGCAGTTCAGCATTCGCATGGCCGAACGGCAGCGCCTTCGCACGTCCAGCATGCCGGCGGAGAGTCGCAAGGTGAGTGCAATCCCACAATCTTACATCAATTGCAACTTTGTATACCCTGCAAGAGTCTTTCAGGGTATTGTGTTTGGACCACAATAAACACTACAGCATCTTTAGCCCCTATAAAACTTATAATTCTAATTCAAACAAACTTACCTGAAAACATCTGTCCAGCTGCATCTATCTCACGTCTTCTGCAGATTTCGAATTGTACATTAGTCGCATAGTGTTGCTTTGTATGGAATCCATGTTTGGCATGGTCTGAACCATACTTATATCAGCCTCCATATGCCAATTCCAGCTAAGGGAATATCTTTTTTTCTTTTCTACGTTTGTTTCTTCGTTTGTCCCCAATCAGGCCTAATAATGTAATTGGATCAGGACTGAGTCGCATCAAGTGTTTAATGCTGATTATATTGGGCTAATCGCAGGACTTAAATGACACTGAGGACAAACAGTATTGAGGGGCATGAGGAATTGGGGGACATGGGACACAAGGCACGCGGAACGGGCCTAAACCCTCGGCACAGAAGTGTCGTCGTTTTGGCACATTAAGCTTTTGGGAATTTAGCCGGGAAAGAACAACAGACAAAAGTACTAAGAAGTATTTTTGCCTATCGTGTTAATCCAGAGTAGAGCATACATGGATTTGGCTGCTCACAAACACACACACACACACAAAAACCCACACACACACACATACATGAGACTGAGGCAGACAAAGTCATATATTCCCATCGAGAGCTACATATGAAGAGGGACACGTAGAAGTCGCAGGCGAGAGTCTATTTCAGTTGTCTTTCTTCTTGCATATTCATGTAGGCGTCTCGCTTGGTTTCATTTCCATGTTTTGTAGAGTAGTGTAGTAGAAAACACTTTGGAACGGGGCACACTTCCAATCCAAATCCCAGACTTGAATAGGGCCAACCAACCTGGTGTCAATTGAGAATAGCAAATTCCACAATGCACAAAACCTGCACGCCTTTGGGGACCCCAATGTGGCAAGCTATATATGCCGTCCGTATGTATGTGCCATGTGTGTATGTACGAGCATACGTGGTTGTGTGTGTGTGTGTGTTCACTGCAGCTCCGGGGAGTGCTTTGCTTTGGGTTGCAGCAGACACAAGTTTTTGCTGCCTGTGCGCGACTCAACTCAACTCGTTTAGGGCCAACTTGCTGCTGCAATGCCAAAGGGTTCCCACACACACATACACACACACACACACACACACATGAGCACACTTACTCACTTGACATTCTTCTGGCTTGAACTTGTGCAATTTATATGATGTGCTCGCAGCTTGCCGCCGGCATCAGCTCGCTACGTGTTTGCCATTGATTCCATTTTCGGGGCACATAAAGCGGATTGTTTCCCAAGCAAACAGCAGCAGCAGGCGCCAGTGCGAGTAGCATGCCAGCCAGCAAGATACCCTTTAAATTGAAAAAAGAGAAGAAAGTTGAGGTGAAAACTTTATCAATGTGAAATTGAACTACCTTAAAGACACTCACAATTGTGTTTACAGGGTATTACAGGGAACAGCTGTCAGTTGGCATTTGCCAGCTGCGCTGCGCTCCACAGCGTGTTCCTAAGGGGAAGGTTCCTGCATCAGTTGATTGCACTTAACGAAATTTCTTCACATTCGCTTCACGAACAAATCAATTTTCAAATTCTATCAAAATGTTGCGACAAACTTGGCAACGCAGTCAAACTTCCACGCTTTCCCTCTCTCTCTCTCTATCCCTTCGGCTCCCCCCTCCCTCTTTGCAGTGCTTGCTGCGCTTGCACTTTGTGTTGCCTGCAGATTATCGCGCGATAAACACGAGCTGCACGAATTTATTCTTGAACAGTTTTTGCCACAACTAATTAGAACGCGTGAATGGCTCCATGCCACCCATGCTACATACCACACACAACTCTCAAGGTGTCAAGTGGCAGGCAGGTGAGATAAGCATGGATAATGACTTTTGGCCGCCAGGCAAGCTCTGTCGATTAATGATTAGAGCCAGGACGATAGTCCTAGCCATAAATCCCAGCTAATGACTATAGAGCGCCAACACACATACACAAGCATACTCATAAGCACACAAACTGTGCGTGTGCCATGGAATTTGCCAATTTTTCAACGTGTCCCAATACACACACACACACACACATACAAAAGAAACTAAAACAACACCCAGCAGGAGCAGTTACGCTACTATAGGGAGCATATTTTCATGGGTCCAAGGTGACTCCGTTAGGATTTGTGCCATCAAACTAGACAAGGAACTCAAAAAGTTAAGGAGATTTAAGGTCTCCCTATGGAAACACTTGGGAATATCACAGACACACACATTGGGATATAGAGAGAACCTTAGATACATACATATGTAATGTGAGGATAGACATTTGTGCAAGTATTTTGGGCCTGAATGCCTAATATCGGTGATTTCCCACCTGGTGCCAGCTGCCTGCCCGGGACTGCTGGCTCAGTTCTCATGTCCCAGCCTGCGTTGCCAGACTTGACAGTTTGCCTAGTCATGCTAAAGCGTTGCCATGCACAACGCAGCAATCAGCAAGTTTCCTCACGCCCCCCTTTCCTGCTCAATGAGTGCCTGCGTAAAAGGTCTTTTTTAATTTTTTGGCACTACCCAAAGTAAATTTGCTCACAGTCGAGCGACTTCTAAATGAGTCTCTACTTCCATGAATACTCGACAACAACAAACTCATCCGAAGTGTAGACGGAAGAGGGGCATTGTAGGAGCAAGGGAAGGTGCAAGAAAGCATTGCACGTTTCCACTTATATGCTAAAGATATCCGTTAAAACGCAAAGGATCAACGTGCAGTTGAGATGTGATTTTCGAGAATATCCTATAGTATATAAAGTCATTCTCTAGGTAGACTATATAATATAAAATGGCAACAATATAAATCTGTTTTTTTCCTATTATTTCTTTTCTTTTGCAGCTAGGGGAGTGTTTTATAGGCTAGAAATTCCATTTGTGAATAATAATTAATCTGGAAATTGCATAATACTGCAGTTTATATACTCAATATTTAATACAACAAGTATATATACTCTGTGATTAATAAATATACTAAATATAGCTGTGAGAAATGAGCACATAGTTTGTTGCCCTAAAAACTATGCAGTAAAATCGCGCGCTCATTTAACTTCGCTTATCGGTTGCGTGTTGCACCTGTTGCAATGCATTGCCACTGTGATTAAACTGATTGACCTCTTTTTTTTACTGATTTACTCCTCTCCCTCTACCCACTCCCCACCCCTCTTGCAGACACCTCGCTTGGCGGACACGCGACGGGCCGCAATACATTGTGCAGCCGATGGGGACGTGGATTATTATCGACTACGCAGCTTCAGCATTACTTCGCACGGCGTTTGCAATTTGGGTGATTCTCTACGGTAAGTGGGCGTGGCAAAACGATTGATTTGATCGCTCTTACTTTAATTATACAATAATTTGATAATATTGGAACGACAGTAGTCGTAGGTCACGATCGATTAACTCAGTCACATCGAATGGAACCGGACACAGCGGTGCTGATCGTCACAATAGGTAAGTGTGTGTGTATAAGTGTGTGTGTGTGTATTTGTGAATGTGTATGCGTGGGTATGTGCAAGCACGCGAGTCACGGCGACTTAGTTAGGTGCCATAAATGTTTTATAGCATGACAATGGAGAAGCTGAGGCACACACACACAAAAAGAGCGCAAAGCTCACATGACGGCAACAATGAGAAAACCACAGGCACTTACACAGTAAAACGACACGCACACACACGCACACACACACACACACACAAAGAGGGAGGGAGATACGAACACAGACTAATTTCATACAGTTTCCACGCACAAAACAATTTCCGCTGCCATTACGAGGCAACTGAGGCTGAGCCTGAGACTTTTCTTTTTTCGTCAGTTTTGCTTTTTCATTTTTATACTTTAACATTTTCTTGTTTGATTTTATTTTTGTTCATTTTGTTTCCGCCTTCTTGGCATTGTCAAAGGAATTCGCTGTTTTTGCTGTTGTTGTTAGCCCGAAGCAGCCATTTTGCTGCGTTGTCGGCGCTTATTACTGTTATTATTGCTATTGTTATTGTCATTATTGTTATTACACGGCCTGTCGCTGTCTGGCATACCCCCCGCGCCTCCTTCTCCCACTTCCCATGAACTTATCAGTGTTCCCCGATGTAAACTCTGTGTGTATCTACAGAATCATCGAATTAGACAGACGAATGGACGTGGCGACAGCCAACAGACCCATCAATATTGTGTGTATGGTAGTATTTAAATACACACTAACACATAGGCACACGCACACACACACACAGGGGAGAGTCGAGCCGATATGTCAGTGCGCAGCACAGGCAACTAATCAATTAACTTTAATTCTGGCTTATTGATTATTCTTGGCGTGTTATGTTGCCATTGGCAGTAGAATTACACTAAAGACAAGATTATAGAACATTATTCAATAATTTATGTACCTCTCCTTAACACAAATGTAAATATAAGTATATTTAAATTGAGTTATTTTCGAAGTAGATCAAGATTTCAGCCAATATAAAATTAAAAGATACTAAGACAGACTGCTTTAGCGTGCAGGCTTGTTTACAATATTATCTGCCTATTTCTTAAATTGCAATCCAATTAAACAATAAATGCAGAAGATATGGAAGTTCATATTTTCACAGCTGCCAAGCAGTGCTGCTGCGCCTGCTGGTATGCTTTAGTTGTTGAGCGCCTGTATTTAAGAGTGAGCGAGCTGGACTTTTAGGCTTAATTTGTACATTATTTATTCATCGATCATCCCTAAATCATCCATCGGTCTAACGATGGAAATGGAAAGAAAGGCCATGCAAATTTTTCTATCTTTTTCGTCCTGTGTTTGCAGCAATGCGTCGCGCGTTTCGGCGGAAGTCGGAGCTGAGGATGCCGAGGGAGGTCATCAGGGCCAGGGGCAGCCAAAGGAGAACGATGTGCCGGCGTTCAAGGTCGCCATGCTGGGCGCCGCTGGTGTGGGCAAGACTACGCTGACGTATCAGTTCACCACGTCGGAGTATATCTGCGCCTACGACCTTAGCCTGGGTAAGTGCGAAAATGAAACATTTCGAATTAGGGTCCATAATTTAAAGTGGCCAGAGGGCGGGGCAGAGGTTGAGGCTGTGGATGTGGCTCTGGAGTTTAATCAAATGCATTTGCATTTTAATTATGCCACAAAACTCATAAAATATGAAAAGCTACGCCGCTAATTTCATTAACTTTGTCGCCCGTGGCGGCAGTTGCACGGAGATGGAGAATGGATGGAGATGAAAGAGTGGCAGGAAGTATAGAGAAGGCAGATACATAAACTGTTAGCGGAACGCGTCTAAAAATTCAGCCAAAAGTCACTCAAACTGCGGCACCATTGTGTGGCATCCAAATACACATTCATATGCATGTGTGTGTGTGTATTTGAGAGTGTTTGTGTGTTGTTGTGTACACGTATGTAGCACACGCGACTCTCCCTGTCATCCGTTATCGATTCGCTGGCAAATCGCAAAGCGTACGTGCTCCTGCGACATTGACAAATAGCGACATTTTCAAGCTTTTCCAAAATCGCATTAGCTCCAGTGAGTAAAGTGGAAAAGTCTGCGACAATTTGCGCATATGAAAACAGCCCAAAACGTTACGAAATAGTCGAAAAAGAATTCGAAATATGCCACAGAAATAAGGAATGCTAAATTCAGATGGAAGTTATGACTTCTAAACACAACTAATTAACTTTATTCATACGCTGTTCGATAACAATCCTTTTGTATAACTCCGTCCTAAATCCCATATGCACCTATTCGACTGTGCAGCCAATGCCGACTGCACCGCAACGACTAACCAGCCCCGTGTTAAGCTTGTTAAGCCACATGGCACGAATCATTTCATAAAATGATAATTACTATAGTAAGTTTAGTATAAAATTTGAGGAACTTATTGTTGGTCTCTTAAGTAAAAGGGAAGATTCAATAAACAAGCAAAACTTGGTAAAAAGAAAAAATAACAATCGAGTCTATCGACAACGAACAGTTTCCATGAATCGTCGAGAGAATTAAAAAAGCTAAAGAAATAAGGAATATGAACAAATTTCCTACGTTCAAATGGAGTAAACTCTGAACAAACTTAGGCAAACTATTTAATACACCTTTCGATACAAAAATCCTGTTAATCGATAACAAGCATAGAATAAAAAAGATGCCAACAAGATGAGTATAACATGGAATTTCCTGCATACAGATTGAATAAACTTAGCATAAACTTAATCAAGTTAATAATACGCATTTCGATAACAATCGATAACAGGCAGTAGAAATTAATCATGGGCAAACTGGGCGCTTAGTTAGAGTGCATTCATGGCACGCAACACGCACCATACAGACGTGTCCTGAATAGGAATGAAACATGTCGGAAGTGCATGCTGGCAACGTGGAATTGGAATCCGACTGGGAGTGGGAATGGGAATTGGAATGGGAATGGGATTGGCAATCGAAATGGGAATCGGAATCGAACGCACGCTGCTGCTGCGTGCCTAGCTACAGCTACATTCAGTGTGTAGACGTTACGGAAATGAAGGCGGAGAGAAGGGCGGGAGTCATAGCTAGGCTTTGTCTGCACTGAGCACAACAAGCGTATTCATTTCACTGCAGGTCAAAGGGCACAGAACACAGAGCAGCAGGAGACTGTGGGACTCTTGCTGATGCTGAGTCGAGAAGTGGCATGTGAACAGGGGGAGTGGCAACTGGGGGCTGAGCGGGCAGTGGACAATGAAATTTAGGCAAAAGCAAAATTATAGTCATAGTCACAGTTACAGTCACAGTGCACTGGGTTATTTTAAATACTGCATGACCATGTGCTTTCCATGAGCAAGAGTGAGAGAGCTAGACGCTAGAAGAGAGACAGAGAGGGACAGAGACAGCACTTTGGGGTAAGCTGCAATCGTCAATGGTCAATGCAAGCAGCCTCGAGTCATGCAATGCAGTTGTAAATATTTCTGCAGTTGCGTTGCATTGTTACTGGGCTAAAAGAGCGAGCGAGAGAGAGAGAGAAAGGCAAAGAGCGAGAGAGAGGCAAGAGAAATTCCGCAAGTTTTAATTAGCGCTTCACTCAAAGCAACAGTAGAAGGCAGAGGGAGAGGGCTAGGGGCTAGGGGCTGCAGCCGAGTATTCCCAGTACGCAAGTTCATGCCACACGCAATTTTTATTGTTCACTCACTTCGTGTCTCTGCGAAGGTGTGGGACAAAGAGGGAAGCGGGAGAGGAGGAGTGTAGTGTGGCAGGCCTGGTTACGCTGCTATTGTTAGTCTCTGTTTAACTCGCATAAACTCAACAAGCTGCACAAATAGCAAATGCTTTCTTGCGTTGCTAAATTTACGATTATTTCTCTCGGCCAGAGTGTGCAGCCCTCACAGCCACACCCACACGCCCACACACCCATGTCCAGGCTCTCTCTCTGGCTGCGGCTTCCGGCACTGTCCTCTTGCGAAGCCCTCAAAGTGAGAGAGATGCTGCTGCAGAAGTTTATTAACTTGCTCTGTGCTTGCATGAGGGAAAACCCTAAAATGTCTCAGCAGGAGTTCGTCTTGGTCTCGGGGCGAGCAAACCAATTTATTTTTAGTTCTGGTCAACCAGCAATAGTTGAGTTCATTATATATACATAGTATAGCACTATGCTATGTAGAGAAGACAGTGAAGTAGTTTCATGAGTAGGAAAGAACAATAGAGCCTAATGACTTTAAGGCTGCCTCCTCATCTGCAACCACTTTAAACTATTCTCCTGCCAAGGGATCTTTTCGAGGCAATCAATATGTGCGTCTCAGGTAGCTTAAAACTAGATGGAATCCTCTAAAGAGCTCTTGCTCGAATTTCTATTTCTATTTTTATGCCTGTAATATATCAGTTTTTGTGTTGAGTCACGAAGGAAAGTTGGTCACTCCCAGACAGGCAGGAAGGCAGGCTGGCAGGGGTATGGAGGAGAAAGAAAGGTAGTTCTGCTGGACTCTTTGTGGCACACACGCCATTGCATGTCGCGGCAGCTACTCATGAATCTCTCTGGTCCCTGTGTGGGCGGACGTTGCTGGGCGTGTACATAACCGCATGAAAACAGGAAGCGAGTTATTTTTTAGCCCCACATTAGCAGAGCACGAAGAAAAATGAAGCAAAACATTAAGAGAGAGAGAGAGAGAAAAGCTTCTGTAGCTGCTAATATGCGCTCAGTCTAATCTGTGCGACTTTGCTCAGTGTTGAGCATTTATGAGAGCGGAAAGAAGCTGTTGGAAGTAATTTAAAAATAAAGCTAAATTAGTATTTAAATGAAAAAGCATAAAATAGCTAAAATATTTATCTAAAAAATCGTTATAAAAAGCTAGAAATACAAAACACATAAATAAGATGCATCAACTTTTATGAAACAGCCGTTTTTCCGTCTGCCTGTCTGTATGAACACTTATATCTAAGAGACTATAAGAGCCACCACAGCCGAAATTTGGTGACTATATTTCTAGGTGTTGCACGCAGTTTAAACTTCTTTTAAAATTTGGTCACGCCACCTTCTGTGCTCGTTAATCTATAAAAAGCGAATTACAAGTGTGATTTTATTGCTTGAAGGTTAATTGGTGAACACACTATCCAACACAGTCGAAATCATATCTGATAATTTGGAATAAAAGTTATTTAAACAATCATTTAAGGCAATACACTACCAATCAGACTCTACAGTCTCCAGCCGAAGGAGGTCCTGGTCCTTGCAGTTAGCCTTAAACAAGTCAGATTTGGCATTTTTAAACACGTCTAACTATGTTTATTTGTTTGCCAGGAAAACAGATGAGGGATGCTTCATTTTTAGCTGCAGCAAATGCAGTTAATACCATAAAGTAGCATCATCTGTACAGAATCAAAGTCGCCGTCACGTCGTTTGCCTTTGAGTGAAACTATTCCATCTGATTCTAATCTATTAAACTTGTATGTTATGTCCAGTCGCAAAAGAGCTCTCGAGCTGCGTCTCTCTGCACCCTCGACACTCTCTCTGGGTATAAACTCTCGTGTCCAGCTGTGCAATCAGTTGATTTTCCCAGAAGCTCTCGCTCTGTGTGGATGTGGATGGATTACAAGTTTATGTTAGAGATTTTTTGCGCGTCGGATCTATTTGCTTGCGGATTGTCTGTAATTGCATTGAAATGAAATGACGCCATTGCCAGATTCGATACTAATCGGGTCGATTCGACTGCAGCTGCCACAGCCAGAAAAAGTAGAGGGAATAAACAAATTGACACTGTGGATAGACAGGACGACAGTGAGATGCTGCTTAAAAACGGAATCAACTGCAGCAGCTAAACTTCTCTTTTGTTTGTGGACAATCGAGACACCCTATGTAGCTTGCAGAGCGTTCAAGGGGTGTGCGTTAGATACAAATTGCAGCATGCTTTTAGAAGCCGCAGCAACAAAATGCCGTTTCAATGTTTGCTGTTCAATTTCTGAGCTCCGCCCAGGCGCGGAAAATTACAAGCAACATGCAAATTAAACGGCAACTGCGTCCCCGGACAGGGAGCAGGGGGCAGGGGGCAGGCGTGGAGCAAAGGTCCCGGACAGGCGTCTAAATATTTGTCACGCCAGTGCAAACCCGGGACAACAAAAATAATAAACACGCTGAAGTGCAGCCTGGTCTGAATGAAATGGACTTGCCAGAATGGAGAGCCAGCTCTCTGAGGAAGAGGGGGGAGCAGGAGCAGGAGCAGCTTACGTCGCTTGGCTTGTGGCACTTGCAACTGTTTCTTTGCACTTTACGACGATTTTATAATGGCCCCCCTGCCGCCCTCATTCTCGTTGGGGCGAAGGCAGAATCCAACGGCAATTGGGGCATTAACTCCCCATGCGAATAAAATCACATTGATTACGCTTTTTTACGTTGCCACGCCCCCTTCGCTGGAGCACAGGGACACAGAACAAACGCCCATTGCAAAAAATGCTTTGCTGCAGTGCAGGCTGACGACCGTTCTCACTCGATTATATGTAAGTGGAACTCCAGGCACTCTCCAATGCTCTGCAACACGGGAATCACAAATTTGATAAAAAGCCACATATGTACAAGTTTTTATGTCCTTCGACAATTGAAATTGTCCTTAAAGGCAAAACGAGGCATGCCAGACCCCAGACAAGGCATAGGCATGTCCGTGTGTCTGTGTGAACACTTAAATATCTGCTACTATACAAGCTAGCAACAACAAATTTGACATGGAAGATTTATGTATACCAAACGCTGCTAAAGTGCATTTCAAATATTGTAAATCAAAAATAAAACTTCATATTAAATGTACAACTTTCTACTTGAGAGTATATTCGTAGCTGATTAAAATGTTGATCTACCCTTCCTTTAAATGTGCAATCCATTGAATAGATGACAATTAAAACATAAAAACAACACAGAGTTATTCAAGTAAACATTCTATAGATTCAAGTAGCGCTGCCTGCGCCTGCGGGTATGCTGTAGTTTTGGTACGCATAAGATAGTGAGATGACTTTGTTGTTGGGAATTGAATTTGGGTTAAGGGTGTCTTACTCTCTAGCATACGTATCGATAGTTATTTAGTATAATTTGTTCTTGGTACTTGTGCAGTTGTTGTTAAATGAAGCTAAGGCGCACATTCCGCAGAGCTTTGCATTGAAATCCACTTAAGATTAATAATGCAATTAGGAGGGAAGCTTCATTCAGAGTTTCGAATACTCATATGCTGCCACAGCAGTTGATACTGTTAAGTATTTGAATGGGCACAATTGAAGCGACGCCTTCCGTGCCTGTCCCTGTTCCTGTTCCTGTCCCTGTCCCTGTCCCGACAACATCATCATCATTCACTGAGCGAGCGTGCTCGGACGAAAGCAATCAAATGGGAGTACTGGGGAAGACGTATACGGACACGGACACGGACAGGGACAGGGACAGGAAGACGGACACGGACATGTACGACTTACATCTGTATAAACAAGTACTTAGTGGTAAGCGCATTAACCCGATTATTGAAATGGGCAATGGGCCAAAGTAAATCAAAATGTTTGCACACATTAACTGAATATGGACTTTGCGGCTTGAGTGTGCTCCTCTCTTCTCACTCTTACTCACTCTCTCTCTCACTCTTTTAGATGATGACTACGGGCAGAAAACGGTGTCGGTGCTGGTCGATAACATTGAAACGGACTTGGAAGTTATTGATCATCCTGCGTGCGAGATGTCGGTAAGTATTAACCGACAACGAACTGAATGCCGTTTACACACATATACATGCACACACACGCACACATACGATACACAGACACACATGTGCACTACTGCATGGCTGCCTAGTTGCCTCCTTGGCTGCCTGGCAGAGTAGGTCAAACATGGTTTTGTTTTGTGGGCTAAGCGCCCTGCACACACTGACACGCACATACACACACACACACACACACCCCACACACACACACACACACACACACACACACACACACACACACACAGAGTGTGCTCTGCTCTGCTGCGAGTGCTGAGCTGTGACTGCGCCTGACACTTTTTTTCTCAAATGTCATTAACACATTTTTATCAGCTGCAAAAAAGGCCAAAGCGCATTACATTGTTATAGACGTCGTTTCACATTGACACCCGCATGACGTGCCAATGTATGTGTGTGTGTGCTTGCGTGTGTGTGTGCCTGACTTTGTCAGTTAGTGGTGTGTGTTGCATTACTGGAAAGAAAAATACTGCGTAACATAATACTATCAATTACTAAAAAAATGGGGGGCGGGAGAACATTCAACGAGAAGGCGGACGGAAGAAAAACACCAATGGCGGCTAGAAAAAAGAGCCAGACAATCAGATTCAAAAAACCGCAAAAAGGCGTGTAAAGCAAATGAAAAATAAAAAAAAAAAAAAAAAAAAAAGGAAGCAGGCGGAAAATTGCATTGCGGGTTGTGCAGAAAATGTTGCCTACTTTTGCGCGCTTTAAGAAACACCCGCAACTGTGTTTGAAATGCAGCCAGCAATAAGCTATAAAATATATACAGTGTATGTTATACACACCCGCAGTAGCATACACATACACCCACACACACCCGAGTATAGAGCATATACACACTCACACATGTGCATTAGGAGCAGTTAGCCAGCAAATAGTTTTATTTTCCATTGCCTGCTTCTAAGCGCGGAAAACAATTTCCATAAGCATCTAATGCCGTTGTAGCTGTTCCCCTACCTGCTCATGCACACAAGAGATGCCTCTCAATTATAAGAAGGCATTGAAGGGCGCCCTTTTGCACACATATTACATACACATATGCATACAAATACCATAAAGTGAGTCGTGCACTTAGAGAATTAAGAAAGAGTTAAAAGTTTTGCTGCAACAGCTGTTGGAGCTGGATTAAAGAAGAAGCTTGAACAAATGAGGAGACAAAACAATACTATATGTACACTGATAAACTCCTCTATACATTGATAAACTGCTTAACAGTTTTGAATAGATGAACAGTAGGTTAAATACAGCAGGGTAGATCAATAAAGGTGTGTTCTACTAGGCAGCTACAACCCTTGCTAAACGTTTTGAATAGATAAAGATTAACTTAGATAAGGTAACTGCTAATCGTGCTTTAATTTACGTATTACAGACTGAGGCATTCTGCGCCACGTACAACATTGATCTGTTTGTGGTGGTCTACTCCGTGGTGGACCGTGGCACCTTCAAGGCGGCGGAGAAGGTGCTGCAGTACCTCAAGGAGAACGACATGCTGATGACACGCGGCGCAATACTTGTGGGCAACAAGACCGACTTGCAGCGGCATCGTGAGGTGTCACGTCAAGGTGAGTGTGTGTGTGGCATGGCGAGGCACGAGTTGAATTGCAACTTGAGATTGAGATTGGTTTGTATTTGTATTTGCATTTTGTGTCTCATGATTAGTGGGTCGCAAGTTGGCCAAGGAGATTGCGTGCAAGTTCATTGAGACTTCGTCGGGACTGGACCATAATGTCGATGAGCTGTTGGTGGGAATTGTGGCGCAGGTGAAGCTGAATCCGCAGCGCATTCGCCTGTTGACCGACGCCGAGAAGCGACGTCTTAATCTCCAGAGTTCCATACAGAATCATCGGCGTATGCATCTGCCGGCACGTCGCATGGTTCGCCAGATGAGCATATTCCAGCGTGACGGCGGTGACGAGGCAAGCGACAACGATGATGACCAGGAGGGAGCTGTGGGCGGAGCTGTGGGAGGCGCAGTTGGGGGAGCAGTTGGAGGTATACCTGGCAGACCAGCGGGCGGTCGTGTCCAGCAGGTGCGCAAAGCGAATCGTCGCCCCCTCAACCTGGAGAACATACTGAAGATGGGCGAGAGCGAGCTCGAGGATGAGGAGAGAGACAGCGAGACACAGCGCTTTGCTGCCAGTGGCAGTGGCAGTGGCAAGAGAAACGCCATGAGCAAGTTTGAAATGCTCGCGGCCGGAGTGCGTCGTTCCTTTGGGCATGGCAACAACAGTGAAAACTCCTCGCAGAATAACTCGCACAGCTTCTTCAATGAGAACGGACCTTCCACCTCGGCTGCGGCCGCAGCAGCCATGGCAAGAGCTCAGGGGCTGGCGTTGGCTGCCGATGCTGCTGGACATGACCACGATGATGAGCAGTACGGACTGGATGGCCACGATGACGACGACGATGATGTTGGGGTGGCTGACGATGATGAGGACGACCAGGAGAGCAACGCGAACACCGATTGCAATCGCAAAGTGGTGAGCAAGCTGACGGCCCGCACCAAGATATTCATTGCGTCGGTGCTGCGCTTCAAGAAGAACATGATGCGCCGCAACTCGTCCAGCTGCAGTGACTTGTTTGTCATCTAAAATGTCGAACAGGTGAGTGAGGATAAGGTTGATTGAGATGCGGATGTGGTGTGCATGAGAGGGAGACGGATTGAGATATAGACTGAGAGAGAGGGACAGAGCTGCGAGAGCGATAAGAGGCGAGTCGTAGAGCTTAAATACCAATGCAATTTTTAGTGTTTCCCTTCGAGATCAAATCAAAAAAACAACCTGAGAAACTAATGCCAAAAATAGATAAACTTAGCATATTAGAGTAGCCACCTGTACATGATCTCTAGCAAAATCAAAAGAACTTCGAGCAAAATTTCAAACTAACTAAATTATTGGATAAGTTAAAGGATGAATAGTGAAGAGAAGAAGGGAATGCACTCACTTCGGCATGCCGAATTAGAACATACATAAATGTATATAGAGACATGCCCTTGCAATTCTATCCAGCAGATAATCGTGTGATATGGAAATATACTGACTATATACTGACTACCATATCATATCAGGGTATGCAAATGAAATGCACAATTTCCAACGCGATGCTCCGCTTTCGCGTATCGACCCCCAGTAAAAATATATGTACATACATAATTATGACCCCCCAACCAATGGCCCCCTTCCCTAGCCCCCGTGACGACGCTGCTTATGCCGCCTTCAAATACGGACAATAATTTTGAAATGCAAAACTCTTGAAAAACAATAACAAATTAATACAATTGTATCGATTTACACGGAAATCCCAAATGTGAAAAAAGTGAAAACATATTGGCAAACGGGCAACGTCGTCATACAGCACACAGCACACCCTTCCCCACCTGTGACCCCCCCTCGCCACTACCGCCCCATTTTGACATGCTGCAAAATTGTGTTTATTTTTCTTATAATTTCATTTTTTAAGAAAATCTGATTTGAAGCAAAACAACTGGAGGGATTTAAATACGCAAAATATGCAGGCTTCTCTGACCTTTAAGCAAAACAAAACATGAATATTCAATACCCTTGCAGCAGTATTCAAAGATATCCTATGCATACAAACATATCGTATGGTATTTATATTTCAAGTTTCCATTCAAGTCGCATCCTGCTTCCATACATTCCACAAACATATTGATTACAAACGTTGTAACAATTGAATTGGTAACATGACTTAAAGTGAGTATGTGTGGGAATGCAGAGATAGAGACAAACAGAGACAGATAGATAGAAAGAGTCAAACAGAGATAGATAGAGACAAATAGAGAAAAACAGATACTAGACAGAGTCTCTGAATACAATTAAATTATATTTCAAACGCCCAAGGGTATTGATACCATGTAAAAATTATAGAGAATTCCTACAATAATTTTTTAATTATTTATGGTTTTTATAATTATTTTTTTATTGTTTTCAATTATCTTGAGTTTCGATTTGACCCAATACAGAGCAGCATTATAAGTTTTCTTTAGTTGTGATTTGAGTTTTTGATAATAACTGCGAAATGAATCACACGATAGACGATGGCTTATGTCGACGACTGCTCGAATATGTAATACCCTGTACGCAGTTAAGTTTAAATGGAATTTGG
Source organism: Zaprionus nigranus (assembly GCA_018903425.1). Classification (NCBI taxonomy): domain Eukaryota; kingdom Metazoa; phylum Arthropoda; class Insecta; order Diptera; family Drosophilidae; genus Zaprionus; species Zaprionus nigranus. The sequence goes on along the minus strand of JAEIGD010000045.1, from coordinate 449,666 downwards.
CAACACAGGGTTATAATAACACAGGGTGAAATCTCACATAGTTGTGTGTGTGATCCAGCATCACACGCAGAGGAATATTTTTTTTTGTCTAAAATAGAAAATCGAAGCATACAAAATATATACAACATATGTACGACTAAATCCTTGCAGATCGGCAAATTATAGCTAAGAGAGAGGTAGGGTAAAAAGTAGAAAGTCAAAGTGAGACAGAAAGAGTTAAACAGACGACGGAATTAAATGACAGACGAGGCAAACTAGCCTAAAGACACACATGAATACGTATGAATGATGATACAATAGATGATGGATGATAAAATTTATAAATGAATGGATCCAAAAATAATAAAGGCAGGCAATTAGAGCCCACGCAGAAGTCTTCTTTAGCCTCTGCAAGGTTTATATTATTCTTAAAACTATAAGTACATTTTTAAAATTCTTTGTGTTGTTATAAACTATCGCGAAAAAAACCGAAAAAAACCAACAAAAAAAAACGCGAAATGAATATTCGAAATGTTTACAGGGATTACTCGCAATGAGCAGAACGAGCCAACTGTGAGCTTCATTAGGCACATGCAATTTGAAAAAAAAGTAAAGGAGCTTACATACGAATATCAATATGAATGCGAATATAAGTTCTAGCCCAGTCTGTGCCGTCTGCTCTATGCGTTTTAAATACCACACACACGCACACACACACAATATTGATGAGCACACACATTGATGCATTAAGTGCAACAGAAAATAATGTCGCACTCGTATTGCGATTCGAGGAAAACTATAGCTGAGCTGGATGTGCTTTTATACCCGCTACGGATATGGTAATTTTGTAATTCTAATATTGTAATTTTGTGCCAATCAAAAATGTATGTATGGTAAGAGGGTTAAGGAAGCGTGGCCGACCCCACAAACTATATTTTCTTAATCAGTATCAACAGTTGAGTTCATGTCTGTCTGTCTGTCTGTGTGAACACACAAATCTCAGCTATTATAAAAGCTAGAGTTACCAAATTTGGCAGGAAGACTCCTGCAAATCAATAATTTAGTTTTTAAAGTCGTTTGTAAGCGGCGTATAAAAGATAAAACCGTTTATATATACTAAGCTGATTAAAATATCTGCATGTCCTCCAAATTTCAATTTGATCCGACAAGAAACACCAAAGTTATTCAAGAATTTATGAGCATAACACCAAATTCTTGTGTCTTCGAGAATAATTTCGAAGAATGCACATGCGTATGTATGAATTTATGAAATTAAACTACACCGGAACATATGTAGGTCGGGGTATCCCTCTCTTCGCGTGCCGTTCGACTATGCTCTCGTTTCTTAAGGAGTATCAACAGTCGAGTCGATAAAGTCATGTCTGTCTGTCCTAGATCTCAGAGACTATTGTCACTTTCTGTCACTATAAATCGATGAAAACCGATTTCCAAGCGTAATATAATGCAGGCGTTCATTCTAGTAAACACAATAACCATCAATGCTTATAGAAGTTATTTAAGAAACTATTTTAAAAAGCTACTGATTTCCTTGCCGTTCCCTGCAAGGTATGCAATACAAAAATACGTTAAGCAGATTTAATTAAAAATAATTTAAAAAAGAAGGGAAACACAGCGAGCACCCCTTTTATTTCAAAGTTCCACGCGAAAATGTGAACTTTGATTGCAAAATTGAAAAATGAAAAAAATCACAAATTCAAATCGGATTTAATATACGTCTTTTTGGATACATGCAACATCAGAGTTCACAGGATTCACAATCTGTTGAAAGAGTTGTTTCACATAATCCGTAAGTCCTTTTGGGTCTTTCGATGCAATCAGATGTGTTTCAGATCTACCAGAGCAGGTATCCTCCGCAATCAATAGAAGAGAGGCATTATAACTATGCTACTGTGCAAACACACACACACACACACACAGGGACAAAGACACATACACGCATATACATATATATATTTATATATTAATCTCAATTAAACTGTCTAAATATCTCGAAGCCCCGGGGCGAACAGACACAAAAACCAACAAACCCTGGACATACACAACGACAGCAATGAAACAGTGGTGGGGTCTCCAGAGTGGGCAACTTGCGGTGCGCTAACTAACGAGAGATGGAGAGAGAGAGAGAGGGAGAGGGAGATACACAACATGTGTCCGCACAGAGTAAAAGCTACAAAAAACAATTAACAATTGCGAAGAGAACAAATTTATTTGGCCCCGCAGACAGAGTGCTGTCAAAGTGCGACTGCAAAACAAAAACAGAAAGTGAAAGTGAAACAGAAACAGAAGCAAAAACAACAAGAGAAACAACGCTGCTCAATGAGACACGACATAAGCAAACAAAGAAACAAACAGAAAAAAAACAAGGGAATTAGAAAAAGAGAGAGACTGGTGAGGCAAATGAGAAATAGGCGAATGGGGAACGTAGAATGGAGAATGGGAACTGCAGCAGACAGAGAGGAGCATTGATTAGAAGTAATTGAACTGCGATTCTGAATAATAAAACACTGCATAATAATACGATACGATTATATGCTGGGAGAGACTTGCAACCCATTGAGCATAAAGGACAGAGTTGCCTAAAGGCATTTTGATAAATTTGACTATCGATTAAGTAATTGAAACGATTCTAAATAATAAAACACTGCATAATAATCCATTGACCACAGAATAAGACAACAGCTGCCTAAACGGCATTTCGATACATATGATTATCGCACACACACACTATCTATCGATTGCTATTGATAGTTGCGCAACTGTACTAGAATTAATTACACTGTAATGGACCTAGCATAAGTAAGGGAAGAGGGAAACGGTAGATGGAGTTAGAGACAGTAGAATTAGAGTTTAGGAGACAGACACCGCAACGAATCGGAGACTGGGAATGATCACTGACGACGGCGAACACGTACACGCGAAACACACTTGAAACCCACCACACAGTCCCAATATCATTCTACTATTTACACACACAAACACACACACACTGACGATCGTTCACGCACTTACTACTTCTACTACTACTATTTACTAACTTCAAAAACGAGACTGATTAAAAGAAACCCAACTAGCATGCGCCATTTGAGTTAAGGTTGAGACTTTTCGACGAATTTCCTTATCATTTCTGTAGACAACGTTTCCAAGGCGCGCAATTCACGACGATGTCGAAATCACAAGTAACTACTACTCCCACTACACATTACACACACCTACACAGCCCTACACATATACAAGAAGGTAGCAACACGATTTACACAGACGAACAATGAATCGCACACATATATTCAATATGATTATACAAGAATTTCAAATATTTATAGATGTTTTACCTACAGACATATACATATTTATATATATGTATATATATATCATTATAAAGTATACTCTGAGATTGAAACTTTTGCTCTTTGTACTTGTAAACTGACACTTAGGTTGAAATATTTGTTCTTTTGACAAACGAAAACAACAACAACAAAAAAAACAACTCCAACTTTGGTATAGAAACTTTTGAGAAGCCTCTCTTCAAATCCATTATCAAAATCAACATACATACATGCATGTATATGTATGTGTAAAGTTATGTATATCATTTAACGTATGCACGATATATAGCTGAAGGGAGAGAAGAATGAGTTCCTTAGGGCAGACGAGAGAGATTGGTCGTTAATATAACTTACCTTATAGATAAATCGTGCAATTTTCGGAATTTTTTGGTAAATCTAGTTTATATTATATTATATTTATGGGTTCCTCATGGTTGACGAATATTAAAATATGGCGTGCATATGTAAGATCATTTGAGCCAATCCCGCAGACTGCCAACAGTAAAAATACATAAGAAAATAATGCACCTAAGCGACCTACTCCGAATTACCGAATTACAATCTAAACCCGATGTAAATGCATATCGATATGTTACTGTTGGTTTGAGCCGTTCATTAAGGTAGTTATTGAAGAATGAATACGAATTAAGAGTCCAGAATATACCATATACAGTATATGTAGAAATATATAACGGCTCATTCAGAAATCATCAAGCTCCCTTGAGTTTTCCACTGAACCTATTCAAGTGGCCGGCGGTGTTGGCAGTGCAACATATTGTAAAACTTGAATGTGAAATTAAAATACATTTTTGCTCTTTATATTATGTACCACTTTATTATACTTGTATACAAGATATATATATACATATAGTATACACACTATTCGATATATTTAATTATTTTATAAATTATATTTATGTATGTGAGTGTATGATGCATGCATGTTTGATTTTATTGAAAGTCGAATAGGAAATTGGCTAAGTATGTAGAACGTGAATTTTTTTACTATTTTTGTATGGCACAAGTCAGATACCAGAAATATGAAATATAAAAAAATATGGCAATGACTATGGGAGATAATGTAAGTAGAAAAATAAGTTCGAAATGGAATGAAATTGTTTGAGCAACATTCACAAGATCCACAAAAGCTCCAGGTCGTAATATACAAATATATATATCGATTAAAATTGATTGAACCGACGGAAATTGCAAAGGTTTTGTACATTCAATTTAATTGAATGCGAATTTTAAAACACGAAATATTTTACTCAATGTTTAAATAAATATATATGTATGAAAAAGACAAAAATCAAAACCAATGGATTTTTATTACAATCATTCAATTATCACACACTTCTTGCTTCCCATCGTCATTCATTATTCTTTATTATTATTAGTTTATTTTTAATTTACTCGTCTTTACTTCTTATCATTATCAATAGGTTCCCTCGATTTGTTCAGTTATTAATGCTGGAGAACTTAATTATCGCAAGTGGATTCGTTCTGCAGAAAGGATTCATCTGCAAGACTCATAGGTGGGGCCTGCTTAAGCTAGCGCAACTTTGCTCCATTTTGTGCCGAAAGAAAGGCAAATTTACTGGGAGTTAATTAAGTGTGCTTCCATTCAGACTGCGAACTGGCAGACACTGAGGCAGAGTCTGCGGCTGCGGCTGAGACTGAGGCTGATTTATCACGTTTGGCCACTTAAGTGCAACGCATAGTTTCTAATTAAAAGTTGGGCTATCTCGGTGCCTCGCTCCCATCTATGGCAGTTCTCCCAGGGGCTATGGCGGCGTTTTGACAAATGATGCGGCATTTAATCAGCGCCCGGCACGGCACGGTACGGCCCGGCCAAGGACCTGTACGAATGCGAAACAAAAGTTCCTCTCGCGCCACGATTGCCTCATACAAAATTCCAGCTCATCTGGCAGGCAGGCAATAATAAACAACAAGTAAGAGTTATCGATTTTTATATACCCTGCATAGCAACTGAACTCACTTGGCATGCTCGGTCCCTTAAGATAATCCCAATGAGGTTTTTCAGATACCTTCGAGCATAATTTAATTTCGTTTTTTGATTTAAATAAACGTAAGTACAAAGTTATTGTAGGCACGATAGAGGGTACAATTTGTGTGGCGTGTTCAGTGTGGCCAGATGTGTTAAATAAATAAATAAATAAATTAACGCAAGCAGATACAAAGATACATCTTACAGCGAGTCCTAACTTAGTCCTGAAACCCTTCTACCTTCTACCCCTTCTTCTTTCTCCTCTTTCTCTTAATTGCTTCGTCTTCGTCTTCTCATCGGGATGCGCAGCTCAACGTCGATACAGGGTATTTACAGAGTTGCCAAGCATGTTGGCGAATTCGCGTTGGCCGCTCAGTTGAAAAAATCCAGGATACCGTTGAGCAGCTCATAGGCAAAAGCCATCTTCGCCAGCCGCATCAGTGGCGGCCTTCTTCTTCTTGTTCTTTTTCGCCTTCTTCGATTTCTTGCCCTTGGGCGTGGTCGCCTCTTCGGCGACGGGCGCTGCTGTCACCAGAGTCGCCGCAGCCTCCTCTACTGGGGCTGCAGCAGCAGCAGCTGCTTCGGCTGCAGTTGTGCCCGCGTCGTCCTTGCTCTGCACTAGATCCGTCTCCGTATCCGTGCTCTGCTGTGCCGTGTCCACATGCTCGCGGGTCTGATCTGCCACTGGCGTAGCAGCTGCAGCTGCCACAGCGGGCTTCTTGACCGGCTTCTCGTCCTCGTCGTCGTCGAGCTCGTCGAGCAGGCCGCCGAGGCTGAAGCCACCGTAATCAGCATCCTCAGGTGCCTCGGTGTCGTCGTCCTCGGCATAATCCTCAGTATCGTCGTCCTCTGCTGAAGGCTCCTCGGCATCATCGTAGTCATCCTCATCCTCATCTTCGTCGTCATCGCCTCCGGCTAAAATGAGATTTTAATTTAGTGACCCTTGCCTTGGCTTGCCACATGCCTCATGCCCCCTGGAGGGCCATTAAGCACTTACCACCAAAGCCAAAGATGTCGTCATCGTCGTCCTCCTCCTGCTTCACTTTGGTGGGCAGCGGCTCAGCCTCGGCCACGCGCAATCCCTCCTGGCCAAACTTGAAGCACGAGACGGGCAGTTGGGCCTCCACCTCATCGTCGGAGCGCAGCTCGAAGGCCAGACAAGCCTTAAAGTTCTCCTTGGCCTGCGACAGGCCGTAAACACGTCCGCAGAACTTGGAGTACCCGCCGGGCATGCTCACGCAGATGGGGCGGGCGCGCTTGCTTGAGATGCGGCGCGAGGCGAGTGTGATTTCGCCGAACTTCAGTGAGACGCTCATCTCATCGTTGCCCAAGTACGCGATCTTGGCACAGCCAGGTCCACTCGGCAGCAGTGGCAATCCGAACTTGCGGCAACAGTCGCAGTGCGACTCTGTGCACTTGCAGTACCGGCTGATTGGGTTCTTGTCCTCCTCCTGTGGCTTGGCGGGTGCCTTTGATGGCTTCGGTTTGGCCGCTGTGACGGCTGTAGAGGCTGGTGCCGCGGGGGCAGCAGCGGAGGCAGATGCAGCTGGGGCAGCCCCTGCTGCTGCTGCTGGTTCTGCATCTACGCTGGCAATTTCATTCACACTCTCATCGATAGCCGCTGCCGCTGCTGCCACTGGCTCTGCTGCTTGCTCGACGGCAGCGGTCACGGTTGCTCCTGGCTCTGGGGGCGCCACATTGGGGTCAATCTCCTCGGGCGGCAGATCCAGCTGCTTGAAGTTCTCCGATATCTTGTCCGTGCGCCGATGTACGGTCTTGGCATCCACAGCGACCAAGGCGGCGCTGGCCAACAACAGCAGCAGGAACGAGCGGGTTAGGTGGTTGCTCATCTTGGGATTCGACTGCAATGACAGATGGATGCAATGAGTTGTTAATACATTATTCAGCTCAATTGCCAACTTATTACTGCATTGTTATTATTATTATTAATGCATTATTTAGGCCACTTCATTAAATTATAAACTACCTATACTTTATTTAAATTGCTATCATTATAATTTGAATTCTGTCATTATTAATGCATTATCAATTAGATAATCAGTAGTAATGCATTGTTAACAGTGAATTATTGATATCGTTTGCCTTAATGACGTACTTTATTAATGCATTATCAATAAAACATTTCATTGGCAATGCATTGTTAATGCATTCCTTAACATAGTTGGGTTTTGCTTTCGCCTTGTTGCCAGATGCACTACTATTAACATACTTCCGTCATTGTTAATGCATTATCAATGCGGAAAGAAGAGCTTATTCCGCTTATAAATACAACTAACAAATGTGGCTCGACTTGTTTAGCACCCTATGTCAAACTAAATTCGATACGACTTGAGGTTTCACCCAGCCCAAAGCGCATAGCCAAAAAATGGCCCAAAAAAAGCCCCGAAAAGTATTCGAAAAGTAAACACATAACAAAAAAAATCGCTTTCAAGTGGCGCGCGATTAAATTTCTCCGGTCTTTTTTCGCGTAAGTCGAGGAAAGTAATGAATTTAAATAAATATTGACATAATTTCTTCCACTTGCTATCCGTTTCTTTCTGTCTTTCTTTCTTTCGTGCGAAATACCTCGAAACGGATGAGGGCTTGGGGGGTTGGGAAGAGGGACAAAAGTGTTGCACGAATTTAAAAGTAAACAAATTTACCGCATCTCGCATCTCAACTCCATCGCGGCCCATCGAAATCGATATCGAAATTCGAAAATGCGAAAGATGCGATGCAAACAAAAGGCCAAAGACAATCGACAAACGACAGGCGGCAGAAAGGCTGAAGATAAGAGTTAAAAAGGTAAAATAGGCAAACAAAGCTGACCAAAAACGAGAGTGAAATCTTCTTCAGATCAACCAGTTCGAACGGACCGTTGAAGTTGAAGTTATTTAATTGAATATTTTCGACTCATCTCCATCTCCGCATATGTTTACTATAATCTGCCGTCTCTCTCTCTCTCTCTCTGTCGCATGTAACTCGTGGAGACCTTTTCTTAGGGCACATTTCTTTGTGCGCGGGAACAAAGTGAAATTTTTAACTGTTGACTCACTAAACCACTCGACGGATCAGCCCCGTTTCGAGTGGCCCTCTGACAAGTTCGGTGTTGGAGGAAGGGAGAAATCACCGCCTCAAAATTGATTACCCAATGCGGAAGGCCCCGAGTTCTGCACGAGCAGTGAAAGCTCTCGCCAAGGTTGCATTGTCCACTGCGAAGGCAGATTGGGTTAGGTCGAGCACGGGTAAGAAGAACTCAAGAATGAAAGGTCTTTCTTCTCAGGTTGTCCCCATGCAAATTAACTATTAATTATATAGTAAGTCACAGGATGCTGCTGCCAAGGCAGTTGCATATTCGAGTCTTATATTTCATGTGCCACATTAATGTAATTCGAATGACCTTTCCAGCTGCTGGCAACGGCAGCAACGACTCCAAACCCAAAGACAGTCGTAATTTGTAACCCAATTAGCATTGCTGCCTCTTCTATTGTTGTTGTCGATGCTGGTGTTGCTGTTTCTGTTGCTGCGTCTGTTTTGGCTGTGTCGACTTATTAGTGGATAGAAAGTATGTGTCCAAATCAGGTAACTCGACTCGCAGCTGTAGGCTGTAGGCTGTAGCGCTGAGAGGCAGAGAGCACCCGGCAGAGCCAGTGGAGCCGGCAGAGAATGCACATAATTATAACAGTAAATAGCTGTCCAAACTCAGACAGAGGCTACACGGAAGGAAAAGCCAATAACCAACGTGCTTAACGCTTTAAAACGTTCCTAAACTCGTTGCATGGCTCGGGAATGGGAATAGGAATGCATTGATTCGATTTAAATGCAATCGAGTGTGTGCAAGCTTATGCTTTCCAAATGCAACTGTATTCTTAAGATTACTAGTACGTACTAATAATGCATAGTTTAATAGTAGAGTATTGATTTCGTTTGCCTTTAGTACTTGATACACGCATTGTACAATGAATTAAAATAACTTTAGTCATTATTATTGTATTATCAATGAGATATTTCATTAGTAATACATTGTTAATGCATTGTCAGCGCATTATTCTGTAGAGTATTGAATTCTTTTTCCCTATTGATGCACATATTGCACACTGCACTAATATTCCTTCTATTATTTATTAATAATGCATTACCGATAAAGTATTTTCATTGGCAATGCATGTCAATTCTTAGTTCATTCATTCCAAACAAATCTGATTGTCTTTTTTAAGGATTTACAAACATTTTTCTATGAAATTTACTGGAAATAAATATATATCCTCCTGCATATAAACCTTTCGTTAAAAACAACATCTACTTTTCGTTACTGTGCATAAATGAACTATAAGAACTCTAGAGAGCTTCACCTGATGCGGGTTTTGTTTAGCTGTGATTAGGTTATTATGTGTGATTAGGTTATTATTACTGTACTAATTGTAATGCAGAGCATCCGGTTTAGAGTTTGCTAATTACAGTTAAGCTGACGGACCGAACGGAATTATGTAGCTGTAGTGGTAACCTCAATTAAAATATCATCGTATGCCTGCCTGTCTGTGCTTGGCCTTTCTTCTCTTCACATAATTTCACTGGCATTCCGATACGTAACAGGCAGGCCGACAGCACTCACAACTAACTCAAACTCGTATTCGAACTATTCGTTCACTGCTCTATTCACATTCATATTCATATTGATTCATTCATTTGCATTCGCCGCATTTGGAACAAGACCAAAACCAAACTGAGCCACATATTTTCTATTTTTGTCAATAAATTATAACGGTTGTGAAAAGATATTAGCATTAATTAATTATTAAACGCATAGGAAAATAGAAAGTAAGCAGCGCAGCAGCAGCAGCAACAACAACAACAACGACACTAGCAGCAACAATAACAACCATGGGCTTTATCAAAATTATCATAACACATGCGTCGCGTCGATCGACGCTCATCGAACTCGAGTTCGAATTGAAAAATCAAAAACCACAAAAAGTGAAAAAAAAAAACTGTTAATTATTCATCTACAGACCTAAAGCGGTCCACAAAGCGAAAGTGTTTGGCTGCCTTTTTTATTGTTGTTGTTATTGTTATTGTTATTAATCATGGCCAGGTCTGCAAAAATTTCTTTTGATTTCTTCTCTTTTTCGTCTCTTCTAAACAAAATAAAAGTTGATTACGAAACGAATACCAACGATGATTATGTTAAACAGCTCCGCCGACTTTTACATCCTTCCGCGGTTTATATAACCCACACACGCATACACACACACTCGCAGAGTCTCGTAATTTGCATAATTACGGGTGCCGCTTTCTTTGGCTTTTGCTTTAGCGGGAAATTCGAGAATAACGATTTACGCACAGTGTAAATCGAGTCAAATGAAATCTGTAGGTCGACTTTTGATTGTAATAATCAACGATATGAGAGGAAACGAAAATGAGAATGGTTTGTATAGAAGAATGTCCTAAAGAAGATCCTAATCGAATAATATCAAATGTCTACAGGGACTGGGAGTGTTAGAAATAATAGTTTATACAGTAGAGTATCAGTTTGGGATCAGGAATCGTCAGCTTTATTCCTCATAAATCACAAAACACACATTAATGATGGTTTATGTATGGATTTTCTGAGTTATTTAAGGGCCCCGTTTAGCATTGCTCCACATAGAGACAATGCCAGACAATGGAGTGTGAAATTGTGTGATTTTACACTTTAAATATTAAGGTTAAGTAACTTCAGCCTCCACTCCCTCTCTCCGCTTCCGCGTGAAAGAGTGAAATCTTTCGCTTTGCAACATTAACAAAAAACGATCGATATGAGTGACGAATGGACTCGAAAGCAGACAGACGAGCAGAACAGTACGAGGGGGGAACAGTGGGGAAGGAAGGGGCAGAAGACCGCTCTTCAAAAGACGTGTAAGCGCGTGCAAGAAATGTTCGCTTGGGTAAGGTTAAGTGCAAATGCTGCGGGTTTGTCAGCTAACTTTGCTACGGCCAATAGACTGAGGGCACACTGTAGCAGAGCTGCTGGTCATTAGCTGCTTGACAGATCTCGATGATGATCGGTGGTAGAAAGTAAAACGGGTGCCAAATTCAAATAAATAACTCAGCAACTCAACAACAACAATAACAACAACATAGGCAACGTTAAGCAGAACACCAAATAGCGACGGTGCGTCGGCAGCGTCAACTGCGGCGGCGACTGCGGCTGAGGCTGACGGCCAACGCAAACTGGTTGACACAATTTCTCGGCGACTTTTACGTGCAATGGACGTTTCTGTTGTTGGCTTTGGCTTTGGCTTTGATTGTGGGTTTCCTGGTCATCAACGTTTTTGGTTTTGGCCAAGTTAAGTGGGATGAGGCAAGTGGCAAGTGGCAAGTGACAGTGCTAATGTTCTGCTGGCCGCAATTTCAACGTTAATCAACATCAATCGGCGATCTTTTGCTTATTTACCTATTTACACTTGTATTGTCCTGGACACAGGCTCTATCTCTCTCTCTCCGTGCCGCTCTCTCTCCTCACTCACTGCACACACAAAAAAATTTGATAACGTCAAATAATGCGAAAAAAAATGGTGAATCTGTTTTGAATTTGTTGATTGCGCGCGTAGTACGATAGCTGTCAGCTTTTAGTCGGCTGTTACTGGGTGAGGAGCTTTTGAGAGTGAGTGAACTCAACGCTTGGAGACGCGAAACACAACTGCGTTGAAAAAACCAAATCGAGCCGAGTTATTGGCATTTGCGACGATCCACAACGGCGACGAACCAACGATGTGCGATCCGAAGACGACGATGCAACACGACGAAGAAGAAGTTGAGCTGGAGATGGAGCAAGAGAGCTGAGCACAGGTGAGCGCGGCTTTCTTTTTGCCTCAAACTTGTTGGCACCTGTTCGGCCTCGGCCTCGGCCTCTACTCCGGCCTAACGGACGCATAGCACATGACATAGGCGCCCCCGTCGGGCTAACGGGAGACGCACGCAACATGCGTAACATGCGACGAGAGAGACACGACATGTTCGGGCCCTTCGGGCGAACGCAATGTTGAGTTTAACTTCGAACTGCCTCAGCTCTGCCTTCTCTCTCTCTCTTGTTCTTCTCTACCTGAGCTCTGCCTCATCTTCTGCCCCAACTCTTTTTTTCTGCTGTCGCGTATCGAGTGCGCACTCGACAAAGGGGATCTCTTTGTCTAGGAGCACCTCTTCCTCCTTGTGGTGAATCATCTCGGTGCTGCACCTACATAAACGGAAACCTTGAGCCTACTGTCTGGTTGGGGAACCCATGCAAGTCACAGACAAAGAGCTCTTCACCAGCTCAGCTTAATGTGCCCGACGTGACCACACGTCGCATATACCAAGACGAGCATTACAAACACACACACACACTCGCACACATAGGCAGTTAGTGCACTCACGAAGGGGAGGAGGAGATTCAAGATTAAAGCACCTCATATCTAAGATTATCCCTAATTGGACTCAGTATGCAAAACAAATGGTAGAATTGTGTGTGTGTGTGTGTGTGGAGTTCCGTTATGAAACTATACACTGACCTGTTTATTATGCTGGCAGCAAAACTTGAAGACGACATCAAAAATAACTCTTATAATTAATAACTGCTAGCAAGACTCGTTAAAAACATAGAAAACACGAAAGAAGGGCCTTGGTTGCAGCTTCTTGGGCTTCTATCTCAACAGATTATTATTATTATTATATTATATAAAATAGTACAAAGTTTCTCAACAGATTGAGGAACATTATTTGCTTTAGACAGTCTACTGTATAATGAAAGTTTTCATTTCTGTCTGAAGGCTTCAGCAATGAAATAATAGTATTTTAAATGGTTTACTATGAAACTGCAAAAGAAATTGTTATATTCATTTTGAACCACAACAATTGGTGTGTTCATTTCAGACGTAGATTCCTATTTCGATTCGGTTTCGACACTTTTGCAATTTCAACTGCATTTTATACACATTGTTGCTAGCTATACAATATGTTGATCCGATCCGAGTTGAATCAAGCTGTTAAACCGAGAAACAGATCAGAGGGCGGCAGAAGACTGAGTAAATGTACATTAACAACTTGTATAATTAGTAAATAATGTGAATAGAGATGTATTATGGAGTTAAGTCATCCGATCAGAACTTTTGAAAGAGCAGCGCTAATTTTGAACAGAAACATGAATATGTAAAAAGCGCAGCAAAGTGGAAACACAGACATATAAATCTGCATAAAAGTAGAACATTTATCAAAATTGCAAGCTACATTTTCTAATCAATCAATTTGTACAACTTTTGTATTACATTCTGGGATCTTGATATGATTAACAAGTGTAAAGCTTAACTGGTATACATCAGGTACATTTGATTGAAAGAGCTAGAACTCTCTCTTTACATCCGATGAAGAGCAGTGACTAAAACAAGGCTTGTAAGTTTGACAATATGATATATATATTTAGATTTATACTCAATGCGCAGCTGCAGCTGCCGAAAGAGTTTACAGTTTATACAATACAATGTTTGTGTTTTATGATAGATCCAACTGCAAACTGTGCTGTCGAAATGGGAATGGAAATAGCAATTGGAACTGTTCTTGAACTGAACTGAAGTGAATGATCTGGCAAAAGAGCGCAGATCCTTCGCAGCTGCAGCTGCAGCTACATTGCACTTTTCAAATTTAGCTAGGCCGCGTCCCTACACGGGGCGTGGCGCAACATGAACATCAACAATATGTTTCGACTGGGGGGGAGGCGGGGGGGAATAATACTCGAAACAAGCAATACATACAGTGGTATCATATTATAATATACATACATATAAACAATTGAATAACAAAGGGAAACAAAAAAAATATTTAACGACACGCAGTGGAGGAAAAAAATTGATTTTACAAATTATTTGTGGAGCCAGCACCACCGCAGATACGAGGGCAGCGGCAGTGGCAGCGTGGGCGAGAGGGTACTTAGAATATGGGGATGTAGTTGTCGATTTTGGCGCGATGCTTCTGGGCAACGCACTCGGCGATCCAGACAATGTTGCGGCACTCCTGCTCCTTGAGCTTGAGGTACGCGTAGAAGACACCGAAGTGGAACTGCTGCAAGAAGGCGAACACATTCAGCTTGACCTCGTGCTCGAAGAACTTGTCCTCGAGTGTCTTGTCCCCCGGATTGTTGCCGGAACCATCGAAGAGTGCTGCGTACTCAGCGTAATACTCGGCGACAGTCTTCACCTGCTCGTAGTCATCGGCACGTGCCAGGGCGGCCAACCCATCGGGGTACATCTTGCCACAGTTGGGGTACAGCTTGGCACGGTCGTCCTTGGACAGTTCGGTGCCGAACGAGTTGATCGTTATGATGATGGCGCGACGATCGGCCTCGAACTAAACAAGAAAGTCAATTAGAGGATAGTCAGAGAGATGGGAATGGAATGATGTGTGTGTGTAGTGGACAAGGGCATCACTTACAGCCAGAATCTCACACATGACGTCGGCGGTGGAGCCACCCATGTTCTTGCAGAAGTTGTAGAAGGCCTCCAAGTATGCCTTGTATAGCGTATTACGAATGATCTCGATGTTCATCTCATCCAAATCCTGCTCCGAAATGCAATCGACAAAGAACGGCGCCAAAGGTGTGTCCACCAGCACAGCGTTGTAGAGCTCAGCGGGCGTGGATGCCACGTGAATGGCCTCCATCTGCTCGAAGCTGCCCAGCGGGTGGCACTTGGGTATCAGCTCCGAAATGGGACGCTGGTGCAGAGTGCCCGTGATGAGCAGAATGATGTTGTCGATCATGTAGCCGTACGTGATGAAGTCCAGGAAGTTGGACAGCGGCTCGACGGCATGATTGCGCATGTGCTGGAACTCGATCACCAGCTTCTCGCGCAGCTTGTCGTCGATCACGGACACCGACAGTGGCGACGGCTCGTTGGCCAGGAAACTGCCATAGTCCGTGCCCTGCAGGTGCAACTTGAGATCTGCATGGGAAGAAAATTCATGATATGAATGAAAAACGACAACAAATCACAAGACAAGCTTACACACACACAGATAGATAAAACATACGCGGAATGACACACACACACACATACAAATGCACACAAACACGCACAGACGTGTTGCGCTGATAGCAGCAGCGCTGCTAACTTGTGTCATGTGACCGCCTCAGTGGGGCGTTATTGAAGTCATTGTGGAGGAGAGGAGAGGAACAGAACTTACCCTCCAAGGTCTCGCACTGCACCAGATTGAGGTAATCCGACTGCTTCAGTATGCCGCACTTGAAGCCACGGCACAGGCCCTCCAAGTAGCCGTTGTCAACGTTGAACATAAATCCCGAGCTGTCCATATTATTGTGACCTACACACGCACACTAACGCAGTTGAAGAGAGTGAAAAGGTATTGGAATTGGGTTGCTCAGGCTTCTCCTTGGTGCTTGACACTGTTTGTGGCACTCGTTAGGCTGATGGCGTGAAATGTGTCTGTAAGTTTTCCAACGCAGCGCTTGAGTAAACCTTTTTCAACCTTTTTCTCTATCGATCGACAAGTCATATGATTGCAACTCGTTCTTCTTCTTTACCTTTTTTCACAACTTCGGCGAAAAAGCACTAAAAATGCCCTACGTCAAATGACCACGGAGAGCTGCCAACTCGTGCAATCAGGTGGTAACGTTGTACTTTGTCTGGCTACACTGGCAGCACTGCGCATGTAGTTGGCAACGCGGCGCAGAGTGACAACGCTGCGCGTGATTTGCTGCGCAGTACAACTTCTGTGTAGCCAATTCAACTTTTCCCCGTCAAATCTGCATTGATTAATAAGGGGACAAATTGGCAATTACGGCTTTATCTAACTTTTTTTAATACAGAACAATATATTCGTCGTTTCTTTGGCAAATTAGAAATCTAATAGCACATGCATCCCTGGTCTGCAGTTAAGACATTACTTTTAGTCAACTGCGGTCACACTGTCCAGTCTTAAATTGTGCGAGCTTTTTTGTGGCAATTCCAAATATGCAAACAAAGAGATTTTTAAAATAGAAATAGTGCTTTTAAAAAACAGCTTGTATTTCCCAGTGCGAAGAAAGTAATTTGCGGTAAGTTCAACATATTTATTTATATTAAATTATTGACATTGATTAGCGACACAGGTCCAAGACAAAAACAAAAATATACACTCAACAGTTTTGCAACTGTTGTGTGGTGAAGTTGAAAACACGTTACGCTTTGTGTTGAATTAAAGATTTGATTTTTTATAGTAAGGAATTAGACATAAAGTTTAAGGATTAGATAGACATATATGGATAAGCATAATTTCTTTGGTTTTTTATCGGATGGGTATATTTATGGGTTCAGGAACTCTACCCTATTCTTTGGCTTAAGTATTGAGTGGACCTTGGTTCTCTTCTTGGTGCCCTAATGCCTTTTGATTCTCTGCCGTCCTCTGCGCCGGCGCTCCAGAGCAGCGACCTCGTCGTAGGTGACATAGAAATGGGCAAACCACATGAAGACGAGCATGTCGACGAACATGAGGCCCGCGAAGAGGAAGAATTCGTTGGCCTGCGATTGAAAGAACTTGAGCTCGGCAACAATGATGACGATGATGTTGCCAAAGGCGACGGTGAGTAGCCAAAAAGCCTGCAGCAGGGATTTCATGCTCGGCGGAGCCTGCGAGTAGGAGAATCCCAGGCCCGTTACCGAGAACATGACCTCGCCCAGGGTCATGACCACATACTGTGGTATCAGCCACAACATGCTCATCGAGTTGGGATCGGTTACTTGAAACATGTGTGAGACGTATTCCTCTTTGCTCTGGGTCTGGCCAATGAGCAAGGCGTAGACGCCGCCAGGTCGCAGCTTCTGCTGATGGACCAACACCTCACCCACTCGCACCTCATACTCAATGGTGTTGAGCTCAAAAAGATCGTGGTGTCGTGCCATCAGATCCAGCGCCGTGTTGCCCGTCTTCGCCTCCCGCCACGAGATGCGCGTGTTGGCCTGCAGATTGGCCAGGGTTCGCACGATTGCCAGCGACTTATTAGATTTCTGCAGATCATCCTCGTACCACAGACGATCCACGGTCTGCGTGGGACGCAGGAAGAGCGTGTGTGCCGTCGCCTCATACAGCAGCTGGGTACCTCCGTCCAGTGGCGGGCAGCCTTAGAAATTTAAATTCGATTCGTATCGTATACAGCACCTCAATCTCCCCCCACCTGCCCCGTCAACTCACCTTGGGTCATGTTCTCGATGCTGTAGGTTAGCAAGAGACTTCCATCGCTGGTGGCTAAGTTGCCGCTGGCGTAAAAGTCGATGCCCTGCAGCACGAACTGCTCCTGAATCTCGAGCAGATTAGTGCTCACTCGATAATCGCAGCCAGCGATGCCGCTGAAAACACGCAGGTGCGTCTGTCCCTTCTCAGGCAGCACCGGATACGTGCGCTGCAAAGAGAGGGGGTGTGCTCTACAAACCAGAAACCAGAGGAAGCCACAGCTCGTCACAAGGAGCGATTGGGATGCCAGGCTGCCGACGATATATCCCCTGCCCGTGTAGCTTTCAACTAGACTTATAATCTAATCGACAGACAGCAAGTGGGTGCAGATAGCATATTGAAGTAAAAAGGGAAAGGGAGTAGGGTTAGCAAGATAGATATGATGGGGAGCAGGGCAGATAAGTAGGCAGTTAAGGCAGAGAAAGAGAGTGAGTAGAGAGAGAGAGTGATAAGCAAATACATTATGATTACAGTTTTCTGTTTGTTTTATTTGTATTAGATTAGTTTAGTTATAACATATGCCTTGTCATATTCAACAACGCCCGACAGAGCTTCACTTATATTGTAAATGGATACAATTATTATATGGATTAGGATTAGGGTTTAGGGAATGGGTAGTGGAGAGTGGGAAGGTTTCTAATATACACAACAGAGAGAGAGAGAGAGAGCAGTGGGGAGATCAAGGCGCAGCATGGAAACGCTTTACTCGTTGATCTCCTTCCCCTTGTTTTCAATGCCCTCAATGGGCGCAAACTTGCGATTTAAATTTCCATTTGAATTCTCCTCCTCGTTGGTCAAGGGCTCCACCTCGCTCTCGGTCTTGTTGGGATTGTTTGGCACATATCTGTAGGCCATGAACATGAAGATCAACATGTCGATGAACATGAGGCCGGCAAAGAGGAAGAACTCGCTGGCTTGCGAGTCAAAGAGCGCTGCCTCAGCGATAATCACCACAATGACATTACCAAAGGCGACAGTCAGCAGCCAGCAGGCCTGCAGCACAGACTTCATGCTCGGCGGCGCCTGAGCGTACGAGAACTCCAGACCCGTTACCGAGAACATAACCTCTCCCAGTGTCATGACCACATACTGTGGTATCAGCCAAAGAATGTTCATTGAATTGGGCTCCGTTATTTCAAGAAGTTCGCCACGGTAGGTGCCGTTCTCCAGCTCGTCCACAAGCAGCGTGTAAACGCCACCAGTGTGAACTTTATAGCTGCCCACCTTCTGATCGTTATCGATGAAGACGTCGTAGTCGCCGGAGGACATGCTCTGCAGCTTCGTCTCGTTGGCCTGCAGCGCGTACTGGTTCTTGCTGCTGCGCCACACAATCAATCGCTGCTGCTGCGTGTTGGCTACGTTCCGCACCAGGGGGTAGCTGTCTGAGGGTTTGCTCACAAAGTCCGTGGTCCAGTAGGTGGGGCCGGAGTCATTGCGGTTATTCAGGAAAAGGGACCAAGCCTGGCGCTCTTTAATGGTGTGTTGGCCACCCTCGTATTGCTTACAATTCGTAGATTCCGCTTGGATGCTGTAAGTCAGTTCCTGGGTGCCAGGCACAGTGAGCCACTTATTCGTATACACACTGTACGGCTCTACCACAAAGATTTGGGGGTCCAGGTTCGTGGTGAAAGTGTAGGCGCAGTTCTCCGTGTTGTAAACGCGCAGCTGGGCGTTTTGGGCGTAGGGTGTTTGTGGGTACGTTTTCTGGTGCAACGAGAGAAGAGGCAGCACAAGGAAGACACAGTCAGAGAGAGAGAGAGAGAAAGGCAGGTAATGAAAGAAAGAAAGGAGAGAGGGGGGACAGAAAGGGAAAATAGTACAGTAGTAGTTGGTGCAATGTAGAATTCTAGCTAGTTGAAAACACTTACCTCTAGATTGAGCTCCACAATGCCAGATATAATGAAAGCTATGCCAGCCAGTATGCCACCCATGGTGAGCTTCTGGAGCGGACGACGGATGCCAATGAGGCGCAGTGCCGGATAGAAGGCCACATCGTACAGTGAGAATAAATACCAAAATGAGCAGTGGGTTAAGCACTTGCAGCTGATCCGGTTTCAGGTCCCATGAGCCCATGTCACCGTCCATGCGGGTAGCCTGGAAGGTCCAGCGCGAGCCTTGCTGATCGAATAGTGCCCAGAAGACAGGCAGCGGCAGGTAAAGGAAGAGCACACGCATCAGAACCTTGACATCATCGATCATCTGACGATCGTACTTTGCATCAGCATAGTCCAGCCAGTGCTCGCGGGGATTGGTCTTCTTCTCCTTGCATTTGGTTCTCAACGCAGTCCAAATGGTGCTGCTCACCAGCACAACCATATTGCCTGCAGGTGGCTTGATCTTGTACAGAGGTCGTCCCAGCACAAAGATCACCACGGAGACAATCATCAGGATGGCGGGTACACCAAAGGCCAGTGGGTAGCAGTTATTGTCCCCGAAGCAGTGGACATCCTCGCGCAGTATGGGAGTGACCGTTGTTGAGATCAGCGAGCCGGCATTGATCGCAAAGTAGAAGAGTGAGAAGAACGAGGTGATCTGTTTCACCTGCTCCGGCACCTTAAACTGATCTCCACCAAAGGCTGACACGCACGGCTTTATGCCGCCCGATCCGAGGGCGATCAACGCTAGTCCAAGTATTGTAAACGTTTCGACCGGCAGGTTTAGGGGCTCGATGGCGCCCAGGGTCAACAGAACAGAGCCACATATATAGACAAGCGACAAATACAGAATGGTCTTGAACTTGCCAAGCCACGAATCCGAAATAATAGCACCGAAGACACACAGGAAATAGACAAACATTGTAAAAATGTGGAACACAACAGTCGCCGTATCGTCGGAGTATTTGAGTTGTCGACTCAGGAAGAGCACCAGGACAGCTGCAAGCAATTGTTGCAAGGATTAGATGCCAGTGGGTGGGGGAAGAGTCTTCTACTTACTGCGCATGCCGTAGTAGTTAAATCTCTCGCAGAACTCGTTGCTAATGATGAAGAACACAGACTTGGGGTACGGCAGTTTCTGTGTGATGATAATGGTTTAGCTTGATGGGATTGGTGGCAATGTCAAAGGGTGTTTATCTCACCTTCTGCTGACCCTCGGCCTCGGCAACATTGCTGGGGTTGTTGTTGTTCTCAGCCAGCTCAGTGCCGCCGTTCTTCTTGGGCGAGTTATCCTCGAGGGGCACCAGCGCCTTGCTCTGGCCATTGCCATTGCTTAGAGCAGGTTCGTGTTGCGACTCTAACGGTGACTGATCCTGCTTCTGTTCCTGCGCCGGCTCGGCAGGCACAGCAGCAACTGTAGGCTCTGCTGCTGGTGGTGCTACTGATGCTGCTACTGGCTCTGCTGCTGCTACTGATGCTGCTAGCTCAACTGGCTGTACTGCATCTGCAGCAGCGTCAACGGGCTTAATTTCTGCAATAGAGATAGATCGTAACGGAGAAGTTAGTAGATTTGAGGACTGAGAAGATGCTGGCAATTCTCGCAGTTTCACCTAGAAGCGGGACTGTCTCCTGCGCCGTCGACATTGCAACTGAGATTGATCTAGGCCTACATTGGATCATTTCGCCAGAATGTGAACAGATTCTCTGATCGTAAATAAGCGAGCATTATGTCTGTCTACCCTAAATAGCAGCCGTGTCTCCATAATCTTAAATAGACCCTGCTACGTTTGTTTACCAACGTTTATGGTTATGTCACAATTAGCTCAAATGTCAGGGCACTTAAACGGGAGAGATGACATAGCAGTCACCTCTGTAGAGGCGACATGATCTGCATGGCAAACAGTTCCGCAGCTGTCAGCCTAAAAAAGGAATACCGACGTTTCTTCTCAGCCTTAAGATGCATGTAACTTGCTAGTTTCATAGCAGTCAGCTTAGCAGAAATAAAAGGTTAAAAGGGTGCGTTGTTGTATCTGATAAACAGCTTTTTTTAGCCAAAAACAGCTAAATATAGAAGGTTAGCGCAAAGGAAGTTGCCCATTCCGGCGATGCTGATAAACAACAACGATTAGCTGCACTTTAATCGTGTGTCGCTAACTAATCGCATGTTTCCGATAAACATGTTATTTTTATTACCAACTATGCCGAAATTGCCAACTTTCGGTATTTGGGAATGTGCCGAAAACACGGCATACAGTATACCATCATCACATCTCGGCCATAAACAGTCTGGGGACTAAACAATAATGTTAACACACACACACATTCACAGCTCAATCTTGTTTTAGTGTTGGAAAGGGGGGGGCTAACACCGCCCACCCGTCTAGCGTTCCTCACTCAAGCAGGTACACACTGCTATGCATATCAAAAGTGCTTATCAAACCTTGATATGACGAACGACGCGCGGCAAAGTGTTTGAAGTTTCGACGCGAGTAATCGGAACGGAACTATCAGAGACACAGGTAACCTCAATTTGCTAAATGCCGAATGCCAATCGAAGTGTCTAAAGGAACAGCGAAACCCTCGATTACTTTACACGCGAATTGTGCTAAATTCATGACCAATATTCAGCTGCGAAAAAACAGCACAACTTGCTCAACCAGTTAGACGTTCTTGGTATATTTCAAAGCTCAAGGATCTTCAGATTGCATTTTAATAAATGGAGGATTCTTAACAAATTGGAAAAAACGAAACTTGTAATCGCACTGCAGGTTCTTAAGCTATTGAAAGTGATGGAAGGGTACATAAACAAATTATAAAATTGACAAATCTGTGTATCTTTGAATTTATCTTGACATATCATTATCATATATGCAGCTAGTATACTGTTACTGCAGCTAAAGCATTCCGTTGACATATTGTAAAAGCACAACGGAATAGGGATTAATCAACCAGCGTATTGGGGGTTGAACGAGAGTTGAATAAAGATTGACAAATTGCCAACTAGAAAATTACTATAAAATATGAGAAGAGAGGAGGCAGCAATGCAAAACAAACAAACTAGTATATTACTACGAGTATATCATATGAGGGCAGGGGAGGGTGCTTGGAATCCTACAAAGAATAACAATCATTCCCCATTATGACAAGCTCGCTTGATTTTCCCATGCCTATCATCACTCACACACACACCAAGTACTATAAATCCCCATGTATGTACCGCATATGTTGGTGCAGACGTGCGATTTGTACCAGTAAGCAGTACAAGTACAAGTATATAGCAGGCATATCGAAATTATTTTGCGATTACCACTTGAGCTACACGAGAGTTATAAATTTGACTCGATGTACGAATGATTATGAGCTTTATCAGGCCGACCGATCTATTATCGGCTATCAGCTATCGAACACGGGCGTTATCCGTTCGTTTTGTTGTGCGCTAACTGATTTACAAGCGATTAAGCCGGCACTTTGTGCCTGTTTATGGATCCTTTTGTTTTCTAGATAAGGGCCCCCATTCTTGGTCTCGAACAGTTTTACGACACATCGTTTCCCACGCAGAGCAACTTTACCGCAGCGCATTCCTTCGAAACTGACTCACAATGCCAGATACATTTGAATCTGTCAGATATCGCGCAGATACTCACAACAAACCAAGAGTGATTGCCTTGTTGCCTATAATTAGCTGCCCCAAAACAGCAGCCCCCAGCAGCCTCCGTCTCGTTGTAATTAACTGTACTACACAATGGTTTATCGATAGTCGTCGGCATTTTGGCAAGTTCTGGCGGAAACAAGCGAGTTACAATTAACTCAGCTCGACTAGTTTACGACTTTTGATGATTGCAAACAACTGGTACCAACACACAACGAATGGAAAAGGGGAAGTGGCAGGGGAAAGGGAACTGATACCCTGCAGCTGGGCTTGAATGTTTTACAACTCGACAACGATAATGAAAGTCAGTCTATGTAGTAAATTGTATTAAGCATTGAAAAACGCAAACTCAAACTTAGACTGAGACTGAGACTCAGCCAATTGGGCCTGCAGATTGTAGACAATTAGTCATGCAATGCAAATTGAAATTAGTCGAGTGTTCGACAGTTGGGGAATACCAGGCATTACTTACGATAATGTTAGTATTGTACAACAAATGCTTTGGCCAAACATTAATACAAATCACAGGCACTTGGGGTACCTACTGCAGTACTGTATACTGTACATATATGCTGTGCTGTGCTAACGGTTACGTTTGTCATTTACATTGCAAATGACTTCGACTTGACATTGAAGACACAAGCCAGAGACACGTTTCGAAGCAAACGATATTATGGGGTCTACCATACCATGGGCCAAAACGCTGTTTAGGCAACGCAACGATAAGTTGGCCTGTTGTGCCGTGCCGTGCTATGCTGTGCTGTGCCTGTTGACCAAGTTTGGCATTGCCGTTTTCGAGGTGTTGCCACAGTAGTGCATCCCTAAGACGGCACTCTATCGATTGGGTAACTGAGCAGCACTTGACTTGGAGCCTTATCTCGCCGATAAGATTGTTCCTTTGTAGATTTAGTACACCATCTAGCCAAGTTGCCTTCTTGGAAACACGCTCTGTGGCTCAATCGGGCAATAAATATATCAAATCAATGAACTAATACCTAATCGCCTATTATATTATGCTTTCCAGATAATACGACTTGTACAGCAACACACATATATAATCTTAATCAAGCGTGTCGGCCATAAGATTTGCCATCTTGTGCGATATTGAAATACAGTATTGTAACGATTAGCAAGTAAAGAAAAGTCAAACTGAAATGAATGACAAATTTATCGGAGCATTAAGAAGGAAGATAAGAAATTACAATCGAATATTTAAGGATTTGAAATCCCTCCAAGTGGGGGCCTTAGAATGCTGCCTGCACTGCACACATTACGAGTAAGTGGGGCAATAAGTATTACAAGGGGTTATTGAAAAACCCCCAGACAGTCATCTCAAGAACTCTTATCGGACTGCCTCACTTATCTTACTATAAGTTCTTACCATTCTCATTGTCCGGCATGATGATGTTGTTGTTGTTCTTGGTTGTTGTTGTTTATCAGGTTGTATTCACTGCACATCCGTTATTCGACACTTGAAAATCGAAGAGAAAGAGAAATCAGAACACAGTGGAACAGTTAAACAGTTTTACAGTAACATTTCAGTCGCAGCACTTGAACAAAAAAATTAAATGAAAAGCGAAAATAAAATAAAATTAACAAGAATCGAATCGAGTCGAGAAAATAAAAATCGTAATCGAAAAGTTGTATAGAGAACTTGTATAATTTTTATTTTACTTATTTTTTTTATTGTAATTAGCACGTAAAGCGATCGTCGTGAGTGAAGCTCGTAAAATTGTAATTGCAAAGCGCTGGTTAGGCAAGGCAAGGAAAGGGAGGGGAAGGGAATAAAAGTGACGACGATATGTGTACGATGATGATTCGAGCTGGGGTAACTGTGATTAGGATCTACTACTTGTGTGTTGTGTTGCTTTCGAGAGACTCACATTAAAAACATGAAACATTCAATAAAAATAATAAAAAATAAACACAATTAACGAATCGAATGCATTCGATCGGAGCGCGAATCTATCGATGCGGGGCCTCGATGCGGCCAATGGCGGTGCGATACGATGCGAAGCGCGTCCAAGTCCGCCAACGGCGATCAACTGACTGATGTCCGCTGCCTGCAAACCGACTAAGAAGCTGTCGCTGCTGCCGCCTCTGCTGCTGCTGCTGCTGCTGCTGTTGCTTTTGCTGCTGCCGTCAACGTCGACGTCGCTGTTGGTTCGTATCGAGTGAAGTTGACGCTGACTACGACGGCGACGCTTGTGACGATGACGATGACGATGACGACTGTGCGTTGGCTTCGACTGAGACTGCGCGCGTGCCGTGTGAAGGCGTCGTTGCGTCGCGTCGTTGCCAAAGCTTTAACTTCAGTCGCCGTTGCAGCCCGTCAGCCCTGAGCCCGTTTGTCCAGGGAACTTGGCTCGTGCATAGTGGACCTTATCAGCTTATCGGTTTATCGGCTTATCGGGCTATCAGCAGAGCTCATCGGAACTGAACTGAAGTATTTGCGGCGACAAGGGAGGAACCAACCTGCGCTCACATCCTGCGCACCTTGCAAAGCCCCGTTAATTTATGACCCGTCCGGATGACTCGCGTATTATCGGCAGAGTTATGGTCTGGATATAGATGCGATTCAGGCACATGTGTCTGGCTTTTACCCACAAATGCGATGCACCTTGTCTGGAGATGGCTACGTGCAGAGAGAGAGAGAGTAAAATGGTGTACACGAAAGCAACACCAATCCCATATATTATACATATGTATATGTATGTATGTGCTTAGTCTGACAGGAACATATTTACTTTATTCCCCAAGTAAGTTTAAGTTCTTTTAGAAAAGGTTTTAGAATAGTCACGAGGCAATCACGACAGCAGTAGTATGACCTTGTACGCATACCCTATCCTAGCCAGCGTGAGATCGTGACACGAGAATGACAACCATCTCTGACCCAAAGTGCAAAGGGGGTACCTATAATATCGTTTAGGCTCCGCTCCCATCGGCCGTTATCTTTCTCCGGCCAACAGCAGGCTTGTCACAACTCGCGACAATCGTGTCTGCGGCGTCATTAATTAAATATTTTCGTGTCAATTCATCGCTTATCTCGACTAGTTTTAGATAATTTCTAAGCGAAAACAGTGTGTGCACCGCGTGTGCTGGTGTGTGTGTGTTTATCAGGAAGATGCTCTTCACTTTTCAACGAGCTGAACAAACCTGACAACTTTCAGATATTATTGAACATTATACGGTTTTTGAACTACCCAATTTACAGTTATTGGTTACAGTTGGAAAAATCAGTTAGCAATTTAAAGCTACGTCGGGCCACACTGGATTGTAAATAAAACTCGGCTGCTGTGGCCCATAAATAAAGTTCATTCAGGCGTCAATACAGTCAACACTTGTGGCTCCAAGAACGAACTTTATGTACTTAGGTCTATGCCTGTTGTGGGGTTCTCGGAGAATGATCTAATCTGATCCGATTGCCAATGATTGGCACATTGTTCTTGTTGTTAACCGCCATGCGACAACCGATAACGATAACTGCGAATAGTATTTACGATTCTTGGCATCATAAAAGATAGGCCATAATCCTGGCAAAGATTATGATACGTTGTGTAACACTGCCATGCGTATTTGGGGATATATTAACGCTATGACTCTCTCTCTCTCTCTATGTCTCTATCAATGATTACTTTCTTGCCGGGACTTGAGATTGCACAGGGTACTTACAGACTATACAGGTGTACAGGTATATGAATGAATTGAGTAACGTTTATTGAGGTCGTTAAGAAAGCGCATGGCTTGTATCAAGCCCGTTATATCTACAAGTACGAATAAGAATATCTGGCAATACGCGTATAAATAATGATAACGACAACAATAGCAAATCGATAACAAGATTCCCCGAAAGACAAAGACAATAGAAGTGATCGGACAGGGCGTGCAATGATCACACAGTTGTTGGGAACCTTCCATAAATGTTGCACAGATATTTATTCTAATTATGTTCCCAATCTTCTAGTATAGTAAAGCCCCATTGTTGGGATCCCATCTGTGTTCTCTCGATTTATATTCTTCTATACTAGAAGATCTAAGGAGGTCCTCTGTTCTACACTGTTTTGTAAGCAGTCATAGTTTGTTAGAACATCTGCTTTTGTTCCGATAGAATTATAATTGGTGTTTTTTCTCGTCTTAAAAATAGAACAACTCTATATTGCAAGTCTGGTACTCAGTTATATTGCTTGAGTATGAATAATACTAGTTATTTTCAGCGATTATTCTGAAGATTTATTAGCGGTTGCCCTTGATGGGGCGTTACGGGCTGGCAGTGGTGGTGGGTGTGCGGGTGCTCAGAGCTCTGCCCTGTTGTGAAGCTAGCGCGGTCAGGTGACGATAATCCCCAAGATTAGATCAATGCGTATTGTGAACGACTTGTGTGGCAATTGTGCGTGTGTGTGTGTCTGTGGTTGATAAGTTGCTCAGTTGCACAGTGAACTTTGTCTTCACTAGGCACAGATGACGCGGCAACAAATGAGTGCTGGTGTGGTGTGGTGGGAGGTGAGCAAGTCTCACATGAAGCTCACATCTTGCCTGGAGCTTGCTGTCAATTCTGAGTCTGAGCTTCATTCAGAATCCAATGTTCGAGAAACGAGATTCACAAGACTCCTGCAAGCCTTCTTCCTCAAGCAGTTCCTCCTCGCAGCGAAGTGAATCGCAGCGTAAGTTTGTCCCCCACTTTCCCTTCTTCTCTCTTCTTTGGCTAATCTCACCACCTCTCTCTCTCTCTCTCTCTCTCTTTCCCTCTCTCTCTGCTGTGAGCAGTGGAGCGTTCTAGCGGCGGAGGTGGCGTCCCTTTCTTTGGCCTCGGCATCGATTACAACTCTGCCTACTCCCGAGTTCAATTCTATGAAACGGAACCTGACTCTACCGAATATGATGACGTTAGCAGAAACTGGCTCAAAGATCATCCCGTTGATGAGCAGGTGAGCAAAAGATCTTCACCGGAGTGCCACGCACCCCCTTAAAACCCTATTTAGTTCCTTGGCTTCTCTTAGCATTGAACTTGACTGCTGGCAACACTTAGCGTGGGCGCTCTCGATCTCGATCTCACGCTGTCACAGTCGCAGTCGGCGCTGGCGACGCAGCGCAGTCGCCAGTGTATTGCAGAGGGAGAGGGAGATACAGAGTGAGAGCGAGGCGATAGCGAGAGCGCAGCTTGATCTCAGTTAATTGACGCGCGCCGGCATCGCTCATGATATTAGTGGACTCCCACTCCCTGTCTCTTTCTCTCTCTTGCGCTCCCTTCCTCCCCCCTCCCCCTCTATATGCTGCCCTTTATATTGAGAAGAGAGAGAAAGAGAGAGAGAGAGACGTGTCTGCTGCTGATGCAGAGTCAACATTGTTTTCTTCATCCACTTTCGTTTTAAAGCGCAGCTTGCAACAGTTTCGCGCTGTAATTGCGCTGTTTGTTTTGTGCTGTAAACGTGACTGACCCCGCCCGCTCGCACCTGCCCCTCCCCTCCTGCCCCCCTTTGCCGGCGGCATTCACCTGCCCAAGTCTGATACTGACTGATAATTGCGACACGCGCGTGCGTTTTTTGGCAGTTCACAAAATTCCAAGCTCTGAAATCTCAAAGTTTTTTTCTCCAAATATTTAACTCTGCTTTGCTTTGCGTTCAATATGCGCATTACATTTTATTGTTGTACAGCAACAGCAACAACAACCGAAACCTGTCGAAGGAGCTAACAGTAGCGACAAGCAAGGGAGAGAGAGAGAGAGAGAGCGGAGGAACCGCTACCTTAAACGGTTACAGCTCCACTCAGTTGGGCTCAGTGCTGCCCATTCCACTCTTCCCCCGTCAAATCTGGCTTGTTTAAAAAAGCCAACTGCGGGGAATGTTTAACAGTTGCGTATAACGGGAATTCTGGATTTTTTATAAATTTGTACCAAGCGAAAATGTGTGTACAGACAGAAAGAGGCGTGGCAGGCCCCCAGGATATAAAATAGCGCAATTGCCATACCCTTTATATGAGAGATATATAAGAGACTATAAATATGAGAGATATATAAGAGACTATTAATGCTATGACTACCAAATTTTGGAACAAGACGTCTTATTATTATTACTACGCACATATCAATTTTATTTTGAAATTTGGTCTCTTTTGCCTTCGTAAATCGATAAAATCCGAACAAGAAACGTCAGGGACACCAATGGATTTTACTGTGAAAATGATTTCTGAATTTGGTTACAAACGAACAGTTAACATAGAAGTTATTTAAGAAATAAATTGAAGGGGTGCTGACTTTCAAGGCAGCCCTGCAAAGTATGCAACGCAAAGAACCTTAAACATAGGAATAAAGCAATTAAAGAAATCGTTTTGGTTAGGTAGGTTGTGCTAGTTTTTTATAAACATGTTAACTATTTAGCGTTTATCTTAGTAAATAGTGTTTTGGCCTTTTTTGCATCGCTGTCCGTTAGCTTCTTTTCTAGGCAGCACTGGCTACAGCTCAGCTCAGTTGGTCCCGCTTACTTATGGAAGCTGCGGATTGCGCATGATACACGTATACACACATACACACACACACACACATACTCGTACATTTATAACTGTTTTGCCCTAAAGTTGAAAACGAAAAGAAATCAGTCAAAGCGGTAATTGTTGTTGTTATTGTTGTTGTCGCTGCTGTTGTTGTTGTTTAGTTTGTCAATTGAGAAAGTGCTGCATTCTCATGTGTGTGGACACACGCACACACACACATGATCAGCGCATGTATATGTATGCGTGCGAGAGATGACAGCTTGGGATCGTTTGCTAAATATCGTTTACGATAATAAACTCGGCGCTTGCACCAACGCCACACATACACACACACATAAATGCACAGAAGTGCATATTCAGATGCATGTGTGTGTGTGTGTGTGTGTGTGTGCAATCTTCTCACGATTTCAATACTTAGACTGACCTTGGGGCAAGAACGAGGCAACGAATCTCATACGTCAGTCGTTGTAGAACAGTCTTCCAGTCTCCAGTCTCTGGTCTCCGGTCTCCAGTCTGCAGTCCTTTTATTGCCCCTCTAATTGATTGAATTAATCAGCGAAAGCGAAAATTAAACTGAAAGCACAAATCAAAACAATAGAACCCTGACGACGATGACCTAGTTTACTACTACGCTACTTCAGTGCGATTCAGGGTGCGATGATGATGATGATCGCCTTACAGTTACCCACGAAAGTTGAACAACCTGAACAGCAGCCTCAACAGCCTCTGCTCAACTAACCGGACATGCACACAGGTATCACGTTGGTGCGTCTCTTTGTCTCTCTGCCGTCTACCAAAGTATTCCAATATCATCAACAACAACAACAACAAACGACAACAATAATGAACAATCGCTTTTGATGCGCCTTACCGGCTCGACTCGACTCGGCTCTGCTCTGCGTCGGCAATTAGTCGCAGCAGCTTTCGATCTCACGATTAAATCATCAGGTGAGCTTCGACTCGTATTGCTATAACCAGTGAGAAAGAGAGAGAGAGGAAGAGGAAGACAGAGAGAACAAAAGACAACAAAGTTGCGTCTCCAGAAATGCTTTATTGAAATAGACACGAAGCTATTGAACGATTGTTCTCGCCACAATTATGTGTACAAGCTTAACAATTAGATAAAGTGTTTTCTGGAATTTTGCAATATACTACATACATATAGAAGAAGAGGAATATTGCTTCAAATGAATGACATACTTAAGAATTAATTAAGACTCTTATGCGATACAGGATTATCAGTGAATAATCAAACCTAGTATACTCTCCATTGAATAATATGAGTCCTACTCAACTGTGCAAAAGGATTAAGTGCTTCAGATTACCCATATATCGTGTTAGGGTTATACAATACATATAGAAGAAGGTAAGATAAGAATTAAAATACTTATGTGATACAGAGTTATCAGTGAGTAATCAAACTGATAATCAAACTCTCCATTGAGCAAAAGAATTATTGCGTATAAAGGTTCTACTTTCAATTATCACAATCAGTTATTACCATCTGGTTGAGAAGGGGCAAGAGAAAGCAGCCAATTTTGTTGCTGCCTAATTGTACTTAATGTTTCTTGTTTTAGAAAGAGCAAAGTTCTTCTATTCTTCCAGTATCTCATTGTTCATATTCTCGACTCTTAATTTGCAGCTTCTCTAGTTGTAATAACCCCGAAGAGTTTTAGACATTGCAAGCTACACAATGCTTGCAAAAATATAAATATTTATTTTCTATATTTCTATAGAAATAACTTGGGAATGGACTTGACTTTGGTTTTAGCCGTGTATAGCTGCGATTCCTCTATCGACTATCGGCCAAACAGCTGCGCGGGCAGCGCAAACTTGTTTTCGCCTTACCTTGGAGAAGCGAATTCAAAACGAACAGCAGAATGAAAACAAAAACGAAAACGAAAACCCGCACATAACATAATGCATAACACAGCAGTAGGTCAGAGCCAGACTCTCTTGAGAATGAATATGTATCTATCTATTCGTACTCACTCAAAGGTGCGTCTGTGTACGTCTGTGTGTGTGCTCGTAATCGCACCCAGACAGAGTCTAGTACGCATGCCAAGCTACAAGTGAGCGACTGACAGATACCCTATATATGCTATACATATACAGATATATGATATCGTATTGGATTAAATTGCAATAGACAAAACTAAGTAATCTAGCTATACTCAACTCTCTAGCAACCTTTCGTATGATCCACAATGTGTTCACCTTTATGGAGGTTGAGCAAAGATTTGTGGATGACGGGCAGAATTACGAGTACATGAGTTTCGACTTTCAAGGCTTTATCTGAAAGTATATTTACGACTTGTTCTTATACTAATTGAGCCATTAGTATATCAATATTTTGCAAATATTTGAATGACCGGCATTAAAATAATACGCACCGTTTCACTTTCGATCAGAGAAGGGGAAGAGAGAGAGGCAGATAGACAAGGAAAACAGAGAGTGTCCAAAATAATAGTTAATTTATATATATGGTCTAGCAATGGGACAGAGACAATGACGCTGACGAATGCCCTCAACTCAAGATTAAGACCTATCTTTGATAAACGCGACTGATACTTGTGTAGATACTTACGGATCCCAGTCCGGAATTGGCAAGTCAGCAGGTGATGCGGCACTTTCCCGTTGGAATAGCCGGGCCGGCCGGGCCGCATCGACTCTGCAATGCGTGCCACAGACCGTACATATACAAATACAAGTGCTGTAATTACATTCGGTTAATAATAATGAGCGATACCAGAGCGGGTGCTCTATAATTGGTTGGTTCAGAGACCATAATAAATATTTATTTTATCAGATAGTCGTCGGTACAGTGCGCCCTCACGAATTGCGAACTGGACCGATCTTTCCCAAATCTCAGCTTCCCCAAACATTACTTTCATCATCAATTTTGTACAGTGCCCTCTACGTTGAGGTGACCACAGTAAAGAAACAACTAACGATCTAATCGATCTTCTCTATATCTTCTCAGCTACCTGAATACCCCCGAGCGGTAGCGTTCATCATTAGCAATGAGTTCTGCGAACGTTTTAACTACTATGGCATGCGCGGTGAGTATCTAGTCTATCTATATCTAGTATCTCTAGTGAGTCGTTACTGTTACTGTTCTATATATATTGTCAGCGATCTTGGTGCTGTACCTGACACAGAAGCTGGGCTACAACGAGGAGACTGCCACGGTGCTGTTCCACTTCTTCACGATGCTGGTGTACATATTTCCACTGATGGGAGCAGTAATAGCGGACGGTTGGCTGGGCAAGTACAAGACGATCTTGTACCTATCGATGGTCTACAGTGCAGGTGCCATGATCGTCTCGATCGGCGCAATCCCCTTTCCCGGCATGCCTGTTAAGTAGGGATTCGCTGATGTGTGCATCTTGCATTGTCTATACTGATCTATACTGATCTTTTCGCAGATCGGTCACCATCATAGGTCTGCTTCTGATCGCTGTTGGCACGGGCGGCATCAAGCCTTGCGTGTCGGCCTTTGGCGGAGATCAGTTCAAGCTGCCGCAGCAGAGGGTAGAGCTGGCCAAGTTCTTCTCGCTGTTCTACTTCGCGATCAATGCTGGCTCGATGATCTCAACGACGGTTACTCCCATGCTACGTGCCGATGTCCGCTGTTTTGGTAACAACGATTGCTACTCTCTGGCCTTCGGCGTGCCAGCGGTGCTGATGATCTGCTCCATGGTGATCTTCGTGATGGGAAAGCATCTCTACCAACTGCACCCGCCGTCAGGCAATTCGATCTTCGGGGTGTCGCAGTGTGTGACAAGTGCATACAAAGGGTGGCAGCAAGAGAGGGGGAAGAAGACACTCCCCTTCCTGGACTATGCGACGCCAGCGGTGGGTCCCGAGATGGTACACGAAACGAAATGTCTGTTCAAGATCCTACTGCTCTACGTGCCCTTTCCCATCTTCTGGGCCTTGGCCGATCAACAGGGATCACGCTGGACATTCCAGGCAACGCATATGGATGGCTCGGTCGGAAACTTCAGCATCAAACCGGATCAGATGCAGGTCATTAATCCACTGCTCATTCTGATCTTCATTCCGCTCTTCGACTATATCGTGTACCCCGTTCTAGCGGGGGTCGGCATCCGCAGACCATTGCAGAAGCTCAGCCTTGGTCTCCTGTTGGCTGCCATTGGCTTCTTTCTGTCAGCTATGGTCGAGTTGCGCCTGGAAGAGGAGGCGCCGTCCGCTTTCCCCGACGCTGCCGACATCGTCCATCTGCGTCTCTACAACGGCATGCCATGTCGCTATGAGTTCATCAGTGACCTGGGATCAGCAGCTGGAGGCTCTCCCTACGAGCACAGCATTGAGCCTCTAGGCATGTGGTCCCATCTGGGTCTGTACGTGCCGATGCCAACGGAATACGTGTTCAGAGCGCAGGCGCAGGTCGACAGAGAGAAAAAGAACTGCCCCAACATTGAGGGGCGCATCAGGCTGGAGCCGGGCACCTCGACAAGCTACTTTCTGACCCAGGGTGCACTGCAGCAATTCTCCGACGGCCTGGAAAGCTCATTGGCAAGGCGTTCCTACAAGCCGCCCTTGCTGCGTACGCTCTTCAACACCCCCCACGACGAAGGCCCCATTCAGCTGCGTGCCTCCGGCGCATCAAGTGCACCTGCTGTGCAGCTGGACATCGGCAACTTGTCCGCGCTGCATGAGATCGACTTCGGCCACGGCGAGTTGAACATAAATGGGAAGCGGGCAGCCAGCTTCGAAGCAAATAACGGGGGACTATATAGCCTGCTAGTAGAAGGAAATGCCCACGATGGTTATGTGAGTGGACTGATTCTTATTCTCGCCCAGCTGCTAATGCTTTGCCCGGCTTTCTTTGCAGCAATACAATATGTTGCAGGTGGTGCCAATAACGTCGGTGTCCATGCTCTGGCAGCTACCGCAGATCGTTGTGATGACTGCCGCCGAGATAATGTTCTCAGTTACGGGGCTGGAGTTCTCATTCACCCAGGCGCCAACCAGCATGAAGGCCGTGCTCCAGGCCTGCTGGCTGCTCTCTGTGGCCATTGGCAACCTCATGGTCGTCTTTATCGCAAAGGTCAAGTTCGTCGGCTCACAGTCGGCGGAGTTTGCGCTCTTCGGGACCATCATGCTGATCAATCTGGTCATTTTTCTCTTTCTCTCGAAAAACTACAAATACATTGACCATGCGCGCATGCTGAATAAGGACGAGGAGGAGAAGGCAGATGCAGAGGGCCAAGACAAGAAAGTGCAGTCAGGCCAAGACAAGAAAGTGCAGTCGGGCCAAGACAAGAAAGATGTCCGCCGGCGATATGAATTTCAAAGTCAAAAGAGCTTTTATCGCAATCTGTGGGGCGAGAACTTTCCAATATAACTCTTAGAGTTGCAATCCCCTAAAACACTTTTGTGCTTCAGATTATTATTATTAACGTATGTATAGGGAGATCTGAACCGTGTTTGATAAGATATATTTGAGCTGCACTCTCTCTGCGCGCTTTACATTTATCTTATTCTATTATTTTTTGTGGTCAATCTCAATTTGTTGTTTACTGTTTACCGTTTCGAATTTGAATTTGATTTTTGCGCCATTAACTGTCAGGGCTGCGGACGCTCTCGTTGGCGTTGCCAGACAGCCTGGTGGAGTTGGCAGCGCCGCGCGTACGATCATCCATTGTGAATGAATGCGAATAACAAAGCAATTAAATGATAAAAACATATTCTCCTGAGATTTGGAGCATAGTTTGTTAGACTGTGGGGCCATTGTTTTAGACGTGGCTTGTTTTTGGTGCTCCTGCCAATGTTGCCAACCAAATATCGGCTTCTGTTGGCAACGCAACTGCACAGTCGTCAGCGATTCGTATTTCTACGACGCTCATTTCAATGTGGGCAGCAAAGCGAAGGCGAACGACAAAGGCCGAAGTTGTGGACAGACAAGCCGAGTGAAAATTTGCGCAGTGAAAGAATGGTAAAGACAAATAACTTAGATATGAATTTGGTTAAGCGATCAGGCAAAGAGTATCCTTGCTATGAAACGGGTAATGTATGCAAAAGAAAGCGCAGTCGGCATTATGTGCATTTGAAGACGATGCAGCCCAATGCGACGCGAGCGACGGATAACGGCATTGCCAGCATGAGAAAAAAACCAGAAAATTTGCCAAATAGAGAGAGAAGGAGAGAGGGTGAATGAGAAAAGCAGAACGAGGCATCGATTGAATTGCAAAGAAACATGGGAAACAAATTTAACTGTAAATAGGCAAAACGATTTGTAAGTTTTCTACCTGAGTGAAACAAAGAAACAACCCGAGTCTTCGCAGCTGTCGCAGCCAGACATGCAGATAACCAGACAGAGCCCGCCTAAAAAGAGACTCCCGTCTGGAAAGGAACCCTCGACGGGTCGGGTCGGGTCAGATCCGGGCTCGCGTCGTCGCCTACCTGCCTACCCTAACAAAGGGCCTGTTCGGCCGACCGAGGTTACAAGTCTGCTCACAGCACATCGTCGGACACAGTCGACTGAGAACGCTGCAGCCAGCGACACGGCGTCAGTTAGAATATTTTCCAGAGTTCTGGAATAGAGAAAATCCAGTGAAAAGTTTTTTTTTTTTCAAGTGTTCAGTTTTAAAAGTGCTTCTTTTTTTTTTGAAATTCTTTTCTGTTTTCTGTCTGTTGTTGAAGTATTTATGTATAAAGTATTTGCCTGGCCACCAGCATCATCTGCACCGCATTTGAGCACTACATTAACCCAATAATCTGATATACTACTGTCAACGTCCAGCAAAGTCTCCCGACGCCCCGAAGTGCCGCGTGTGTGGGAGTGTGCGTTGGGTCGCTGCTTGTGCCGACTGCCTTTGGGATGTCTCCTGAACAGAGGCTGCTGCGCCAAGCCGGCTCCAAGGAGTGGTCCGGGCGGGAGGTGTGCTGCCGTAGAAGAGTCGCGTCAATCAAGTCTACATTTCAAGCGGGTATGGCCAACACACACATACACTTGTACATACACACATTACGCTTCTGCTGGAAAAGCTTGCCCTGCATGACGGCCAGATGCTGAAGAAAGAGAACGAGAGTAGAAAATTCTGGCATTCGTTTGGTGCCGCACGCGACCAACACGAGATAAAGCGTAACAACATACTTTGTCCGTGCGCGTGCGCCACCACATGAATGTGAGTGAGTAGGGAATAGTAGGAAGACGGAGAGAGCGCGGCGTTCCTCTCTCTGCACACATCTCGCATCAGCATTTGTGCGTCTCGTTCGGCAAGCGTTGCAGTTGAAGCGGCAGAACAGGACGGCCATACCCAGCTGGAAATGCGGCGCCAAATCGAAAAGGATAGCATGCTATAATATCCGAACGCATTCACAATTCACACTGAATATAACCGAACTAAAACGAAACACGCTGAATAAGTGTGTATAACAATAAACTACGGATCGACTTCCTATCGTAGCACACGCCCTCCGCCCACACAAGTCGACCCAATGCACTCCACACCCGGGTGCCAAGGTGCGTCGTGGAAACTTCCATAAAAAAGCGAGCAAGACTCGACTGACAAACTATTGAATACTTTTGCATTCACAAAATGGCCGCAAATGTCGCCGCTAACTGTCGAAGAATACCTAACAGAATATAACCCATATAAAGCACAAATGTCATCGTATTTCGTTCATTAAACTCCATCAATCCCCATCCATGGCATACTTATATCTAAATATTGTCATTGTCCGTTCAGACTCCCTCAGGGAACTGCTTCAGAGTTGTTCTTCCTTGTTTTATCTGCTTAGTTTGCATACGCCGTGTCGCTGGCCGACTGTCAAATTGAAGAGGCGCAAGAGAGCCGGAAGACCAAAGCAGATGAGAGAAGAAGTAACCAGAGATTGGTAGAAGAGAGAAAACCCGAGAGCAAGAGAGATGCAAATACAGCCAAAGAGGTTGAGCCTGAAGCGCAACAGGAACCAGGAAACTGAATAGAAAAGGAATGGAAAAGATGATAACCGTAGGACGAAGTGTACCTAAGCCAGGAAACTGAATAGAAAAGAAAAATCGAATACGAGGAAAAGACGAAATAAAGACGAGATAAAGCCAGACTCTTTGAAGCGTAGTACAAAAATGTACCCCAAACAGGAAACCGAGTAGTAAAATCGAAGAAGAGGAATATATGAAAGGAAGAGGAGGTAATGCCACTGCATAGACTCTTTTAAGCGTGACACAGGAAACGTTTCCAACTTAATTCTTACAAAAATGAATCAATCTTTGAATATTTCCCAGAAAGACAAAAACTAAACTCATAAATCAAACAAAAATTAGTTGCAAAATTTAAAAATTCATTCCGAAACCGAGTTAAATGTTACTCTTAGTCCTCCCGCTTTGAAGTCGTAACCAGGTGTCGTCCTTTGGTTCGATTCATTTTCTGTTTTGTTATATATATAAATGTCCTTACTGAATCGTTGCTTACAGCGAAGTGAATCCAGTCCAAGATTATAAACATATAAATGCCTTTTAAATAACTGCAACTAGGTGAGTTTTTCTCTTCAGCTCGAAGGCGTTGCGTTGGCTTGGCAGAGTATGGTCGCATTGAATTGGAGGAACACCCTTAAATCAATACAACTTAAAGAGAAATAAAAAAATGATAAACCGTTATACGTGGTGTGTGCAATTTGACAAAGAGAAAGGAAGAAAATGTATAAAACAAAAGAAAAAATAAATTGACAGGAGCTTTAGTTTGCGTTATAGAACGCCACGGATGCGCTTGTCGAAAAAATACCTTGAAACTATGAGCAAAAATTGTGAAAAAAATGCAAACCTGTTGCTCGAGGCTCGTTTGCCCCGGGCAATGGGTTTGCTATATGAAAATATTACAAAAGTCATGCTTGTAATCATCTAGAAAACTGCCGAATTGTGCACATCACTCACCGATCGAAATCGCGGAGGGATAACAAACTAAATCGGGTGCCAAAACAGGCTTCGCTTCTCTGCTTGTTGCCAACGTCACGTGTTCCTGCACTGCGGCAAAGGTCCATCGCTTTAGGTCGTGATTATTAACCTATTTCTATGCTATGTATTTTCAGATGCATTCTATTTAATCAATTCGAACGAATGCCGAAACTTGGAGCCACTGGGAGCCAAAGTTTTCGTTAATGTTTCATTATAGTTTGATTTTACATTATGTGGCGATTTCAAAGCGCTGCAAACAAAAGTTTACTATCCGAAATTGTACAATAATTTCGACTAATTTTTGTCTTCATCCCAAATTACAATTATCACTCAGTTTTATGTACTGTTTGGGAAATGTTAGCCTTGCCGAATCATTTTTTTCACTTAAATCGTTTCCTCTTGTCTATGCTTTAAGAGTTTGGATATGCAAGCATATCAAGGCTGCCAGAGACCAGAAATACATTAACAAAGAATTTTTAAATGGAAGAATGCCAAGAGTTGTTGACTATCCAAAGGAGTTGAAAAGTGTTACCTAGTTGAGCTCTTGTCACTTTAAATAAAATGTCTACTACTTTCAGCCCAGAAGCATTGCCATCCTGCGATGAGTTCCAGATACAATCAGCCAAAAAGCGATGTCAGATCAGCAAAGATCCCGATTGCTGTCTTATTTATATTTTTGATTTTCGGTTGGATCTTTGATTTCAATTTCGAAAAGATTATTTTTTCTGCTTTCTGTGTTGGTCTGTCCCCGATCTGTTGTCCTCTTTAAGTTCTGCTCGTACACTCACAATTCATTAAGTTTTAACAACACGAAATACCATAAACACACCAAAAACAACAATCCATAGAGAACACTACAAAGTCTTTGGTATTAAACTATCTTTTGGGGTTATTTGATTTTGTTTAAAAATCCCCTTATTTTTTAATGAAATTTAACAGTACATAACATGATCATACACAAATTTCAAATATCACAGTTACAAAACAAAGCACACACCCATCGCCGCATAAAACAAAAGATGAAGTAGAGAACAAATTGGAAAAGAACGGAAAATAATGAAATTGACGTGCATTATTTTTCGAACTGCGTAAAATATTTAAATTTTTTGAACTGTGTACGAAGCGCTCGGTAAAGCTTTGGACGCAGTTCGAAAAAAAAATTAATGAATAATGATAATGAAAAATACCACAGAGAATAGGACAAAATAAAAAGAAAAAAATATATTACGGATAAATGTTGTACACAGTTCGATAAATACCGATTATAAAAAGAATGCACACAAAAAAAAAAAAAAAATGTTTAAAAAAAAATTATAAAAAGATATTCAAAAAAAAGGAAAAAAGAGAAAAAGATGCAAAAATGTGTAGAAACGTTATACGCATTTTTACATAAATTCGCAAAAAAAAGTTTTTTATACAAATAATGGAACCGTTATACGTCTGAGCCTATTCTCGTTTAAAACAATATGCCGATGATGCATCAGCATTTTGATCGAAATAAATATTTGAGAATTCGCTCAGGATAAATACGGTATTGCTTTACACAAAACACTACCCCACAATAAAAACACAAAATACTACCCACGAAACGCGTTATTTCCTTATTTTTAAATAAAAAACATTTATAAACAAATCAACTTTTCTGACTTTTATTTGTATCCAAAACAATTTGTCCCGGAGTTTATATTTTTTGACAATCGCGGGAAATCTTCGTTTATTTTAAAGCTTTTTATTACAGGAACAGCATCAACATTCGCAGTCCTTGCATTACATGTGCAAATGTTCTGAGAATCGAAATTGTCGGCAAGAGGAAGCAAAATATCGCCTATATATTTACAGAACAACTGAAGTATAAGGTTGCACAACTTTTAAATCTTAAGTAAAAATCAGACACAATAATGAGTGTCTCGCCTAGAATTTGGATTCAGCAAGTCAAAAAACATATAAAATCATATGTCGCATGCCCAAATATCATACCTTCATTTTGATTGTTTGTGATATGTTTCATTTTGAAGTCCTTTCTCGTTTATATCCTTCAAAATAAATAATGTATGCATGTTTTTGCACTTATATGCATTAGGACTATCGATTGGTATTCAAAATGTTCAAAATCTGCTCAAAAAAAAACTTGAATTTTTTCACATTTTTTCTAAGGGGGTTGACTAGAAAAAATTCATGAAAAGTATGAATCCGGCCGTATCTGCGCTATTTGAAGGACTTTCCGTATGTCCTTTTGTCCAAAGATAGCTCTTGACTAGCCGATTCAGAATAATTGACCATAAGGATAAAAGTCCTTTTACTTCTTGAAATACAGGAGAATTTGTGGTTTCCGCAAAATGGGCTGTAACTCGGGCGCATCCTGGCAGATTCTTTAGTATCCTAAGTCAAACGATGCGCCTTTGCAAGAGCTATCGACTGACTAAAGGACATTTCGGCAGGTTGCACAATGGTTGAGTCATTCAGGATTTTGTTGTTTAGAACAGATTTCTCGTCTGCGTAGACCAAAATTTTTTCAAGTCCCGGGTTCTTAGATGACCCCATAATCATGGAATGCCAATCAATAAAGTCAATTTATAGGAACCTATTGTAATCAATCCTAGTAAAATGCGCAAGGATTTGACGGAGAAAGGACGAAATTAACAAGTACTCCAAATGTGGCTAGGCGGCATTCTAAAAGTATGCTTTTTAATTCTATCGACACCTTTGGCTTTTGCGACAAAAAGTGCAGCGCCCTCTAGAGGAAAATGCGGAGCAGAAATTTCCCCTTATTTTGCATTATTAATAATTTCTTGTAGCCCCAAAAGTATGCCAAATAATAAATCCCACGACACGAACCCATAGCATGGGCATGATCCATATTTGCAAAACGCCCTCTCTCGACACCCCTGCTTCTTTTAAATGTGTTTTTAACGAAAAACAATAAAATACAACAAATAAACAAACAAAGACAGGCCCATTAAAACACGTATTTTATTTTTGTTCATTTATTAAAATTATTTATTTACCATTTCTTTTCATCTTTTCTTTTTTCTCGCATCTTTTGTGCTTTGTGTGTTTTCTGTAAAGAAAAATCTTAAAAATCGTTATAAAATATGATTTTAAATATAAACATTTTAAACTCTATATATGCATGTATAAAAATGGTATGTGGTACGTAAAAAAATCGTATAAAATGCGTAAAAAAATGCTGAAAATCTAATTAAGTACACTCGGTAAGGCAATATAAAAATAAATGCTTAGGGTAGTTAATATAATATTGAAAAAAAAGTATAATAATCAACTTGGCCGGGCGTCGTTCGACAACTGCCCGACGGCGGAAGCTCAACGGGGCTGAGTTTCAAACTTGCGTACAACTAGTAAAAAAAAGACACTTAATTTAACTAAATGTATGTGTAAACGTATGTCGAATATGGGTAATAATTGTATATTGTAATTGTTAATTGATAATTGTAATTGATAATTGAAGCCAGGCTGGATGGAGTTAGTTGTTGTTGTTGATGTTCGTTATGAGCAACGTGTGTTAGAATAGGCAAGGCATACTACGTGTGCAACGTATGTATGTGTGCTGGGAACATGCGTGTGTGTGTGTGTGTGTGAGGGGCGTAGGCGTAGGCATAGGCGTGGCGTGTTACAGTTTGGACATCTTATGTGGAACCATAAAAGGACTGTTGCCCCAACCCGTACGAGGTACCAATCGCACTCGCAGTCGCATCCGCCTGATTGGGCCTCCAATGATTAGCTATGTACATCTCCTCCTCCTCCTTCTCCTTCTCCTCTTCGTCCTTAGTATCGTATCATATGTATCATATGGGTGGCGTGGCAGCATAGCTTGAGATTAACGGTTTCCACTTACAAATAGGGACTACATCTATCGTACTTTTCATCTAGGGTGAGTTTGCGCGACCACGTTCAGCTTATCCTCGTCATAAGCCTTACGTATGCGGATGGGGATGGGGATGGGGATGGGGGTGTGGTTGG
Organism: Zaprionus nigranus; assembly: GCA_018903425.1. NCBI lineage: Eukaryota > Metazoa > Arthropoda > Insecta > Diptera > Drosophilidae > Zaprionus > Zaprionus nigranus. The sequence goes on along the minus strand of JAEIGD010000045.1, from coordinate 407,194 downwards.
GATCACCTGCTGATCACCTGCGTTGGTTAAGCATCTGCAGGTAGTACTCGCAGTTGGTGCAGTAGACCGCGGGCGCAATCACGTGTCGCTTGCGGCACAGATTGCACTCGACGGCCTTGGCGGAGGCCTTCACGATGGCATTGTTGTAGACGCGGGTGGGTATGGCTGTGATGGCGGTGCACGAGTCTGGCAAACCGACTCCCAGTCCGAGACCGACGCCAACGCCGACGCCGCCACCGAGTCCAAGACCAATACCGTTCTTTGTGGGCGGCGGAGGCGGGGGCAGGGGCAGGCAGTTGTCGGTTGTCTCGCCCTTTGTGCCCGGCTCGAAGCTGACCTTCTTCTGCGCCGGCTTGCCACTCAGCAACTGTTGCTGTGCCAGCTGTTGCTGCGTGAGCTGCTGCTGCGCCAGCTGTTGCTGCTGCTGTTGCTGCTGCTGCTGTGGCGTTGCTCCATAGTAGGCAGCAGTTGCCGCTGCCTGCTGGTAACCATGTGGCAACGGCACGCGTTGGTAGGGCGAAGGCAGCGGCTGCTGCTCCATGGCGGCATTACCATTGCTAAAGTAGGCGTGGCTAAGCTGTTGTTGCTGCTGCTGTTGCTGCTGCTGTTGCTGCTGCTGCTGTTGTTGGTGCTTTTGCAGCTGCACGGCATAGCTTTGCGGCAGCTGGTGCATGGGGCGTGGCATGCTGGTGTATGCCGCATCCAGTTGCTGCTGCTGCTGCTGCTGTTGTTGCTGCTGCTGTTGTTGGCTGGCAATGCCACTCATGCTGGTGCGCTGCTGTTGCAACTGTTGTTGTTGTTGTTGCTGCTGCTGCAAACGATACAATTCCTGCTGCTGCTGCTGTTGTTGTTGCTGCTGCTGCATTAACTGTTGCTGACGCTGCACATAGCGCTGCATATCAGGCCTGCCTAGCATGGGCGACGATTGTTGCTGCTGCAGCTGCTGCTGTTGCTGCAGTTGTTGCTGTTGCAGTTGCAGTTGTAGCTGCTGCTGTTGTTGTTGCAGTTGCAGTTGTTGCTGCTGCTGCTGCTGCTGCTGTTGCCGGGGCTGTGGCTCCGTCTGCAATCGCAGCATGTTCTGCTGCTGCTGTTGGATCAGCTGCGCCGTCACCTTCTCGTTGGGATGCTGAGCTGTGCGCAGTACGCGCTCCAGAATGGGATTGGGTATAAAGTCGTCATCCTCCTCGTTGCCGGCAGTGGCCACCAAGATGACCTGGTCGCAGAACGAGACACTCTTCTTCTTGACCCGCTTGGGTGGCGCCATGCTCAGGTTGAGCGTCTGCTGCACCATCGAGTTGAGCAACTCCACCTCCCGCTTCTCCTCAGCCAGCAACTGCGATCGCAGCTGTTGCTGTTGCTGTTGCTGTTGTTGTTGCTGTTGTTGCTGTTGCTGACGCACAGCAGGCAGCGCACAGTCCACTTCATCGGCTGGTGGCATCTGCAATCCGTTCATCTGCGTGCGGGGCCCGGAGCAGGGGCTGAGCAGTTCTTGGGAGGCATAAGATCGCATGGTGCCCTGGTTGGTCTGCTCGAAGCGCTGCGTCAGATCCCTGACACTGCTGGGCGTGGGCGTGGCCTGCTCCTTGCGCAGCTTGAGCAGATGCTGGCGCTGCTGCAGTTGAGCCAATATGCTGGTGGTGCCCTCCAGTGCGTCCAGCTGCTGGCGCTGCTGCTGCAGGTGGTTCAGCTGCTGGTTCAGTGGCTCCAGATCGATCTCTGGCGGCGGGGGCGGAGGGAAGTCCTCGCTAGCCTGCCGTGAGTGGCAAGCTGACTGCGGCGGACTGGGATAAGGCGGCAACTCCAGCTGCTGGCCAGGGGGTGGCGGCGGCGGAGGTGGTCCGTCCAATTCATCGACTGACAGCGCAGCCGAGGCAAGCAGCTGAAGGTCCTTGAGCGGACTCTGCTCGGAGTGCACCTGGGCGCAGGTGGTGATGATGGTCTGGCAGGAGTCCTCGCTGATGGATGTGTTCGAGCTCATCGAGAGGTTCGCCTCGTGGTGGAACTGCTGCTGCTGCTGCTGTTGCTGGGGCGTCAGGGCGGAGCTGGTGCGCATGGGAGGTGGTGGGGCAACCTTGGGCACCATGGTCAGCTGGCGTCCGCTGCCGTGGAAGCTCTTGCGCATCAGCTTGCTCCGCTCCAGGTTGGGGTTGGCACTCGACTGGGACGGGGCTGCTGTTGCCGCCCGCGTGCTGTAGTCGAAGTGGCCCTCGGAGATGTAGCCGCTGCTCATGGCCAGCGAGTTGTAGCCGCTGTGCAGCCCCTTGGCCCCGTGCAGATGCAGTCCCACGGCGCTGTCGTCGACGGAACTGCTGCAGGGTGGCAGGGGAGTCGGCAGGGTGCCGTGTGGGCCGTTGCTGTTGGGGCCGTTGGAGGCAACGGCATCGTCGACAGCCTCAGTGAGATCGGGCATGGAGCGGTTCTTGCGTCGGATGAGGCCACCCATGAGTAGCTTGCGGCGAATCTTGTGCTGCTTCTTGCCGCTCTTGTCCTTCTCCTTCTTCTCATCCTTGTCCTCCTTGTGCTTCTTCAGCGTGTCCTTGGCATTCACCAGCAGCGTCTCGGTTAACGAGAACTCCCTAGTCAGCTTGTTGCGATCCTCGCTCCGACTGCGCTTCTCCTTCTCCCTCTCCTTCTCCTTCTCCTTGTCCTTGTCTTTGTCGCGCCTGCCAAACAGCGAGCGACTCTCCCGCTCGGGCTTCGATGGCGTTGGCGTCTGTATCTGCGCCTGCGCCTGGAGGTGCTCCTGGTGGTACTCGATGGCATTGTCATCCGCTCCGACGAGCGCCTTCAACGGACTCTTGCGCTTGGGCAGCGTCGCATAGATCTCAATGCTCTTGGACACCGAGGAGGAGGCGGATGTGGCGGAGGAGGAGGCGCATGTAGAGGAGGGGAAGTGGTCGCTGTGGGGGGCGACTGCTCGAGCTTCTCCAGAGTGCGATCCTTGCTGTTCTGTCGCATGTGCTTCACGCTGCTGTTGCTTCCTTCGCGCATGTGCTTCAGCTCCGGCAACGCCTCACACTCGGCTCCCTTCTCCACGAGAATGCGCCTGTGCAGGCTCCTGGCTCGCATCACGCACGTGTTATGCTTCATCCGTGCAAAGGTCATGGTGTGTGGATTGCTATAGGGTGCATCCATGGCAGCACGCGCCCGTCCAGCTGCCGCATTGCAGAGCACTAACGCTGTCTCCAGATCGTGCGACTCCTCCACCAGCCGCGACTTCTCCAGCAACTGGTCGGCTTCGTGGCAGAGCTTCTCGCAGTCCCCAGACAGGGCCGACAGTCCGTGTCCATGTCCATGGTGACCATGGGGCACTCCATTCACGGCGGCTGCCACCTCTGGGATCTTGGCCAGCTGCGGATTGAGCGCATGCTTGGGCGGATACGAGTCCGTCGAGCTGAGGGAGAACGAGTCGTACCCCGCATCGTAGGGTAGTCCATGCCGGGTGGGACTCTGCGGCACTGCGGCCACTCCCCCCGCTTGGCCACCATGTACAGGTAGGGGTTGTCCAGCGTGGTAGAGCTCGCCGAGCTGGCACTGTTGCGGTCCCCCGACCAGTTGCCCGAGTCGCGGCGCCTTGGCTGGTTGAGGTGCTCCGGTATGGTCAGGCCATCGCTGGGGGGGAGCTGCCATTGGAGGCGCCACTTGACTCGGCGCTGTGGCTGCGCTGCAGCTGCAGATGCTGGCGGCGGGCGAGCTGCGCACTCAGCATTGCCTCGATGGGTTTGCGATTGAGAAAGCCGCCCTCCTTGTCGGCTGGGGCGTTGATCTTGTCCTGGATGACACTCAGGTTCTGGTACTGGGCGCTCAGTACATGCTCCACCGTCTTGCGGCTGATGTAGGCGTCCGGCTCGTCGTTGCCCGCACCCGTACCCGGGAGGCAGGGGCACTGGCATGGGGAAGATGTTCTTCTGGATGACGCTCAGGTTTTGATAGTCATTCAATGCTGGGGCTGCTGGGGCAGCACGCATCGGCATCGGGGTGGGCGTAATGGCGCGCCTAGTGTTGCCTAGAGTGGGCTTCTCGGGGCTGGGCGTGATGGCACGACGTGCCATCGAGGTGCAGCTGTTCAACACGGCCATTGGCTCCGTGGGGGCCGAGAGGGGCTGGAGCTTGGTGGCTGTGGAACTGCGTAGAGCAGCAGCAGCGGCTGGTGGCGTCCGCGACTGCACTTGTCCACCACGCCCTCCCAGCTGGGACCCACCTCCTTGACGTTGGCGTCGTCGAAGTAGACCCACACCTTGAGCTTGGTGTGGAAGAAGAAGGTCGTGTAGTGCTTGCCGTAGTAGGACACGATGCCCACCAGCTCGTGCTGAGCCTGCTGCGCCCAGCGCTGCTCGCTGACCTGGTGGAAGACATCCGCCAGTCGCAGGCTGGTCCCAATGGCCTTCAGCACTGCGTGCACCTGGTCTGCAGCAGGTCGCTCCGAGTCCCACACAATGCCAATGGACACCACGTCCGGCCGATTGAGCAGGGCACGGCAAATGCCGATCTTAGCTCCACATGCGCTCTGCAGATGAGAAAGTGCGTTGATGAAAAGGTTCTCAGTAATGGGAGAGAGCGGGGGTTGGCAGGAGGTGTCTCTACTTACCGGACAGTCGCGTATGTCGCCCATGTTGCCAGCGGCTCGCAGCAGTTGCCCGAAGCTCAGCTGCTGATGGTTCTGCAGCGCGAGACTCTTCTGGGAGGTCAATGCCGAGGCGGACACGTAGTGCACCATCTAGGGAGGGAGGTGGAAAGAGAAAAGACATGTTAATCAGTTGAAAGTAGAGCAAGTAAAGAGAGCTTCGCTTGAGTGTGTTCGACTGTGACACACCCTTCCCACCTCATTCCCCTTTTTTTTTTTTTTTATTCCTTATTATTCCGCTTGGGAACTTAGGGCCTCTACTAGAGCCTTCCATCGAACTCTATTTTGCGCCGTCTGTTTAGCTCTGTCCCATGTTGTGCTCGATTGGGTCAGTTCTTGGAGGATAGTTCTTCTCCAGGTCGCCTTTGGTCTTCCGTAATTCCAGCTATCGCTACCTGCAGTTTCTCCATTTCTTTCTCGAGCTGCGCTATTATTCCCTATTAAAGTTACTTAATTATAGAACGTGCTAGCCCTCAATTCAAGCAGGCGCAAGAGGGCGTGGCCAAGTTCTCAGATAGACTTTAGTACAACTTACAGTACAGCGTACAACTTTGGTCTTAGACTTCCTTCTATATAGACTGCGTACCCTATCACGTTACCCGTTCCCCCCGTTTCCCCTTCTCCTTTCTCTAGCCTGTTTCCCATTCGTTGTGGGTGTTTCGCAACTGGTCGAACAACTTTTCCAGCACTCTCCTCTCATTAGCGAGTTCATGTTCATGTTGCGATCGAAACCAGTTTGGCGCAAGCTGCGTCTAACTGTGCCTGACCCGGCGCCAGTCGGCCACAAGTTGCAGGTGTTCCCAGCCCACCTAGAACTTGCCTGCTTCCTTGCCTGGGCGAGTCTGGTTCCTGGTTCCCATTCCCCCCGCCCCCCCTTGGAGACTCACCTGGGTGAAAGGCAGCTGCTCGGAGTTGGCGCCGCATTTGCAGACGCTCTGCTCGATGACGCGCATGGCGAATCGCCGGTGGGCAATGCAGGCCGAGGAGTCGCACGAGTCGCCATCGTCCGGCGAGATATGCGAGTGGACACGGTGGAGCAGAAGCTCAAAGCACTCGGCGGCATCGCCCAGACAGCCGAGGGGGAAGCGTCTGCCTGCCAAGGGGCCGCTGGCCAAGGCGCGTCGCAGTGGCTCCGGGCAGAGAGCGGGCTCCGAGCTGGTCTGCAGCTGCTGGAAGAGTTCCTATAAGAAGACAGAGGATATTGTAGAAAGGCTCATGGGCTACAGACTGCAGAGTGCAGATGGAACTATGGAACTATGGAACTATCTATGGCATTGCAAATGGTTTCCTTGACTTACAATGACCGCATTGATGCAGCGATCCCGCTCCAAGCTGTTGTTGTTGTTAATGTTGTTGATGTTGATGTTGTTGCTGTTGTAGCCCAAGGAGGCCAGCTCGACGCTGCTGGCAACCTTGGCCAATCCACAAATCGCCGCCTGCTGCTGCTGTTGCTGCTGCTGCTGCTGTTTGTTTGCTCGCCTTGGTTTGGCGCGTCAAGGTGGCCGCCTTGTGTCCCTCGCCAGCATCGAGGAGCAGCTTGCGGGGACTGCTCCTGGGCAGTGTGCCATTGTTGCTGATCAGCTGCTGCAGCTGTGCATGCTGCGGAGGCGAAGCTGTCGCAGTGCCCAGAACTGAGCCAGCTCCGGAGCAAGTGCTGGGCGGTGATCCTGCTGTCACCACATTGCTGGGATCCTTGCGTTTGTAGCGAAACTTAATCATGTTGCAGCTGTTGAGATGAAAAGAGAGAGAGAGAGCGAGTGCAACTGCAACAGTGACTGCCAACTGAGGTCTCCTCCGTCTTCTCTAATGATTCCCTTTGCTGTGGATGAAAGTGCACGTTGAATTCGGTTGAGTCTTGCGGCGTGTGGTAAGTGGCAAGTTGTAAGTGGCAGGTACCAAGTGGCGTCTTCGCCAGAGTGCCTCGGAGTGTGCCAAACGCTGTCAATTAAGCTGACTAGACAGGGCGACGGGGGAAAGACGTTGACGTCGTCGAACGGAAGTGGAAGTTCACAGAAAACAATAAAAACAAAAACCAGTAGGAAGCGAAACAGAAGCGAAATGCGACAGCAGAGACAGACAGAGACAGCAAGACAGCACAGACAGACAGACAGAAAAGACAGCAGAGACAGACAAGATAATGTGAAGCGACGACGAACTGCGAATGCGCTGCAAATGCGAAGAAGTGTAGCCTGCAACTGCAGCTGAATCAAAGATCAAGGCAACATGCGCAGGAATACTCTAACTGTCTTCCAACTTCTACTCCTTCTACTGTGCACTTGTGTAAGGAAGAAGGAGAAGGGAGAAGGAAGAAGAGAGAAGAGACCGCAAAACCGAATCGAGCTGCCAATTGAAACCCATTTGAACTCGGACTTCGACTGGTCACGCGAGTGACGGCACAAACACACAGCGACAACGACAACGACAACGACAACAGCTGTACAGGTGGCACACCCTAAAAACCCCGGAGAGTGGCGAGTGAGGAAAGTGCAGAGTGGAGAGTGAGGAGTGAAGAACGGAGAACGGAGAGTGACCAGAACAGAGTGATAAACTTTCGCTTTTGCGACCTCATTTTTAGGCACTGCCCGAAAGTTTTTGCCCATTTACCATTTATGAAACCGGTCCAGCTTCCCATCTACTCCCCGTCTCCCCGTCTCCCGTCACACACTCGAGACGTCTTTAAAGCAGCGCTCAAAAGTGTCAACTCGGCAGTTTGTGTGACACAAAATCAAATTGCAAATTGCAAATAGCCAAAAAGAAAAAAACTGCCGACTCGATTGCAGAGAGGGACATGAGCGTGGAGAAGGGGGGAGGAGGGCGGGTTTGTATTGCTCCACTCTGGCTGATTGCCTGCTTGCCTACGCCCTTGGCTAACAGTGCTAGTTAGCTGAGTTCGCCAAGAACTCTAGAACTCTAGAGTTCTTATATTACCTAGGGGCCTCTTTTCATTGTTTTTTGTTCCCCTTTCTGGATCTGGCAACTGGCAATTGTCATTTGCTGACGACGCCTTGAAAAATGAGCCACGATAGCAACAGTCAAACATGAAGAGGGGGGGGGGATGGCACTGAGAGGGGGGAAGGTAACGGGCAACAGAAGTGACGCCATATGGTCATCGAGAATGGAACGTGGAGTTGCCTTTTCCCTTTTGCTGTTTTGCTTTCTGCACTTTGCCCATTACAATTTCAGTTTAGTTAAACCTTTTTTCAGCTGTTGTACAAATACATATAGATATATACATACATGTGTATATATATATAATATATATGTTATTCTTATATCGAAGTTATTCCCCCCTCTTGGATCTGTTGTTAACACAATTAAAACACTTGTCAACTGACGCCAACTGAGTAAACTTGCGCCAGGCGTTGACTGCGCAGTGCGACGACTTTATTCGACGCCACTGTAAGAAGTAAACTGTCGCATTAAAAGTGAGAACAGTCAGTCAGGGGGAATAACTTCAAGCGGATATTGATTATTGATTCCAAGAAATCGCATCGAATCGAGAATTCTTTACAAATTTATCAATTTATTTACGCTCAGTGTTTCTGTCTAGTTTTCTTGCTATATATTTCTCAGATCTATCAGAGAATTCCTTATACTATTTTTAATTTAGTTGCTCCTCTTCTTCATCTTTCTGCATTTTTATCTATTTTTCCTTATTGTATTTTTATCGCATTTTTCAAGTTACGAGTATTTTACAACAGCAGAAAACAGAAAACAGAAATAAAAGAGTTGGAACTGCTTAATAGGCGGAAAAGCCGCACACCGGAAGTGGACATTGTTGTTGTTTGTTGTTGTTAAATGTTTAGTTGGGTATTTTGTTGTAGTTGCAGTTGTTGTTGTTGTTCTGTGTTGCTGTTGTTTGTCAGTTTTGGGCGCTGCTTTTATTTGTATTTTTTTTGTGTGTTTTAATTGTTTTTCCAGCGTATTTTTCGATGACTGACGCAAGTGTGTGTGCATGTGTGTGTTGTGCAATGTGACTTATTGTTTGCAGTTGGGTCAGCAACAGTTGCATGTTAATTAGTCAAAAGAGGGGGCAATCAGGGAGAGAGAGAGAGAGAGAGGGAGGAGAAGAGAGAAGGCACGTTACGCTTTTTAGTTTCAATTAGGTTGGTCAACTGCCCCCATCCGTCTGGCAATTACGACTGTGCTTATGTTCCCCCCACGCCCCGACGCCCCCACGCCCTGATTGCTAACAACAGCAACGGCAGCAACTGTTGGTCAAGTGCGCTTTGCCAATCTGCGGAGTCTGCGGAGCCCAGCGGCAACATCAACTTTAGGCAACTTTTGCGAGAGTGAGTTGCAAATTTGTTGCTCATGGGCAGCTCTGGATACTGTCTGTGTGTGTGTGAGTGTGTCTGTAGTGTTGCTGTAATTGTTGTAGTTGCTGCTGTGCTGTGACTGTTGCTGTTGTGCTGCTGTTGCTGCTGGCACTTGAAATCATTCTGTCAAATGGCAAAACGTTGTACTCGCACAGCAGCAACAGCACAACATTTACTGGTAGTCCTTGAAACTGTCGAGCATATACACACATACAGGCACACACACAGGCACACACACACACACACACGCACTGGCATGTGATAGTTGTCGATAGATTCGAGTTCGAAGCAAAGCTGCAGCATGCAAAAAGAAACAAGTTGGCAGCAACTTCGACTGCGAGTCGAGACTGTCTGCGAGTTATTTGCTTTTTATTCATTTCTATTCATTATTTTCATTCATTTCTGCTTATTTCCCCCCCCCTCCATCCCCTTGCATTTGTCTTTATTATTATTAGCAATTGTTGCTGCTAAATGATTTATGGCAATATTCTCTTGCATGCGGGGGCAACTGTTGTCCCCCGCTCCCTCGTTCCTTCGTCTCACCTGCTTCGAGTACCCGCTTGTATTCACTTAGACGACGACTCTTTGAGCAGTTCCTATTGTGTTTGCTGATTGTTGTTCTTATTTACTGTTGTTGTTCTTGTCTTCTTGTGCTGCTTCCGCCATTGCACAACGGCAACAACAACAGAAACACAGCGCTGACCTTTTTCACAGCAGCAGCAGCTGAGATTGACAACTGCCGTTGGGTTTTGACCTCTCTAGCTGTCGCAGCAGCAGCAGCAGCAGATGGCCATAACAAAAGGTAAGGGCAGGTAGAGAGTGAGAGAGATAGAGGGAGCGGTTAATCTGAGTGTGAGAAAGGCGAAGACGACAAAACGAACTTGATAACTGCAACTGCAACTACTACAGAATAAGCAAGGCAGCAACAGCAACAGCAACAACAGTTGCAGACAGACTCGCCTCTGCAGATACTGTTACGATTGCCAGGCAGATGTGTTTGGCAGCCATTTGAAAAGTGCTAGCGGGAGAGGGAAGGAAGGGGGGGGGGGGCGAGAGTAAGAAGGAGGGAGGGAAGAGAGAAAAGGCGCCTAATAAGCAATGCAAAGTGATTGCAAAGAACTTGTTGCGCGGCACGTGAGACAACTGCCAAGTTAGCCAAGTTGTGGTCCCCTCCCCCCACTCCCCCCACACACACACACACCTCCCTGCACTCCCCTGCCCCACAGCATTGACAGCTGAACCGGAGATAGACATGCAGATGAAGAGACGAAACCAAAGTCGAAGTCGAAGTGGAAGAACGCGCGATGAAGAAGTCGCAGAAGAGAAGAAGACTGCGACGAAGACTGAATCGAAGACTGCGACGAAGACTGAGGCGAAGACGACAATTTACATATGCCAAACATGCGACAGCGTTTTAAGAATTAACCATAAATATTTCGGTGGCAATTGCTGCAAGAATGCTGAAAAGCCAACAGCAGGCAACAGCAACAGGCGTCATTAATATGCAACTTGTGCTGCCCACAACAACAGCAACAACTATTGCTGAAGACAACTTCAGCTTCTACTTGCGACATATGCCCAAAAAGAAAATGCGCCATGGCGGCATTGAGTTCGTTGCTTGAGTCTTTTGTAGTGTCCCCCTGCTGCTGGCAGTGAAGGCAGCGCAGGCAGCGAAGGTGTGACGCATGCTGACCCCGTGATGAAGTTAATAACTCGATAAACATGTGAGTAATAAAATAAACCCAAGTGGGCACATACGAAATGAACCAAGCAGAGACGAACTCTCCCTTTCTCTCTCCCTCTCGCTCTCTCTGTCTTCCCTCTAGCTCGTCCCCTGCATGACAAGTGGAGGAGCCGAAGAGCTGAGCAATTGAGAAGGCGCAAAGCCAAGGCAAGGCAAGGCGGAAAGCTAACCAAGCCAAGTGCTCTTTTTATCGCTTTGCAATGCAAATTCGCCAAAGAGCCGAACAGACGCAACCCTCCTTGGCTGGCGAGGTGCGACCCTCGTGTGGCTCCCACTTCCATCGCGTGCCGCGTTTTCTTCCCTAGGGAAAATGCTAAAGGCTTGAGAAAATCGCTGCGTGATCGCAGCTCCCTTCTGCCCTTCCCCCCCACTCTCTCTCCCTTGTCGCTCAATTAATAAGAGAGTAAACCATCAAAGCGAGAGCCCACTGTGGTTGGCCATTGTGCGAAGGCTGTGCGGCCAAATTAACATATTGACAAAAGACAAAGACCAAAAAGCAGAAACCCGACTGCAAACGGCCAATTGAAACGCAAATCAAGTCAGCAGACAAACGGCTAAAAGGCTAAAAAGCTAAAAGCTAGCGGAACTAGCTGGGATGACTCCACGTTTAGATAAAGAGACACCCAAGACAGACGGACAGACGGACAGACAGACAGACAGACAGACAGACGGACAGAGTGTTGAATTGAATATTGATTATGATAAAAGGCCAAGCTGGCTTCAGTGAATAGACTGCAGAGTGCAGCCAACTTGTGTGTGCGTGCCGTGTGCCGTGTGCCTGTGCCCCTGCAGCAGCAGCAATCAAAGTTATTGATTGCACAAATTGTGCACTTAAAACCAATACATTGATATACTAACAGGGTTTGAGACACAGTGAGGGAATATTCTAACGAGTAGACTGCATCCAGATTGTGAGGGTGCCGTGTACACCCTGTGCCAGCAGTGGCAATCGCAACAAACTGATTGTGAACTTGATTCAACTAACTAACTGCAATTCTAACAGGGTATCTGCTGTGCTGCTCTTCATCCCCATCTCGGGTCTGTCTCTGCATGGTTTGGCATCACTCCGACGATCTCTGGCGGCATCTGCCTGACCTGAGCTGAGCCTGAGGCTGAGAAAAGAACTTACGCTGACATTGTGATTCACATTCACATTTACAGTCAGATTCACACTCAGATTCGTATTCGTATTCGTATACAGTTCCAGGTGCTCCTTTGTTCCTCCTTAGATCATCCACTGATTGATTGAAGCTCTGCTTAATCCCAAAGTGACAACAACAAATTGTTGTTGTGCCTGTGTTGTTGTTATCTGTGTGTGTGTGTGTTTGTTATTGTTGTTATTGTTGTCGTTGTTCTTTTATTTATGCACAAACAACTTTTCAACTTTTGTGTATAACCGAAAAAAAAAGGTATAAAGCGCACAAGTTTTTTTGGCGTTTTGCAGAGCGCGCGCGCTTTTTTTCTGCTCCTCGCTGAGATTTCGAGTGCCCGTTTAGATCGTTTCGAGTTTCGAGGTTCGAGATTCGAGTTTCGAGTTTCGAGATTCGAGTTTCGGATTAGGGTTTTCTTCAAGGGGTTTTTTTCTTTGCGCGCAGCGACGTCCACGCGCAACAAAAAATTCGCTCGCAACTGAAACTCGTTTTGTCTCGTTGTCTTCTTGGCCAGGCCAAGCGAGCGTGCGCTGCCACACAAAAAGAGAGAGAGTAAGAGAGAAAGGGCTAGCGAGAAAGAGTGCCAGTTAGTTGGCTGGCAGAGCGAGAGAGAGAGAGAGAGCGAGAGCCAGAGCGGGACCGGTTTGTGGGAGAGCAGCAAGATCTTCTGTTATATCAACGACGACTTCTCCTCAGCTGAACTCACCTGAACTAACAACACAACTCGGGGGAGTTTTGCGTGTTGCAGTAGGCCAAGCAGCAACAACAAGCACACACACACATACAGAGACAGACACAGAGAGAGATACACAGAGAGAGAGAGAGACACACACGACGACAGCAACAGAAACAGGTAAACGTGCGCTGTGAACAGGTAAACAAGTTGTGCTCTCCCCTTTGCACGAGTCACCCTGTGCACCCTGTGACAGAGGCAGAGACAGGGACAGAGATTTGCGTCAGTTCAAATGACAAATGGAAATGGAAATGGAAATGGCGCAAAACTGCAAAGACAACACACACAGATTGACAGCTTTAAAAGGGCTGACTAGAAACCAGTTGCCAGCTACTGCCTGCCTCCTGCCTGCCACCCAAGTGGGCGTGGCAGTGCCCGTGTCTGGTCGTGGTCGTGGTCGAAGCGCTTTAATTGGCATTAGAATTCGAATTCGAGACGAAGCTAAGAGCGAGATTTATGGCAAAGTTTTGCAGCAGCTTCCACTTCCAAAGTTGACTCAGCAGAGCACAGCGGAAATACCGCCAACTGGTTGCAAAGCCGCTAAAAACACGCTAGCAACCCAACGACTTCGACTTCGAGTTCGACTGACATCGAATCGATCCATGCGACCCACTAAAAAGAGACGCAGCAGAGACAGAGAATGCCACAAAAACAAGGCCTAAAAGACAAGGTTTAGTAAGAAACACAGCAACAACAACAGCAACAACAACAACGTTTATTAGCAACAGTTGTTGTTGCTGCTGTTGTCGGTGTGTAGGTGAAAAGCAAAGCCACAGCACGTTCATGCTGCACGTTTTTCAGCTTGTTGCTCTCCACACTAAATTTCTATATTCAAAAGCGTCTTCAGCATCCACTTCCCCCCCCTACCTGTCTCCTCTCCCTCTTATTTGTGTATTTGTGTGTGCCTTTTTCTGCTGGCTTTATCTGCTGGCTGGCTTACAGGCCCCATGACTCAAAGCCACAGAAGAGACACAGAAACATAAATGGGAGTGCATTGTTGTTGCATCTTGCCACACTCAGGCCATGCTGCGATTCCATTTCACTTCACTTAACTCCAATCCAAACTCCCCCCTTCCCCAGCTCTGCTTCATCTATGACTCACGCTGCAGCTGCGTGTGTAATGTGGCCGTTTTAAAGCCAAACAATTGATTGATTGGCCACAGTGGGGCAGAGAGAAAGAGGGAAACACCCTCAGACACTTTCAGCTAGGCGAATCTCCATCACGAGATGCTGTTGAAGATCTCATCACCAACAAAAAGCAAAAGAAGACAGGGAAATCGGGATGGAAAACCTTTCGAGGCAACATCTTCATTCTTTAAAGATTAGAAACATGTGATTTATTATGAGTGAATAATTGTGATGTATGGGCAACGTGAGAGTAGCGCACACTCTCTGTCAGCTCTTCTCACTCTTTTCGACACTGCTGATATTGAAATACATTTATGTTTAGCTCACGCACAGTTACTAACAGTCGAAACAGTCGAAACAGTCGAAAAATGCAAAAAGTGCACGCAGCGTGGTTGATAAGCCGCCTCGCAACCTTCGTCCAAAAAACACGTCGAGGCGAGAAAATGAAATACAAAATACAAAATACAGAAATACAGAAATAATACAGAAGTAATAAAGAAATAAATGCGAGTAAATCATGTGAGTACGCAAACTGAGCAGACGCGTTAATCGCGATCGACAGAGAGAGATTGTCCAAGATTTAGCTGGAGCGCTGGGTATGAATCAGTAGTTCAGCTCAGCCCTCACTCAATCTGAGCTCAGCTCAGCTTCAACTTCAGCTTCAGCTTGAGCTTCAGCTTGTGGCATGTGCTCAGCTCAGCTCACAAGGAGAGGGGCAAGATTCCAGTTTGAAGTCTTCTTTGCTCATCTTTTTTCGTTTTTTTTTTTTGGAGTTCCTGGGCTCATTAACGCCAGCATGCTCGTGCTCCACAATCATAATGACGATGATGATCGAAATCAGATGATAATAACGGGCATGAGCACGAGGCTGAAGCAGACGATCACGCTGGAGCTAGAACTGGAGCTGCTGCTGTGAGAGGGAGGTGCGGCGAGTGTTAATGCCCCATGATGACTCTGTGAATCGTTCGTGTTCATGTTAATTTCATTTTACGACCCGCGTTGCGATGCCAGCAAGCAAATAAATGTGAATAAACGAATAACGAAACGAATAAACGAATCATATCCAAGGGCTGCAGATAGAAATAGAAATAGAAATAGACAAAGAGATACAGAGCAAGATTAGGGCTCATCCGAGTGTTTGCATGGCAAATAACATGGAAGAGGCCCTCGATAAGGCCGGGCAACCTTATCAAACTGGCACACAGCTCTTTCATTCCATTTACATTTCGAGTAGTTTCGGGGAAATGCTCGAGCTAAAACGGCGAGAAAAAACAAGAGAATCAATTGTCTTTTCATCGCGTCGACTAATGAGTTTGTCCTTAGCCAGGAGCGGGTAAGTCTCGAGTTGACTTGGTGGGAATTGCGCATTGAAGCGTTAAAACTTCGCTTAACAGCGACGAGACAATTTTCCATTTAGCAGGCAAAGAAGAACAAGAGAGAGAGAGAGACAGAGGAGACCACAAAGAAAAAGCAGCGGAAAAATAACCAAATGGCCGTGAAAATAAAACAATCAACGTGAAGAAGCCTCAGATACAGATCCCAATCCCAATCCACAGCCAGAGTCGGAGTCGGAGTCAGAGCCACAGTCAGATCTAGATCCAGATCCAGATCTTCCAACCAAATTGTTCTGCGTGGGAGTTTCACACAGGGGCAACGTCTTGTGAGCCTTCTCCTCCTTCACCGCCTGCTTCTTCGTGCCGGGCGAGTGAGTCAAACCCAACCCAGTTGGACTATTCGTAATTAAACTGGGAACTAAGAACCCACGACTGCGATTGGGAGGAGGTAAATTAATTTAGCAGCGCGACAAGTGGAAGTGGAAGGCAGAAAGATAATTAATGCGACGCCAGACAAGCTAGAGGCACCAAGAAGAGTCACAGTCAGACAGTCAGAGCCAAAGGGGTTGCCCGCCGTCGTCGTCGTCGTCGTCGTCGTTTAATATGTGGCACCAAACAAGTGGGAACGGAGACCCACAGAGGCGGGGGCGGGTGGAGTAGGCGGGGGAGGGCTCTCTATGACAACCGGCGATCGGGTAGAAAGGTAAAAAAGGGGGACACAAGAAAACAAAGACGGCACAGAGTCAAAACAAACAGGCAAACAACAAACAACAAACGCAAAGGCAGAAGAGCAGAGTGCAGCAGTGGAAACAAGGGAAAGGGGAGCGAGACAGAGACAGAGAGAGAGGGAGAGGGAGAGGGAGCAAGAGAGACACAGAACACTTTCCACTTCGGCCAAGTAAACGACGACGACGTCATCGACACTCGGCAAGAGAGCAGAGAGAAAAGAGAGAGAGAGAGAGCGAGCCTCAGCGCAGGAGTAACAGGTAATAACAAGTAACCTGGTGCACCCTGTGCGCTCTCTCTAGACAGTGCATGCGCTGCAAAAGTACAGTCGCGCCTCGAAAAGGCGCTGAGTTTTCCGCAGCGACGTCTTCGCCGGCGACACGAACTGCCTGCGTTGCCTACGGGTTAACACGAACTCTGCTCATCGTCGTCGTTGTTGTTCTCGTTGTTCTCGTTGTTGTTGCTGTCTTGGCCAAATGATGATGATGATCGTCGCAGGGCGCTTTTCCAGGCTTATTTTGTAAACGTTTTTCAACTGCGTTGTCTGCTTCTTCTTTCTCTTCTGCTTCTTCCTCGTCTTCTTCTTTTTTCATTTCTTGCAGTCGATTTCGTTTTATGGAAATTTGTTGCGGACAAGCATTGTTGTTGCTGTTGCTGTTGTTGTAGGAGGAGGATACAGCGCACACAGGCTGAAGAGTTTATTGACTTCTATTTGAAACGAAAGACTCGAACAACAAACTTGCTGAGCAGGAGGAAGGGACAGGGCAGGCGCAGCGCGAGGCGAGGGGGTTGCTATTTGCATAATTGGGTGAGAACTGTGAACATGACACTAAACGGGACACGTTAATCAGTTATCAACACGGTCAGAAGTGGCAATTAAAGTGTCACGCAAGGACTCACACAGGACGAAGGGTGGAGGCCCACTGTCAGCGCCCCCTCCTCTCCTCTCCTCTCCTAAGTGGGCGTGCCAGAATCCATGCAAATGGCAGAGGAAAGGGGCGGGCAGTTCCAGTTGCTGTTGCTGTTGTGAGAAACGTGACTAGCAGCATCTACTCGTGCGGCCTGTTTTGCTGCCCTCTGTCGCTGTCAGAGTTCGAAAGGTGGCAGATTTTCTTTTGATTTGTTGTCGCAGTGGAAAACATACAACAACAAGCAACAGGCAACTGTGGCATCAGCAGATGCGCCCACAGAGCGGGATTCTCCCCTTCGACTTGGTTGCTAGTTGTGGGAATTTTCATGCAGTGGAAATGGGAAACACGCACTTGAGGCTGATGAGCCCGACACAATTGTGCGATTGTCTGTGTGCCCCTTTGTGCATGTGAGTGTGCGTGTGTTCTGCATGTGCGTGTGAAAGATGATTTGGCAACTGTCGGAACTGCAACCCGAAGGCGTCGGCACCAGCAATTAAAATGTAAGTGCAACATGGGAATCATGGAAACATCAGTGTAGAAAAATCAACGCGCACAAATCAGACTGGGAAAATTACCCACCGCCTGTCGTCGTCGTCAGGCTATTTAGTTGTCTGGCTGTCTGGCTGTCTAACTGCCTGGCTGACCCTGGCTGGCACTGCCACTAACATAATTGCTTTATTTTCCTACTCCATTTCACTCGACTGCAGCCATAAAGAGAGGCAGCAAAAACATTTCCTTGTCGTTTATGATGCAGTATTTGTTTATTTATTGGAATAAATATGCAGAGAGTAGCGCTGAAGAAACATCAATGTTTGCTGATATTTTTACATGAAACATTCATGTTTATCGATTTACATCGATGTTTCTCCAGCTCTAGCAGATAGCAGTCTCTGATCAGGCAGGCAGAGCAAGCGAATGTCGCTAAAACTCTTTTTTTTTTGGTTTTTGATGCGGTATCTTGGGAGCTGTGATCCCCCAAAAGTGAGCACATTGCAACTCAGTTTGCACTTAAAAAAGAAGAGAGGGATCGTGCGCATGCTATGGGATCGTGTACTGGCTAACAAGGTTCTGTGTTCAAATTGTCAATTTTTGTCAACAGCGGAAAGTATGCAATGAAAATATTCGTGGGCAATTTAAAGCACAGACGTATTATGTGCATAATAAAGATTAATTCAAAAAAACAATTATAATCAAATATAGAAATACACGCTGAAAATGCAATTTATTTGGTAAATAGTAGTAAATAAGGTGGTATATTGAAAACCATTTGCAATGCCAGTGGTGAATACAAGTAAATAAGCGTGCACTGGTTTGTGTCCAGGCTAAGGAAATATCAAATAACCGCTTCGAACTCACCTTTAAAGCGCAGAATATGCAATCTTGGCCACCGCAGACGTGTTGGTTGAGGCCCCGAAACGAGCGTCGAAAGGCGTCCAAGTGCCATAAGACCTGCAAAGAGTCACGAAGCGAGAAACAAGAAAACATTAAGTAAGGCAATAAAGAGAGAAGTAGACACAGAGAGGGAGGAGCAGGGGAGGGGGACACAAATCTGTACAAAATCTCTGTTGTGTGTGTATAACAAGGGGCAATAAAAGTCTCAAACCGGTTGCCGCGACGCCATCTTGCCAAAGATCTCTACTACAAGACTTTGTGTCTGGCTGCGGACTCAAGAGAACTTGCGAGAGCCCAACGGCTGAAAGAGTTGTGGCCGAAAGAAAACCAGTTTTTTCTAGACAGCTACAAAATTGTAGCCCGGCCACAAAACTGCAAAACGAATCGAGCTCGAGCTCGAGCTTTGCTCTCTGCTTAGCTCGAGCCACAGCCAGAATCGCAGCCGGTTTTGGCTGTCTGTGTCTTTAGAGATTTGCTGTAGTCAGCATGGAGCAGCAGCCTCTGCAGTCAGAACGCCTTGGATACCAGCAACAACAACAACAATAACAACAGCTTTTCGACTCTTCGATCTTTTCTTTTGGCGGTTCAATTTCGTGGTTTATGCTGGCCCTAACCATGTTTCGATGTTGCCAAAGGTAGCTAAGCTATTGTTGTTGCTGTTGTTGTTGTTGCTGTTGCTGTCAGAGTTCAACGTTGGCATCATGACTCATGCGAAGACAGCAGCGAGAAGACAGCAGGCAGAAGGAAACTCACAACTGTCGACAGGCTGTGCCAGCTAATTATGCTAAATGGCAGACAATGGATTCAGTTACATTAGAGCAACATTTGAGCCTGAGTGAAAGCTGTCAGCTGCCCCTTCCCACTCCCTGCTCCATCCTCCCACACCGCTGCCTGCTCTGCTAGCTGTCTGTCGGCTGCCAGGGCTGAAACACGCGTCTAACGCTCAAGCTTCCATTAAATTGTAGCACTGCAAAAAGATTACGAACTGCACGAAAGAATCGTTAAACCGGTTGCCAGCGCCACCAAAAAATCTAAAACCACAAAAGCCAAAAGCCAGCAAAACCACAGAGAGAACACACACACACACACACACACACTCAATTTGGCAGCCAAAATGTCCAGTAATGTGCACAGCTGCACTCGTGACTGGACGCGAGCTGGACTTGCCTAAGCTGGACTGGTCTGGAACTGGGACTGGTCTGTCCAGGCACGAGTCAGTTGCCAGTTGTTTGGCCGTATTTGCTTGCCATCAGGTAACCCAAGCCGGGTCTCTATGACGACTCCCCCTTCCACTTGTCCCTCGCACGCTCCTTGGCTTAGCTCCTTTTTGGGTGATTTAGAAGTGAGCAAAGAAACCCAATCAGCAAGCGAATTCAGCGACTTCACCGAATCAGGAATCTACTGCGATTGTTTGCAGACTTTCTGTGTACAGTCTCTGCTGCAGCGGGAGCTACTCTATCTACCTCTACTATACTGTCTACACTATCTACACTATCTTAGCATCTATACTACTGTATTGTCTGTATAATAGTCTTGATCTTGCCAGCAGAATCAGTTGTTGCAAATTTCTTTTCAAATGGAAAGCTGCCAGCAGTTGATTCTATCTGTCTGGCATTTGGCAACACTCTCTCGACTCTCTCGGTCACCTTTCACTGGGCCCCCTTTCCCCCAGCGTTAATTGCACACTTCACCATTACAGCACAGCTCGACAAACGAAACCTCTGCGAGTTACGCAGTCATAATTTGCGCTTTGCGCCTTTCACGCCTCGCATCGGTGTCATTTGCCCGCGCTTTGTCTCAGCCGCAGCCTCAGCCTCAGCCTCAGCTTTAGCCTCAATCTCAATCTCAAGTTAGCTGTCCCTTACACCCACAGCCTTAGTGCGAGTCTCGAGTGGTCAACGACTTGCACTTCCGCTGGCCGCGGGCGTGGTCGTGGTCGTGGTAGGTGCGTGGGCTGTCGTAGGCCTAAGCCCACATAGATCAGTCGCGGCATCCAATTTCAAGCTAAACAAAACTTGGACAAAACCATTTTAAGTGGCTTTCATTAATTGGCTCGTTTAACGTCTGGCAGATAGTGCAGAGTGCAAAGAGCAGAGTGGAGTGTGAGTGTGGAGGGTGAAGGGAAAGAGTGGGCGTAGCGTGAAGGGGGCGTGGGCCATGTGAGCGATATTCAATCAGCAGCAGCAGCACCAGCTACAGTTTTCAGCACGTGCTAACGGCCTTACTAATTTTTTGGTCATATTTATTAAGCAAATCGTTTAGGCATTGTTTCCTCACACACACATACACACACACACACGTAGGCACACACACGCAGTCAGTAGCGCGGTGTAGCCACTAATGACTTCCTTTCTGGGTCTGTTGAGCCTCGTTGGCGTTACCTTTTTACGAGCTGGCGACGCACATGTCGAATTGACATCGATGTGGATTAATTATCTGGTAAATACCCGAACAGGAAATAACTTCCCATCCCTTGCCCACTTCCCTCGCTCTCTCCCTCGCCCCATCTGCCTGTGTGTGTCTGTTTCCTCTTCGGATCTTTGGCTCAGCATGAAAAGTGCATGAGGAACGAGAAGGGAAATGGAAATGACACCCGCGCATGTTCCCCCGTTTAAAGTGCTTTCAATTAAACCATATTAGGGTCTGTGGAGGGCCCCAAGTATTAATAATGATAATAATGAATGCTAGCTAACTTGATGGTTTTCAAAATCGGAAATGAAATACGAATTCAACTTGTTGTGAGAGCGATAAATCAACTTAGAGAGGCAGAGAAACAAGTTCCATTTCCTCTTAGTCTCTTAGTGATAGTCAAATCTGCGAATTATGCCTAATTATAGCCCCGTTTAACACGTATTCAGGGCCTATAGCTTATGATTATAGTTAAACGAAGTTCACGTTAGTTTACAGCCCAAACATAATTCATGATTGGCCTTACAACTTCTCCCTCTCTACTCTTTCCTAGAGAGGTTGCAATCTATCCAGAAAAGAGAAGTGAAATCAATATAGAGTAACATATAAATAGGTAAATGTAAATATCTTCCATGTGTGTCGACTTTTTCACACCCAAAAAGTCGATTTCCCTTCCAAGTTTCTCATTCTTAAACAGTTTCCGCGCCATGTTGGGCTTGTTGCATAACCAACACCAACATCAACACTTGACCACAAGGGGGAAAGGAATAAGCGGGGAAGTGAGCACAGTGTAAGTGAGTAAAACGTTTACAAACCACAAACATGGGCAAAACAAAAGACTTAGACAGCAAACTTGAAGTGCAAGTCAGCAGAAAAGAAGAAAATAAATACGAAATTGTCGCTTGACCGAAAATACAAAAATACTACAAAATACGCATTCAATCAATGCGATTAATGCCTTGCTGCTGTTGTTGTTGTTGCTGCTGAAAAGTCCGAATCTGAATGTGAAAGCTGTCTGCATAACGCACAGAAGAAGAAAATTTCCCTTTACAGCGATGGCGACGGCAAGAAAAGTTGGCCACAACACGCTGAAGAAGAAGCCGAAAAAAACCACCAACAAAAATTAAGAAAAAATATTTCTTTTGGTCATAATTTATGCTCAACCTGTTGCTGTGTTGAGGCCGGCCTCACTTGTTGCTGTTGTTGTTGTTGTCGCTATTTATATTGCTGTTGTTGTTTATTTTGTTGTTGCGATCGATATCGATCGTGCATGATTATTTGAAATAGCTTTGCCCAGCAGCTGCGCAAAGTATTTGTCGTTGCTGTTAGTGTACAACTTGTGCCGCCTCCTCCGCCCCTTGCCGTCCAGCTCTCAGCTCCTACCTTCACCACCCTCACTCCCGCCATCGCCCCGGCCAACTGTCGACTCAGCCTCAGTTCATTCAATTAGCATAAAATCGTTTCAAAATCCCAGTTTAACTTTATCAACTCAAATTCAACTGTTAGTTTCGAGTTTGAATAGCTATTTTGCAGCCAGTTTTAGCTTTTTTAGCTTGTAGTCGTCTACGTCTCTTGTATGTTGTTGGTGTGACATAATTAAGCTCAAAAGCAGCCACTGGAAAATTCAATTCAATTAAATCAAGTTGAACGAAAGACAGCAACACATTTTCACCCGCGCACAGAAAGAGCAGGAGGAAGAAAGAGAAATAGAGGCAGAGAGAGAGAGAAGCACATTGCATAAGCAACGGGTGGTTAATGTCTCTCATTGTATCTTGTGTGCAACTGTCGAGTGCAGGCAGTTCAGGCAAGGATCAGGATCAGTGCAGGACACCAGAACAGGTAGAACAGTTTGTCAGCTAAGAAGGTAGCTGCAGTTGCAGTTGTTGTAATGCTCACGCAGAGACACAGTGCTCAGGATTTTCTCAGTGAGTATTGTCCCTCCTGTCCCTTCTGTCTGTCCCCTGGCCTGCCTGGCTGTCTGTTCCTTATTCCTTCATCTGTCGCAGCTCAAGGGGCAAGTGAAAGATTTGGGTTGGGAATGTTGGCCCTATGAATGTGCCGACCCTGCCGTGCTACACTTGCTGTACCGTTAACACACACAAAGAGAGAGAGAGAGGGGGAGAGAGAGAGAGAAAGACATAAAGACAGAGGGAGACACGGACAATTACAAGCGTCTCGTCACACATTGCTACAGTCACACGTACATTACAATTCAACAACAATTCAGACACTTTCCTTACATAAGATCTCTACTAAAATGTGGCCAAAAAAGCCGCAGTTACTCATTAAATGGCCAACACTTTTTCGCTAGCTAATCCAGGCAACAACAGCAACAATTGTTTGACCCTTGGCACCCTCTGGCTCAACAGTTCAACTTGAGTTCGAGTTGCCAAACTACATGATCATATATTTATACCTTGGAAACATCAATAAATCTTTGTTGTTTGCATTATTGTCTCTATAGACAATGTATATATACACAGAGTATATACACAGCATATACACCCCACACACTCTACACGCATGTCAGGGTACAACAAGTCAAGTGCTTGACAATATTTTGGTGCTGCCTTTGTTTTTGTTTGGGGTCTCATTACATTTCCGGTTCGAGTTAGAGACTCCGAGTTAAGTGCCTGCTGACCCTCTGCCCTTCTGCCCTCTGTGCCTTGTGGAGCAAGACTATGAAAATGTGTTGTTTGACGCAGATCTCAAGCAGCTCACTGCGGGAATATGATCCCGAATTAAAGTCACATTGGGCTAATCAGCTGTATTAGAGAATGAATTATCATTTACCACAACTATTACTCCACAGCACATAATTCATTTATTTCACCCCCTAAACAGTTCCTGTTTAGCGCGACTTCAGTTAATTAATTGATCCAAGTTCATTGCTAAACTTGCACTATCCTGTGTGGGAGTTCTCCCCTCTATCCTCCCGCCTCTCTCTCTTGTAATTAATTAATTACCTGCCTGCTCTCTCAATCTCTGATATCTCTGATGCATAACTTACTCGGGGTAAACACATCGTACTTGTGCTCTATGCACCTGGGTGTGTATGTGTATACTCGTATGTATGTTTGTGTCACAGTCCCCCTCCATGTAGCATGCCTCACTCGCTGCCGCCCCCTCCCTCTGTCACATGACAATGCAATTAAAGTGCTCCACTGAGAATTGTTTCAGTTCTCGACTTCAACTTCAACTTTTAGTTATGGTTTCCCGGCATTTTCTGCTTTTGTCAACTGCATTAGAATTTCAATTCTACTCTCTACTTTTCGTCTGTTCTGTTTTATGTTCTCAGTTCTTGTTGTTGGTTTAAATAAAGCGCATAATTGTGACAATTCATTTGGAAACGGAACATAGTTTAGGGACAGTGAACAGGGGACAGGGAACAAGGGACAGTGTACAGTTGAGCTCATAATTTAGAATTGTTTATGGGGCATACTTAGAATCGTGCGTAGGTGTACAATAACTTTGAC
The DNA here is from genome assembly GCA_018903425.1 of Zaprionus nigranus. NCBI lineage: Eukaryota > Metazoa > Arthropoda > Insecta > Diptera > Drosophilidae > Zaprionus > Zaprionus nigranus. The sequence goes on along the minus strand of JAEIGD010000045.1, from coordinate 383,247 downwards.
CTTTAGAAGTGAGGCTAAGATTTTTGGAATATGCCCAGTTCATATCGCAGGGAACCTTTCTTTTGATTATATATGTATGTATCTATATAGAATCTGAGATATCAACAGAGACTGTTCTTCTGCGTCGTCTTGTTCTTCTTACCTTGCAGGTCTGAAAGAAAGCGCCAATGTTGTTCTTGTTGTTATAGACGTTATCGCCAATTGACGCTGGCGAAGTCGATGTCTGTCGCTGCAGCAATTGCTGTTGCTGGGCTGCGGCAAGTGGCGCATGCGGCGGCGCCGTCTTAATGGCCACCGTATCCATCTGTGCTAATTGTTGTTGTTGTCGTTGTTGTCGTTGTTATTGTTGTTGCTACGTTGATCTCCTTTGCCGTTTACCCTTGCTCAGCACATGGCGACGCATGGAAGGAGCCGAGACGGGGTTGAAGTGCGTTTTTTTGCGCTTCGAACTTCCGCAAGTTGGCAAAGGAAAGAAGCACAAGCAGAAGACAACCCTTTGCGCAGTGTCTTCCTCTTCCTTAAGTCTTCTTTGCACCTGTTTCGCTTTTGTTATTTGTTTTTTGCTGCACACACTTGCACACTCGCACACTTCGCACATACACACAGTTTGATAGTTTTTCTATTTTTTGTTGTTGTTGTTGTATCTCTGCAATTGCCACGCTTGCAATTTACACAAATTTGTTTGGTTTCGTTGATTGTCAGCAGTTTTTGAGTTCACTTGAAAAAAATAAAGCAACACACAAACTATTGTGTGTGCACAAAGAGAATGTGTAAAACAACAACAGCGCGCTTGTTTGCGGCTGCGACTGCGACGTCGACGACTGAGACTGAGACGAAGACGAAGACAAGCAACAGAGACAGAGACAGAGCCGGAGACACAAGCGGCAGCAACGTCCGTTGATCTTGAGAGCATGCGCAATACTGCGGCTCACTAATTTCCCAACCCAGACGGGCACTCGAGCAAACGAATTTCCCCTGCGCGCAGGTACCCGGAGAGAGAGAAGGTACCAATATTTTATGCCCGTGTACCAACACGGGACTAAATTATGTGCCCAAGGAGAATTGACAGCTTAACCAGCTGTTGTTGTTGTACTTTCTTGTAGTATATTTAGCAATAAAACATACATTAAATAACAAAACATATGATGGTATATTGAGTAAAATAATATTTCAAATGAATTTAAAATCAATTTAATTCCAAATTTTATTCGGATGGCGGCAACTGGTAGGGAAATTATTTCAACTGGTTGTTGTTTAAGCTAAGCATTGAAAACTAATAAAAAACACTATTGTATGCTTTTACGCGAACATATTTATATTTCAAATTATTCATTTATATATTTTCATATAATTTTTGTGCTGCTTAGTGTATTTAATTTTAATTAAAAAATTATATAACAAATTTAATTTAATTTATTTCAAACGTTGGAAATCAGTAAAAGATTTTACTTTGTACACACATATTCAACAAATATTCACCAACCAATGCCCCAGCTGAAGCGGATTGACCACTTGTTAGCCAAGACCCAAACCAAAAGTGTTCCCAGCCAGCCTGCTATTACCACAGTTTGCTGGAGAGAGCGCGCGTTGCCCTCTGGGGAAATTATCTCCCGTTTCGAACAACAAATGAACTTTTCTGTCTGGGCTGCCCGAGTTGACGAGTTGCCAACTCGCTTGGAGTTCGAAAACCAGAAATCTCACTGCAGCGACCGGCGAGCAGTGCTGACGTATAAAAAGCTAGAAAAAAGCCAGAAAACGCTTCCAGGAAACTGTTTTAAACGGTTTTTTAGTTACCCGGCGACTGGCGGGGCTTTTTTTAAAAAGGGGGGGCGTCTTTAAAAAGTGATCGAAACTGAAAAAACGTGCAAATCTGTTCAGCCGTTTCCAGGGCGAGCTGTATGCCTTGCGAGCTTGAAAAACTGTGTTCCGTTAAAAAAAGAAATAATAAACAGATCCGAATGTCGCTAATTCTTCTAGTTTTGGCGCAATTCCAAATTTAAAAACGAAAAAAAATGCCGTTATTCCAAATGAAAAACTGCTTGTTTTTCGCTAACAGAACACAATTAGCCAGGACACGATCCCATTTGTGTCCTGGATGTGTCAGATCCACTGCTTGAGGGGCACATGGTCAAAGGGGATGCACGTCAAATCGACATTGTGCGGACTGCTTGCGAGCTCGACAGTCCGCATACAAAAATATTATAAATTATTGTATATTTATCCCGCATTTGGCAATTGCAACAAGCTAGATCTAGTGGGAATATGGCTTAGGAGGCAACACTGTCTGCCAGGCTCGCGCACAGAAGACAGCAAACAAAATGGCGTCCATTGTCTGTTGTTCAGATCAGGCAAGAGAGAGAAAAGGTACGAGAAACACGTTTACAGACTTAACGAGTTTTGACTTTTTGTTGTCGTTTTTTCTCCTGTTGCGTTGTTGTTATTGCTTTGAAAATCAACGTGCAACATAAGCCAAAAAGGTAGAAAACGAAGAAACTCGCGAGAAACGAGAAAACGAACAAAATATTGTTATTGAGGTTGCGTCAAGGGGGCAGCCGGCAAACAAGCTGACAAACAGACAAATAAACAGAGACGGATGGGGACAAGAGGGGGAATAGAGAGAAGGAGAGAGAGAGAGAAGCGCACTGCTGCTGCTGCTTAGTGGCAACTTTTAGGTTCCTCTGCCTCTGTTCATGGCCAGCCAGCAATAAGTCGAAGCTCAGCCCAGACTGGGACTGCAACTCCTACGGCGCATCGCGTTCGCTGCTTTTTATGCCTTTTCTTTCTTTTTTGAGACTGTTTTTTTTTCTGTTTTTATTTTCATGCCCCATTAGTTGCCTTTGTGCGGCTTGTGTTTTGGGGGCCAACTCTCCTGAGTAGCTGTTGCTATTGCTGTTGTTGTTGTTGTGGTTGTTGTCTTTCCACTCTTTGCTGGTTTTTCTGGTGGCTTCTTCGGCGCTTTCGCGTTCTTTATGTGCCACTTGGGGCAGTCAGGCACAGCGCGGCACAGCGCAGCGTCCTCAAATTGCGCGCCAAAGCGCAAGCGAAGCCAAGCCAAGCCAGGCTCAGTCCGCAGTTAATCATTGGGCAAAAGAAAACAAAAGACTCTGGACACAAACTTGGTTGGCAGTCCCCAATTGCCCAAACCTCAAGGCGGCCATGCGCACACACACACACACAGACACAAAGACAGATACACATATGCACACATACATGAACAGCAACAGGGTGTGCAACAGTAGTAAACAAATCTGCTTAGGCAAATCATCAGCAACAGCAACAGCCGAGCCCCAGCCCCGACTTGACCCTGGCATTTTAAGAGCGCATGCAAAGCTAAGCTCATCTTCAGCCCCCACTTGATATGCGAATGATGTGTTCACTCTGCAATTAGAGACGGGCTCAACACTGAATTTTGCAATAGGTAAAAGGTAATATCAGCTTAGGCTAAAGTCTTCTTCGATATAACGTCCTCTACTGCCAAGAGTGTATCATGTGTGTAAACATCTTCTTCAGGTTACGCCCACTTCAGCAACTACTACTAATTAGCAAGTGAAAAGCTGCTGCTGAAAATTGCAGGCTTCACTGCTGGTGATCGATTAGGCTTTTAATCGAACAATCGGAACCAACAGAGAACGTTCCGTCAGCTTGAACTGCAGCTTCGCTCCAGGAAACGATGCCTGCACTCGCAGCTTCCTGCGCCGCCTACATCCCGACGACATAGACCTCTACTTAGCCAGGCGTACATGTATATACCTTGGTATACGTATGTGCATGCGTCTGCTGTCTATCGCGATATCTATCGCAAACATGTTGCAATCGCAACTGTCGATTCAACTTGTTGTCAATTATCATAATTCGTTGATTTTGCTGTTGTTGTTGTGTCGTGCTGTGCTAGCAACAATTTGTGGCAATTACATTGGCATTCTATGTGCTACACACACACTACACAAAGACACTCACATATGCAGCTGTGACCGCTTTCAGCCGCCTGATTAGCTAATTAAATTCGAATTCGTTGCGCCAACCGTCGAACTGTACTTGTCGCAGCCATGTGCCACGCCCCCCGTGCCCACTGCCCACTGCCCATAATAATTTGCCGATTTCGATTGGCCCAACTTGCAGTGCATAATTTGCAATTTTCCATGACGAAATCACCTCTTCCTGCTCCTTCTCCTCCCCCCTCCTCCTGCTTGCCATCAAGCCCGCTTGTTGCTTTTAATAAGCTGCCAGCCACAAGTGGGCGCAGCCCCGGCCACGCCCATCAGCGTACTTGACTTGCAAGTTGCAAGGCAGCGCCTGCAGCCTGTGTGCAAACGAAAACAATCGACCTAATCGGAATGGGCTGCGACAGCGCCTTATCAAGTGAAGTTCGAAAAGTTCCGATGATCGCGCAGGATTAATCCAAAGTTCAACATGTTTATGATTATTATGATTGTTATTGTGGCTGCCGTTGATTTAGTGTAATTGCAGCTAAGACTCCGCTTAATCACCGGATTAATCCACACTGCAGTCATAAAAGAGGCGCTTGTAATTCGATGTAATTAAAACTCGAAAGTGGTTTCTCTTATCAAATGGCGAATCTTCAGTGCCTCAGCTGCCAGTGATTGGCAGAGGGGACAGCCAGGAAAGAAGGGTAAGGGGAAGGGTAACGGGTGGTTACGACGACGACGACAAGCAGCTGCAGCCGGAGCTGAGTTGAGAGTCGCTTGGCAGGTGGCAGGTGAGCGGCAAATGGACAACGGTGGCCAACTTGGCTTAGAACTTGCCACACAGACAATTTATGCGCACAAATTAACAGATGCAACAACAGCAACAGCAACAGCAACAATGGCGAATCCAGCGACAACATAAAGAGGAACAGGCAGAGGCAACTAGGGGGAAGAGGGGGCCAATCAAATGACTGCCACATAAATTTATGAGCAGCGTCTGCCAAATCTCTTGGAGCACTTGAAGCTGTCACTGAGCGTGCGGCAAAGCGGCGCGTGCGACAGCCAGCTGGAAAGACAGGCGCAGGGGCAGGGGCACAGAGGGGGCAGGGGGCAGAGCAGAAAGGGAGCTGTGCTGCAGGAGCAGAGAACGAGCTGCAGCATAAGAAATGAGCGCGCAGAAGAGGAACCAGGAAAAGGAGCTAAACGAGTTTGCAAAAGTCAAGCCAAGCTCATGAATGTATTTGTGTGTGTATGTGTGTGTGTTTGTTTGCTGCCTGTTGCACGTTGCAAGTTGCTGTTGCTGTTGCTGTTGCTGTTGCTGTTATTGTCTGTCCCTCTGGGTCTGCTGCAGCCTCGTCCTGGCTAAATTTAGCACAAGCTGCTTTGAGCTCGAGCTTAAAAAGGGCTTTAGTCCCCGTCTCTCTGAGACTACCAAAAATAGTTCTGGACTTTGTACACCAGTTTACGTTGTTGCTGTTCCTGTTGTTGCTGATGTTGTGGTTGTTCAGTTTGCACTTTGGTTGCGCGCCATTTTCCAGCTGCAAAGCTGCTGCAGCTGATTCGGTTGTGGTAGATACGATATAGAAAAGTCCCCGACAGAAGTGTGGTCTTAATCCCTAACTGAATCTCGCTTTCTGTATTTAATACAAGTTTTCCATATGCCCAATAAAATATTCACCACCTAATTTATTCATGAGCAAGAGTATTCGAGAGTATTATTCAAATGTGTTCAACATATTCAGAGAATAATCAATAAAATTATGGACTGTTAATTAGTATTATAATACTATGCCAAATATGCAGCCAAATATGCTTTCCAATCAATCAAAATTTAAGGCTAATCCGAATAAACTATTTTGGGCTACTGTGAAGAGAGACTGAAATCAGATTTGAATACAAATCTTTTACGGCAATAAATTGGAAATTGGTTGTCAGCTATTAATTGGGTTAAGTTCCAGATAAATATAAATATATTTTATATTCATATCTATTTAACTATTTATATCTGTTCGTTAACTTCTATAGCTTTCTAACCCTATTCTGCATTTCTCGAATCGATCGATGCACGTTGGTTCCATGGAAATTGCATAATAACTGAGCCAAAGTATTCCACTTTTCTATGTTGGTCTCTTTCTCTGGTAAAATGTGCCTTATTTGGTCTGCTTGTTGTGGACTCATCTGTCCTCATCTGTTGCCTGCTGCCTGCTGCCCGTTCCCTGTTCACCTCGTCGCCTTTCGAATCCTATTGGATTGGATTGATTGGATTCGTTTGTTTGTTTTTGTGTTTGTGTTTGCTCGTTTGCTTGTTATCTTGCGACTCGTTGCGAGTCTCGCTTGTTTGTTTTGCCTTTGCCTCGCTTCGCTTCGCTTTTCTTTGCCTTATGTTGCTTTGCTTTTGGCGCGTGTGCAGCAAACTGTACCAAGATCAACAATATCAACAACATCGACAGCGACAACAACAACAATAACAACAACAGCAACAGCAACAGCAAGAACAAGAGCAGGGCACATTATAGAGACGTGAAGCAGGCCAGTTGCCAACTCGCTTAGTTGCTTAGTTAGTCAGCTGGCTGTGGCGCAATTGATGCCCGTCCAGGCACGGCTGGAGACGAGACGAGACAAGAAACAGCAGCAGCACTACAACAATTAACAACAGCAGCAGCAACAGCGATTGGCGACTGTACTAGATACCTTTCACGTTCTCCCCACTACCAAGCCATCCTTTTCCTTCCATTACTTTGTATGCTACAGACTAATCAAACATGCGTGTGAGGGAAAGGTATGAAATGTATTGCAGACTTTAGAGACATTAACCTTAATTATTGTTAACAAGAGTCAAGTGTACGATCGCTGTGCGCCTACGGTTGCAAATCGATTTCTATTCGGAGTGGCCAAACTTTATCTGCGTGCTGTGTTCAAATCTGGGAGTCCTAGCTCTTCTAGCCTCAGAGATATAGGTGTTCATACAGACAGAAATGGCTACATCGACTTGGCTGTTGAGGCTATTTTAGAATATACGTATATACTTTGTAGAATCGAAGATGTCTCATATTGACTGTTGCATCTGATGGGTAGCTGGTATAAGTCATAATTCCCTCTGTACATACTAAACCACTACCCAAAGCACTACACGAAGTTCAACTGGGATAGACAAACAACGAAGGATGCCCAGAGTTGCCCCGTTGTTCTTGTCGCGACAAGCAGCATAAATTGCAGTTGTCATTACCAAAAACAACAATAATGGCAAATTTATGTTTGCCTCGTGCCCAACTCAAATATAATATTGCAGGAGAATGAGAAGAACGATAGCGGGAGAGAGAGAGAACGATAAGTTGCAAGCTGACGATGCCAATTGACTAGGCCAGAAGAGGCAATGTCCCTCAACTTGCTCTCCTGCAAACCCCCTGGCCACTCCACCGCCAAGTTTGGAGAGTCATCGTCATCGCACAATGACGGAGCTGTCCAGACGCCTTTAAATGGCAGCTTATCAATCTACAACAAATGAAGAAAGAGATGGGAGCAGATTACGATTGCAGGCAGGCAGGAGTCGATCCAGTTTGCAGTCAGAGGTGAAAGACAATCGACAATCGACAATCGCCTTTAGTTCAGGTAAATCATTGAGTTGTTCATTGGCTTAGATATAATCAGCTTGGATACTCATCGAGAAGGGATGCCAGCACAAGGTATAAGACGATTAACCCAACATTCCTTAGGCCCCCGCAGTCGTTGAGGATTAGACGACAATTGAATTAAACAAATCACCACGGTCGATCCCTTTTAATCATATTAACAATCGACTGGGGTAACCATTAATGGAAAGTCCGTTTGTTGTGTAATTTCTCCTTACGTTCGATAAGTTTTTGGAAACGTCTTAAGATGTATAAACAATGATTGCAGATATAGAAAGCAACATATAGAAGGAGAGTTAACTATAGTAACTGGCAAATGGTTAAGGAGAAACTCTATGAATAGCTAATGAGTTGACTGGCAGAACGAGTCGGAGAGGCTGGAGAAATGAGGATCCATCGGGTGTCTCATGCTCCAGGGGGGCGTGTCCGCGATGAGGCTGCAAGAATTGAGTAGCTCCGCTACCTCTGCTACCTCCTCATGGCAGCTTAATCGTTTGACTAATTAAAACTCTTGGGTAATTAAAAGATCCCAGTTAGCAGCGATCGCGGTGTGTGCCCACAATGACAATTGTTACTCGCATTGAACTACGACTGAGCAGGAGACAGCGGGAGAAGTAGAGGCACAAGGCAGCAGAAGGATCTCTCAGGCGGCTGCATTTGGGTGCAGCTGTTGAACCGGTTTGGCGCGTGCCTGCTGCCTGCTGGCTGCTGCCTGTTGCTGCTCTCTTGAGTCGAGTTCGGGTTTTTTTCTATATCTTTTTCTGTTTGCACAAATGAATTAATTAAAGAAGTGGCTTAAATGACAACGACGATGACGGAGGGCCATTAAAATTAACGGAAAACTGACGCGAACTGGGTAAACCAGGAGAGAATTGCGGAACTTGCAGCTGCAGCAGGAGCTTCCAGGAGGGGAGAGACAGAGACAGAGACCGAGAGAGAGAGAGAGAGACCGAGCACGCACTAAAAGTACTCCTTGGCCAGCTGGTGCTTTTGCCAGTTATCGTCCGATCCGCTGTTGTCTTGCGGCTCATGCATCATGCTCTGCAGTATGCGTTCCTGTTGGGGACTAAGCGCTTTCAGGTGGATGTCCCGATTGGCCCGGAAGTGACCCACGTTGTTGAGATGTTCGTTCTCCAGCCGAAAGAAGTTCCAGATGAAGCGACTACGAAACAGGCGCATAGTAGGGCCAGGTAAGTAGTAGTAGGAGGAGAAGGAGGCGCCACTCACCGCGTTATCTCCAAGATGCTGGCGCAGGTCTTAATGTTGTACGGTGAAACCAAAAAGTTCACCTGCACCACGAATTCCACGGCCCAGAAAAAGCGCAGCAGCAGATTTTCAACGATCACAAAGTAGTAGCACCATTGTGGATAGACGAGTTTCTCCCGCAGAAATAGATGCTCGCCTCGCCAGATCTGGAAGATTCCGAAATCCTTGATCACGTCCCACAGATAACAGTACACGGACGAGACTATGTGGCTGATTAGAAAGAGCCAGGTGTACGGGTTCTTGAACGTATTCGCATAGCCATCTGCAAAAAGACTGCCAGAGAATGAGTCGAGTCGGAGAGAGTCGGAGCCGACAGTCTCCACGCTAGTGCATACCATCCGTACGAGCGCGCATTGTCCAGAAGAAGACCACGAAGAAGGTCGTCGAGTACTTGCCGGCATTAACCAGATAGGACATCGACTTGGAGCCGCTGTCGCGAAACCGACGCAAGCACTGAGCGAATCGGAACCAGGCGGGCAGACACTTCGAGATCGAAACAAACAAGTCCTCGTTGAAGCAGCTCTCGACATTCTTGGCACGGAGCCAGCAGGACGCATAGAATCGCATTATGTAGTAGTAGTCGGCCATGCAGACGATCAGCGAGTTCAGCTGATCGCCCATCCAGAAGTCGGCAAAGCCCACATAGTAGAACGGAGCGCAGACCACTCGCCCCAGCAGCCGAAGTAGCCACCAGCGGGCGCGCAACTTCATCATGGGCAGCGGATTGTTCAGCAGTCCAATCTGAATCAGTATCATCGCCAAGGGAAATATAAATGGATCGCGCACGTGCAGCTGATCGTGGAAGAGAAAGCCCAATATCGACATCGTCCACATAACGCCGAACGTGCAGGCGATCTCCAGAAATGTTGCCGGTCGCAGGTGACTGCGAGGATCGATGTCGAAGATCAGCACGTGATTCACTCCCGCCCGCTGCCAGCCCGCTATATTCGCTGCCATATAGAAGGTGAAGATCACCCAGGTGAAGGGGCCGCGGTAAAGGCGCATGAACGCTACAATGTTCTCCTTCGAGGGCGGCATCCGGTAGTCTAAGCGTGAGCGTAAGGTGTGAGGCATTAACGGAAGTTCGCACTACACATTTCAATCGATAATTCGCAAGTTATCGAATGTCGATTGTGACTTTGCGCCTATCGATTATTATCGACTTAGCCATAATCGGTGAACATCGTTCAATGGCGATAAAGATTCACTTGATAACGAGAACATACTAACTCGATAGAATGGAAGGGAAACTCACAAGAGAAACCTGCAGTAAGCGCCATCATAATGAACATCCCCAGAGCAATACCAGCACGGAAGACAATGCGTGGCGGGGTTGGCTCTCCCAGGGGTGGCACTCGCAGTTTGGCCATGGCACGGCCACGATCTCCACCGGCCAGATAGGCCGTATATAGATCCTCAACCTCATCGATCATGCGCTGAATGGGGCGACGATCAGCGAAAGGGGCTGTCTTCACATGATTGGACACCCAGGCCTTGCCCTGACTCGACTTGATGTACTTGTCGTACTTCTTGCAGATCTTTTGAAACCCTCTCTCATTGAGCATCTGAAAGTTAAGGACCAACACCAGGGTCAGATAGAACTCGGTGAAGGCATTGCGCAGCTGCCGCAGGGTCATCAGTTTGTTCTTCTTGCCCACATACACCTCGGACATTTGGGGCGACTGCAGAGAGACTCTGCTCATGTTCCCGTGTCCGGGTTGATTAGCGGCCGCCAACAGCTGCAGCTTAAGCGTTCCGTGCTTTCGCCGCGCTTCGGCCAGCTTCTCTAGATAGAAGTTGTTAACCCGCGTCAGCTCATGCCTGCACTCGCCGAAGAACTGCTGCGCGAACTTCTCGTAGTAGGCACTTAACTGGGACAGGGGTGCTTCCTCTGGAGCATTCTCCACGCCATGTCGAATGAGCATATTCAGATCCTTGGTTGGGCATCGTGTAGGCAGGAGCGTGTAGGAAGGGGCGGTTAGGTAAGCTGCTGATTGCTTGGCAAGAGGGGTAGGCTCACCGAGTAACGCATGTACTGCTGCCGCCATTCGATGGTTAGGTGCGTCTCAAAGGTTTTGCCAAATTTCATCTTTGGCTCGCACCGAACAGGCGGCGCATGCGTGTGGCGGCTCCTTGGCTGAGGCTAGCTCAGTCTTTGATTTCAGCTCAGTCTCGTCAGGCTCCACAAATTTTGACATCTCTCCCAAGTGCGTCAAGAGTTGATAAACTAAATATAACACGCAACAACAAAATGGGAAAACTAGAAACATCTAGAGCAGGCCTCGACGTTTCAGTATAGTATAATCAGCCCACATAGTTGACAATGGGAATAGTTAAAACAAAGGTAAATACAGCTAGAAAGAGAGAGGAAGGTCGCAGAAAGGTACCATAAATAATGCGTTGCACTTACTTCCTTCTCTTTGAGAGACACTGTTATACAAGTCTCCTAATCTTTCTTTAATCAATCACGTTCAGGCAAATCAGTAAGGTTCTGCTAATCAGACACATATAGTTGGCAATGAGAATAGAAAGAAAGAAGGTAAATACAGCTAGGGAAAGAAAGGTACCAGAAATAATCCGTAAGCAATGCCTTATAGGCAGGAGTCTTAGGTACTTCTCTTGAGTGACTTCCTAGTCTTGCCTTTAATCAATCACCTTCAGATTAATCCTAGTAGCTCAGTGTAATCACTCGTCAGCTAGTAATATTGTTGTTAGTCTTCTATGTGGTGACTCAGTCAGGTGAGTCTGATCTGTCTGTCTGTCGGTGATGACCCTTTTAGGTGGGGAGACCTTTGTCGAAATGCCTCATTGCGGTTCACACGCCCGCAAATTACTTTAGCAGAACGAGCGAGACGCGAGCAATTCTTCTTTTCTTCGTATTCGTCTACGGTTTGTTGTTGTTTCTTCTTTTTTGGCAAGTGACTTCCTGTCAGGGGGCAAGTGAGTCATTTGCCATGTCTACTTCCTTTTCGCTTATCCATCTCGCCCTTTCCCCCATCCCTTCTCGTATGCACTGTTTCTTCTCGGCTCGTTGACTGGGCCAAATTATCGCAGGCATCGCTGACGACGCTCAAGTCAGTCACAACATCAGTAGACAGCACAACAATAATACATACTGCAGTCAGCAGTTTCGAGGTGGGCGTGGCACTGCCCTAAACGGTGGGAAACACCCTGGTAGTGACCGTTTGGGAATCGCAGCCCAACCTAGACTTGCAGTGGAGTCAAGGGCGTCAAGGGAGGCATCTGGAACTAAGAATTATACATACTCCAAGAGGGAGAGGGGCGAGAGGGGAGAGAGTGGAAGGCAAGGAAAAAGGCAATTGTAATGAAAGGGCATGAATAACTGTATTTGTTATGGCTTATCACTTATGACGACTGCTGCATGGGGAGAAAGCAAAGTGGAGGCGGGCAAGGAACGGGGGTAAATTGAAGTTGCGCATCGGAATTCCACGCAACGTATGTGAGAGAAGAGGGGGGAAAAGCCAGAGCAAGCGAGAGGGAAACACTTGTATGGCTGCCGATGATCAGCCGCCTACGACAAAGTGCCGCTAGAAAAAACAGCTACAGGCATCACAGCAAACCACAGGGCGCTAAAAAGTTCTCAAGAATCTATTAATGTTGTTCTTGTTGTTGTTGTTGTTTCTGTTATTACTGCTGCTGTTGTTGTTGTCGCTGTTGCTGTTGGTGTCATTGGCTTGTGATCGCGTTACATGGCAGATGCAGATGCCGAGACAGAAACAGCAGAACAGAACAAAACAACGTGAAATAGCTGGAGTCGTGTATGTGGCTATGCTCGACTGGCAAATACCATAGACTACAATTTCGCTTAACTTCATTGCATTGGTATCAATCTATCGATCAATATATCAATATATCAAAGTTTCAATACACCAGTATATAAATGTATCAGAATATCAACTTATCTATTTATCAATATATCATTATATTATAATGATCGTGTAGCATCAAAATATATCAATATACAAATTTATCGATATATCAATATGTATTAATATAGTATATTAATATATCAATATATAATTATATAATTATATCAGTATATAATTATATCAATATATCAATATATCAATATATCAATATATTAATATATCAATATATCAATATATCAATATATCAATATATCAATATATCAATATATCAATATATCAATATATCAATATATCAATATATCAATATATCAATATATCAATATATCAATATATCAATATATCAATATATCAATATATCAATATATCAATATATCAATATACCAACTGTTCAATATATCAAGATTTATCAATCCCAAATCAAGCAAGTATATCAATAGGTATCAATATAATCAATATATCAATTTATCAAATATATCATATATATCAATATATCAATATATTTTTGTTGGACCCTGCCAATACGTTTCAATATATCACAACGATTAATCAATGTATCAATATTTCAATGTGACGGATCAAAAAATTAATTAACGTATGCAATCTATCAATTTTGTGACCTATATCTCTGGGTACAATATAATGGCAGTAAATCTAATATATCATTATATAGATCATAATATATCGAGATCCGATATCAATATAGTCGACTACTGGTCAATTTATCAATGTATCATCGAGTATTCCCAAGGCCGATATTAATATATCAATAAATCTATTTGCTCAAAGTATTTCCAGCTAATATATTCAATCATATTTAGATTAGGGTCAAATAGAAGCCGCCCTTCTACATCCATAACACATTCATTAGGCACAATTAAACGGGACCCCACGCGTGGCCGAGGCCCAAAAAGTCCAAACGGTTCAACGAAGACGAATCCAGTAAGATAGGGTTAGTCGCCCAGCACGTACAGTATACCCTTCGACCTATGTTCCGGTGTAGTTTAATTTGTTGAAATTCATTTACATATGTATGCTTTTGCACTTCCTTTTTGTTTTTGCGACCCGCGCTTCGCGCCCGCGTCCCTTCTTGGCTGACGGCAACGGGTGCTCATACTTTCTTAAATAACTTTTTTTTTTATTGACCGATCAGAAATTTAATTAACGTAGGCAGCCGTTAAGCTTCAACATTTTAAGTGAGCTGTTCTATCTCTTAAGCAGCGCTTAGCGAATGGCAATGAATTAAATTATGATTTTGAGGGGTGGGCGGATCACCTAACATTTGAGATAAACTTGATCCGATATCAGCTACAGGAGACTACCTGCGTGATTTGGAACTCTAGCTTTTTAATAGCTGAGATTCCTCATACAGGGACGGACGCGATTAATAGATGATCGGACAGAAGTCTGACTTGGCTCAAAGTGTTTCCAGCTAATATATTCAATCATATTTAGATTTTGGGGTCTAAAGAAGCCCGCCTCCTTCTACGCCTGTAAACACATTTGCATTAGGCACAATTAAACGGGACCCTTTTCGGGAGGCCCATAAATTCCAAACGGTTCAAACAGAAGAAGAAAATGAGAAATGAGACGAATGAGAAAATCAAACGAAGGGAGACGGGAGAGAGAAACACTTTCAGTTGTGCGTGAAGCTGGGAAAGGGCCACGCTGTGGAACCACAAGATCAAGATCTGCATCTCCATGAGGGAAACTGAAAACCGGAAGCATTTCCCTTTCACACCTAATCGCAGGAAGAATTCAATTGCCAGCAGAATCTCGAAGACGGAGACGGAAGTAAACGGCAGAGGTGAGCGGGAGGAAGCACCACATCCGACTCTGCCAATTTGGTTGAGAGAGCCACCCAGAGCAACAGCGGAGAAAGACAAAGGGAAACAGAGAAAGAGAGCCTCTCTCTAGAGAACCACGCAAAGAACCACCCAGCGCCACTTCCGTTTTTTGCAGAACAAGTGCAAATTATGGCAACAATTTTCATTGGCGGCTATCGATGTCGCCATGTTAGATTGCCTTGTGAGTGTGTGCGTGCCGCTTGTGCAACTTCCGTGCAACGCGTTGCACTTGCTCCACTTGGCAAATTGCAACAGTAGCAACACCAGTAACTGCAACAGCAGCAACAACAACAACAGCAGAGCAGTAGCGGTAACTGCAAATTACGGCATCAGCATCTGTAATTACAAATGTCAGCTTCGACTGCGTCTCCGTCTCTGGCTCCGTCTGCAACTCCCTCTCCGACTCCGCGTCGACTCGAATCGACTTGGCATGCGTAATTGGCTAATTGAAATGAACGATTGACTGATTGGAGGATTGCCACATCCGATGCAGCCAATCGAGCAACAACAACAACAGACAAACGCACTGCAGCAACAACGCGAATCTCATTAATCATTTAATTTCCCTCAGCCAGCATTGGAGGTGTCCGCTTGCCCGCCTGTCCGCTTGTCCGCCTGTCCGGGTGCCAGAGGGCTTCATACATCTCTCAAATTCCCTCATATGATTTGTATGCGTTTCCTAAGCATCTTAACGCATTATTTCAAACCCTTTCAGTGTGGTCCGACCCGCTCCGACCTGCTTTCGTGGGTGGACCACACAGGTAGGCAGTAGGTGAGAAGGGGGAAGAGCCCACATTAAGTTTTTCTTATAATCACCGAATTCACATCTAAAGAATATATACAGAAGGCGAGTCATATCCCTTTTGTCAAGGTGTATGTCAAAGAAAAAAGCTAATAATCGATTTTTGGAGAAGCTAGGCGTGGCGTCTACAATTGTAAATAGACTTTAGTAGCGTATTGTATACAGAAACCATCATGCAAAATTTGCAGTCTATAGCTTCTATAATAACTGAGATCAGTGTGTTCACACTGACAGACATACCTAAATCAAGCCCATTATTGGTGCTAACCAAGAATATATTTAAATAACATCCTCAGACAGGTTCTAACGCTACTAAGGGTATTTCACGAATCTGGAGCAACTGGCGAAAATTTTGCTTTGAAGTATCGCTAGAGGCGCCGCTTAAAGCGCAATGATCGAAGCTGGAAATTGGCGCACCTGCTGCTCGAATATCGTCATTAGCCTTATAATCCTCATCATTGCCATCATTATTATTACCGCTGCCATTACTCGCATTATTATCGTGGCGCATTATGTGAAACACGAGGAAAATACTGAAGTCGAATCATAGAATCGTCAAGTGGTCGAATTGCGCTAATACAGCAATTGCAGGGACGGGACGGGGGAGCAGGAAGTAAACATTCTTGGGTCAACAATTACACAAAAAAAGAGAGAGATAGAGGCAGAGAGGGGAATGGGGGAGAGAAGAAAGAGAATTTCAAATGCTGCCGCTTTCACCTTTTGTGCTCGACTTTCGATGGTTTTCCAAGACTAGTTTTCATTTGCCGCTGACCACGGGAAATGCAAGTAAATGGAAATGCCGTGTAAACAGCGCGAGCTAATTGAAAAGTGCCACAACAACTTCCTGCAGCTGCAACAACAAGCGGAAGTTCGAGCGCTGATTTGAATTTTGATTCGGATTTCGTTTCGGTAATTTTCTTGATTATTGTCTCTCAATTAGAATTTTTGGACTGAATTGAAGTGTGACATCAATGTAGACAAGCAGACAGCTAGAGATTAAATTCAGAACGGGAATAGCTGAGTAGACTCATGAATGTATATTGATCCAATGCAAACCAAATGAAATCCCCAGACCTGAGGGTTAGTAGATGATCAGCAAATATAATTTTTTCGCATTATATGCAATTTATAACTGTTTCCTCGGCCCTTTAACTGCAAAACGCTTTCATTAGCCATATAAAGTGAGATTGGGAGAGTTCTTTGGCTTTTACAAGCACAACGACATCTAATTAAAACATTAATTGAAAATGCGACGAGCCTAACAACAACAACACTTTCCTTTCAACGGTAGCAACACCAAACTGACCAATAAAAGTGCCTCAACAGCAGTAAAAAGTAAAAGACTCAAGACACGAACTCAAAGAGAGAGAGAGAGAGAGAGAGACATAGAAAGAGGGAGAGTGAGGAAGGGAGAGAGTGAAACGGTAACAGTTTTAAAGGTTCATTGAACAACTGTGGACAACTTTCGAATAGCCCAAACTTGGTAGAGTTGTTACCCATTACTGTTGTTGTTACTTTTGTTGGGTGCTACAATTACAACATAAAACAAGTAAAAAGAGGCGAGAGTCAAAGGTAGTTGACTACGAGATACCCAGTACCACTTTGACTAAGGCATAAATAGGTCGATATAACAAATGCAGGCTTAGAGCTCGAGCAACATGTCATTTCACATTCCCCATGTTGATTTCGACAGACTGCATATGACTCTATAATCACATATCTATATCACCCTACTATGCTGATAGTGCTGGGTATGGAAAACGTGGAAACATGTGCGCGCATCGCGCATACAAAGTGCGACAGTCCTGTCACTTTGGCCATGAAAATTGACCATAATGATGGCAATGATGAAGATTCCGATGATCATCACGACTTGCGCCTGTTTATAAACTTGTTAAACAGATATATAAATTACAGTCTGTGCCATCGAAAGACAAAAAGACAACCGAAGCAACATGTAAGAAAGCTACAGCTGAGACTGCTCGACTGTTTTATACCCCTTACCCAAATTACTGTCCAAGATTAGGCTAATAATTATACCTTGTTTAAAACTAGCACTTGTAATTCATTTCTGATTGATTTACGGGAGCGTAAGAAGGCGTGGCATAATTCTCAAACAATCTCTATCTGCGTTCAACATTAAGGCATACTGTCACTTTATTTGGTAGTCCTGGCTATTATAGTCACTGAGATCTAGGTGTTCATACAGACGAAAATGGCTGTATCAGCTCGACTGATCAAAAACACACACACTTTCTAGGGTAGGCGACCATATGCCTACTACATACAGTCAGGCTACCAACGAAAACCCTTCACCAATAGCAGCGGGTAAAAAACGAAACTAAGTGCACATGCATAAATTTACATAAATCTAGCTCGTGTGTGTGTGTGTGTGTGTGTGCCTTGATTAAACATGCATTTGTTAAATTAAGCATAGCCAGTTGGACTCAGTCTCAGTCTCAGTCTCAGATTCAGTCGGCGGATGCCCCGAAAGTCAGCGCTGAGTCAGGGCCAAGTTAGGGCCAAGACAGCCAACAGGAAGACAGTCAGAGCTTGGCACAGGAGTCTTGAGAGTTGCACGCAGAGCAATCGCAACTTGTTCCCAGGCAGCTCCCTCAGCCGTAACCGAAGCCAGCGCCTCCACTTAGTTCCCCCTGTCCCCTATTTCTATACCTTGGCCGCAGAGGGGTATTTTAGTTTATAAGGAAATGGGTAACAAGAAAGACGGCAGAACTATAGACGAATATGAATGCATTTAAAAAAAGTAAATTACTCACTACTACGTACTTCTAAGGCAGTGTACTCGTGTGCGGTGTGTGTTGTATTGGTAGTGGGTAATTGAGTAGCTGTAGATACCCTTGAGGTGATGTGCTTACTCAGCTTACTGTCCAAAAACCGCTTGCAGTTGCACTTGTTTTATGGTCATTTTTGGCAACAAGCCACGCGTGACTTGCAGCGAGTGAATCATCTCAGAGAGAAAGAGAGGGAGGCAAAGAGAGAGAGAGAGAGAGGAACTATCAAATACGGATTAGCTGTCAGCCAAGCAGAAAGTCGAACTAAATGACCGGCAACAAGTGGCCAGAAGTGGCAAGAAGCTCTGTCCCGGTCCCGGTGCCGGTCCCGGCGTCTGGTCTAGCCGTTTCTGCGGCTTATCGTGTGAACTAATCTAACCCTACTATGCCAGACGTGCAGGCCTGATACAGATGCAGCTAAATCGCAGACACAGATATGGATACACCTAAAGATACAGATGCAGATACAGATACAGATAGAGATAGACACAGATATGGATGCAGATATAAATACAGCTACACAGACGGCAACTCAAAGCTGTGAAATTATGTGCGAGTCTATAAGCATAATACACTCCACTCATTTGTCTTATTCATTCCCCTGTTTCCCCTTCTCTTCCCTCACTCCCCTCCTCTCTGCTTCCCTCTGGTCTTGCTCTGAAATTGAAGCCAAAGAAATTGCTGCAGCTACTTTATTACACCACACACAACCCCGAGAAGTTTTGTCAAGGGTCTCGCTGTCGTTGTTGCTGCTGTTCTTATTGTTATCGTTGCTGTTGTTGCTGTTGTTGTTGTTGTTGTTGCTGTTGTCGTTGCAGTTGACTGCCTTCAGTCTTGAGACGCTGGCAAAAGAAACACATTAAAAGCATATCAAGTGAAATCATCAGAGTGTTCTCAGCACTTGCCACTTGCCATTGTCGGTTGCCGGTTGCAGGTTGCCCGTTGCCGGTTGCACGTTGCTGGTTGCAACAGTCGCAGCAGTTGCTGCTGTAGTTACAACTGCAGTTGCGGCTCAGCCACAGCGGAAGCGGCAGCCCAAAACTGTTTTATACCCTAGATGATGAAGCTAGTCGCTGCTAGCGTGCAGCATACGTGCAGCATAAGGCAAATTATATACATACTTGGTTCACAAGAGGATCAACAACATGATAGAGTTGCTGCTTACGCTTACCCTCTCCCCTCTCTTACTCTCTCTGTCTCTCTCTCTCTTTCTCACTTCATCTGCAGGGTAACTGGTAGTCGCTCTGGCAAGGAACCTTGCTGAGGTCTTCAACACTTTCGTTGAGGCTCCGAATTTGTGTCATGTCAACAAACAATCAATGCCTAGAACAACAAACAGCGCACTAAAGCTGCGACTGGCAGCTGTCAGACAGTTGAAGAGAGAGAGGGCAGGGGATACGGAGCGGAGATTGGCGCGTTTCTGGTTTAAGGTTTCGGGCTTGGCACACGCTCCATCTACAGCTCCATCTCCATCTCCATCTCAATTTCCATCTGTGTCTATTTGGTGTCTGCAACTTTGCCACATTTGATTGCCATTGTTTGTTGTCGTTGTGGTTGTCGGAGTTGCTGCTGCTGTTGTTGTTGCTGTTGTTGTTGCTATGAACGACACGCCCCAAAACTTTAGTTGTTGCCACACAAAAAAAAACAACACATCACACATACGTACAACACATGCGCAATGAGTTTAATGTTAGTTTGTTTGGCCGCACCCCCAAAGGCTCTAAGTAAGCCTCCTCTCCCTCTTCCATACCCCCCCTCCCCCTCCTGCTTTCAGCCACGCCCCTGCATAGCGCTACTGAGCGTGTGCGGCACTAAGGCGCCAATTGTACGAGGTATAGTCCAACATGTTACAGTATTAACAATAAGAACGCATGGGAATCGAATCGTGATTTACCAGAACCCTGAACCAATTTTATGCCCACTTGGCTACTGTCCAGAGTCCAACTGCGACTCCATGACTCACTAGCAGATCAGGCTTGTCGATAATCGAAGTATATCGGAACAGCTCGTAAATATCCACAGACAATATAAGGCTGGGTATGGCCAGGAAGCTGGCAACTTTCACTGCGAAAGGAGCCTAAGCAGCTAACCCCTTATATGTAGTAGAGACTAGCCGATTAGCCCGAAAAGTGCCTAACCCCAAAGGAGCCTAAACAGACAACCCTGTAGTAGAACCTAATGATTGTCATAGCATTGCATACAGTCGATAAATCTGTCGATCAAGGAAAGAGACAACCTGACTTATGTGACTTTTCACTGGAAAAGGGAAAGATTATCCAAACAAAATTCTAGACAATCAGTACTAATGAAATTCCCAAGGATTTTGGGCAATTGATTGATGACACTGACGCCACTGAATGCTGAAGATAAATCATCAATCAATCGGACCACCTGCGCCAGATCCATTCTCACATCTTGTGACTATCAGATTTCAGTGATAGTTTTCTTTGTGCAGCACATCAATTTATCAACTTAGAGATTGCTAGCTTACAATGGGAAAATCAAGTGCAGTTGGGTAAGCTTATTCGGAATAGGGAAAAGTCGACCTGTGAAAACAGGTTACGGGTTATGGGTGCTTCCCCATCCCAAGAGAGAGAGAGCGAGAGAGAGAGAGAGAGAGAGAGACGTCCCATTTCTTGTAGCTGCAGACTAATTGCTGTATTAATTGGGGCCCTACTTGCAGGCCCCTCTGCCTGAGATTCTCTCGTTGGCTGGCGAAACAATCATAAATATACAAATTTATGCAACTGGGTGGCACTTTTTCTGCCTCTGCAACTTTGCCCCCCCCGCTGCCACTCCGCTGCCGTTTTGGCGCCTGCCCTTTCGCTTTCCCATGCAAATGTGCAGAGGGAGAACCTTCTTCTTCTTCTTCTGCTTCTGAACAGTGGCCCCCTTTCCAATGCGAGCCAAAGAACATGCAACCAATATTTATGACTATGCAGAAACAATTGGCTCTGTGAATACCCCCATCCCATCCCATCCCAGCCCGGCTTTGGCCTTGCCATCAGCCAAACCAGAGTAGAGCAGACCAAAGCAGAGCAGCATCAACCCGACCCCGACCCCGACTCGAACCGCGCTGCCTTAAAAGGTCTGGCAGTAGCTATGGGTCGTGGCCTGAAGCGGCGCCCACATCGCAAGCTCTGAGTCACAGAGTGCCCACAAATTGAGCAACAAATTAACACGATTCCGAACTGAAGGTTGGCCCCCAAAAACCAAAAACTATTTAAGGCCATCATCAACTCAAACACACACACACACACAGACACACAGATCAAGACAAACAAATCAGATTGTGCGAAATTAAACCAGTAAGAAACTTCTTTATAAATAGAACAAAATTGTTGTTATCAAATGAGAAAGACGGGTGTGAGATTTGCATGTACTCGTATTATCATGCCAAGTACGAGATCAACCCCAATAATAAAAACTGAATACAACCTTCACAAATAAATGAAATTCTCTTTGCTTTTCTTCATAAAAATTTGCAGATATAATCGACTTGAATTGCTGGTTCACTCAAGTTAACCTTTATCTTCTTTTGGGTGTCTTCCCCCCCAAGCACGATTAACTTTGGACTGGAACGTTTGTATAATATTTGCATTGCTGTTGGCAGTTATAACACACAGTTGTGTACGCAACTTCTTCAGGATCCCCTAATAAACTCGCCCCTTCTTGAATAATATAAACGAAAAGGAGACTCACCTGAACGGCGCAGTTGAGGAAGCAGTTGTTCTGGCCGGGTCCATTCAGCAGACCCTTTGACGGGGGCTCCAGCGTGGGCGAGGTGAGGTTGTTGGGTGCACGCAGCAGCTCCAGCAGTCGGCTGCGCTCCGCTATGCTCTGCACGGCGCCGGCGGCAAATGGCTTCGGTGGCTGCGTTGCATAGGCGTGCATGGGCGTGGCAGACGAGGCGGTAGCGGCAGAGGCAGAGGCGACAGTGCCGGGGCGGTACAGTGTCGGCGTGCTACTCATGGGCGTGCCATGGGTGGCCATTATGCAGCGGCTATTCGGGGCGACGCCTCTGGCTGGTATTCAAATCTCTCACAATGTCAAAGACGGGCTCAATTGTCTCTGCCCGGCATGGCTGCAAGAGGAAGAGGGAGAGAGAGAGAGAGAGAGGTTAGATCTATATCATGGCAACAATGGGAATATGACAAGTTAATGCGACAACAACGCCCGCACCTCCACCTCCAGCAGAATACCAACAAAAATACCAAACAAAATACCGAAAACAAAAACTTGCCGTGTTGCTGGCAATTAGCCTCGACTTCGTCGGCGTCTTATCTCAGTCTCAGTCTCAGTCTTCGTCTGTGTCTTTGTCTTTGTGTTTGGCTGAGAATTCCCGCAGCAAAAAACTAAAACCAACATAAACAACGCTCAAATTTATAAGCATAAGTCAAGCGGCTGCTGCTGCCGCTGCTGCTGCTGCTTCTTCAGCTCCATTTGTGACCCCAAAAACCGGAACACGCTGCCTGCCTCGCTCTGTGAGGAGTGAAAGTCCGCAGAACCACAAAAGATCATTGGCATGCCGAACGCGTGCAGCAAATACGCAGTATGTCGGCCAGGAGAGCAGCGGAAATCGCCAACTTTGATTATGCAACCCGGCAATGGCAAATGGAGGCAAGCTGGGTATATGGAGGCAACTCATGCACACCAGGCACACCTGCTTTAATGCAATGGGTGCATTATATACAGAAGGTATATTCATTATACATAAGAATATATTCCATCTGCAGTGAATTTCTTTATTCATCAATCTCTATACAAATTTATTGATGGACATTTATATTCAGTGCAGCTCAAGTTTTGGTTGATCTACAGGGTATCTTGTCGTTTAGCACACGCAACTATAACACGGCGACCTGTTTTAATTGCTGCGGCCCATCGACGGCTGGCAATTCATTCAAGAAATAAACAAAGCTAACTGCGTCGCTGACTGCGACGCCGACTGCGAGTGGCGAACGAAAGACTTAGACAACGAACTTGATTCTCACGCCTCGCACTATAGTGCGAGAGGGCTGGCACTGAAACATTTCAAATTGTGTGACTTCGTCTCCGAATATGTAATAGTTTTCGATTTCTTGCTGTATTCTCAGTAATCCCATAAATTATGATTCCCTGCTCACTCTCCATGCCCAGCGTGGAGCAGGGGCAGGCAGGGAGTGCGGACGGGAGTCGTGGGGGGATTTGATGCTACTACTAATTGGTAAACGTGCTAATTGCCACCTGCTAGCAAGGGCCACGAGCATTAAGCAGCAGCAAGCGAGCACCGAGCGAGCACCGAGAGCCAAAAAATTAACATAGTTTTTCAATGCATGAGTTCTCGGAGTTCTTCTTCTTCTTCGCTGGGGACGCACCTGTAGCGACCGTTGGTCGCCAATGGAGTTGTCTGTTTTGCATATTAATCGAGTTTTGTCAGTTATGATGAGGCAAGTGTGCAAAGGGGCAAAGCACAGGGGGGCAAACAGGGAGAGGAAGACGGAGACGGAGACGAAGACAGAAGAGACAGCAGAGAGACTCAAGAGTTGGAGCTGGGGCTGGCAGTGGGACTGCGGGACTGCGGCTGGTCAGGCATTTCAATTGCTGTGGCTGCGGTCAATTGTTGTTGCTGTAGCTACGAGTCTTGCGTGAAATGCAACAAATTGAGGCAATTTGAAGCTTGCAACAAGCCGTCGAACAATCAACATTCAGCGCTGTGTTCGCCTGTCAATTCGAATTTGATCTAGCATTAACTCATGCACGATCATGTCTATCCGTCTTTACTGACATATTTACACACACACACACACACACACGACGTCATGCCTGCTTGTGTCTGTGTGTAAGCGGCATCATTTCGGCAGCATGATTAACATTCTTCTGAAATTACAACTGCAGCATTAACATAAGCTTTAAATTTACGCATGTAGCTCGCGCTCTGCTCTCCAGCCTCTCCAGTTCCAGCTCCGGCTTCGTCTCCGACTCCGGCTCGCTCGACTCCGTCTCCAGCTTCATCACACGCAATGCCAATGGCGGCTCGACAAACTTGTTGTTGCCTCAGCCTCTGCCTCCAGCTCAGCTTTCTTTTCGAATCATTTGTGGCGTGAGAAAGCCGCCACCCCAAAATATCAATCATAGCATTGACAGTGCTCGTTTTCGAATATGTTATAAGTCCGGCACTTTGAAATACTCCGCATATCAAGTTGATACACACTGAAAGCTTTTGCTTTATCAGTTCATATGCTAAAGTGGGCAAACCCAAAGAATTTACATATTTAATTTCCAAAATTGACAGACAGTCAGCTGATTCACTCGATGTAACTTGGAGATGATTCGTAATTGTGATCAAAATATATGAAATTATAGTAGTATACATAGGTACTTGAAGTAGTATAACATTCAAAGTACAGTTTGAATAAGTTCGAAGTTCATCTTCTGCCTGCTTCAATTATTGTCATCGACAATCGACAGTTGTTCTCGTTGATCTTTGGTAATGACAGCATAAATTGAATTGGTTTCTTTGTGTTTTTATAATGGGAGCAAGACTTATTCTTCTTTATTTCATGTCCCTTCCCTGTGCACCTCTCTACCTTACTACCTTGGTCAGTCTCTCGAGGCCACACACAGACTGACAGTCGGGTCTGAGATTGCGTTGCTCATCAACTGGGCAGAAGTCACGCAACGAATTTGCGACAATTACATAAGACTAATGAACATTCTGCGACAACAACAACAGCAACAACAACAGACCACAACAGAAGAAAGAAGAATAACAATGGGAAAGACAAAGCCTCCTCCTCGGCAATTGACCAAATGGTTACTCGGTTATTAAGTTGTTGTTGTGATTATTGTTGTTGTTGTTGAGGTTGTTGTTGGCTTTGCTTTTCCATTTCGATGCTGGCGCCAGCATATCCATTAGCCCAGATGAATGCGTGTGTGTCTGTGTGTGTGTGAGAGCGAGACAGCTGCTGGAAAACGTGACATAATGCAAGCTTAGGTCCGATTCTGTAGCCACCCGATGATAATGTATGCAGACAGAGACAGAGACAGGGAGAGAGAGGGGGAGATAAACTCAGAAGCACTCACAGCACCCTCGTTATTCATTATGCAAATGAACGTATGTATGAGTGTACAACAGGTACGATGAGACGACCAGAACTCTTGGCAATCGATAGCGATAAGTTGCACATCGCAAAAAGCTATCGATATGCAAGAAATACAACTTGGCATCCCAGTTTTCTAATTGTTTGGGTTTCAGAAAATTTAAATGGATTGTGAAAGAACTACCTTTCGATTAATGCCATCAATATGGAGTAAGATCTATTGATATATCGTTATTGATATGTAGGATATGGAACTTTGCACATATTATAATTGTTTCTTCCTGGGAGAAATTTGAATGACTTGCACTGAAGAACAACATCGATTAATAGTTATCGATATGTATTACAATATATCGATATATGGTTGCCGATATGTAAGAATGACACTCGCACATCCGAGAGAAATTTGAATGACTTGCACTGAAGAACAACATCGATTAATGATCGATATGTATTATAATATATCGATATATGGTTGTCGATATATAGGAAATAACACTCTGACTTGCACTGAAGAACAACACAGATTAATAACGATCGATATGTATTACAATATATCGATATATGGTTGTCGATATGTAGGAAATGACACACTGCAGCTACTCTAATTGTTTTCTCCCGAGAGAAATTTGAATGACTTGCACTGAAGAACAACATCGATTAATAATTATCGATATTGAATGCTTATAACTAATTACCCTCACCACAACTGGAGAATGAGTTCCACTTATAGCATAAATAGCATCGCATTCCATTCCGACTTTCTTCGGGCAGCCCTGCTTGGGTCTTCTAGGGTATACACGCATCTGATGACTGCATGACTAACAATTACAATGGCTCAATCAGTCGCAAAGCTAGTCCCGGTTTCCCACTCCCCTCCCCTCCTCCACCACACTGCACTCCCCATGCCTCCTGGCACCTGAATTGCTCTCGGAAACTATGCCAAGAATGTTGAGCACCTGTTGGCATCGTTTCTGTTGCTGTTGCTGTTGCAACGGCATCGGCATCGAACGAGTTGCTCGCAGCCACAGCAGCAACTGTAGCAACTGCAGCAACTACAACAACGTTGTTGGCGACCCTGAAATCAATGCAATTCTCGTATCTCCTCTCTCTCTCTCTCTCTCTTTTTCTCTCTTTCGCTGTCTCTTTCTGCAGTGTGCGGCATGTGCTTTGTTTATCGCAATGAAACGTTTGAACGTGGTGAGCTAAGTCGACCGATAGCGCCGACAACGTTTCGGATTGGATTGGAGAACCGTGCAGAGCAATTGACCAGCTGTTGTTGCTGCTGTGCTTCTTCCACGTCCACGTCCACTTCCACTTCCTCCACTTCATCTTCATCATCATCTTCATGTATGGTGTGCATCCAATTGTTGCCCACGTGCTGCGACCCTCTCTAACCGTAGCTCTAACTCAGCTTAATTTGACAATTTAACGGCCTGCACTGCGAACGGGGGCGCAGCCCACGCGCCTCTATTGGAAGCTCCACGCCCACGCCCACGCCCCACACTGTGGCGAATCGAAGAAACCATTGAAGATGCGCGGTCCGAAGTAGTTCTTAGATTCTACACTTTACAGTTTGTCGAGCACAGCTCATGATTCTGTTTGCGATATCTCTAAAAAGTCGAGTTCATTCCTGAGATAGTGGAGAGAGACTCGAGAGTGGCACGAGAGAGCTGGCCATGCCGGCAGGCAGAGAGGAGAGGAGATTTCTCTGTAAGCGCATTCCTGCACAGCGTCGTGAAGGCGCTGAAATCAATTTGGCACTACTGATGGCGCGTCTAATGCGGGTAAGTGGACAATACAGCCAGACAAACAGCCTGTGTCTCCACTCTCCACTCTCCAGTCTTCATTCTCTCCATTCTACAGGCTGCAAGTTGAGGCCTGTGCCTGCCTGATTGATTAGCTGCGCATGCGTCCGTCGCGACGTCTAATTGCAACTACAACTGCAGAAGATGCCAGCAGGCAAACTGAGTTGACTCTGATGGACTGTAGCATACCCTGTAGCAGAGTATAGACTAGCTTCGCATACCCTCTTGAAGGTCGCAATAACACAACGACAACGATCAAGCAAAATGGGCGTCTTTGTTCGGGAAATTAAACGCGAAAGCGCAGCAATAACAACAACAATAAAGGCCGCCATGGGGGAGGGGGAAGGAGGTGGAAGGGAGAAGAAGGGAGAACGACCGCAAAATCGAGAACTTGCAGACAATGGCCGATTGTGACTGACAGACAGAATAATTTATAGTTTCGCGACTCGTCTCCAGTTCAAAGACAGCTCCGCGCTGAGGTCCGAGGAAAACTCACAGCGCCAATCAAATGGAAAACTCAGAGCACATCATGGTGTGTGGCCAACCGCAGCAGCAGCAGCTGTCATAACGGTCCAAATGGCCTACCCAACTGTCCAGCCAGACTCCCCCCAGTGTGCCTCCCCCCCTCCCACGAGTGCCCCAAGCTGACAGAGCTGCTCATCTGGCGACCTCCGCCTTCGTGGTATGCAAATTGCTCGCTAGCTGTCGGAACAAGGCTTCATCAGAGAGTGAGCTGGGTGAGATCGGGAATCGACAGCATCGATGGCACCTCTAGCGCCTATCGCGGTCATTCGCAACACCTCGGAGCAGATAATTATGGCCAAAACTATAAATCAGCCCGGCTTATGCATCCCAAACAAGCTGCCAGACACGCACTTAAGATACTTTAGTTACGGCCGTAGAGATAGCTTGCGATACAGATAGAGATACAGATAGAGATACATATATAGATATGGCTACAGCTACAGTCAGTGATATCAAGATACTTTATGCTTGTGGGCGTTTTATGTTAATTTTACGCATAATCAAAATTTTGTTCAATTCTTTTTGGCAGCAAATCAAAAGCTACAACCCGAACCGATCCACAGTCGAAACGAGCCTGAGATACATTCCACCCATAAATAAAACTTCAGACACAACACACATACACACACACAGATAGACATATACACACACACAGACAGACAGACAGACAGACAGATACACAGACAATCACAAGCACGATTACAAATTCTGGCTTTTGTTTCTTGGCTTGTTTGTGGCTTTTAGCCACGTGCTGTCGCTGTAGCTGGCCAACGTTTTTAGGCTTTTATGGAAATTAACATTTTTTAATGGGTTTCTCTCTTTTTTCCCTCTCTCTCTCTCTCTCTCTCTCCTATCTTGTTCAGTCTCTTGTACAATTTCGAAAGCACTCATCCAGCAAACAGAAATACTAGAAACACTATACAGTCGTATGTTTGTATTATATAGCTAAAGTTGTTATCAAAATAATCGGAGACCTAGGGTAATATAGTAATAATGCAATAATAGGTTGTGTTGATGGCATTACATTGTTTTTAATTCATTTGTTTTCTTATATGTTAGAATAAGTAACAACGAAATTATTACCACAAAGTCCCCACTTAATGGTCCCCACTTGTCTCGTAGGTAGCTATGCTCTAAAAACACACAAGGAACGAGAGAAATACATACTATGTGTAGATATTTATTAGCACATCTTTTATTTTGATACTGACTGTATATACAGATATATAGAAATGTATACAGGTGATATAGAAATGTGAGTCAGTTTATTATTATCCAAGAGTATGTTCGCTTCGACATTCTATAGAAACCGATCTGCAGTCCAAACCGCAGCTTATTAATTGCTGCCTCTCTACATATGTTACACACATACATACACACATATGTATGTACATATGTATTGGTTACACACAAATGTGCATTTGGTTGCACGGTCGAAATTCGTTAATCATCAACGTAATTTGGTGGCATGAGTCGGCTGCATATCGAAATCAACTTGAGAGTTGCGTGCAGCATCGTGGCATGGAACGAACAATGCACACACTCAGAGAGAGAGAGAGAGTGAGAGAGAGAGATATATCTGAAAAGGCATTTAACGGATATTATACAAGTAACAGGTGGCTGCAGATAGACAAAGCCAGGGGGGAGGGGAGGAAATTAGGCAATGGCCAATGGCATCGGAAACTGAGCTGAAGTGAACTGAAAGCTGCATGCAGGAATTTGTTTGAGGAATGTGGCCAGAAGAAGCCGAATAAACGCTTTGATCGAGACTCCCAACTCGAAAGCAATTAACGAATACAGCGGGATGAGGGAAGGGGGATGGGGGGTACAGTAATTGGAAGCTATGTGCAGAAATTGCCGCTGCGTTTTCAACATAATGAACAACAATCAGAACTGGACAGAGAGAGAGATTAAGCAATTGAAATGTAGAAAATTGAAAGAAGAAAAGGGAGGGAAATCATGTCATACTATGGATGGTTTAAGAATTCTTCCTCCCCTTGAAATTGCCTGAGAATTCTACAACCCCAATGCACAAACTGCGCTTCCAATTCCTATAATTCTCTCATCTTAGGGTTGCCACAATTTCGATTGGTGGAAAATTGTGATTTGTGAGAAATTTAACACTCAAGAGCCTCTGATTGGGAAAGGGATTGTGGGAGTACAGAGAGTGGAAGAGTGGGAGAGAGGGAGAGTCAAGTGGCAGGAGTTAAGAGAATAATGCTCCCTACTCGCGTATCTCAATCAATCAATCTTCAATTTAAAATCGATTAACAGCAGCGTAAAAGGAAAAGGGAAACAAAAACACTACAAAAAGGTTGCAGGGATTGCTCGACATGCTGATACTCTGCACAGTTCTTAAAGGAACTCTCTCTAGTCCCCTCTGTATCCCACTCGAGATCGTCATACAACTCGTGCAACACTCGAAGCGATGTATCCGCCTGCTAAAACTACTGCTTGCATACCCCCTTTCAGTATTATACTCAGAGGCTGCAGGGTATGAGAGATGAACACTAAACCGAACTGCATGCCAGCTACAGCTACAGCTACAGCTCCAGTTCGGGTCGGAACTGCCCACTCGGGTGTCTTAGTTGAGATGTTGTTGAAGTCTTAACGCCCCAAGTGCTGACCGAGCACGAAAAAGACACGCAACACCAGAGATCAGCAAGCGAAACATATAATTACACAAGGGGGCAACACGATAATGATAATTGCCGAGCTGACGATGCTCATGATGATCACGATGATGACGATGATGCTCGTCATGAGTTCTTCTCTGTGTTGTTTCTCTCTTCTCCGCTCTCTTACTCTCTACTCCACACACAACGGAATTTGACACCCACCGCAACGTGTGCAAAAAATAGACAATGCCATGGGGAAGTTCCATCAATAGGAAATAAAAAAATATCAAAATAGATCAGAACACACCTTGGGCTCGTCCGGGAATTGAACCCGGGACCTCTCGCACCCGAAGCGAGAATCATACCTCTAGACCAACGAGCCGTGTTGATCGCGCTCGGAAATTTACCCAATACAAACAGCGGCAACAACAAAATCCAGTCTTCCAATCTGTTCCCAGTGTTATCGCTTTGATTCTCTTTATCGACTTGCCCCCTTGGCAACCCCAGCTGCCCCTTCTTGTTGCTACTGCTGTTGTTCATGTGTGCTATTAGTCAGAAACCACCACTGACCCGAACTAAAGAAGCGACTCTATAAACACACACGAGTATGCACAGTATATATTTGTATGCGTGAGTGTGCGTGTGTGTGTGTGTGCAGCATAGTCAAAGATCTGCTCATTGTTTACACTGCGCGCTGCAAGCATCACGCCCGACTGCCAAAACTATAAAAGCAAAACGAATGCCAGAGCCACGACGAAGTGCAGATGCTCTACTTACATTTGGAGAGTGAGTCTTCTTTTTCTGTATGTTATATATATATATATATATTTATATATATATAAATTATATTTATTTTGTAATGTAAACTAAAAGCAATCAGATGAGAAGAGTGCACAGTTTGATAGAGGAATAGTAGAATGGGGAATGGCATACTTCAGACAGTTCAGAAAACAAATGAACCATAATAATATATTATAAATGTGTATATATTATAAATGTGTCTGTAAAATGTCTGTAACCTATACATATACCATATGTACGATATATATAATATATATTATTTAGTTGCAGTCTTGAATGGAAAGAGTGTATGCAAAGAGTGCGTTATATCGCGGGCAGCACGTGCCATGGCCGATCTATTAGATTTCTTGGTTGTAGTAGAACAACAGCAGCCGGGGGCGGGGGCAGAGGCAGAAGGGGTAGCGGGGGCAGAAGCAGCTCCAACATGAACTGATTTTGGTTGCAGTTTAATTTTGTTACAATTTTTATTTGAAATTTCATTGGAAACAAAGCTGAACAGGCAAAAGGGGAGGGGAATAGGGGCGTGGTGGTACCTTATAGTTGGGGGCGTAGCAGCTACACTCGCTGCTTCAATTGCTGCTGCTGCTGGAGCTGAAGCTATTTATGCACTTGATGGGCCGCGTCTTCTGCTTCCTCTTCCTCATCCTCCACAGCCTCAGCCTCGATTGCTGACTGCTGCGCTCGTCTAGTTCTTGTTATTGTTGTTGTAGCATTTTTATCGTAATTTACAGTCCATTTGTAGGGCAGTTCTCTCTGCTCTGCAATGCAATCGGGCATGTGTAGCGTAGCACCCCCAACAGTGCCTGGAGAGGGAGTGGGAGTGTGGGAGTGGGAGCTACTTGAGGCTATCCAACTATTTATTACTACGCCATACAACTAAGTATGCACTGCAGTGAGTTGCCAGCATTTCTCTCTGGCTTCATTTCTCTCTACCTCATTTAGCATTCTTCTCTTTATGCATATCAAATATTCCGGATGTTTCACGCACATGTATTCTGCCAATATTCCTACAGAAGTCTCCTCTGTTTCGCTATAGATCTTCAGCATTGTTTCCTTTAGGTACAGGTACAGGAACATCTATTAATAAGTTTACATTTCCTTTGCTTTTTAGCTGCTTCATATTCAATTTTGATCATTAATTCTTCACCTTCTCCCCTTCACTCCCCGCCATCCACTTCTCTTTCTAAACAATAGGTCAACGTCTTTTCAACGAGTCTCACGCAATTTGCGCTGAACAATCGCTGAATTAACATACCATACACGCACTGTACTCTCAGCGCCCAGTGACTGCTCCAATTCAGCAATGAGCCAACACACAACAACAGCGCAGCAAAAGCAACAACAATGACAACACTTAAGTACGTAAATGCAAGAGTAGTAAGTTAATAGAGCACCCTCCCTTACCTCACCCTTACCCTGCGCCGTAATTATGAAAAGTAACCGAATGAAGATGAATATGAAATGAAATATTTTAGGGAAGGTTGTTTCGAAACAGGCTAAAATGAGCAATAAATGACATTTACCAATACTAGTCCGGATTTTATTTGGAATCCCTAAATTGCAGAGATATGTTAAGGTGATTCAAGCCAGCAAAAGTCTTAAAAACTCGACTCGAGCTCAAAAGTCAACAATGTTAGGTACAATAGAAGAAATATGTTACTCTACCCCATTACTAATAATAATAATAATAATATATGTTATTACCCACATCATCTGAGGATCTGAAGATCTGAAAACATTTACATAAATATTGAAAATCTTTAAAATAGACGCAGACGCAGACACAGGTGAATTTGATTGCTCCTTTGATATCTTGGGAGGTGCTTGGACATGTGAAAGTTGCACTGGTTACTGGTTCGCAATTATAAATGCGCTGCCCCTTTCCCCGCCTCCCTCCACACAACCCACAGCCGCACACAGTCTTCCCTGGCTTGTTGCGACACACATGAGCCTGAGCCGCAAGAGAGTAATTAACAATCTTTTGGCGCGGCTGCATTTAACGGCAGTTTCACACTCCAAGCAGACCTCATCGATTACCGGCGATGTGGCGATGCCACAGAGAGCGAGGGGGGGAGGCAGAGGCAGAGACTGAGGTAGACTGGCTTGCAATAGGTTGCTGCAGTTAGCTGCCCCTTGTGGCAGGTGAAAATCGATGCAGTCGAGCTGCGTTGAGTGCGTAAATTTTACGCAATTGGGGACAACAAATTACACGCAACGCAACGCAGCGAGGGATGCGGCGGGCTGGGGCTGAGACTGCGGCTGGGGCGAGGCCAAGGGGCGGCACTGTGGGCCAGCCCGTGTCTGGGAAAGAGCCTCAAATTGAGGTTATGAGACGCCGTCCCCAGTCCGCAGTCCTTTGTCCGCCATCCAACGCCTCTGTCTCAGTCTCTGTCGCTGTCTCTGTCTCTGAATGGGGCTCTAAATCGGGCTCTGGCTTTGGCTGTGGCTCGGGTCCGTTTGCCCAACTAGTCTTGTTCGATTATGCAAATGCAACGAATTTCACTCGAGCAACGCATCTAATCGAGAGAAGCTGAAGCCATATAAAGAGAAACATTCCATTCAAATCCAAAAACAAACTAAAACTGCTCCAGTTTGCCCAGCAGACTGATGGCACTCGAGATACCTCCTGTGTTAAAGATCTTTACTTGTGAATTGTGTAGTGTTTATAACAAATAGTAGTAGTAATATATTAGTAGTAGTAGTAGTAGTAGTAGTAGTTGTAGTAGTAGTAAGTATAGTAGTAGTATTAGTATTAGTAGTAGTAGTATTAGTATTATTAGTAGTAGTAGTAGTAGTAGTAGTAGTAGTAGTAGTGTAAAAGTAGTAATAGTAGTAGTAGTTTAGTAGTAGTAATAGTAGTAGTAGTATTAGTAGTAGTAATAGTAGTAGTAGTAGTAGTAGTAGTATAGTAGTAGTAATAGTAGTAGTAGTTGTAGTTGTATAGAGTTGTAGTTGTAGTAGTAGTAGTAGTTGTAATAGTAGTAGTATAGTAGTAGTAGTATGTAAAAGTAGTAGTAGTATTAGTAGTAGTATAGTAGTAGTAGTAGTAGTAGTAGTTAGTAGTTGTAATTGAGTAGTAGTAGTAGTAGTAGTTGTAGTAGTAGTGTTGGTTCAGTCTAGGAGCTCTCAGCTTTGTTACATCAATATCTTTTAAAAATCCAGCAAAAGTCTAGTTGTTAATTAGTTGGCAACCTTATTGCAATCATGCTCGCTCTGCACTGCTCTGGCTGCTGGGTATGCGAAAACTAAAGCAGACGAAACTGATCTGATCTGATCTGATTTGATCGTGAAAAAACTGTCGACGCTGACGTTGACGACGCACGACGCACGAGTCTCGTCTCTTGTCTCGTCTCTTGTCTCGTCTCTTGTCTCGTCTGTCGTCTTGTCTTGGTCGTCTTACAGTGACTGCCAAATGCACGTGCAAGTGTATCGGGAGATATGTATCTTTATGTTCGGATTGTAGTACTATATCAAACATGGTACTACAGCAACAGCAACAACAACACAATGAACAGTGACAACAATAACAAGACGAAGAACAGCCATAAAAGCAACATAGGCACGCAACTTTTTTTTGCTTTAGTCGTTTTTTAGTCGTTGTTGTTGTTGTTTTTCTTATTTTTTGGCAGCCAGCAACAATTGCCCCGTCGTCAAGAGTTGATGACCCCGAAACCCCAAAGAAGACGCAGAAGCCGCATCAACGACGACTCCAAAACAACAACAACAACAACACGACAAACATCATTACAACAGTTTTGCCAAAAGTGTAAGCACAACAACAACAACAATAACAAAATGGCCGTCAAATGATTACGAGGCCGTGAATCGAATGTTTGATTGTGATAATCATAGAGTGTAGTAGAACTCAGAGAAGCAGAGCCAAGTCTAGAGTCTAAGACAAGATCGATAGATCGATTTGCCCAATAACCATAATTAGGTATTGAGTACGACGCCTCGCACTTTCCTTAGAAGGCAAGAAAAGAGAGAGACGAAGAGAGAGAGAGGGGTGTGAAGAAGAGTTCCCGTACCCTCATTTGGGCCTATCGTTCCAAGTGAATGCTATACTTATGTTACAGTGATTCCATTTTAAAGAAATAAATGACAGCATATTATATACATTCAACAAGGCAAGTCTGTTTTATCTGATAACAAACTGACAATTATACGATATATCTGTCCGATCAGGCTCGTTCCGACATATATAGACATGTATGGCAAGTTGCATCAAACTAACTCTATAGCTAAGACGAACAGAGGTACATTCATAGGTAATACTCCTGTTGATACTGATCACGAAAATATGAACTCAATGGAGTCTCTCTCCCGTGCAACTAGTACGTATTTTGGCTGCATTGGGGGTTCCACAACATATGCAATATATTTCTGTAGAATATATACTATACTATAGTATGTATGTACATATGTATATGTTATGTATGAAGTATATTTCGTAGGATATGCATGTACTATATAGCATGTTTGTATGGTTTATACATATGTATGTATGTATGTATGTTTGTATCATCAACAAAGAAATGCAAATCAATAGTTGGGCCAACTACATGTTTGTGTTAAATGTGTGTGTGTGAATGCGAATACTTAATTTAATACGTATACCATACGTACACCATACACCACACACACCATACACCATATACCGTATATCGTAAAGCGTTATTCGTGCCTGGCAACATTAAAGTCAAACTGAGCGATGCGATGCAACTGAATCCTTTTAGTTCCAACTTCCCTTTTAGCAAGTTTAAATTGAATTTTTACCCCACTTATCTGCTGCAAGAGATATATGCATACACACACACACACACAGACACACACACACATGCATATAGAATATGCGCCCTTTCTGGATTCCCCCATAGAATACTCACCTTTACAGGCGCAACAGTTGTGGTTGCATTTAGTTAGGGTCCCAACAAGGTTGGCCAGGCCGGAAGCTTTGCCTGTCCGCAGGATACGATGAGGAAGGGGGTTAAAAGTTTATGCGACCCCCTCCCCGCAAGCTGACACTGCTTTGCACACACGTACACACACACACAAACACACGT
Organism: Zaprionus nigranus; assembly: GCA_018903425.1. Classification (NCBI taxonomy): domain Eukaryota; kingdom Metazoa; phylum Arthropoda; class Insecta; order Diptera; family Drosophilidae; genus Zaprionus; species Zaprionus nigranus. The sequence continues at coordinate 347,201 of JAEIGD010000045.1, read as the reverse complement.
ATGCACGCACTCACCGCAAGCACGGCAGAGAGAGCAAGTGAGTGAGGGAGAGAGATAGAGAGGGGGAGACAGACGCGGCGACAATATCGCAATTTTGTATATTGCAGAGATTTGCCGAAGATTTTTGCTTTGGTTTTTGGTTTTGCTGGCAATGTTAAGGTGAATTATTATTTTTCACACGCTTTCACTTGGAACATACACCGAAAAAAACATAAACAACTTTAGTTGCATTTGTTGTTGTTGTCGTATTTTATAGTCGAGAGCGTTTTAGCGCATTTAACTGTTTGACTGCTGCATTGACGAACTCCAACAAAAACAAACAAAAACGTGTCGCGAAAGAAAAGCCACAAACAAATACACAATACAAATACAAATACAATTACAGTTGCGCGAGAATCAAAACAAACGAGGCAAAGTCAAGGCGGAGAACGGCCGTCGATCCGCTCGTACCAGATGCGATACAACAACTGTTTCTGTGGCTCAAGCACAAGTGGAAAGCACCAGCAGCAGCAACAGCTCGCAGAGAGGGACACATGTTGCGCTCTTCGATAAATAAAAGTGTTAGCACAAAAGCAACGCTGCCTATCGACAAGTGCGTGAGAGCGCCAATATTCAAAACCGGCGAAGCGAGCATAGCCACACCTGCGAGTGAGAGTGAGAAAGAAATGATTAGAGGGCAGTGTTGTATTGTGTAATCGATTGTAGACTTTTTGAATGTTTGAATTAAGTTGGTATTGTTGCCGCAAGAGCGCGCTGCTAATATATGTCTGCTTGTATTTTCCCAATGGAGGGCGCTGTCACTGCAAATTGGCGCTTTGCTGAGGTGAGAAAAATGTTAACTAAAGCAAAATACAAGTGCGATCGTAAAGTAAACTACGTAACGATGCTATAAAGCGGCAACAATACGATCTCGTTTAATTTACGATACACTTATTTAGTGCGTCCCAGTATCACCAGAAAGCGGCCACGTTTGTCTGCCCCAAAATAAAACGATCTCAATATAATTATCATTGTATATATTATCAGTACTTTAAATTATCGCTAGGCAGCGCTGACGGACAGGAGACAAGGGCGCTTTGTTGCTGCGTACCAAGTGTGTAACTAAACAAAACGATCTTAATACATGCTTACGATACATATATTTAGTGCATAAAAGTACCGCTAGATGACGCTCAAGGATTAGACAGCCAGTGTGGCCACTCCTGAATCTCGTTATACAGGGTGAGGCCAGGACTCAAAGTGCTGCTCACCTGCGAGGCTGCAATCAGGCTGTAATCCTCGCTCAAGTCACCCTGTGACACGCCACAGGCCAGAAGCTTCTTGCATGCCGTCAGCGCAGCCTCCGTAGGCAGCTTATCTGCACGACAGAGAGAGAGAGAGAGGGAGATAACAAACAGGGGAACAGAGAGAGATGCACGATGCTACTTACCCACGTAGTTGCCTATGAAGGCGATGCCTGTGCTGTTCCGATTGTAGCCGTAAGTGTGAGCGCCTGCAATGCCCCACCCTGTGCCCTCGTACACCACGCCATCATCGCCAATGAGGAAGCTAGTGAGAGAGTGAGAGAGGGAGAGGGGAGAGTAAGGGAGATAGCTGACAAGTGATAAGTGGCGCGGGGACTCACTTGTAGCCGATGTCGAAGTAGTCCAGCTGGGTCTGGTGATAGCTCTGCATGTTCTGCAATATGTCGCCGCACTGCACCAGCCCAGAGCAGCTGCCCGTGACCGTGTGGTGGATCACCACGAAGCGCACAGGGCGCACTTGGTAATGAGGCCCAGTGCCGGCTTGCCGCCCCATTGCCGCTTCAGCTTCATCTGCGGGCACTCCTGCTCCGACGAGGAGGAGGCCTTCTTCCGGCCACGCCCAGCCTCACTGACGGAAGCCGCGAGGACAACAACAACAACAATGGCCAGCAACAGCTGACGACGGCACATCTTGACTTGGATGAGCTGTTCCTGCGGTTCCTCTGGTTAGGTGCTTCTCTGTGCGCGCTCTGCTCCGCTCTACGCTGTGTGTGCTCTGCGCTTGCTGCGGGCTCCGCTTATCACGGCAAGCGACTTTAGACGCGACTTTATACGCGACGCGCGTCTCAAGTGACGCAATTGGTCCCACGGCAAAGGAGGTGTGTCTGGGGGAGGGTGTGAAACAAGTTTTAATCTCGTCGCTGCTCTAACGCGTGCCCCCTTCCTCATACGGGGTATGTGCACTTGGTGGCGAATCGTATAACGACTGAAGAGCCACAGTGGAACCTAGTCACAAAATATATAATACAAACTTATTATAATAATAATAAAATATGGAACATATAGAAAATAATTAAATGAAACACTTTTAAAACGTTTCGTTATAATTTTATAAAAATAATAATATTGGTAAATAAATTGATCTACTGTATGATTTAATATAATATTCATATATCAAAACGACGTGCCACAAGATGCATATTACAATAACTCAGCTTAAATGTACAACTGTAGAATTAAGTGAAATATATAAATAAAATATTATTCGTTACTCAATTGCACATATATTATTTGTATATCATTAAATATTGATACTTTGTATATAATACATTATTATAAGATATTTTCATATTATCTTTACAATTCCATCCCAGTGTAGAAAGAGTATACAGCAGGCAGTCCGGAATAGCCCACACAGATAAGGCCCGTGTTCATATAATGTATCTCTCTGTTTTCATTTCAATTTTATTAGTGCCTCAGCTGGGAGTCCCAATTCATGAGGAGATGGAGATCAAAGAATGTATTGAATCATCGCAAACAAACAAGAACATAAAGCACGCTCTTCCCATCTCACTCTCTCTCTCTCGCTCACGTTCTCTCTCACGCTCTCTATCTAGCGTTAACTGGTTTGATTTCGTTTACTCATTAAGTCTATTAACTAATACTTGATGCAGTTAAATAATCGTATATCATACGATTAACTTATAATATTTCGTGTAGTATATTTCGTTTTGTGTGTATGTATTCTTGAAGAATTGTGTGTGCATCTGAGAGTGAATAATGATTCGTGTTCGGAAAACAATTAATCAAACTGAATAAGGAAGAATTGTTCCCTTTATTATCAGGTGTATAGTATGTACCTCTTTGTCAATCGATAATATGTATAAGAGGCATATATAAATGATATATATTCCTGTTCAATTTTTATATCTGAGTCAAAAGTGCCGTTTATTGTCGGTATGAACACCTTGAACTCATAGACTATAACAGCTACGACTGTCAAATTGAATTATATGCATTATTATTGCACGCAGAATTGTTTAAGCATGTTGCCACGCCCACTTGCGCCTTCTGAAAGCAATATAAGCAGTAATTTTACTGCCAGCATGCTCCTTTTTGATGTGCATAATGACTATCACTATTCAAATGATTTCTACAACGGATAGTTACAAACAGATAATAAATATAGAAGTTAGCCAGCAAATAATTGTAGTGGACGCCTGTAAGTATGCAAATGTATTTCTTCTTACTTGTCTCATCGTATTGAGGCTCCACTGTGGCGTCGCCATTGCAAGATCCGGCACATAAAGTGAGCGCGTGCCCCGCCGGCGTAGCCCGTGGCAACTGGCGCACGAGAGAGAGGCGGCTCCTGCGCAGCACCTGTGCGAGAGGCGGCTCACCCTGTATACAGGGTGCTAGCGCGCGAGCGATTAGACGCTTCGCTGGCTCCGTCAAATTGGCAAGGGGCGGGGCGGGGCAGCAGGTGGCGCAAGGGGTAGGGCAGGGGAGGGCGCAGGGCACATGTTCGATTATGGCCAAAAAGCGACCGAGCAGAACCGAACCGAGCCGGAGTCGGAGTCGCAGTCGGAGCCGGAGAGCAGATACAGTTTAATGAAGAGGGCAAGGGGCAGCGGGAGGGGGTAAGGGGCAAGTGGTAAGGGTGAAGGGTGCGGAGGGTGCGGGGAGGTCATCGATAGTTGTGTTGTGCTTGACTGAGTGCGCAGGGGTAATGAGAGGCAAGTTTGCCTCGCGCGCGCTCAAGGAACTCTTGGCGACGTCGACGCTGCGACGCTGGCAGCGACGTCGACTGAGGCAGAGCAGCGTGTCAGCGACTGTCAGGCTCAGTGAGGCAAGCGAGCACACCAGGCTCGACATTCCGTGGCCAGTCGCAGCGCGAGACGGAATCCCACGCGGAGTTTACCCACGTTCACGTTCTCGTTCACGTTCTCGTCTCGCTCCTCTCTCCTCCTCTCTCTCTCTCTCTCTCTGCTCCTGCTCCTCTTCCTTTTTTTGTTTGTTCTGTGTGCGCCACGTGAAAAGTCGCCGTGAAAATCGAATCGAAATCGAAATCGAACCAAAGTGCTGCAGAGGAGCTGCGCGCAGTTCAATTCCTGATCCCAGATCCCAGATCCCAGATCCTCAATATGATTGTCAATATGCCCACTAACGGCGCCGGCAGCAGTGCCCCAGTGCCCCATCCGCCATCAGCCAGTCCTAGTGCCACCCACAACAACAACAACAACAACAACAGTTCGCTGCACTCGCCCTGCGAATTCAACTTCCTGAAGCGCAAGTTCGAGTCTCCTCAGGTGCAGCAGCAGTAGCAGGTGGAGCAGCCTCAACTCTACGAGCAACTGGCAACGAATCCCTGGAAGAAGCGCCACCTGGACTACGATGTGGCCAGCACTGGAGGCGACATGTGCTTCCAGCTGCAGCTGGACACCAGTGGACACCACACGGCCACCAACAACACATCCACCTCCTCCTCCTCGGTTGGAGTCGGAGTCGGTGCCTCCTTCATCAACGATCTGTTCGCCTACGACAGCAGCCTGCTGGTGCCTGCCGCCTCCTACTGTGCTCCGCCCACAGCGCCACTGGAGGCCGACACCGGTGGCTGGCAGACTGGAGAGCTGCTGGAGCTGGATCATCGCTACAACTCGGGCCTGCAGACAGAGATATCGCAGCTGAACGCGACGCTGCCACCGCCACCTCCACCGCCGCCGCCGCCCCCGTCGGCTCCGACTGCGTCCGCACAGCAGGAGCAGCGTCAGAGTCAGAGTCAGAGTCAGAGCTTCCTGGTGCCGATTCCTCAAAAGCACGCACATCCCTCCCAGCAACGGCCTGCGGGGCTTGTCGCCTGCAGCAGACGCAGCTCGCCGACGGTGGAGACGGAGCCCGACTTCGAGGACAAGAATCTCTCGTGGCTGCTGAACTTCAAGTTCGACGAGTTCCCGCATCTCTCACCCGACGTGGGGGGCGGACAGCGTTTGGGCAATGCCAGCCTAGAAGCAGCCACGCCCACAGCAGCCACGCCCACAGCGCCAGCCACGCCCACTTGGGCACATCGCCCTGCAGCTCCGCCTCGCCCGCATCCGCATCCAACTCGAATCACTCGCTCAACTCCAGTCAGAGCTGCTCCAGCTCCAACTCGACGCCAGCAAGCACAACCACAGTAACAGCAGCAGCCGCAGCAGCAGCAACAGTTGCTGTCGGCGGCACAACAGCAATCACACACACACTCGCGCATACAAACACACACACACACACAACGACAACATCATCATCATCCTCATCGCCAACCAAGACAGGGCGCAAGTTCGAGGAGCTCGTCATGGAGGTCACCTCCGAGATGGATGCCAACGAGATGATTGTCGCCGAGCACGTCGTCGTCGAGGATACAACGTCCAAAGCGTGAGTAGAACAGAGTAGCACAGAGTAGAACAGTCTCTTGCAGACTATGGAGAGTGGAGAACAGGGATTAAGATATGGTAAAGTTGAGCAAGGAATCTAGAAATTGCAAGAGATGCAGATAACTCCAAGACACGATATATACTATTATAAACTCAAGAGAGATCCAAAAAGGTATCAGCGGAGTCTGTAGAAGGTTTTGGAGAGTTGAGACTAGGAATTAAGCATAAAGATTGATTAGGAATAAGGAATAAGGGTTTATAGATGAGGTTAAAAGAGTAATTTCTTGCTGAAGTAAAAAGGAATTGCATTAAACTTAGGGAACACCAAGATACGGATGATACTGTTCCTCAAAGCGCAGGCATGTGAAACCCGAGAAAAATCTAAAGAGGAATATATTTTTTATAAGCCCAAGAAACAATCTTGAGAGTTATCAATGATTCTTTATTAATCTAGCTATGTAGATCTGTAGCCGTAAAGGTTTTTCGCCGGCTCCGAAGAAATGAGGAATAGACTATGCTCAGCGTCTTTCTTAAAAATGCATAAAATCAAGATATTATATGCTTATGTACTTGTATCTATATGCTAAGGAGTCTTCACAGATACCTGCAAAGTTTCTTGATGTCTTGACATTACATATATTTTTAAACATCTTCATATCTTCTTTGACCGATTGTGCCTCATAAACTTAGACTTAGAAGAAAAGAAGAATATTAGATATAGTTGCTCGATTTTGATGGAATGCTAAAGTTATATACCAATTATTAAACGCTGTGCGTCCTAAAAAACCCCTATTTATGACAATTGATCCTATTGTAACTGAATGTTTTAGTGGTATATGTTTTAGTGTAAATGTTACATTGATTAAACCAGATGTGCTTATCTTGCTTATCAAGAGCAGCGAAATTCGGAAAATAGGTTCTTCGACAGTTAAATGATATAGTGGTCCAATTTAGGTCGTTTTAACCTATTGTATATACATAGATGTGTACAGCGCCATGTAATCTCTAATGCTAAGAGGCGGGCATGGCTAGTTGAAGAAGCTGATTTATAATATATAATAAGCAGATTTCTTGTTATGCCAGACACGCAATTTAAACCATATAAATTGCAGTTATATATTCCAGAACACATTTGGTTTATATAGAAGAAGCAACAGATTCTTAGCTGAACATGAAGAGATATTGAAGTAGTTTATAGATTTATAGCTGCAGTTTGGATTAACTGTTATATCAAAGTAGTAGCTTAGTATACCTATGTATTTTGGGTGGGTATATATATATATCTATAGTATAATATAGTTATATATTATATACCTATATCTTGACGTATTATAGCTGTGAATTTCCCAGACGAAACTCAACTTGGTTTTTGACTTAATTTCTTTTTATTTTTCTCTTTTCTCGTTCTCTTTCTCGCTCTCACCTGCTGCTGCCTGCTGCCTGCTGCCGTCGCGTATACTTTATGCGCTGCCAATCGATGTGGACCACCCTCGACGCCCCCACACTCCCATCCCGCTCCGCGTGGCACATGCGAACCCACCACCGCAAAACAAGCAGGCCGAAGAAACCGCCGTTCACCTACACCGAGCTCATCGAATACGCCCTCGAGGACAAGGGTGAGCTGACGGTGTCGGGCATATATCAGTGGATATCGTAAGTACACACCACCTCCACCCATCACCCACTACCCCTGTACCCACGTACCCCCGCCAATGGAGGTGGCAGCCATTTTGTTGTGGAACGCGAGTGCGAGTGCCGGATGCAATTAAACAAATCTCGAGCATTTTCCCGCAACTTTTTCGGCATTTTCGGCATTCCCGTTGGCCACTTTTCTTGCCATTGTTGTTGTTCCTTTTGTTGTTGTTGTTGTCGTTGTCATGAACAAGTTTACTTACATTACTCTGTTTGGTTAACAACCAGCAACAGCAACAACAACAACAACTACAACAAGTGCGAGTAGAGCAGCTTAATGAAATGCAAACTCGCGAGCTTCGACAATTTATTGCCTCCTCTCTCTCTCTCTCTCTCTCTTTTTCCCTCTTCTTGTTGCTTCACACATGAACTAAAATTCTGGAATTTGCTCGATGTTGTTGTTGTTTCCTTTGGTTCAACAAGTTTGCAAACATATCACGATCTCTAATAGATAGACAAAGTTTTCTCCATGCCAGCGAAACTTTTCCTTTCCAGTTTTCAAATTTTGTAAACATCTAAAGAAATGATCCGTGGAAAAGGGAAGTAATATGGGAAATTATACGAAAGATCTTTAAATGTACATTTCTTATAGAGTTTAATATTATGATAGATATGTTTTCATAAACATTCAAGTTCTAGGAATACATCTACAACTCTATGAAGAAATAATATGTATCTATCATCAGATAGACCCTGTTCCACTGTTTTATTTCTGTGATAACTGAGCAACTACAAATCAATTTGAATCGAAGGAGATTCTTATCTCCTATAATGACAGAATCGAGTTGTAAAGGGTGATTTTTTTTAAGAGCTAAAGTTTTTCAAAAAAAAAAAACACATAAAATTCAGAAATTCTCACGAATAAATGCCTTAATGTTGTCCTCCAATATTTTACAGTGATAGAAAAAAAAAGGAAAATTTAGTAGTCTCAAAGGGTTTCTTTGATTTCTATTAATCTTATCCGATTGATTACCTAAGTTAATGTGATGGATATGATCAAATATACTCAAGTTTCTTTGTAGTACTCTGTGTGTGTGTGTGCTGTCAGTCCGTCAAAGTTTTCTCTACTTTATCGAGAAGGTTCCCCCATTCTGGGCATACCCAGAAGCTTCTTAACTTTCGCCTTATTTGCATTCAACTGCACTGGAAATTCTTTCGATTTAAGAACTCTGGCAAGTTTTGGTTGTAACGTTGATAACTTTTAATTGGACGACACACATACGCATCTCTCTCTCTCTCTCTCTCTCTCTCTCTTCTTTCTCCCTCACTGACTCGCTATCTCTCTGTCTCCCTCTGTGTCTTACCTACTTTGGAAACCGGGAAACCCCCACGAAAGTGGATGAATATGTCGCTGTGTCTCTTTCTCTCTCTCTATATATATATCTCCATCTCTCTCTGTATATCAATTCAATGACAATCATAAAAAACTTTTAACACATTTTTCAAGGTTCATTAATTTGCCTCCCCACCCCCTCTTGCTCCCCTCCCGGCGGGCTACAAATTGTCAAAGTTGTAGGCCCTCGCAAATGCACCTGTGCGGGGCAGGGGCAGAGGCAGGGAGGGGAGGGTGGGAACGGGGCAATGGAATCACTGTAAATATTTGAAGCCACAGCCAAATGTTGCGTGTAAATATCCTATATATGTAAATTTACCTACAACCCCCTCACACCCCTTAACAGTCCTTCCCTCTGCCCTTTCGCTGCTTCTTTCTTCTTCCTTCAACTTGGCAGCAATTTATGACAGTTGCCCATCACCTGGCAGGGGGCTGGGGGGCAGGAGGGGTGCGGGGTTGGGGGGAAGGGGACGGGCAGGCAACCTGTTCATTAAATGTAATGAGCCAGCAGACCAGCTCGCCTCCTACCCCGCCCTTCCTCGCCCGCTACCCCGCGCTAGTTGTTGGGAACTTTTCATTAACCATTCACAAATTTACTTTGCGGCCCAAGGAACAAAACAGTTGGCGAAAGGGTCGACAGGGGGAGCGGGCGGTGGGAGTGGGAAGTGGGGAGAGTAGGCAGTAAGAGGGGGCTGGAGGACTGTGGGGGGAGTTCGACTGAGGGTTGCGTCCTCGCCTCGTTCCCGCTTCAAGGCAAAAGAGGCGCCTGCGCATGAGTCGCCCACGCGACTCTGAACACGCCTTACCTGCCACTCCCCCTGCACTTCCCCTCACTCCACCCCCTACTCCTGCTGCTACTTCATCGCCGTCTCTCAACAGTTTCTCTCTCCAATTGCCCATGAAATTTATACGCTGCACATTGCACACACACACGATAATTATTAATTGCCGTGTGAGGGTCGGGGGAGGGTTTAGGGTTAAACGCTCTTGCAGTCAACGTCGCAGTCGCCGTCGCAGTCAGCGTCGCAGTCGTCGCTCGCTTTCAGGGGCTGTTCGGAGGCCTTTCCGGCCTTTCTACACCTTTTACACGCCTCAATGCATCAGGATCAGGTGTTTGACAAGCGCAGGCACTGCACTGTGTGCACAATTACCCAAGTCCGAGACCGACTCCGAGTGCGACTCCGTGTCCGGGTCCTTCGTCCTTCGTCAGCCAGGAATCGAGAGTCGGTTCCACTGAGAGAGAGAGAGAGAGAGAGAGAGGGGGGAGGAACTCTCTTCCGGTCAATTTGAATTGCATATTGAGTGTTTATGGGTTGCGGATCATGCTTGATTGCACAGTGCGGAGGATACAGCTCAAAGGACATGGCACATGTGATCCCAGTCTATATCCGCATATATCTATTGATCTATACAAGTAGATGCATATGTATGCATATAGATATACCAGTATTCGGGTATCTCTATTTCTATATACATATATTCAACTCTCTTGCTCTCTAGTCAGCTATAAATCTATGTATACATTCCTTATTTAGATACTTAACTGTCTCACATGGATCCCACTCTTATCCGCATTTATCTATTGATATACATAAGTGTGTACATGTGCTGACACCGGGACTCCATTTCTATATACTTATATTTAACTCTCTGGATCTCTAGTCAGCTATAAATCTATGTATACATTCCTTATTTAGATACTTAACTGTCTCTCTGCTTAGCTGTCAATATAAACATATATTAAATGTAGAAGGGAGTGTACGATATATAGTCTTGTGGAGTCTGCATGAATCTATATCTCACAGACTTTAACTAGTTAATTTAAATTTGGTGACAATACATATATCTAACCAATGCAATGCCCGAAGTTGTTGTTTTAGAACAAGGTTGGGTACTTTACGTCTCTCGTTTATGGATAATATCGAATTTAAAGTGTAATTATACCCTTCGAGCATTGAAAATGTTCAATAGAGGGTATACTAACTATGTGCAGGCAGAAAAGAGGCGTGGCAGTACATATATTCTTGCTCAGGCTCACAAGCCGAGTCGATTGAGCCATGGCTGTCTGTCTCTCTGTCTGTCTCTCTTTCTGTCTGTCTGTCTGTCTGTCTGTCTGTGTGAACATACAGATCTCAGCTATTATTAAAGCTAGAGTTACCAAATTTGGCAGGAAGACTCCTGTATATGTATATATCTGTATAATACATACCATATATTCACATTTATCTGTATATCAATATATGTATCTGTACTATGCATACAATGTATCTGCTTATCGAAGTACGTCTCTCTTTTTATCTGTGCCTACATCTCATCTCGTATATGTATATATCTGTACTACACATACTATATATTCACATGTATCTGTATGTTAATATATATATCTGTACTATGCATACAATATGTACATATGTATCTGTTTATCGAAGTACATGTCCCTCTATTTATCTGTGCACACATCTGCATCTCAATGGAGGTTTTATCAGAAGAGATCTTTAGTCCTGCATGGGCAGTGGATAAAGTAAGTTCCAGCCGTGTAGGCGTAACTAGTTACGCCCACTTTCTATTTGAAAACTTTAGCTTTTGCTCAAACAGAAGCAAAACTTCGACGGCTGCCAGAAATCCATAAATTTTGCCCATCTACAGAGAAAACATTTCGGCGACTGGGCACAGGACACGGGGCATGGTGGCATGGGGGCATGGGGGGAGTACGAGGACCGCAACAATTTATGAACTACGTTGTGGCACAAAATATGGGTATATAAACAATATATATATAGAGCTGAAAATATATATACGAAATATATGCAATGGGAGGCAGACGAGGGAATCAACTCGAACTGAGGCAACCGCCAGAAGTAGTTGCCCAGTCTGTGTGTGGAGCAGAGCCAAGAGCAGAGCCAGGGGCCATGTCAAAATTGAAGCGCTCTGTGTAGGTTTCTGTGTATCTGTGTGTGTGTGTGTGTGGGCATGGGCTTGCGTGCCAGGTACGCCCCGACACGGCACAGGCAGCCAACCAGCCTAGCCTAGCCCAGACCAGCCCAGCCAGGCAGTCCGAGCGCAGCGACCAGTTCCAGCCTATCAGACTATAAGACCCAGTCCAGGCTGGCAGCCCCTCCCCTCGTGCCCCTCTCTCTAGCTGGAGCTGGACACGCCAACTGGCAGGTAACCTACGCCACCTTACCAACCCCCCCTCGACTGACTACGCCTATGTCTCTGTCTCTGTCTCTGCTGCGACCATTCGCATTCTTCTTTTCGAAACTGAAAACGAAACAGAAACATAAACTAAAATTCGACAGGCCGAGTAAAATATGGTAGATTTGATATCTCTGTTTGTGGTGTGTGTGTGTGTGTGTGTGGAAAGACCTGTTATTAGTATGCCCATTACCAGGTGGGCGGGCCTAGGGGGGGCATCCTGACGATGCCGTGTATTTCGACAATTTCATTCGAGGCAAAGCGAATTCGAAGTTGATGGGGAAAGGCAGAGGGAGAGGGAGAGGGGAGGATAGTGCACTCAGTCATTCGATTCATTGACAACGATGACGACGTTGATAGTAGGTATTTGATTTAACCCCCCTCCCACTCCCCCTCCCACGCCAACAGTCCCCCTGTCGCACCCCTTGCCTACATGCGGCAAGCAACGTTGACAATTCCACAAGTGCGAGTGGCTACACGAGCCACAACGACGGCTCCTCCTGATCGGGTGCTCATCGAGCCAGAGAACTCTGTGTGTATTACTGTCTTACCGCCCACGCCTATCGATTGGGGCCGCACGAAGGGGCGCACGAGGGGAGGCACTCGGGGCGAGCAGTACATGATTAAACCATGCTTGACATGCAGCTCCATAAACCAGACCCAACATCCATTGACTCCCTCTGGCGTACACTTCATGCCCCACCACTCTCCGCCGGCGTATTTAGAAATTTACAAGTGCATCGAGTGCCTCCGTATTCCACGCTTGTAAGCGACTCTAAGCGCCTGCAGGGGCCTAGGGGGAGCCTAGACGGGCCTAGACGGGTGTAAAAGGTCGTAGAGCGCCCTGTAAAGTCGTTAAGTCGGATGCCACGCTAGCCAAGAGGGCTTGGAGGCGACGACTAGAGCAGCGTAGACCTAGGACCTAGAAGGGCATAGAGTACCCGCAAAGGGTAAGGGGGCAGAGAGGCCTGCAAAGCTGTACAATAACTTAAACATGCCAAACACGGACTCTCGAATGCAGAACAAACTCATTCCCCTCCCATTCCCATTCCTGTGTCAGCATACTCTGTCTTGCAATAAGTGTGGTATCATAATGATATATGAGTATTTATTGCAAGCAAATTCATACTGTGCTATAGCATGAGAAGGCAGTAAGTGAGTTTCACCTAAATGTAAACTCATGACAAAGTATTGTATTGCATTTTTAAGTTCCCAAAAGTATATGATAAGAACTCCTTAGCTTTGTATACGATTTAAAGCTGTGGTAAGATGATCTATGAAGTTGTCTCTCCAATCTCACACTCAGTTACATGACGATCGGATTCGATTAAAGCCTTGATAACGTCATCATCAAGTTCACTTGGCCGACCTGAACGTGGCTTGTCTTGCCCTTTCTTACTAATCGTAAACATCGCTGCATGAGATGATATTCTTGATACCTGGTAGTCTTGACGATAGCACAGCAGTGTAGTGCAATACAGTGCCGTGCTGTACAGTGTAGTGCTACTACATGTTCATGCTAGTACTTGAATAATATTATTTTTTTTTTTTTTTTTTTTTTTTTTACTTTGCTTTTATTTATTGAATCTTCTTGAATAATATACATATTACTTAATTTTCCCTTTATCAGAAACTCTCTTATACTCTGTCTTTCTTCTCTATCTTGTGTTTTCAATGAACTTAATATTGAATTCTTAAGTCTCATCATTTAGGTCCTCTTATTACATATTACTTAATTTTCCCTTTATGTTATTAGATCTGCTTTACTGAATGATGTAATCTCTTTTACTTACTAGTTCAGTTAGGTCTTTGCTATATACGAGTATCCCACTTCAGTTCAGTTACATCAATCAGACCCCAGAATGGGATCAAGCCGAAAAGCAATTTGTAGTGCCATCTTTCCTGTTGCGGATGCGTCACAACTGACGATGTCTGCGTGCCCCGCACACATATCGTCGTGTTGATAGCTCCGATGCGGAGGTGCAGAGTATGGGAAGGGCAAATCGGGTGCCGACTTGGAGTGGAGGAGTCCTAAAATGACAGTTATCAGAACATTACGAAGGCATCATTAAAGACCTGACGCCGCCTTTCAACTTCAGCCAGACGGGAGAGTGGCGAGTGGAGAAGGGAGACAGGAGAGTGGAGAGTGGAGCATGAAGTCGCCGTCCCACATTGGATTTATGCATTCCATTCCAGTTTCATTTCACTTCATTCCCATTTCGTTTCACTTCATTTATGAGTCGTCATTTTGGCCAAAAAAAAGAAGAGAACTATATAGATATAGTATACACATTCATGTGTGTGTGTGCCTGTGTGTGTGTGTGTGTGGTGGGAGTATACTTCATTTATATAGGCAGAGGCAAAGCAGCGAGGCAGGAGCGTAGGAAGGGCTGCCTCGCGTGTTGAAATACAAAAAAAATTTGGATTGCTTTTCAGCTGGGCAGGCATAGGGATGTGAGCGTGGGTGAGAGCGAGGGTAAGTGTAGTTCCTCATGGGGAAGGGGTATGGGGATGGGGATGGGGGTGGGGTCGCCAGTTAACCAATGACATAGCGGGGGTTGTTTTCGGACCTGGCGCGTGTGCAGCACCCTGTGTCTGTGTGTGTGCCGTAATTTGAAATACTTTCCATTTTGTTGCCCAACCCGCCAAGCCACCCCCTGCCTCTGCCTCTGCCCCTGCTCCTGCCCGACTTGCTCCTCCCTCTTGGCTGCCTTTGGACCTGCGTCGGTGTCGTTGCTTTTTCAGAGTGGGAGCGCGCTAGGCACGCGATGTCCTTTCCGGTCGACGTAGTTTCCTTTTACATGTACCTCCTCCTCTGCCTACACTTCCCCCACTCCCTACTCTGGTACACTAGCTGTCCCCTGCCCCCTGTGCCCTTCGCCTGGCTCAACCCTCCCTCTCATACTCACTAGTTCCACGTCCAAATCGCCTGTTCGTGACTGCCTACAAAACGACGCATAATTTGTGCCACTGCCGCTGTCCGTGTCCGTGTCCATGTCCCGTGTGCTGCCCCCCATCCCTCTACTGCCTGTGTGTGGAGGTCTGCCGCAATGGCGTGTGCCATGACGTGTTCCCTGCAAATTGGCTCGCCTTGCCGTGTGCGCATGTTGAAACTTTAATTGCAACTGGTCAAAAAGTTTTAATAGCCGTGAGTGCCTCGACCAGAGGTCTTTACCATAGCCCCTACCTGCTTTACCCACCCCTTACTCCTCCCACCTCCTCGGGGTAACCTCTGACCAACCCAAGCAAAGCCTCGCCACAGCAGCCAATCAGACGAGGGCAGCGCGAGTCTTCCTTGACCAATCGCCATTAAGGACTTGCGCTGAACTCTTTCGAAGAGTTTTATCAATTCCTGCCACATCAAAAGTTTATCAACAATTCGAATTGGACCAATAGTATCATAGAATCAACCATGTTGTTCTTCAGGAACAATTATCCGAAACGGAGGATTCGATTGTTCTACGAACTATCGCATAGTTTCTGCAGTAGTAGTCTATATATACTTTTTTCGATTTCAACAACAACTAAAGATCTAAATGAAGGAAGCCTTGAACGCCTTTTTAACTCACGAAGAAAGTTAGAAAACAATGTATTTCATTTAATATAATATTGTATTTTTGTGTGTATTTTTTAGGAGCTATAGGAAAGTTTTTCAAAAAACACACATAAAATTCAGGGAAATGCGTGAAATCTTAATTTGAATCGATAGTAGGATGCATATAATTGAATGTTTGAAGATTATTTCATGCAAATGCTGAGCGTGACTGCGCCTCAAATGCTCCATCCGGTTAGTCCAATTTTGGCTTACTCTTTCCAACATTTCGGTATCAGGTATCTCACGAATAAATGCTTCAATATTGTCCTCCAATGCGTCAATTGATGCAAAGTAACTTTGGTGCGAAATTTAGTCACAATAGCACGAAAGCTGCTATACTCATATGACATAAAGCTGCAAGTGAAGCATTTCATTCTTATTATATAAATATGTTTAAGGTATATGTGACAAAACCAAAAAATCGTATTCAAGTGAGAGATATGTCGTATACCTATATTATATAGGATCCTGTTGTCAATACGTTATTCTTATTTTCCTCGAGCTTCCTCAACCAACTCAAGCTGATCGTGCTAATCTGCTCTCTCTTTACTTTTCCTATCTCTCCCTCTCTCTATCTCTATCTCACACTGCTTTGGCTGCGCTATGTGCATCCCTCTCTAACTCGTGCAGCGATCGCTTCCCGTACTACAAATCAAACGACGATCGCTGGAAGAATTCGGTGCGGCACAACTTGTCAATCAATCCGCACTTTCGCAAGGGCGTGAAGGCGCCACAAGGGGCGGGGCACTTGTGGGCTATATCCAGCGGCGACTCGGCGGAAAATGTGCTGGCCTGGGAACATGTAAGTGAAACCTTGAACCTTGAAACAAAGGAACCCCAGCTAATCCCGTGACTTGCTCTCTCTATCTACAGAAAAAGCAGCGCCTTGATCTGTTCTTTAAAATGGAATCCATCAATCGCGAACGCATCCAACAGCATCAGCAGCAAATGCAGCAGCAACAGCAACAGCAGCAACAACAGCTGCAGCAGCAGCAGCAACAGCAACAGCAGCAGCAGCAGCAACAGCAACACTGCAATTCACCGCAGCAACAACAATCATCGAACTGCATATACGATGAAGCAGCAGTTGCTGCCGCGGCGCTGACGCAGGAGATGCTACAGCAGCAGCATGGGGCAAACGAGGTTACTACAGCAGCTCATCAGCAGTTGCATTCGCATCCTCATCCTCATCCACATCCACATCCTCATCACGGACAGCAGCAGCAACAGAGCGACTGCTTCCCTTCAGCGATCTGCTGAGTGATGAGGAGCTGCGCAAGACGGCAGGCCAGATACTCAACGGCATCCATCGCGAGGTGGAGGTGCAGTCCGTGAACTCCATCATTAGCACCTACCAGGATGTGCTGCTCGACAATGGTGAGTGTGTGGGAAGGGGGAAAGGTGGCGGCTCCCTCTAAACTCTGTTTACTCATGCACTTATTGCACTTCCTTTCAGAAGACTATCTCAATCCCATCCACAAGGACATTGTGGTCACGGAGAGCGGCTTGCGACAGCACCAGCACCAGCACCAGCAGCAGCAGCATCAGCAGCACAGCATCGTAGGCAGCAGCAACACGCTGGGCGGCAGCCACTCCCAATACTATATCACTGAGATCGATCCCATGGAGCTGGGCATACAGATGTCGCATCAGGTGGAACCATCCGAGGAGGAGGTGCTCTTCAGCGACGACTTCAATCTCAACTACTTTGGTTATAATCCAGGTAGCGACATTGTCGCTTGACCACGCA
Source organism: Zaprionus nigranus (assembly GCA_018903425.1). Taxonomy (NCBI): domain Eukaryota; kingdom Metazoa; phylum Arthropoda; class Insecta; order Diptera; family Drosophilidae; genus Zaprionus; species Zaprionus nigranus. Next base: position 329,983 of record JAEIGD010000045.1, on the reverse strand, counting down.
AGCAGCAACAGCCACCTCCGCCCTCCCCCTCGGCCTCCTCGTCCACCTGTACCCTACCAGCTCCAGCTCCAGCTCCAGCTACAGTCATGGCACAGCTGCAGCCCCAAAGCAATCGTTGTACTCATAAGCCAATTCTAAACCAATACTAGTCACACTTATCAGCCACATTAACCTAACCTAACTCTACCTTAACCTAAACCAAACCTAACCCTATCTAACCTCAACTATCCCTCATATGTATAGTCTAGTCTTCAATGTACCAAGCAAACCATATTTTTTTTTCAAATTAATTTTAAAAATACCCCTAACTAAACAAAGTTTGTCTAGTTACTAGTTTGTAAGTAGACCTAAGTCAAAAATCAAACATAACCTAAATTCAAATCGAACTATCGCTGATCATTCCACTTCGAAGTCGATAGCGAGTCTGCAATTTCTAGAGCACTACTTTTATCTATCAATACTCCCCCAAGGCGTACATTTACTGCGCATACTATATATGGTAGTCCTAATCATAGTCGTACTATATGGTATACTGTTTAATCCTGTAGCATATAACGGCACTTACTCGTACAACTACTGATATCTGATACTGATAAACAATACTCTACTATACTATAAATATTTTACTTATGGCAAAGTACGTTTTTTTTTATTATATCTAAACTTAAGTGAAATACTACCCTAAGAACTCCATCTGCAGTACTATGGCAGCTATACGATATATAGTACTCAGATCTTAATCAAAATCAAAATCTAATGTCCAACTGTAGAGAGAAAGCAATAAAATTTTGTCAAATTTACTTCAGTTTCGCGTACGAATTCAGATTATAAAATGGAATACCATCAATATGGTATATTAGGTCAAGGCACAGACGTACTCATGCTTTGACTTCGCATTCGGATTCAGGATTGAGAAAACTAAACATTTTTGTGGGTGAGGTCGTTGTTTGAATTCGGATTTAGAAGATCAAGAAATATGAAAATCATGCATATGTCGCAATCCTCTATCCAGATCAGTTGAATATTAAATAAGTACCAAACTCTTTTTGTAGTTTATACTAAAAAATATTTTTTGTTTTTATTACTTTGTTGTGTGTTTTATGCGTAATATTACAATCGTCCGATTGATATCGATACAGAGAAACTTTTTGACGTAAGATATATATAGTTGTAAAATCTGATAACATTGTGATTATGGTAAGAAAAAAAATAGTGGTGTGAGTGTGTTGGTGGTTGTGTAGTTGTGTGTCTGTGTTTACATATATAAAGGGTACAACACAAATATAAAGGGGCCAGTAGACGACGACGACTATCGCGTATTAAAATATATATTTATATGTATGTATGTATGTATAGCTGTAACGTCTAACAGAGGACCTTGGCCAGGGGGGTAGGGGAGCGTACAGACCAAGTCCATTCGTAAGTAATTGATAATTGTTGATATCAAAAGTAAAAAAACGATAATTATCTAGAATCCAAGTTGGGGTTACCCAGGTCCAAGCTGCTTAATCGTCGCTCTCCTCAAACGTGGGCGAGCTGGGCGAGTAGGCGGGACTCGTGGGGCTGTAGTGGGAGGGCGCTGTCGGGGGAGTACATCGGCGATGTGGGCGAATAGTTGCGAGCTGTCGGCGTGTAGGTCGGCGATGTTGGCGAATATTTGGTGCTGCTCGGCGAGTAGATGGACATATTTGGCGAGTAGCGCGGACTCGTTGCCGAATATGTTGACCCTGTGGGACTGTATTGGTTCGACGGCGAGTGTTGCGGCGAACTGGGCGAATACAGTGGCGATGTGGGCGAGTATTTCGGCGAGGCAGGCGAATACTGCGGCGACCCAGGCGTATATTGTGGCGAACCAGGCGAGCCATCGTACGATGGCGATGGCGGCGAATATGTCGGTGATGTCGGCGAATATTTAACGCCCGTCTGTGAGTATGCCGGCGAGGCAGGCGAATAATGCGGCGAAGCCGAGTAATTGGGCGACGTTGGTGAATACGAAGGCGTAACGGGCGTGTAGTTCGGCGACGTGGGCGAATAAGACGGCGATGTGGGCGAATAGCACGGCGATGTGGGCGAGTACGATGGACTCGATGGTGAATACGATGGCGACATCGGTGAATACGACGGCGAATTGGGTGAATAGTTCGACGAGCTCGGCGAATATGCATTTCCAGGCGAATACAGATTGCTGCCGCTGCCAGCAAACGATGGACTCGACTGGAAGTTCGATGTGGGCGAATACACCGGCGAAGTCGGCGAGTAGCCTGACGTCGACGGAGAATAGCCCGTCGACTGTGGATTAAAGTTGGGTGTGGCCGAGGCGTAACGTGGACTTGCCGCTGCATATAACGGTGAAGTGGGCGAGTAATTCGGACTCGATGGCGAATAGTTTGGAGATGCTCCGCCTGGTGAGGATGCCGTGTAGTTGGGCGATGTGGGCGAATACGAGGGCGACACACTGGGCGAGGCCGGGAAGTACGGCGACATCGAGGGACCAGGCGAGCTGGGCGACGAGCCAGGATGTGCTGGTGACCAACTGGGGGACATGCCCGATGCATCCGATGCTGCTGATGGCGAGAAACTTGGTCCACCTGGTGTCATGGCGCTCACTGCATAAAAATGATACGAAACAGAGCGAGACATTTGAGAAAAGGAGTGAGTGAGAAGCACTACTGAACTTACCATGTCCAGGAGGAGAGAAGTATCGCGGCGTATGGCAATTAACCCAGGGCGTCATCGGGGGCGTCATGCTAGGTGTGGAACCGCCGCCAATGAACATGGCAGCACCACCCAGCATACTGCTGCCCAGAGAGTTGGGTATCTCGATGCCGAAGCGACACTTCTCGGCATCCAGCAGCAGATCGAAGCAGCCAGTGCCCATCTTGGGCAGCTGTCCCATAATGATGTTCTCCGAGACACCTCGCATGGGATCAGTTTCGGCATGCGCCGCTGCATCCATCAGCACATCGACTGTCTCCTCGAAGGAGCAACGCATAAGGGCACCAGTGTCCTGTCTGTTGATGCCGTGACGTGTGATGGCCATCAGATGACCCTTGGCAGTCATCACATCGCACAGCAGCGCCAGATGGCGATAGTTCACGTAGAGGCCGTAGAACTGCAGCACAGCGTTCATTTCCTTCTCCACAGATTTACGCACAGCCTCAATGCCAAGCACCTGGAAGATCTCGCAGATGTCGTTGGACGATGTGCGTATGGGATCGACGTCTCGCTCGGAGAGCACCTTCATCATTGAGGTGCCGTCCGTCTCCAGCAGCCATTCGCCAATGGCCTTGAATTCACCCGTCTCCGTGATGACGATACGCTTCTTACTGTCTGTCTGGGGCAGATGCATGTACACCTTGCCGATGGCCTCGATGCCCTGCAGCGTCATGTCCGACAGCATGTTTGCCTCGATGCAGCGCAAGAACATGTCGTCCTCCATCTTGTCGACGGCCTCATCCTCGTCCTGGAACTTGTTCTCCTCGTTGTTCATGATACGTATGCGCAGCACAAGTTTGTCGGCATTATCATCGTTGAAGATGCAGTTAAGATCCTCGCCGAAACCCACATTGATCTTCTCGGCAATCTGTTCCATCGTTAACTTCTTATCTGTCATTCTCTTGCGATCCAGCTCGATGCGCAGCAACCACGGCGAGATGCGAGTGGGATCAAAGTCTGGCATCTCATAGTAGACATTCACGAACTCCTGATCCTCAGCAATGACAGTGCGTTGTGGATCGGGATCATAGTAGATCGCTGTATTGGCTGTCACCTTTCGCAGCGTTGTGTGCTCCAGACGACACAGCACATTTTTCGCCTTCTCCGCATCCCTGGCAGCACCACCAGTGAGAAAGACAGTTAGCGATGGCGCCTTGGGCTTCTTGGATATGTTAATGATCTCCTTGAGTCGCGGCACACCCAGAGTTACGTTCTTCGAGGAGACACCAGCGAAATGGAAAGTGTTCAGTGTCATCTGTGTGGCAGGTTCACCCAAACTCTGGGCCGCAAGAGCGCCAACCATTTCACCAGGATTCGCCTGTGCCTGCTGGAATCTTGTCTCGATCTCACCAATCAACCACTCGAATGCTTCAGTCGATAAACGGAAATCCTCTGATACATATTTGGTGCACAGCGTCGACCGAATGAGGCACTGGAACAAGAGGGTTGCATTCTCATTTGCCTGCTTCGAGATACGATCGTTGCCCGTCACAATGACACAGCGCTCGAGGAGACCGCGTATACCACGTATCACACGCATGGGCGACAGATCTGTGGGCAGTCGCTTGTTGATATGGAATATCTTCTGCACGTTCCAAATCATTCGCTGTAGATTGCAAGGCAAGACGACCTTGGAATCGCCATTGGGGAAAATTGTACGTAGATTGTCCCGATCTGAGACAAGACGATCCCATTCGGACTCCAATTCCTGTATGGCATCGCTGCTGTCGGTCATCTCCTTGATGACATCGTCAGTGAAGACTTTGCGCATGTAGCGCTCGTTGGACCAGTCGAATTTGAAGCGCTTTTCGAACACCTTGTTGGACAACTTCACCGTGGGCATGTTCTGGAATTCGACAAGCTCACCACATAGACCATCCTCGCCGTAACGCAGCTGAATGAGCTGCCCGACAGAGTTACGCACGGTGCCATCGTAGTTGACCATCACCGACTCCATAGCCTTGATGAGACGACGCTGAATGTAACCAGTTTCGGCGGTCTTCACAGCGGTATCAATGAGACCCTCACGACCACCCATGGCGTGGAAATAGAACTCCGAGGGAGTCAGACCGGCCAGATATGAGTTCTCCACAAAACCTCTAGACTCGGGACCATAATCGTCTTTAATGAAATGCGGCAGAGTACGCTTCCTGAAGCCATAGGGAATACGTTTGCCCTCAACGTTCTGTTGACCCACACAAGCAATAACCTGGAGAAGAATGAAGGAGGAACAAGGTTAGCACAGAAAGAAACAGTTGAACTAGGGGTGGGGGAAGGGGTGCACTCACCTGGGAGATGTTAATGTTGGAACCCTTGGAGCCAGACACCACCATAGCCTTCAGATTGTTGTATTCTGTGAGGGATTTCTTGGCAGAGCCACCAGTTTTGTCACGAGCATCGTTCAAGATACGATTCACCTTGTTCTCGAACGTCTGTCGCAGCGTATTACCGGGCGTCGGCTCCAGCTCCATGTTGTGCGCCTTCTGTATGACGTTGATGACATCATCCTTGGCCTTCTTGATGGCCATCTGGATTTCCGTATAGGTCTGCGGATCGGCAATGGTGTCACCAATACCTATGCTGTGGCCCTCCAGCAGCAGCCAGTTGTTGATCACCGTCTGAATGTTACCATAGAAGCGACCAGCGATATCGTGTCCCAGCTCAAGGAAACAGATGTGAAGAAGCGAGCCCGCTGAGGTACCCAGCGTCTTCTTGCAGAGAATGCCCATGATAAGTTCACCATGCTCCACCATGACCTTGGTATCTCCCGGGGATATCCACTTGTATGGACCGTCGTCTTCCTCGTCGGGATGTGTTGAGTGGGTGCGTATCATGTTCACGTTGCCGGGAATGATCAGTGAGAATATCTGCTTGCCCGTCCACAATGGACGGGGCTTCAGGATGCACGGCTGTGGTACTTTGCCATCCCAGGTGGGCAGGAACATGAGCAAATTCATCACCTGCTCGCGGGTAATGAACACATCTCTCTTCGTCATCTTACGCACCGCTGTCAGGGTGTCCTGCACGATACCCATGACAGGTTTGTTTGCCTGCGGTGTAATAATCTGACGTGGTGTGATGTGAATGTTCTCAACCTCGGCACGCGTCTCCATGGACTGCGGCACGTGGAGATTCATCTCGTCACCATCGAAATCAGCATTGTAAGGGGAAGTACAGGATAGATTCATGCGGAACGTAGACCAAGGCAACACCTTGACACGATGCCCCATCATACTCATCTTGTGGAGTGTGGGCTGTCGATTGAAGATCACCAGATCGTCATCGCGCAAATGTCTCTCCACCTTGTAGCCGCACTGCAGATGCAGATCCGATGACTTGGGATGGAATCGCAGATCGATACGTTCGCCATTGTCACGGACAATGTACTTGGCACCCGGATACTGTGAGTTGCCACGCCGCACCAGTTCCTGCATGCGATCAATGTTGAAGGGGGTAACCAGCTCGGGGAAGGTCAAGTTCTGTGCTATGGAACGCGGCACGCCCACCTGATCGATACGCAAATTGGGATCGGGTGTGATGACTGTACGCGCTGAGAAGTCCACACGCTTGCCCATAAGATTACCACGAATACGTCCTTCCTTTCCTTTGAGTCGTGCCTTGATCGCCTTCAGCGGCTTGCCAGACTTCTGCATAGCTCTGGGCATGCCGGGCATGTCGTTGTCCACCAGTGTGGCCACATGGAACTGCAGCATTTTAATGTTCTCCTGTATGACATGCGCCGCAGCTCCGCTGGCCTCGTTCTTCCTCAACTCATTATTTGCTTTAATTATATCTGCGAGCTTGTGCGTCAAATCGTCCTGATTCTTGGCGGCACCGAACATCACGACAGCGGGACGCACTGCCAGAGGGGGTACGGGGAGGACCGTGACAATCATCCAATCGGGTCGTGCGTATTTGGGATCCATGCCCAGAATGAAACACTCCTCGTCCGTGATATGTTTGAGAATCTCCCACACGCGCTCCGCGGACACAATAATCTTCTTCTCCTGTGAGTCCTCATTGACATGCTTCCATTCGGCTGTCAAGTCGAGACCTGTACGTCGTATCGAAGGCTGGTAGTGGCCGCAACCGCCGTGTCCGGGCTTTTTGTTGGGATCCACTTGTTGATTGTCCTTGGTGAGGTCCATATCCTCGCCGCCCTCGCAAATGGTCTTGCCCTTGCACAGATCATAGACGTAGGCAAGACGCTTGCGCGGCTGTCCTTTCGACTTCATGACGATCTCCTTGATCTTGGGATTGTGAGGGGATACAAGCATTTTGGAGCAGTAGAAGCAGACGCAGCGCAGAATCTTTATCGTTTTGGTAATGAATCCAATGTGAAAGACGGGCTTCGCCAGGTCAATGTGTCCGAAGTGGCCAGGACACTCGGTCATGTTGCCGGCACAAGTCTGGCAACGGGATGTACGATCGATAACACCCTGTCGTGGATCCATAAGACCGCCCAACTTAGGTCGCCCGCCCTCCAATGTCTCAGCGAACTGAACGCCGCCTTCCGTAACGGACATGCGACGCTACATTTATTAATTAATTGTTAAAATGCGGAAAATATTAAGGATACGCAATTAATCCGAGTATAATAATCGTGTAAATTATCGCAAACATCAAAATAATCGCATGCATTGTTTATTTCGTATTTGTCGATTGATTTTCAATATGGCGTCGATTTCTCGTTGCCACCTATAAAATACCAAAAAGTACTTACAATTTCATCAGGTGACAAAATGCCAAACTGTACACGCTTCACCTGGCGCAACGGCGCCTTTGAGTCCGTCGTGGTGCTCATCCTGCAGCGCGAGTTCACCTACAACAGTCTCAACAACAACGAATTGTGGCCACCAAAAAGAAAAGGGTTCAACAAAAATAAAATTTGCACGCGTGACAAAGCAGCCACAGCGCAATGCAAATGCCTCTTGGCGTGTTGGCCTGCGAGTGAAAGTGAAATAATAATTTTGTAATAAGTGCTAAAAGTTTGTTATTATTTATGCATTGTATTACAATTGCTTTCGTTCGTCTTCTTGTTGGAGTATACTTTGTAATTGCACTTAAGAACGCTGCTAAATCCGCGTTTTTCCACACTCAGACGCGAGCAACGCAGACCGAAAAGCGCACTAAATTATAAGAAGCACTCCGATGTTGTTTCCAAGGCAACCCTGCGCGTTTACAGCCATGTCGATGTCCAACAGCTGATTGCCATACGCGGCGCAGTTTGCGGAAGCATTTGATAACTTGCGGCATTTGCATTTTGTAATCATCATCATAATCATAATCATTTTTTTGTTTATTTAATTATTTTCTTAACAATTGTATGGATTTCAATAAGAATAACAAATTATTGCACCCGAAAAACATCCTGTCAAATTTTGTCGTAGGTGCGCTTGTCTACCTAATATCGATAAGCAATTCGCACTATCGATATGTGTTTTAAGCAACACATATCGATAGTGCGAATGTTAATCATCGAGTAGACAGCTAAAAATATCGTTCAACGATGCAAAAACAACAACTTTTGCGGAGGCCTATTACGACAATTGGTAGTTAGCACAGTGTTAGACTAACAACAATGAGTGAAGCCGGCATTGCCGTCGATCTAGTAGCAGCCGAGAAGAAGCGCAAGTTTCGAATTCAAGGTAAATATGATTCCATATAGTCCAGACAGAACTCTCCCACACCGACATCGATTGGAAATTTCCATTGAATATTGAAGCTGCCGCGTTCATGGGACTTGTCGGTGGAATCTCAGCGCTATTCGGATTCTCACGCACTCTGGCCACGGCCAAAAGGGCTGACAGCAAGGTGCTGCAGCAGCAGTGCACACGCCAAGGCCTAATACTCATGGACGAGGGCTCCACACTGGCCCTGCGAGCACTGGGCTGGGGCACACTCTACGCAGTGCTGGGCACCGGAACTTTCTGCTATGGTGTATGGAAACTAAGCGGGGCCAAGGATGTGGGTATTCTCTGCATCCCCATACAGAGCAACTAATAACTTCCTCTCCCTTTCCAGTTCGAGGAGTTCCGACAGAAGATGGGCAATACATTGCCTCGCATAAGCAAAGAGGAGCCGCCGACGAGTCGCACCGACTTCGAGAGCCTTACAGATCTGATGAAATACCTCGCTGCCTGGGCCAAGGAGTAGCCCCACCACACACACACTCACACACACCCAGGACACACAACTAGCCAGTAGTCTTGACATTTGTTTCGGTTTATATTCTATTTGTACCTGTTGATAGCTTATGTTATATAAATAATACAGAGAAAAAACAAGGAATGGCTCACAAAGTGTCGGATCTCTCAACCAGGCACTCGGCTATGTTAATCCGTTGCTCGTTGACCACGTGGCACCCGCAGATGTCGTGCAGACTCTCCTTCAGTTCGCGAATCTCCTCGAACTGCTGCATGAATCCGTTGCCTTCATTCATGAATGTGCCCATGCCGCGGATGTAGCTTTGCAGATTGGGCCCCTGGCTGAGGTACGCGTGCTGCTCCGCACTGGGCTTGTAGGCTGCATCATCCGGGTTCCTCCTCTTCGACTGTTTGATGAACTTATCCCAATTCGCCTTCTCCTGTTCCACCTTCGCCTCCAGCGCGTCAACTGCGGCATCCGTTACTTGGCCAACGCGAGGAGCTGCTATGGGTGTTAAGGGGGGAATCTTAATCATGATTAATATGCAATTATTTTGTTCATTCACTCACGTTCGTTTATTTCGAGCGTCGTATTGAAAATGCTACGCCTGCGCTCGTTGTACACTGGTTTCGATGATATTGTTTTCTGGAACTGGTCCACAGCATGATCTATATCCACATCTTCCTCCATGTCACTTAGGTTGATTGCTGCCCTGTTTAAGCAGTTTTCTTCCCCAACGGGGGAACCTGTTTCCGTTTGCGTGGATTCGACTTCCATTTCAAATATTAACAATGCATCAACGCAACAACAATTGCGCCCATTTTGCATGTAGGCTGCATTGCGCATTTATCGATGGTATTTTTACAGCAAAAAGATGAACAATCGATAACTAAATATTGGGCTAAGTTGCAAATAAAATGAGCAAAAAGTAAAATTCGGCATTAACATAAGTGTAAACATTTATTTTATTATTAATTATTATTATAATTTCACCCATTTATAATTTTACATTTACCGACGGTATTTTTTTTCTGGAGCGGCTATAAAATGGATCTAAAATGCAAATAAAATAAGTACAAAGAAAAATCAAGCATTAATAATGACAGAATTAATGGTGTTTTAATAATATTAAGAAACCAGTGTAAGAATTGCTTTCGCTAGGCAAGTTCCTGCGCTTGTATTAATAATTAAATCGATAAGGCGCGGAATCTTCAATCCGTACTCGATACTTGTTGACGTTTTCCAGCACTGATTAACGGAATGTTTTTAATTTTGAAAAAACGGACAATTGTATTTAAAAGTATAAATCAAACTTAGTAGCCGCCGACTTATTTTGTTCGCTGTGCCAGACGCGCAGCTCACTCGAATCGAGGCTCTCCACTAAAAAAAAGGCGTGCTCAGAAAATCGAAATTTTCAATTTTTATATTTCGAATTAGAAAGTAGAAAATTTCCATCAAAAAAAGTACAAAAAACAATAAAATAAATTCCGACAGACAATATGCTATACGAATTGATAATTCTGATTTTCGGCTGGCTGTATCCGGCGTTCGCCTCGTACAACGGCCACAACAGCCAGCGCGCCCAGGTGACCTGGTTGAAATTCTGGATTGTGTTCGGTGTCTTCAATGCGATGCACTTCTTCACCAGCTTCCTGGAGCCCTACGTGCCCTTCCTGTGCAGCTTCAAGCTCTGCCTGCTCTTCTGGCTGCTCCCCACCATGGGCGGTGGCTGCCTGCTGGTCTACGACGAGCTCATCGATCCCCTAATGCAGCGCAACAAGCACACCATCAGGTTGGCCTTCGACGGCATGACAAACGTGAGCAGTGCCCTGCTCCGCGAGCTGGTCAAGATGATCTACCACCTCCTAGTGGACATTGCCGAGCAGTGCTGGCAGCTCACACGCAATGCCGACGATCTCCATGTGACGCCGCGTCTTCAGTCCGCTATCAATGAGGTCATTGCCGAGCTGCGCATTGCACGCACCCAGGCAGCCACAGGGCAGCTGCTGGATGATGAGTCCAGCAGTGAGTGCTTCAATGAAGAAGAAGACACTCTCGGAGAGGCATCCCAGCAGGAGGATCAGCAGGAGGATCAGCAGGAGGATCAGCAGGAGGATCAGCAGGAGGATCAGCAGGAGGATCAGCAGGAGGATCAGCAGGAGGATCAGCAGAAGAGGCTGCATCAGGAGGAGCAGGATCAGACCAAGCTGATAATACAGCTGGAGGAGGCGAAAAGTGCCAGGCGCATGTGGCTCTCACAGGAGCTGGCCAGCCGGGAGCATCTGGCGCCCATCAACAGCACTCGCCACAAGCGGCTGCCGACGCCTCCGCTGAAGCCCAACAAGCTGAAGCGTGGCAAACGCAAGCTGGGCAAGCCGCTGCTGCTGGCGCAGGTTAATCGTGTCTACCACAAGGAGTGCGGCCACGAGTGAAGCATGCCATACACACACATACACTGGATACAAACGCACACGCACAACCAACCAGAGAAAGAGACAGAGAGAGAGATAGAGAAGAGAGGGAGGAGGGAGGAGGAGAAAGACCAACAGCAGGCAAAGGATTAGTCCAAGAATTTATAATTTTTAATCAGTTAAGTTGAATATGAATAAATTAAGCTGTCGCCCCTCCGACGTCAGGCTGCCGCCTTGTTGCCGCTGCTGCGGTCTCGATCTCGCTCCCGCTTGATGGTGGGTAATCTTGTCCAGATGTAGCCGCCGCTACGATGTGCCATATACTCATCCGCATCGGGCAGGGGGTAGGGGGTGGTGCGATCAAAGTAATAGTTGCTGGGCGCGTGCATGATGAACTCCAGGTACGACAGCTTGCGCGACAGCTCCTCATCGGGACCTGCAAGCGGCAAAGAAGGGAAGGAACTGTTAGTTTTGCTTGCTATAAAGGGGGGGAGCCCTGGAATCCCTGCAAGAGGCGGGCTTAGTTAAGGCAGAGAGTTCCTTCAAGTTTCGAGCGTAGCTGGCTGCAATCCCCGCAAGATTAGGGAGGGTGCATCCCTGCCAGACTAACCTATCAGATACGTTGCCGGATCGAAGCCCTCCTTGGGATCGGGACTGTCCTGCGTGGGTATCAGCCAGGTGAGGAACGCGGACTTCTCGCAATACGCATCCACCAGCAGACCCCGGATCTGTGCATAGTACACATACTGCTCGCTATCCACGATGCTCACAATGTCCCCGATCTGCATGTAGCTGCCCTTGTAGAAGAGACTCTTCACAAACCGCGTGCAGGCTTGGACACGCGGCGTCTTCTGCGCTGGCCGCTTGAACAGCGTGCGTCGATTGCGTGCTCCTCCAGCGCCTCCACCAGCTCCGCCGCCCGCCTTGCCTGAAGCCTTTGGCGTTGTACCTGTCACGCTGCCCTGTCCATTGTGTCCGCCATTGGTTGCTCCGTTGTTGGTGGCTCCGCCTCCAGCTGCGCCGCCAGCTCCCGCTGCTCTCCCCGTCAGCTTAGACTTGAAACGTGTGCTGCGCGTGCTCTTCCGCAGACGCTTCATTACTGTGGGCGAGCGGGCGCCGTTAAGGTTCTGCCGCGTCACCTTTCCCGCGGGCGTCGTACGCTGCGGCGGCGCCGGGCTTGCGGTGGGCGTCGTAAGCTCGGCCGCCATTTTGACATCACTTGCAGCCGTCGCTGCCGGCTCCGTTTCTGCAGACAAGGCTGGCCTTGCTTCGTGCAGCTCCCTCGCGCGCTGAGACGCCTCCTCTCTCCTCTTGTCTCTCTCTTCGTGCTTCGTCGTGTCGTCCTTCTCCTCCAAATCATCGTCGAGTGTCTCCGTTGTCGTCAGATCTGTGTCAATCTCCATTGTAATAAGTTCCTCGCACTTTGATTGCTGCTGCGTCGCTGTCGCTGTCGCCGTCACCGTCACCGTCGCTGCAGGTGCTGTTGTCGTCGTCGTCGTCGTCGTTGCTGTTGTCGTCGTCGTTGTTGCTTCCATGATATCTTTGCAATCTCTGCAGAGGGCAACAGCAGTAGCAGCAGCATCGCTGTTGCTGCCGCCATCATCGCTTGTATCTGTATCTTTCTGGCACTTGCTGCACTTCACTGCTGGTGCTGCGCCGGCGGCAGCTGTGGACATTGTTGCGCCTTATAAGTTAGAATTATTAATAATTGCGTTTACACACAAATTGAGCTTGATTTCTTTAAATTTAAATATCAAATTGTGTTGCTCTTGTGCAAATGCTACAGTTACTACTCAATTGAGCTGTTAACGTGAAAACAAATGTAAGATAACAGCGCGAGAGGGTATATTTGCGTTAACATTTCTGTATTCTTTAACATAACAGTGCCATTTCGAGTTGAGTCAAGCATCGAAAATATAGAGTACTCAAACAGCGGAATCTACTCATTTGATGCTATGCAGAGATAGTGACCCCAGAACACGAAGTGTTTTAGGAGTGAGCGATCGGTTCTTTTCGTCAGAAACCGCGAAAAGCGCACAGCGGCAGCGGAACGATGAGCGCTTTTTTTTTTTGATATTATAAATTTGGCATCAGCATCGTCTAGTATGATGAGCTTGAAGGTGCCGCAGAAGATAGTCCGGGTCGAGGCAAAGTTGAGTATCTGTCCACGCACTACGCCTATGCCACGATCATCGGAGGTATTCAGCTCCACACCATAGCATTCGCACGACGGTTGCATTGTTCTCAGTCATTTTAAATAAATTATTTTATAATTTGCAACAATGTTTACGAATTCGCGCCGTTTTCTGAGCATGCACACTTGATCGAAAATGTATATCGATACCCACACGACTAAATCGGTTTTCCACCGGGCAGTAATGAAGAAATCGATTAATTCGTAATGTTTTTACCACTAAGCAATAAACACATAGAGAAAGGCATTAATACGACATAGAGAAGAGAGCCGATCGCTCACTCGTAAAACACTTCTTATTCTGGGGTCCATATGTCCGCATAGCATCAAATGAGTAGATTTCGCTGCTTGAGTACTCTATATGTTCGATGCTTAGTGGCAGCTTCTACTTAACAGCGCACTGTTAACGCACTCGTGTTAATGTTTATGTTATCGTTCGTTTGTATCGAGTGCGAGTCCCGATCGCAATATCGATTGCGAGTGCCGACTAAAGAGACCGCCACTTGTCATTGTAAATTCTGTTTTATACCTGTCAGGTCGTGCGCGCAGAATTGGTCGGTCCAATTTGAAAATTATTTTTTTTAGTGCGCGCGTGTCACGATTCATAGACACACACACACATACACAGTCACAAAACCCAATACGAATTGTAAAATAATTTAAACTTTTTTTGCATGTGCGCGCAACAATAATTGATATTCAATATTCAAACGCACACATATACCGAGAGAAAGAAAGAGAGAGCGAACGAGCGAAAAGGAGCTCACAAAGAGAGTAGAGAAGTAGCAACAACAAATGCATGAAATGTAGCAGAATTCTTCTAATGACTGTGACGAAGTGACGTAGAAAGCAGAAGAACACGAAGTACGCTTGAATAAAAAAGAGCTCAAAACACACACACAAACACACACTGTAGATATAAACGTGGACAGGGGAGAAGCAACAGTTAACTGAGTCGACGGAGCACCAACAATAACAACAGCGAGAACAGCAACGGCAGCAACAACAACAACAACAACAACAAAGCAAGTGAGTAAAGTCAAATAAATGATATCGATAAACGATAAATGCGAAATGTCATTGCCAAAAGCAGAAGAACCGTTTGAACTTTGATTGGAATGTTCAGCAAAGTCATTGATAGATTTGCCGGCAAACAGATTCCACACACTGACACTGACAGAGTCCACAATGCACTGCAGTCACGTTCGTGCCTGTGTCTCTGTGTGGATTGCAATTGTGTTTAGCATCGAAATATGCTCATTAAATTATAAATCTCTTCTGTTCGTCTGTTTTGTATAAGTCTACAATGATTTCTGCGATTATTCTAGTCATAAAATGAGCTCATCGAGACGAAACTACAGTCTCCACAGCTGTGGGACCTGTTCTCTTGATTGCTTTGGGCTGCAGATCGATTTCAGTTTATTGTGTTAACGGTGCTTTCCCCAGTCCCCAGTTGCCAGTTGCATAAGTAATGGTTAAGGGGGGGCAGTGGCTAGGGGCGGGACGGGGGACGGGGGGCAACTGTGGAATGCGGCGACTTTTTAGGGAGCGACCAAAACTGAAATTGCACTCGACGCGCGCCTCCATTGCCTCAATTTGGATTCGATTCGCTTCGCAATTGAACACCAAAATTAGGGGCAAGGGAGGTGGGTCGAGTACGGAGGAGGGGAGTGATGGGAGGGGGGGGCTCGATTTGGCAAATCATGGCAAGAACGAAGCATTGCAACGGTATTCGACGCCGAACAGTTAAGCGTGCAGAAATATTACAGAAAAAAAAACAGCAAAGCTAAGCCAAAGTAGCTGAAAAAACGAGTAAAAAAATGGGTAAAAAAAAAAATTGGTAAGAAGTAAGACAAAAAACTGGTTCCGGCCGCCACAGAATTCCGCATTGGCCACTCGACTATGGGGAATTGCTGTTGCTCGAACTCTCAAGTGACTCTCGGCTTGGCCACTCGCTCTTGCTCTCGCTCTCTTTCCCGCTGTGCGACTGTGCAAGTGTGTGTGTGTGTGTGCCACTTCCGTATACAACAACACGCCCCAGCTAAAATCGCCGCTCTCCCGCTGCCACTCTGCCTTTTCTACTCTCTTTTCCTCTCTATCTCTCTCTCTCGGTATTCTTAGTTCACGTTCGTTGCCTCAGTCTTTTGTTTTTTCTTCGTTTTTTGCGCGCTGTCCGCTTCTTGCAGCAGCAGCAGTAGGAGGAGGAACAGGCACAGGCAAAGTCCAAGAATAGCCGCAAGTAACAAATGCATAGCAAAGAATAACATGAAAATAGACGCACGTTCGCAGCAAGAGAAAGAGACAAGGGGAGAGAGGGAGAGAGAGAGAGAGACAGAGAGGGGAAAACAGTGGTGTATGCTAATGTGACAAAGATGTTAATTGGCTTTTACTTTATTTAAACAAAACACTTACTCACAACGACAGACACGACGGACACGACAGCGACAACAACAGAAGCGACAGAAGACAAGCAAAAAAAGAAAGACGGACAGAAAAGGCACAGAAATCCATCAGAGTGAAATTTAATTTAGTTGTCCATCGGTCATAGTCATCTGCATTTGTTTGTTGTTTGTTTCGTTGTTTCTTTCAGCGATTTCCATTTCGAAGTCTTTAGCACTTGCAGTGTGGATTATCAAAAGGGGATTTTGATTAAAGATTAAACACAGAGGAGTCTATTGATAATATTTCGTTTGCAGCATCATTAATTCATCGATCTGCAAATAGTTTCAGCGATATTTTGATTAGAAATCGATATGGCATAAGATTGACAGCTATGGCGCATACTATATAGGCTGGGATTACTAAATCTGGGACAATCTGTCTTATTTTTACACGCAATTCAAGTTCATTAAATTGAATTGCAAACGTAATTTCAATGCTTAAACCAGCATTTTTGGTGTCTACAAAACTTATCATAATCCAGAGGGGCACAAGTGCACAAGTAACGAAAGCCGACAGTAGGATACCCCTTGCGCAATTTGGACGACATTATATGTTATAAAGAGTGATTTTTTAAGAGCTATAGAAATGTTTTTCAATAAAAAAAACACATGAATTTCAGAGAAATGCATAAAATCTTTATTTGCATCGATAGTACGGTGCATATACCATAATTGAAAGTATTTGGGCATCTACCACACCTCCTGACAAACCTTTTCAGTTAGCACAAAGATATAATAGCCTAATAATCTGTAGGTAGGGGTATAATTATTACAAAGCATAATGTGGCAAGAATTATTGATTAGATTGGGAATATTATCAATCGGGAATAAGAGCTCCCGAACTATAGATTTCTAAAACACTATTGCTGATGTTGCTCATATAAAATCGAGAAAAAAGTCAATGTCATCAGAATAAAGTTTCTTTATTTTGTGAAATGATATACATACATATATGAACTCAATATATATTTTATTTTAAAGGCAGACTGTAAGCACGGCTCTGTAGAACCTTCCTTGATGCCAACAATACTTAACAATATTCCAAATAATTTCTTCTATTGGCCAACAACAACAATAAATGGAATAATACCTTAATCGTATATCAACTCAGTTTGCAATCTGCAATTGTTTAGTTTACCGTTAGTCAGCTCGATTTACCGACTGTAGACTGCAGTTTCAATAGTTTCTGCCTGCAGTTTTGGCTGTATGCAGCGGCGGCGACGGCGGCTTCTTTACTTACTTTGGCTGCACCCGGCGCCGGGACTGGCCGAGCACCCCCGTCCCGCAAGTGACGCGACATGCTGACTGACAGTTTGACTTATTGGTCTTACATATGTACATGTTACTTTGTGGATGCTGTATGCTGTAGGTTGTATGTTGTGTGGATGTTGTGGATGCTGTGTGAAGTAAGCCGCTTAATGCGACTGCCTCGCATCATCATCATCATCGTCATCGTTGTTGTTGTTGTTATTGTAGTTCGCTGTTTGTTGTACTCGCACAAATAGAAAATGTTCATGTTCGTTGGGGGCAGAAGAAGAAGTAGAAGAAGAAGAGGACGAGGAGGAGGAGGAGGCAGCAGCAGCAGAAGAAGAAGACAAAATATTTAGCAAGAAGTTCATGTCGAAGTCGGCGCACGATTTCACTAACACTAGGGCCAACTCGAAGCGAACTTGGCTAAAACGACGACGACAGCGATAGACACGCACACACGCACATACACGCACCTCATACAATCACACACTCACACACATGTGCACACATTGAACTGAGTGAGGCAAAAGGCCAATAAACCTTTGCGGAGAGAGACAGCGCCAAAGATTTTGTGCCACTGTTTGCTGTTGCTGTTGTTGTTGTTGTTGCTGCTCATCGATCACACAACACACACACACACACACACACACACACACACACACACACAGAAAGCAGCAGATACAACTGAAAACAAAAAAGGGAAATTTTCAACAACAACAAAGAAGTTTGCTGTTGTTTTTAGACTTTTTTAGCCATTTTTTTTTTATTATTATTGCATGCAAAAGACAATTGAAAGTGCGAGACAACATCTGGTGTTGCTGCTTTGTTGTTGCTGTTGCTGTTGTTGCTGGAGTTGCTGTTGCTGTTGGTGTCGCTCGCTGTCTGTTATTAAATTATTCTATAAACTATTCGTGTTGCCAACTATCTTTGTTGTTGTCGTTGTTGTTGTTGGGTGCGCCGCGCATTGAGCGCGTTGTGCGAGTGCGTTTACAGTTGTTGCTGTTTGTTGCCGCACCCGCAACAAACTTAAATTTACTAGCATATAAAACAGGGAGGCGCATTTGGCACGCCTCCACGCCCTCGATACTGCAATACTGTGGATGTGAGTGGGAGGTAAAGAGTCGTGCAGTGCCGCCTGTTTGTGTGTGTGGGTGTGCAGAGTGTGTGTGTGTGGCCGTCGCTTCTTCTGCATACATCAATAAGTTCGTCATATAGATCTTCAAAAAGATCGTCAATAAGTTCGTATAGACCGTCACATATATCATAATATAGATTGCCAATAGTGATCGTGTCAATAAGACCGTCAAAATATCGTAATAATCATATGAAATCATGCAGATTGTCATATAGATCGCCATATGCGTGCAATAGACATCCTATGATTATGGCATATGCAGATCGTCAATAGATCAAATGATCGTATATAATTATGTAGATCATATTATTCTTATCGCATATCTAAAACTAATATGATTTCTAATCAAATTCAACATATTTCATTGTAACTATTGACAGATCAACTGATTAATGTGACTAGATAAGAAGAACACCCTTATTCTGATTTATGCTCTATATATATACAGTATATTATATTTAAACTCGATGTAGATCAGAGATGCCTCAAGAAAACATCTGCTGATATTCATTAGCGAAGTCCAAGCAGGCAGTAAGGCAGATAACAATAAACATAATGAAGCCTTTCATGAATTACTTCCAACTAACCTTAGAAATCACTCAAATATATTTGAAATTCCTTCAGTTCAAAGTGAAACATGTATAAAATATTTGATTTGGCAAACGACTTTGCCAAGAAAGTTGCAGGTCTCTCTTTCTCTCTCTCATCCATCTTCTGGGCTGGGAAGGGCACGCGTGAATGAATATCTTCGGAATACATATATATACATATATTTGTATTCGTTGTTGTTGTTTGTTTTGTTTTTTTTGGCATCAATAGAATTTCTCAGTGCGCGCTTTGCACTTTGAATGAATTTTAACAAGTTGAAAAGAAACAAAACTCATATCCAAATCAAATGAAATCGCAGCCTTCGTTGCCTTCGTTGCGCTTGGAGTCGCTGCTCGTCTCGTCTCGTCACGAGGAGAAATGCAGCGGAGCATCGTGTTAAATGTTAAACATCATTGGATGTTGGCACACACACCCAACACACACACAGGCACACACACGCAGAGCGAGGTGAGTTGAAAGTAAAGTGAACAATAATAAACGAAATGAATTGTTGCAGTTGGACAAACGCGAGTCAATTAAGGGGCCTCTGTCTCTGATATAGAAAATTGCACACAATTTGCGTGTGTGCGTGTGTGGTGTGTGTGTGTGTGTTAAATGAAATAATTAAACGGCGCATTTTTGTGCGTGCCATCAAAATGGAAATGAAAATGAAAACGGTTTGCGTGGATTAAGTTGATGTTGTTGTTGGAGATGAATCTTTGGTCTTGTCAAAAGTTTCACTTGCCACGCCCTGCTTTTTGTTTGTGTGTTTGTTTATTGCTGCGTGGGCAACATATTCGTTTGCCAGTGAGGCATGCCACACTCCCCACTCCCCCCTCGTTGAGAATGAGTTGCCAAGGGAATAATCATGTGAGCTGAGGCAGCGCGCGCTCTCCAAGTTATGCCAAGAATCTGGCACACAAATCAATTCCAGTCTCAGACAAGCTACAAAACTAGCCCCTTACACACACACATATACAAACATATACATATATATACACACATATGAAAACACGTGCATACTTAGACACCTGTCGCCGCAATAGCTTCTCATGTGTGCAGGTGTTGCGACTCTGCTTGTTTTTGTTAGTTTTGTCCCATAAAATACAGATTTATGACTCACAAACACACACACACACACACACACATGCTTCAGAAATCGAAATGCTTAGAAGTGCTACCCTACACTTCTTGACTGTTGCTGAGAAAGGGTATGCCACGTGTGTCTGAAACTGTTGAATTAATTATGATTTGTGTGGAAATGATCGTTATTTAGAACAAACATTATAAATGCATTTTTACAACTTTTCCTATATTATTTTTATATAATATATATAACTCATATATAATTATTATATTATGTTATTTAGAGTATTCAGTTCACTCTATGTATACTTAACTATTTATTTCTGTCTATTCACTTCAACTGATTGAATTCATCTAAGTTTTCCCTCATTCGTCATAGAATGCAGGGTATTAAACAGTCAAGTTCGCATTCAAGTTCATCTCGTCATGGGAATAACAACAAAATGCGCAAATGAATAAGAATTTAATACGAGAATCACAAGTTTGAATTAAAAGACTCTGGCAACAAACTTATTTTTCAAAAGACTCAGGCAACGAACTTCGTTTTCAAAAGACTTAAACAACGAATGAACTCAACTGCAATGCACAATACACACACACACATAATCACAGAGACAATTCTGTGCTATCACAACTGATCTTAACTGGCTACACCTATCACATTATATTAAGTCAGCAACAGCAACAGCAGAGGTGGGGGCAGGGGCAGGGGCAGGGGCAGGGGTCGACCAACTGATGTCAGCTGTGAAACCTTGAACTGGCACTGGCACACACACACAGAGACACCGATACAGAGTCAGGCAGGTCACTTGGTGACGATTGAGTTCAAAACCAAACTATGCACACAAAATCAAAACGGGCCACTCTGGCGACCACACCCTCATTTGCATTTTGATTGAAATTCCAACAAAAAAAATATTCTAGGGACGTCTGAAAGCGATCGTGCGCTTCAACAGTATGTGGAGATTTGCTTAAGTATCAAATTGATACACAACTTTGTTCGCTCTTCCCAGAGAAGTGAAATATGTATAGATGATTATATAATGTGTGTGTGGAATATGTTTATGTTTTATATACGATGTCTTATAATTAATTGTGTTCAAGATATCGATGTGAGAGAGTACTGAGTTAGCAGTTGAGGGAGTTGCTAAGAGAATCAAAGAGATCGGAAGACGTAAGTCCAATATACTAATGTTAAGCCAATTAGATATGAACTAGCCGTTTAATAACTATCGATAGGATCAGTGTTGGAGTTGACAAGCATTGTCGGGCACTGCAGTCAATCAATGCTAAGAGTCGTAGAGAAGTCGTTAAAGGAAGTTGTTGAATCGATAAATCCATCATCCGGAAATCGATCCTTTTGGAAACGTCAAATAGAAGTAGAAGTAGAAATAGAAGTAGAAATAGAAGTAGAAATAGAAGTAGAAATAGAAGTAGAAATAGAAGTAGAAATAGAAATAGAAATATAAATAGAAGTAGAAATAGAAGTAGAAATAGAAGTAGAAATAGAAATAGAAAATAAAGAGTAGAAGAGAGAAATAGAAATAGAAATATAAGTAGAAATAGAATAAGAATATAAATAGAAGTAGAAATAGAAGTAGAAATAGAAGAATCAATCTGAATTTGTTAAAGTAAAACAGATCGTTATCAATTCGACTTATATGTACTATCTAAAATAACTATCAACTATATTCATTTGCTTATATCAATAAACAAATAATTCACTAAACATTACATAATTAACACTTTAAATACTACAAATATATTGAGTTCTATAATTGAATTGAATTACCTCACACATGAGAGAGAACTTGAAACCGGAAACAGGAGACAATTAGATACATAAGATACAAATTGATGTGTTTGCATAAAGGTTTATCCAAGTCGAAAAGTGTTGCCAGTATTCAGCTGTATAAATACAAATACAAAGTAACAAATCGTTGGGCAGCGCCACATACCAAAGTGTTGATTATTCGAATACTTTTTGATGTGCTTATTATAACAAGAAAACATTCGAATGCCTCTCAAAATTCTTCTTGCGATTATTCCATTTTTTATTCACGCTTTATTTCGCAACGGCGGCTGCGGAGAGTTGCTCATTGATTACACATGAGAACTTCCATTAAATAGACTTGTTGTTGTTGCTGTTGTTGCTGTTGTTGTTGTTGGGGCAACATAGACGTCGACATCGACAGCAACATGGACTGCAGGCAGGCCGAGGCAGCGACGTCTTAGCATCGGAATGCGGTCGAACTCGACTCGTAGCCAAGCCAAGATTTGTTGGCAGTGAGAGAGAGAAAGATCGAGCGAGAGAGGAAGAACGACAGAGAGGGACAGAGAGGGGAGAGAGCCAGGTGTACGTGTGGAATGAATGACCGGCTAACTGACTGACTGACTAACTGAGTGAGTGAGTGAGTGAGTGAGTGAGTGAGTGAATGAGTGAGTGAGTGACTGAGAGAGTGAGTGAGTGAATGAATGAATGATTGGCAGCTGCCACTTTGAGCACTTGGACCGCGTTCATATCTTGTTAACAGCGGCAAGCTAAACGAGTTATCTATCGGCCTAACTTGCCTGATCTCTCTCTCTCTCTCTCTCTCTCTCTCTCTGCCTCCACCTCCCTCTCTCTATCTCTCTTTCTATTGACTTTGTCAATTCGTAAGCACTTGTCAGACCATTTAGCACAATTTTGTTGGCCAAATCCACAACCAAAGCCGCGTCGGGCCGAGCCTAACTAATACCAACTCCGAATTCAGTGCGAGCATCAAATGCGTGTGCGCGCTTTGCCAACAACTACAACAGCAGCAACACCGCAACAACAACAACAGCAGCAGCAGCAACACCAGCAACAACAACAACAGTGTTTGTTGTGCTTTTTTAATTTGTTTTTTTTTGGGCATAAATATTTATGTTAAAGGCTTTTGCCGCTAAACAGGTGAAAGTTTGTCCCACCAATGGTAATCAGTGACGGCAGCGACGCGTCGCATGTGGCAAGCAAGCAACAACAACAGCAAGGAAAAAGTGTGTCTAGCTTATGGTGAGGGCTACTTAATATTCTTGCTGGATATATTTTTTTGGGCGTTCGCATTTCATATTTATGATATTATTTACTTATTTACATTAAATTCTTGGGGCAAATAATGAAGTCGAATTCTTTTTTCGGTCTTCTTATTAATTCAATTTTAATCGGTTTTTGTTTCTATTTCTGTTGTTGTTGCTTTGGGGGAATTGGGGCAAATTCGAAAAAAGCGCTGAAAGCTTTGCCAAATTCGAGAATCTAAGACTGAAACGAAGCGAACCGAAGGTGAAAGCGAATTCTCTAATTCAAAACAGTTTTCTTCATTTTTTTTTGTTGTTTTGCAAAATGTTGTCGAAAGTTCTTTAACATTTCTTATTAATTCAAGAAAAAGCGGAGAAGTTGGCTTAGTTTATCGATAGACTGTCGATAGATTTAGTACTTGTTGAAGTTGTGAATTGATTGTGGTCTGATCGAGAGCTGAAATCAGTTGGCAATTGCTGAACAATCGCTGTCATTTCTCTGAAATTTATGATATTCGCTGTTGCACTTGATTGCATTTCGTTTTTCGTTTTTCGCTTTTGTTTTGTTTGTATCTTGCCTTGTAAAGTGTAGAAAAAACAAAGAGAAAAATAACAAATTCAAATGCGAGAAATACAAATAATCAGCGTGAAAGAAAACAACACAGAGAAAAATAATAAAAAACTCACTTTCATTCAATTTCATTGAGCAGCGCATGGCCTTCGGTATCTGGCGTCGCTTCCTCTCCCCCACCTCCGCTCTATCTCCATCTCTATCCGCCTCCCCTTGTCGTCCTCCTTTGCGCGTTGCCTGAGTGACAATGACGATCGACATACAGTGACAATCACTTGTGAATGGCAAATGGTGAACGGCAAATGCCAACCAAGGCGCCTGATAAGCCTGAATACCCTGCACAAAATAACAAAGGGGTATACTCATTGCAGATGATGATGATCTTTTAACTGAAAATTAAAGAGTGGAAGAGTTAATCAACTAAAGTAAATAAGGGACAGAATGTCAAGCTGGGATTGAATTGTACACTAGGGTGTCTATTTACGGCATTATTAATACTATTTCTGGTATATCTTGTTGAATCTGTAAACTGAAATGTTATATTTTCATATTAAATTGTTAGCTGGATAATATATTTTTGATTGTTATTGGTATGGTCACCCTAAAAAGAGAACTCGGAAACTCATATATATATTTATAAATTCTAAAATTCTCCATACATAAATCTAATTTAAATACTTAAGTAATACCAACTTTACCATTCAAATGGTTTACAAATTATTTCCAAATACAAATCCTAAACTTGTTGGCAAAAGTAATGGGTATCAGCCAGTTGACTACTACTTTGTTGAAACTATTTTTTACTTACTTTGCATTAAATATGCCAAAGGCAGTGCATTTTATACTCACAGTTGAAATAATGACGTGAATTTTTTATGGTGAGATGTTTGTTTCTTTTTTTAAGTTTTTTTTTAGCGTTTTTTTTGTTCGTCTAGCGTGTTTTCTAGCGGTGGCTGTGAAATGTGGCAAGTTGATGTTTAACTGAACTAATCAGGTGTTATTTCTCCTATTCATGTTTACAGCAATGCATCAGCCAGCTTGAAGCCGCTTGAAGTTTCTGGAGGCGCCCTCTTCCCCCCGCTTCTCTTCTTCCTGCTGCCTGCAGTGTCTGTGTGTGTGAGAACGAGACGAGACGAGACGAGACGAGTGGAGCGAGTCAAAGTGGAAACCGAGCACGAATCAACGAACGGAACCAAGTGTGAAGTGATAACGCTAATCGACGTAGGCCCCACCGACAGCGACAGCAGCGAGTGAGCAGTGGAGCAGAGCAGCAACATAGCAACATGGACATGGGCCGAGCGGGGGATCTGGTGTGGTTCGATCCGGGCGTGGGTCATCCCATACCCGGCGAGATCCAGGAAGTGCATCGCGCCGCTCAAGTGATTGTCGTTCAGGCCATGATCAAGGGCAAGGTAAGTGTGTCCAGCAGCTACTGTCCGCCGATAGTTGGCAGTCAGTGTACTCGTAGATGGTGTGGATGAAGGCAGATTTCGCTTTGCTTTGTGTGGCATTTTTTATGAATGCTTTCCACTGTTTTCACCTGTCGTCGGACACGAATTTGCTTTGTTTTATCTCTTTTTTGGCACTTGACACTTGGCACTTGGAATTCATAGCCCGCCATTTGTCACCTGCTAAACAGCCCATTATACCCTGTAGCTGTTACGCATGACAAGTGGAGAAGTGTTGGAGCATTCTTTTAGAAAGTTGAGGCAGGCAGGGCAACTGCTAGACACCTGATCACATCATACCCTGTAATTCTAGTCGATAATCGTTTATAACTTTATGCCAAGCTAGAGGGCAGGCATCTCCGACCCCAAGTTGTATACACATAGCATATATTCATGAACAGTCACAACAGCTGAGTTCATATAGCGATTTTTGTCTGTATGAACACTTATAACTCAGAGACTATAAGAATTAGCATCTTCAAGTTTGGTAACAATATGAGGTATGATTCGAACGTAGAGAATGTTCGTTCTATAATGTAGCCACGCCCTCTTCAGCCTCTAAAAAACAATAAAAATTGAATGGCAAGCGTAGTTTGAAGGGTCCTTATGCACATGATGGTTACTTAAGATACCACTTGAGTGGGCAAGCATATTTCGCAGGCACTGTCGAATATACAAATCATGCTTACTTGTAATATGTTAAGTAAGCAGGGTATGCTGGGACTGAGGCTGTAAGTAGCACAAATTCATGCAGAGAAGGGAGAGATTAACAATCACAGGGTGTCTCTTGGTCATGCACATGCATACATAGCTAAGTTTTGGATAACGGAAACTCTGCTGCTGCTGGGCCTCCTTCTCTCTCCGCTGTCCGCTGTCTGCTGTCGGGTGTAATTGCCCTGACTTCGTTTCCTTTTTCCTATAACTTTGCAATTAATGTTGCCAGTCAACGCAACATCAGTCAGAGTCAGAGTCAGTCAGTCAGGCAGTTTTACTCTCCGTCTGTCCATCCGTCTGGTCATCCGTCTGCCAGTCTGCTTTGCCCGGAGGCTGGGGCTAATAACTGGAAACAGTTAGCAATGCCGTTGTGCAGTTGCAATTGTTCCTGCTGTTGCTGTTGTTGTTTGGCCAGCCCCAAGCGCCAGGCAGGCAAGGAAAGAAATCAAGAATACAAAATCCCCAAACTGGCCCCGCCACTTGTGAACACTGGGCAGCAGACACGCGTTCGCATGCACAGACATGCACACACACACACAGGCGCATACGTGAGCAACCAGTATTCTTCGTATCCTGTTCAGATCGAGCCACATTGTCTTTTCAACTTGTTGCTCCGTTGAACACAGGCTAAATTCGAGTTCCGTTCGGCTGCAATGACTGCAAAGTATCCCCTGCATTTCTGAGAAAGGGATTCTTATTAGATGTGGAAGTTTCATCGATATCATATCGATCACTTTCTCCAGCTCTAATTCATATATAAACCAGAAGAAGTTACTATATGAAAATAATCCTGGCGGCATGGAAGATCCAACAAAAGAAAGATCAATAAATGATTTATCAAAGTTTTATTCATTGATTAACGAAAGGGAAGATAAATATATGTTTCATTGGATTAATCTGCTGCTGACTGACTTTCATTTAATGTACGCACAATTAATCAATATCGTTATCGTTATCGCTTTCGATAGAGTTGGAACTCTCTTGACGAAGCTGCAGCGTATTGAAAGATCGTAAGAATCGATGCCAGTTTGGAACTGGTTCTATTTGTGGTACGATTGCGATTGGCTCGGAGAAAGTGGCTTCTCTCTGCCGGGAGAGACAAAGAGACAGAGAGAGAGAGACAGAGAGAGAGAGAGAGAGAGCAAGAACTGTTGCATTAATTGAATAGAGATCAGATAGACAGATGCGACAGATTTCCCTGCAGCTTCGTGTGGCTCGTTCGATGCCCCAAACTGGCTGCCTCCAGTGCCTTCTTCTGGCAGAGCTGATTGTCTCTCTTTCTTCCTCTCTCCCTCTCTCCTTCTTGCCCACCCTGCTCGTTAGAAGCCCGAGAAAGAAGAGACATGAAACGTGTTTCTATCGATCTGAGAGGGGACGGGGGGGAACTGTGGCAGTGTCGCGCAGCAGCTCTCCAAGCCCAACTCCTTTCAGTTGCATTCGAGACGGCGGACTCATCTCATTGTTGTTGTTGCTGTTTGTGGTTGTTCCGTGTTATTCCGTGTTGTTGTACGGTTACTGGAGCACAGTTCTCTCTCCATTCCCGTTACCTTAAGAGGAGGATGCGCATTGTACGCTTCCATCTGGAGCCTTGGCAACGCGGCAGTGGCTGCGGTTCGGTTACACCCAGTCCCGCGCAATCGCCATCGTTGGCTCTGCTCTCACCGCACGTGCTACGCCGCCAGCGTCCAGCAAGCCTCGAGGATCTGGAGGAGATATGCGGCCAATCGCAGACGCCGCAGCAGCAACAACAGCAGCGCCTGCGTCGCCAGCGTCGCCTCAAGTGTCGCTATCCGCAGGTGGTGAAGCGCCTCTCCACACTCTGCAGCGATGTCATGGCCCACCATGTGAGCACCAACAGGCAGATGATACTGAAAGAGAGTAGAGACCAAGTAGAGACCTAGAGAAAGGGGAAGAGGAAGAGAAAGAGGAAGTGCATGTTGTCATTTAGTTGACTTTGTTGATAACATTTAGTTAATGTTTACACCCTTTCTTTTTTGCTTTCATGATCTTTTTGGGCATTTGAGAAGGCACACATTACTGCAGAGATTGATAGGCATTTGGGGGAGAGAGGGAGTGATGAAGCGGCAGATCGGCATAGATCATTAGAAATGTGACTGAAATTTGATAATGCGACTAATCTAGATAAGTATATTAATTGATAAAGCACTTTAATAGTTTAAAAAGCTTTTAACAGAGCAGATTCCTCTGGTCCTCCTCGAAAGAGAATCAAACTTTGTTGATGTTTTAGAGCTAAAAGTTTGAAATATTGAGCCTCTATCCCTGTGGATCACACATATAATCTTTAAATGTCTTCTTCGTAAGATATGCTCCTGATCCCCATAAAAGATCGCAACATTGATGGCATTCTTATTGTATTCAAAATTTTTTTTTTTTTTTTTTTTTTTTTTTTAATTGTTTAATTTTATTTATAGCTTACTGTTACTGATGGCATTCTTAGATATGCTCCTGATCCCCATAAAAGATCGAAACATTGATGGCATTCTTATGGTATTCTTATTTTTTTTTTTTTTGAAATTATTTAATTTTATTTATAGCTTACTGTTGCTGAGGGAATTCTTATGGTATTCTTAGTAGATGAGATTCCCAGTTTAGCTTGTCTGCTTGTGCTCCGCAATCTCCTGGAAGGGTGATTTTAGAGCTAAAAGTTTGACATACTGAGCCTCTATCCCTGTGGATCACACATTACTCTTTAAATGCCTTCTTGCTCCTGATCCCCATAAAAGATCGCAATATTGATGGCATTCTTATTGTATTCTTAATTTTTTTTTTTTTTTTTTTTTAATTGTTTAATTTTATTTATAGCTTACTGTTACTGATGGGATTCTTATGGTATTCTTAGTAGATGAGATTTCCAGTTTAGCTTCGTCTGCTTGTGCTCCGCAATCTACCAGAGACTTCCAACTACGATCCCCTTTTACTTTGATTGCATAAGCTTCTTCTAATCCCTTGTATGCTTCCTCACAGGCACAAACATTCGCACTGCAGCCCGGCGAGGGCAGTCTGCGAGCACGTCAGGATCTGGGCAGCAGTGGAGTGGAGGATATGACGCTGCTGGATGATCTGCACGAGGCATCGTTGCTGTGGAATCTGCGCCTGCGCTATGACAAGGGACTGATCTACACCTTTGCAGGCAGTATACTGATCGCTGTCAATCCCTACAAGATGTTCCCCGATGCCTATGGGCTGGAGGTGGCCAAGCAGTATGCGGGTCGTCCTTTGGGTGCACTGCCACCGCATCTGTTCGCAATTGGAGCCGCAGCACATGCAGCGCTGCCATCGCCGCAGGTGGTTGTCATCTCTGGTGAATCTGGTTCGGGCAAGACCGAATCCACCAAGCTGGTAATGCAGTATCTGGCAGCTGTGGTGCCCGGTGGCGGCAGTGCATCTGCTGTCATCACAGAGCAGATCCTTGAGGCGGCACCTTTGCTGGAGGCCTTCGGCAATGCACGCACTGCACGCAACGACAACAGCTCGAGGTTTGGCAAGTACCTGGAGGTGTACTTCAAGAGCGGTGCCATTGTGGGTGCCAAGATTACCCAGTACCTGTTGGAGAAGTCGCGCATTGTGACGCAGGCGCCGGGGGAGCGCAACTATCATGTTTTCTACGAGATGCTCGGCGGCCTCAGCGAGACAGAGCGCGCCAAGTACGGCCTGCTGGAGGCGGACAAGTATTTCTATCTGAACCAGGGAGCCACAGACTGCGCCAGCGGGCGTGTGGACTGGGCATCCCTGCTGAGTGCCATGCAGGTGCTGGGCGTCACCGAGGGCGAGCGCGAAGGTATTGTGCGTGTGCTGGCAGCTGTGCTCCATCTGGGCAATGTATACTTCCATCGCAGGCAACTGCGACATGGCCAGGAGGGTGTAGAGATTGGCTCCGATGCCGAAATCAAGTGGGCTGCACATCTGCTGCACATCAGTGCCGAGGGAATGCATCGTGCACTGACCAGTCGCACCACAGAAGCACGTGCCGAGCGTCTGCACACACCATTGGGCATTGATCAGGCACTGGATGCGAGAGATGCCTTTGCCAAGGCACTCTATGCGGGTCTCTTCAACTGGCTGGTCTCGCGCATCAATTCCATCGTGCAGAAGGGTGGCACACACGATGCCCACAGGATAAGCATCCTGGATATCTTTGGCTTTGAGGATCTGGCCGAGAATAGCTTCGAGCAGCTGTGCATCAACTATGCCAACGAGAATCTTCAATTGTACTTCAACAAGCATGTGTTCAAGCTGGAGCAGGCGGAGTATGCACGCGAGAGACTCGAATGGACTCCCCTGGCCTGGGATGACAATCTGCCAGTGATTCATTTGCTGGCCAAGAAGCCGGTGGGCATTTGCCATCTCCTCGACGATGAATCCAACTTTCCCCGGGCCACGGATCTGAGTTTCCTTGAGAAGTGTCACTACAATCATGCACTGAGTGAGCTCTATGCACGTCCAAGGATTGGAGCACAGGAGTTTGGTGTCACTCACTATGCGGGGCAGGTTTGGTACTGCGTCGATGGATTCCTCGACAAGAATCGCGATGCACTGCGCTCCGATGTGCTCGAGTTGCTTGCCACATCTCGCCTGCCGCTGGTGAGTGAGTTGACCAAGCAACTGCGCGCTCAACGGGATGCAGGGAAGACTCTGCCCAAGGGCAGCAATGGACGCTTTGTTACCATGAAGCCACGCACACCCACAGTGGCTGCGAGGTTTGCGGACTCACTGCAGCAGCTGCTGCAGTCGATGGGGCGTTGCCATCCGTGGTTTGTGCGCTGCATCAAACCGAATCAGGAGAAGCAGCCACTGCGCATGGACATGCCGTGTGTGCTGCAACAGCTGCGCTATCTGGGCATGCTGGACACCATACAGATCCGTCAGCGTGGCTATCCAGTCCGACTGCGCTTCCAGCACTTCGTCGAGCGCTATCGACACCTACTCGGCACTCCCTGGCCCGTGGCACGCCCTATCGCGAGCTATGCCGTCTGCTGCTCGAGGCAATGCCACGCACTGGAGTCGAGGGACCTGACTATCAACTGGGCGCCACGCGTGTCTTCCTACGCGAGGCACTGCATCGTGCACTGGAGAGTGGACGCACAGAGAGACTGCGCCAGGCAGCTGTGCATATACAGCGACATGTGCGGGGCATGCTTGTGCGGCGCCAGCTAGCACGCCGTCAAGTGGCTGCAGTGCGTCTGCAGTCGCGCTGGCGTGCACAGCGTCAGCAGCAGCGCTATGAGGAGCTGCGTCATGGCGTGCGCACAGCACAGCGTCTGTGGCGGGGCAAGCAGGCAAGGAGGCGTGTGCAGCAGCTGCGCTCCGATCATCGCCGCCGGCAGGAGGCACGCGAGGCAGCGCAGCGTGCTCGAGAGGCACGTGAGGCCAAGCAGGCGGTGCTGGAGAGAAGTCAACTCTCCTATCTGGACATACCCGCCGAGCTGGCATTCATCTATAGCAAGCTGCAAGGCTGGCAGCCTCCGCATCAGGATAGGCATCTGGTGAAGGTGCTGGGCACTGTGCCAGGGCCACCATTGGCCACAGCCCAGCTGCCAGCAGATCTGGGTCAGTTCAGCTTTGGCAAGTTCAGCAGCGTCTACTGCAATGGACTGCGCCTGCAGCCACGTCGGGAACCACTGACAGCGCCACTGCTAACACGTGCTGCCTCACGGGATCAGGACTTTCAGGATGCACTGGCCGTGTTCAAGCTGATCTTGCGCTGGAGCAACGACAAGGCACTGGAGACGGAGGGTGCCAAGGAGAAGCTCCTCTCGGACTACATTGTGCACAAGGCGCTCAGCTCGCGTGGCTTGCGTGATGAGATACTTGTCCAGCTCTGCAATCAGCTGCACGGCGCTGAGCCAGCCATGGCCTCGCGTCTCTGGCAGCTGCTGGGTCAGTGCCTCTGCTGCTTCCAGCCCAGTGCAGCCTTCAGCAAGTATCTGCTGAAGTTCGTCATGGATGAGGCGCCTGCGCCGCCCACACGCCAGCTGCTGCAGCGTCAATTGCTGCGCCAGCAGAGCAACAGCAGCGCAGGAGGAACTGCTGGAGGTGGCACTACATCGAATGCCGCTGGCTGTCGCAGCTTTGTGCCCTCCTGGCTGGAGTGGCGTGCCTGGGCACGTGGCTGCGACATGGCGCTGCCACTCACACTGCCCGATGAGGCCAGCCAGACGGTGGCAGTGGATTCATGGACATCCTGCGAGGAGGCAGCTGCCTTGGCAGTCTCCCAACTGGGCGTGGCTAGTCGTGGCTGGACACTAGTGCTGGATGATGGTCAGCAATTGACCGACAGTTGCGGCTTAGACTATGTCATGGATCTGATCTCCGAGAAGGAGCTGTGTCCAGCCTTTCCGGCGCCACGCAGTGATCTATTGCGCTCTGGGGCGAAGTTTACGTGCACCACATTGCCGGATGCAGTCAAGCGTCCTGGCGTGCCACCACCAGCACCACCCAACACAGCTGGAGGGGCAGGAACAGCAGGAGCTGCAACTGGTGCCACAGCCAAGCAGCAGCAGCAGCAGCAGGAGACGACGCCGCCACAGCGTCGCAGCAGTCGTGAGCTTCTTTCGCGTAGCTCAGCTCTGAATGAACGTTACTTTGATCGCAGCTCGGGAGCAGCAGCTGAGGAGGAACCCATAACACCACATCTGCTGCCCACTTCAGGCGGTGGTGGTGGTGCAGGTGGAGGAGGCGGAGGAGCCACGCAGTCCAAGTCGCGTTCGAAATCCCTAGATGACCTGCTGGCTGGCGATATGGTGGGGGGCAACAGTTGCCACTGCCACTGGACAGCGACTCACAGGAGTCGCCACTGCATACACTGGCGCTGGGTCTGTCCGAGAGTCGCCTCAACGATCGCTATCACTCCGCGGAGCGACTGGCACCCATGGGCAAGGAGTCTGGCGTGAGTCCAGCTCGTTACCAGAAGTCACAGCATGCGGGACGACGCTCACACGCCTCGGCCTCACATGGCTCGGCGCATTCGAGCAAGTATAATATGGACAAGTCGGAGTATGCCACACGCTCCTCGGCCATGTCGGACACCAGCGAAGCACCCTCACTGGCCTCCCACGTGCGACGTGTGCGCGTGCCCTCGCAGGCCTCCGATGTGGACCAGTTCCTCGACGATCTGTTCAGCCCCGTGCTGGATGGTTCCCTGGACGAGCTGTCCGACGCGCGCTCCTTGGCCGCCAGCATACGTGGTGGAGGTAAGGTTCCTCCAAGTGATGCACAGACACTGCAAGATTTCATTGAGGCTGCACTGCCAGATTATGAGGAGGAGGAGCAGGAGGAGGAGGAGCAGCAGCTAAGCACGCTCAGCTCCCGCCAGCAGCTGGTGCAGTGCATTAAGGGTGGCGGCAGCACCGCAGAGCAGCAGCACCATCAGAGCTCAGCTGGCACTGCTGATCCGCTGCTGCATCAGCTGATGCAGTTGCCCGGCAGCAGCGGGGGGATTCAGATGCCGCACCCGCTTCGCTCTACCAGCAGCAGGTGCAGCGCGCCTTCCTGCAGTCGGCCATGGCGCAGAATCTACAGATACAGCAGCAGCTGCTGGCACAGAATCAGGCACTGCAGACGCTGCTCAGCCAGCAGGCGCAGGCGCAGGCAGCACAGTCAGTAGGCGCAGGCGGCACCACATCGCCGCCACCAGCACCAACGATTGCCGGCAGCATCTCACCGCCGCCAGCTCCGCCAGCAGTGGCTCCGCTACGCATGAAGACCACCACCACCATGATGAGCACCACCAGAAGCAGTAGCCTGGTGCTGGAGGCTGGCATGCAGCCACCAGCGCCACCACCACCGCCACCAATGCCACCACCGCTGGAGAGCAAGGATCCCTCAGAGACGCGTCATTTCCTCGATCCCTATGGACGTGCCAAGACAGTGAGGATTGGCAAATGGCGTTGGCCGCCGCCGCAGGGTGAGCCGCAGTTCCAGACCGAGGAGGATTTCTTTGCCTTCAAGTTGCGCCAGCAGCAGCGCAAGACGACGCCGCAGGCGCAGCACAACTCCAGTGGTGCCACTGCCACTGCCATAGAGTGGGAGGAGTTCGAGATTGAGTCCAGCAAAAGTGCCACGCCCTCGCCAGCAATGCTGCATCGCAGCAATGGCGCAGCTGGACGGGATCGGGATGTGCAGGACTCTGTGCAGCTGCAGCAGCAGCTCCAGCTCCAGCAGCAGCAGACGCTGACCTCCATGACGACCACAACGACGACGACGACGAGCGTCAGTGCCAGCAAGCTGGCCAAGAAGAGCTTCGAGATCGGTGCCGATCGTCCGCCGCCAGGCAGCGTGGGCAAGCTGAAGCTCAGCTCGGAGATGAGGCAGAGGCTGGAGCAGGTGACAGCGGGTCATTCAGTGCGTTCCACAGTCTCCACCAAGTCGGAGCAGCGTGCGCCTGCCAAGCTGGAGGATACCCGCAAGTTGATGCTGCAACAGCAGCTCGGTGGCCTTTTCGCCAGTGCCGCCAGTGGTGGTGGTGCTGGTGGTGGTGTGCACCTGGTGGCGGGGAATCTCTGGCCACCGTGCGCACACAGATTGAGCGCATGGAGGGCAAACTGTCACCGCCACCCGCACCGCCCAGTGCTTGGCCAGGTGTGCTGCTGCCACCGGCTCCCAATGTGCCAGCGCCACCACCGCCTATACGACCGCCAAGCATGGCACCGCCGGCACCACCGCCAGCACCGCAGAGTCCGCCCGTGCAGCGTCAGACTTCGCACTCGCCGGACGAGACCGATGAGCCCGAGCCGGAGCCGGATTACCGCAAGGAGCACGTGCCGGCGTTCATACAGCGCCAGGAGCGTGACACCTTTGGTGCAGTGCGTCAGCCACAGCAGCAGCAGCAGCAGCAACTGCTCCACCACCAGCACCACCAGCACCACCAACAGCAACAGCAACAGTCTTCGCACCACCAGCAGCAACTGTTGTCCATGTCCATGTCGTCCTCCTCCGCGGCAGCTGTGTGGGAGCAAGAGCTGCAGTCGGAGCGAGAACGTTCGCGCAGTCGCAGTCGGTCGCGGGATCGTGAGGATTACTCCGAGTCTGTGTGGGATCGTGCCGAGGTGGAGGGTCCTGCCTCCGGCAGTGGCAGCGAGAAGGAGCGTGAGAAGCGCGAGCGGGAACGGGAGCGTCTCTACGAGCTGCGTCAGGTGGAGCGGGAGAAGGAGAGCCACAAGGTCTATCAGCCAGCACCGCCACGTGTCATCCAGGCCAGCATGGACACCACAGGCACCACAGGCAGCGGCAAGCGGGATCGGGAACGGGAACGGGAACGCGAGTCGTCCACGCCCCCCACATTCCGCACTCACATGGCGCAGAAATATGAGCACGAGCGGAAGCGCAAGAGCAGCGCAAGCTCGGAGCTGTTGCTACACGAGGCTGGCATGTCGCCTGCCGTGGTTGTGCCTGCCCCAGTGCCGCCTCCCGTTACGCCCACTTCGGTGGCGTCTGCAGCGTCAGCAGTGACAGGCGGAGGCGGAGGTGCTGCAGCTGGCACAGGCAGCACTGGCTCGAGCGCCTGCCTCACCTACAATCGCGTGCCGTGGAAGCTGCGTGTGCGCAAGGAAGTGTTCCAGCCTCATGAGTCCATTGGGCCACCAGTGGCACTGGATCTGCTCTTTGCCCAGGTGCTCAGCGATGTCTTTGGCGTGACTCCCTGTCTGCGCATCACACCCCAGGAGAAGAACGCCGCACTGAACATGCTCCATGGCCATGGGGTCAGTGTGGACACCCTCGCGGCGAGAGGGCAGCAGGTGCGTGCACTGGTCAAGCGTCATCTGGTGGACATGGCCCGCGACTGGCCACTCTACTTTGCACGTCTCTTTGCGGTGCAGGGTGCACCGCTCTATCCTGACGTATCCATCATGGGCGTCTCCCACAGCGGCCTCTATTTGGCCCGACGCGATGCTGACTATCTGATTGTGGTGCAGGCCATCTCCTTCACTGAGATCCAGAACGCTGTCACTCTGCCGCGCCCAGCCGCTCTGCAGCTGAACCTACGCAATGGGAAGCACCTGGCGCTGCATGCAACACGCGCCGCTGCCATTCAGTCCATGATCACAGCATTCGTCATGGAGTTCCGCAAGGTGAGTCCAAGTTTCTTTCTATATTTTCTCTTCTACTTATTTCAAGTATGGTGGGTGATTGATTTATGTATATATTTTTAAGGGGGCGAAACTAGGCGTGGTTATATTTTCAAAACAAACTTCATCTGCGTGCAATAAAATGGAACATTCAAATCTTCATTTGACTCAATAGTACACGGTCTATATAATTGAATGTTTGAAGTTTATTTCATACAATTGTTGTGCGTGACTGCGCCTAAAATGCTCCATCCGCTAAGTCCAATTTTGGCATACTCTTTCCAATATTTCTGTATCAGGTATCTCAGGAATAAATGCTTTACTGTTGTCCTCAATGCGTCAATTGAAGCGGGCTTGTCTGTATAGACATGACATTTAACATAGTCCCACAAAAAAAGAGTCTAAAGGTTCAATAAGTCCATTGTTACGCGTGCTGTGTGGCTTCCATAAAATGGAAGAAGCGCGCGATGCACTTCCTTAACAGAGCACGCATTTGGATAATAAAATTCAATAATTTGCAAGCGTTGTTCGCTTGTAAGACGATTCCTGGTTAAATTATAGACCAAACAGAAGATGTTTGACAGTGATAGAAAACACAAAACGTGCGTAAGCTGTTTAAACCAGTGTTGCCAAAAAGATAATAGCTAAAAAATCAGCCTTTAGATATATGTAAGGTTTAGGCTTATCCACTATCAATAAACCCGCTTCATATTAAGTCTGTGCTCAGCGTTCGCAGAGTTCAGTCCAAAAAGCTGCAATAGAAAGCTGCATGATAACGAAGCTTTGCCAGGCACAAGAGAAGAAAGAGAGCATAGAGAGAGAGAGCAGAGAAAGGGTGAGAGTGAGAGAGAGAGAGCCTCGGCACTTTTGCTCTTCTTCGTTTGTCACGAGGTCTGTCGCATTTCTGCACATCTTTCAACAAGCTCAGTGGGCCCCAGTGACCAGTGTGACCATAAAAGAAGGCGCTGTGACTCTGTTGCCCGTTCACATTCGTATTCACATTCACATTCACATTCACCTTCACATTCATTGCACTGCATTCACATTCAGTTGATGCATTTGTCTAGCGGTGCCTGCTTTTCTTTGCGATGCGCATCTGTTAAGTTATTTGAATTCGTTTCAGTTTCATGCGCGAAAACTTGTCGAATGCCAAAAACACACAGAAAACAAAACATCAAACCTGAAGTTGTCTCGGCCCGAAGCCAAAGACAGAGTACAGAGTCATTGCCGAAGAGCAGCCCAAACCCGGTTGGGAGAGCGAAACAGTTAGCTGGCAAAATAAAGAAAATTATGAAAGAAGCTACGGTTGTGAGCTGTGAACTCGCCGCTAAAATACCCTGTTAGATACGATAGTTAGATATTCATACAAGCAAATTCAGTCTTATCAAACTAAACAAAATACTACAGCTTTCGCTACCCTAAAGACCTAAAAACAAAAATTTGTTTGGATAAATAATGTTAATTCAGCTCAACCAAAACAGGAAACAAAGTCACTACCATGGCGATCTCTCAATTGCAAATTCATCAGTATCAAACTTCTAACATCAGGATCCCCCCAACCGACCACCACCACGTCATATTGTTGGCAAAGTTATTCGCTAAACTAAATACCCCACCTCCATTAATTTGCTATTCAACCACACTTCAAAATCACAACCCCCCTCCACAACTCGTTATCTATGAGACCAATTACCAATTTGCCAAACAAACACCAAACACACCACACCTTTTTGACCATTTTCAATGGTCGAAGGGTATAAAAACATCAAAGATTGTGCATTTATGTGCTGCTTGCTGTTTTTCACTCTAAAACAGCCTACTAGAGCTGAGTTGGCAGGGTATAAAGTGCCGCTTAAGCCACTTGTCGCTGCAATACTCTCGTATATCTCTTCTCTAAAGCTTCTTTTTACGCTCGGCTTAGCTGCTCTGCCTTTTCACTGCTCGGCTGCTCTCCCGCTCTCTTGCTTCCTCTCCCTCTTCCCCCCTCTCTCTCTTTCCCCTGCTTGATCTCTCTCTCTCTGACTCTCTTGCGCCGTTTTGCTGCTGTTCTGCTCGGCTGCGAGTGAAATGGTCAGTTGGCAGTCGCCTCTTTTGACCAGTCTGCCCAGTTTTCAGTTGCTACAAATGTTCGGTAACGGCATCACGCAGCGCGCGCGTCGTCTTCGTCTTTGTTTTCGCTTTCTTCTTTGGCGTGTTGTTCCTCTTCGTATTTATCACATTTGAAATTCCAATTCCAATTCTTCGCGCTGCAGTCTTCTGTACTATTTGTTTGTTTCTTCTTGTTGACCAACTTCTTTTTCTGTTTTTTTTCCTGTGTTGTGCTATGAATGAAATGTTTTTGTTGTCGTGCCGTGCCACACAAAGTTAGCTGTAATGCGCTCTGACCCATTAATCGATCAGTTGGAATCGATTCGCGCCCCAGTGCAACAGCCCTAGAGCTGTATCTGTAGTTCCATCAAAAGTTTAATATGCCATCTATCGATGCCTTAACTATCGACTAAAATGTTTAATAGTGAAAATACTTTGAGAACTGAAACTGTGTCTTTTAAGATGTAATAAGCAACAGCTGCAATGTGTTTACAGTTCCTTTATGCTATAGTTGTTTCTGTTATTGTCCAACTTTCTTTCAAGTTGCGAGTTCATATACAGTTTACATTTCTTAAACATATGAATGTTCTTGTTAATTTCAAATCTGCTGAAGTCTAACAAACTGACAGACAATATTTAGTCAAGGTATTCAAGATCTAGTCTACAATATTTTGCATAAGATCTCTCTAGATTACGTCTAGCGAGTCTTCATAATACTGAAATAACAATAGATGCATGTTTCAATAGTTTAGTTCCTATATATACGTGTATGATTTCTTATATATCAAACTGTATATCTTCTTCTTCAATACATATACCACCAAATAATCTTAGGCAACTTGGAATATCTGTAAATGTAGATCTATCTTTACTGCAAGTCCAGGCAACTTCATTGAGTCACGTAAGAAAAGAAGAGATGCAGGAAACTGGCAAATTTAGTGAACTGTCTAGGCGTCAACTGTTCCCCTGGGTTATCTTTGCATTGTCTATTTCCGAGAGTTACAAATCTCAATGAGATCTGATAATCTGTTAAGATACTCAAGAGTTCAATATAACTTACAAAACATGAGCATAAAACTGCTTTCATAACTGAGGATCAGAGGTTCAGTCGCCTCTGCACACATAACTATCCTATACTTTCGAATCTTATCATATGACAAACATCATAGCTCACAGCTCACAGCTCACAGCTCAGTTAAGCAGAAGACAGTCAAGTTTCGGTTTGCTTTGCTTTGTTTTGGCTGTCACTGACCCAATCGAATTGGAAAGAAAGATAATCCACATGTGTCCCGTTAGCTGCATTGAACTCGTCAATTATTTGCGAGAGTTTTCAGTTTTTTTTCGGGAAAATGGTTTTGTTTGACGTTGGCAAATTGAAACAAATTGAGGCTTGGCTAATTGCAGTGCACGAAACTGAGCTGAGCTGATCCTGAGCTGAGCAAATGAACAAATTAACAAATGAACAACAAATGAGAAACTGAAGTTTTCACAAAGCAAGGAAGAAGCAACTGCCGTTGCTGTAAAAAAGGTAGCAAAATACGGTAAAAAAAACTCAAAAAAGCAGCAAACAAGCAACAACAACAACACCAACAACAACAACGTATAAGCAGCGATAAAGACGACAACAACGAAAATCACGTATACGCAGCGTTTTCCTCGAATCGACAGCAGCTTCAACTGGGACGGTGTCTGTGTTGTGTGTGTGTGTGTGCTCGCGTGTGTGTGTCAGTGTGTGCAAACAATATTTAACATTCATTATGGTCGTCTAGTTTGGCCAGTCGTTGTTGTTGTCCGCTGTTGCTGCCGCTGTTGCTGCCTGCGGACGGCGATCAACGAAAAATGCAATAACAACTTTCACTGGCACGCGCTAAGTTCAGTCTGTGTCGGTGCTTGCAACTGCAACTGCAACTGCAACATGTCGCAGAGTGGGCGCAGCAGCAGCAGCAAGTCCAGCCAGTCCGGAGGGGGCGCCTCGGCGACGCCACAGGACACGCACAAGTTCAGCAGCATTGTGAACAAGGTGGAGTCGCTGATCAGCAAGATGCACCACGACAAGGTGAACAACTTTAAGCTGCTGCAGCAGCAACAGCAGGGGGAACTGGACTCCGGTCAGCCGACGGAAACAGCCACCAAGTGCGCATCCCTTGATTCACTGAACAATCTCACGGATGCGGACAGCTGCGAGGAGCACGAACTGCTCTACACGGACTCCGATGATGCGGAAATTGCTCACATAACGGGCACCACAGCGGCGCAAGTGCATCACAATCAGCAGCAGCAGCAGCAGCAGCAGTTGCAACAGTTGCAGCTGCATCGGCGCAGTGATCTTGACCAGCTGACAAACGAAAGCATTCGCGAGCTCAACGAACAGTGCTGCATGTCCCTGGGAGCTGAGCTGAATGCAGCCGGTGGTGCCAGTGGTGCAGCTGGAGGAGGAGGAGAGCGGACGTGGGCGGAACGGAGCAGGACTATGACAATGCGTGGAGCGTGGAGGAGGACATTGTGTACAAGTGCTGCAGCGGCACTGCCTCCACTATAACCTCGGCCAGCGGCAGCGCCAGTGGCAGCCTCTGCGAGGAGTGCTGCTTCGAGGAGCAGCTCAGCTACAAGCTGCAGCTCAACCAAAGAGACAACAATAACAACAACAACAACAACGCAGCAGCCAAAACCAACAGGAAGAGGAAGCGTTGCTGGATGCTGCAAGTGCAGTCAATCTGCCTTTGCCCATCTGCGGCACCATTGCCGGGCTGCCAGTGCCAAGTCTGAGCTTGTTGGGTGGCAGCAAGACACGGCGCGTGAGCAACGCCAGCAGCGGATCTGTCAGTCGCATGGAGACCATACTTGAGGAGCCCACAGAGTCGAAAATTTCAGTCAAGGAGATTCTGGCACGTTTCGAAACTATGAACTCAAACGAGGTAGGAACGATGCCGGGGCACAATGATATATATGGAGAAATGTAGAAGCTGATTAGATAGCAAAAATGGGAGTAGAGGATGCAATGATAGGGTTGCCTTAGGCAAGAACACACATCAATGAGTTCCTAAGAACTAAATAGACAACGAAGGAGAGAAATTAACTAACGGAGGGAATGATGACTTTGGGTAATCTCTAGGAAGTGTCTGAAGGAGGTGAAGTGAATGTAGAAACTTTGTTGATTTTACATGATTCTCTGGGAACGGTAGGATAAGACAAGATATAGGAACTTTGTTGATTGAACATGATTCTGTAGCAAGGAATACATAGGAACTTTGTTGTTTGAACATGATTTACTTTCGATAATTTTGTAATATATTCAATACTGCACATTGTGGAATTGCTTTTAATGCAGATGCCAAGCAAGTTGGAAATGATCTTGCTGAGAATGATAAGCGAAGCTTATAACTTTAAGTGATCTTTACGCAGCTAAAGAATAGACAGGAAATCTTTTAAATGCTTAAACATGACTTATGCTCGATCTTTAACTGCTTGAACATGATTTATTCTTAACCTTTACTTAAACTTGATTTCTTCTCGATTATAATGTTGTAA
Organism: Zaprionus nigranus; assembly: GCA_018903425.1. NCBI lineage: Eukaryota > Metazoa > Arthropoda > Insecta > Diptera > Drosophilidae > Zaprionus > Zaprionus nigranus. The sequence continues at coordinate 288,545 of JAEIGD010000045.1, read as the reverse complement.
TGAGTATTGTCGTCGAGGGATTGTCGTTTATTTCCACTCAACTGCAAGTGGCTTTGCTGCAAGTAGCAAGAGAGTGAGATAAGTGTGGAATCAGTTAGAATATGGCGCTCGTGGCGCTCGTGAGTGGGCAACGTCATATTATTTATAATGATGAGGTGTCATTAAAGAGAAGATCAAGTTATTATATAGATTACGCAAAAGTGAAAAGGAGGGGGGGAAGAGAGAAACATCCTATGATTAGCTTAGCCAGGTGCATTTTTGTCTTGCTCGAGTTGCACAATGAGACTGAGGGAATAGAGAGTGAAGAGAGAGAGAGAGAGAGAGAGAGAGAGAGTTAATCAAATTTACAGCGAGTTATAATTACAAATTGTGGAGTTACGAATTATGTTGGCCATATGCAAAATATCTTGGGCGAAGATAAAGACAAAGATAGAGCGGATAAAGACACAGAGATAAAAACAATAACAAGATTAGTAGTGAAGAGTGAAGAGACGACGACGACGACGACGACGACTTAACAGTTGTTGTTGCTGGCCTTAGTGTTAGTGTTGCATTTAACGGTACAGTTAATCAACACATAATCGCATTATTAGCATCGAGCCCAGACAAAAGACTGAGACCGAGGCAAGGGAAGACAGACAGACAGACAGACAGACGGCTAGATGGCGCAGACTAAGTCAAGAGGGGCAACTGCAAATTCGCTTACATCATGTAGTCTGTGTGTGTGTGTGTGTGTATTTGTTACTGCTCATCGTGGAGAGCAATGTCTGTCCCTCACTAGCTCTAGCTGGGCTATCACAGAGGTGTCGATTATACAACAAGCGAGCAACAAAAGCTCAACTGAGCTACAAGTTTTGAAAAGGTTTTAAAGTGAAAATCACGTTACGAATGTAACTAAGCAAAGCTAATTACTTGAACCACAGATCGGGCTCAAATTGCCCAATTTGCAACTATTAAAGCTGCCCTCGTCGCCACTTTGCAAAGAGATAGAGAGGGAGAGAGAAGGTGAGAGAGAAAGGTGATGGATTTGGCAATGTGTGTGCTGAGTTATGACAACTTGAACTTGGCTTGGGTTAGGGCAGTTTCAGTTGAAAGTTCGAGAAGCTGACTGCCAGTAATAATTGATTTGTTGCCGAAAATAGAGACATGCAACTGGCTTAACTTGACTTTGTAATAACTGCAAAACTAACACATTTTTCGGCTCTCTAAGCAGAGTCTGCTCAGCTGCTTTTGCTTGATCTATTGGGATCATCTGTGAGCTTCTTCAAGCGGATCGCATGGCACGCTTCAGATCGAGGGGTTGCTGGAGAAGAAGCATATAAAGAACTCGTTAAACTGCAAGACCGTTGACTCTACACAAGTAGTGTGGAAGGAGGGGGGCACAGTGGGGGGGGAGAATTGAGTTAGAGATTGAGAGCGAGAGATACGTGAACTTTGCAGCTGAAGAATTATAATTTAACTGTAATTTGATTTCAATAATTTAATTACATTTCGTGCGTCTTTATTGCTTTCTTCTTCCCCCTCCAGCCCCCCTTTCTTCGCGCAGTTCCCCCTTCTCTGTTTCCTCTTCGTGTTCTTTTGTTTTCATTCGTCTTGTTATTGTTTTTCTTTTTTTTCATGTGGTAAATGAGTTTAATTTCTTTGCCTGTCATGTATCTGCAGCTGTAAATTGTATCTGTATCTGTATCTGTATCTTTAGCTCTGCTTCTATTTCGGACTTCACAAGTTGCGCATTAATTTCGAATTTTAATTAACTCGAGCAAGACGGGCATATGCTCCATGTGGATACGTATGTGCAGATACACACAGAGAGTGTAAACAAAACCCAAAAAAGAAAGTTGGCGGTACAAACGTAATAAACGGACGAAATTAAAGTTTAAAGTTTTCCTCGTGTTGTTGTGTTTGGAGTTTTTCCAGCGAATTGAATTCGCATCGCCAGCAACTGGAGCACAGCCAGTCGCTAGTCGCCAGTCGCCAGTCCCCCCCCCTTTCCATCTATATACTATGTATCTCTCCCGACCCCAAAAAGAGTCCGAGAACAAAACGAGTCATGTGACCCAGTTGCGTGCCCGGTTGCGCGATTCTTCTTCCTCGTGTTGCGTTCTAAATATCAACAAGTAAAAATGGCATCACAAAACCAGACATTAAGCAGAACAGAACAGAACATAACAGACCAGACCAGACCAGACCAGACCAGACCAGAGCAAACCAGACCAAGCAGTGCAGAGCTGCTGCATCCGATATTCGATCTTTGGCTCTGCATTTGCTCTGCATTTGGCATCAACTGCATTTGTTGTCGACTGTCAGCTTGAATTGGGAGCAGGCGATAAAAAAGCCCACGGGAATCTGAACCAGAGCTGAGCAACTGCCTCAAGCTGTGGGTTGATGATCCGCCTTGCCGCAACGCCTGAGAAAGGCCTACACTACGCCCAGCTGTGCTCCGCTATGCCCCGCTAGGCCCCGTTATAGCTAACATATTTGGATTATTATACTAGCGAATGGTTATACTAGTTTTTGGCATTTATCTTGTACCATTTGCAGAGGGTATATTCGTTGCGAAGAATGAATGCATGAAGAAGGAGGCATTCTAACACAATTTGTATATTTACCATATTTTTGTTCAGTGTTTGAACTATCAACAGCTGGCTAAATGGCTAAGTAATTTCTAAATATCTATAGTTAATACTAAGAAAGATTCCCATCAGTTGATCTTGCATTCACAGCTACCAAAGTGAGCTCTTAAGTTAGCTTGATTGAATTATCCTAGATGATTTCTGTATAATCTTCAAATTCCTCATTAAGTTTCCTCTATGCCACACACCTTTCTAAAGTGTATTTCACATTGCCACACTGTCTATCAACTGCTGGGAATATATCTAAGTAATTAATAAATATCTATAGTTATTTCTTAGCACGATTCCCAGCAGTTGATCTTGCATTCACAATTATCAACACTGATATTTTAATTAATGTTCAAGGCATGCTTGATTGCCTTATTCAAAATGTATGGTATATATAATATATATATATATATTCGTCCATCTTTCCAAATTCCTCATTATGTTTTCTGTATGCCACACCCTTCTCAAGTGTATTTTGAATCTAATTAATGCCACGCCCACTGTCACTTCAAGTCAACTTAAACTTTAACATACACATAGCTTAATAACATATGAACCTCTGTTTTGAATTACAATCTGATCGGACAAATAACACAGAAGTTATTGAAGCTTTTACGTATTGCACAGAGATTTGCTGTTGGGAATTATAAGCTAAAGAGTAACTGACTGTCGTTGCTTGTCTGCTTGCTGTCTGCTCTACAATCAGCTCTGTCAGCTCATTCGTCTATTCGTTATCTATGCCATAATCTGTTTTGGGGGGCACTTTCTCATGCCTGGTACCTGAAGCTGGTTTCAGGTGCTGCTGGTTTCAGGTGTTGCTGTCTGCCTTGGTTATGCCTTGTTGCGTCGCTAGGTGGCGTGCCGGCGCTGCGGATGTTTACTCGATCACATTATGCTAATGTTTATGGGGATTATTCAGTTGAAAGTGTTTCCAAAATTGAAATAAATTAAATATTTTAATTTCATTTAATTTCATTTATTTATTTATTTATCTATCCACGTTGCCTTCTTCTGCTGCTGTCTTCTTCCTTTGTTGCACGCAGTTTTATTGACGTTGTGTGTTCGCATTTGGCAGCTTTGATTGATTGGAGAAAGATTTCCGCTTTCATAAACAACAACAACTTTTACTCACTTTTAGCTGCAGTTGCAGTTGTTGTTTGTGTCTGCGCTGAGTGTGTGCAATGAATATTGTGAGCTGTGGGCGTAGGGCGTGGCCAATGGTGGGGCGTGTGGGCGGCAGTAAGCAAAATAGTAACAGCAGCAACAAAAATGGAAAGCCATCAATCGAGCAGAGGAGGAGGGACAAGTGGGGAGGCAACTGAGGAACTGGGAAGGCTGAACTGGAGAGGGGAGGCAACTGAAGAGGGGTGGCAACTAGGGAGGGACAACGGGTGCAAGGGCTGGCAGTTGAAATAAAACCAAAATATTACATAGAAATTCGAATTTGAGTGCCAAAAAAAAAAAAACACTTTCGTTGTCCAAGAGTCGCTCATTTATGTTGATATGTATCTGTGTCTGTATTTATGTGTGTGTTTATATGTGTGTGTGTGTGTGTGTGTGCGTTGTCTATTGTGTGCATCATGGGGCGAACCGGTTGCTGGTTGCCCTGGCGGGGCGAACCGGTTAATGTGGCCAAAAAAAAAGAAGCCGGCGCAGGCAACTTTCACATGCCATTGACATTTGGGGGCAATTAACCAACAGAAAATGCAACTGCAATTCATCTCCCCTTCTCTCTTTCCCTCCCTCTCTCCCCTCTCTCTCTCTCTGTCTGTCTTGCAGTCGCAGTCAAAGGCGTCCACACTATCGTCGGGCGCACGCGCCGCCGCGCAAACACTCAACGTGCCGCTGGAGCGTCTGGAGTCGCGTCAGGCTGCCCACGCCCAGCAACAGCAGCAGCAGCAACAGCAGCGCAATGAACACGCTCTTTCCAATGGCAACGATGCTGCCGAGCAGCAGCTGGTGGAGCTGCATCATCATCAGCAACAGCAGCAGCAGCAGCAACAGCAACAGAAACAACATCATCAGCTGGAGCTGGAGGAGGGAGAGGAGGAGCAGCAGCGCTACATGAAGCAGCAGAGCTATCTGCACTCGGCACGCAAATCAAATGCAGGACAGCAGCAGCAGCAGCCCAACTCGCTGACCAATGGACAGCAGCAGCAGAAGGAGCTGCAGCAACAGTTGCAGCTGCAGCAGCAGCACGAACTGGACACCAGCAGTTATCTGCAGGATGAGGTGGGCATGGGCGTGGGCAATGGCGGCACACCACCCTCCGTGACCAAGTATTCCCTGCTGCAGTTTGCCATGCAGCACTTCCGCAATGAGTAAGTACATCCTCTCTCCTGCCCCTGCCCCTGCTCTGGTTCCGGTTAGCTAATCCCATACCCACCTCCCCTTGCAGTCAACTGCGCGACGCGGATCGTCATCATGAGCGCCATCAGAGTGCTTCGGCTGCAAATCGCTCCTATGCCGAGCTTGTCAAGTGGCAAGGACACGCCATCAGGCTGCCCCTGCTGCGTCTGCCCAATGATCTGGCGCCGCTGGCTCTGGAATGCTTTGACTGCATCTTGCGCTACTGCGGCGACATTCCCCTAGATCCCGAACTGACCGAGGTCAAGTGTGTCTACACGGTACTGATGGTGAGTGCTAGAACCTCCCCCCCCTCCACCCCTCCTGCTCATTGCATACTCATCTGTGCCTTCATCATTCACTTTCACTTGCAGCACTGCCACAAGTATCTGGCTCTGCGAGACGAGGTCTATTGCCAGCTGATGAAGCAGACGACGGCGAATAGATCGCCCTGCCCGGACAGTTCGCAGCGTGCGTGGCGCCTGCTCAGCATATTGGCTGCCTACTTTGGCTGCTCGGATGCGCTGCGTCCATATCTGATGGAGCATCTCACATCGGCTGCCTCCGATCGCCGTCGCTCGTGCCATGGCACCGCAGCCGTCTGCCTGACCAATCTACGCAAGACAGCACGCTGCGGTGGCCGCAAGAATGTGCCCAGCGTCGAGGAGGTGACAGCAGTCTCTGCGGGCCGTTCGGCACGCAGACAGATCTATCGTTTGCCTGGCGGTGCTGAGCGGGTGGTAAACACACGCTGCTCCACAGTCGTCGCGGATGTCATTGCCGAACTGTGCGCCCTCCTGGGCGTCGAATCGGAGGCAGAGCAGCAGGAGTTCTCTCTCTACTGCATTGTGCAGGGAGATGCCTTCACCATGCCCCCTGGCCGCAGACGAGTACATACTCGATGTGACCACGGAGCTGCTCAAGTCTGGTCAGCCATTCTACTTGATATTCTGCCGCTCTGTGTGGCACTTTGCCCTGAAGCGCGAACCTGCACCGATGCCACTGTACGTGGAGGTGCTCTTCAATCAGGTGGCTCCGGATTATCTGGAGGGTCTGCTGCTGGAGCTGCCCGGCAATGGGGTGCCCATGCCGGAGATGGTGCGCGACATGGCGCGCATTGCGGCGCTACTCCATCGTGCCGCGGATCTAAGCCACGTGCCGGCAATGAAGGAGATTAAGTTTCTGCTGCCCAAGCCGGCACTGGGCATTCGAGAGATTAGGCCCGCCCAGTGGGTGGGTCTGGTGCAGTCCGCCTGGCCGCAGGTGGCCAGCTTGAGTCCGGGGGCAGGTGAAGGCACAGTTCCTCAATGTGCTGGCCACGTGGCCCCTCTTTGGCAGCAGTTTCTTTGCCGTGAAACGCATCTGGGCCGAGGAGGGCGGCCCGCATGTGGAGGACAATCACAGTCCCATGTGGCGGGATCTGATTCTGGCCTTGAATAGACGCGGAGTTCTATTCTTGGATCCGAATACACACGAGACGCTGCAGCACTGGAGCTTCATGGAGGTCATCTCGACGCGCAAGGTAAACTAAAGGAGAGCAACTAAAGCCTTTGCAGTTTCCCTTTACTAATCTTCCTCTCTGTCTCTCTCTCTCTCTGTCTTGCAGGTGCGCTCGGAGGATGGCGCCCTCTTCTTGGACATGAAGGTGGGCAACCTGATGCAGCAGCGTGTCATACGCGTCCAAACGGAGCAGGCGCACGAGATCTCCCGCCTGGTGAGGCAATACATCACCATGGCCCAGATCAGTCAGCGCGACAAGCGGGAGCTCAACTAGAGATCAGAGATCAACGAACATTCCGAATATGTCTCTATAATTATTATTATTATTATACTATGATTATTATTATTCTATACTTAAATTGTCCCCCTTTTTTTTTTGTCATTGCCTTAGCTAAGTCGATACCAGATATACATATATATATATTTATATATTACGCCCAGTTGAAACCTATATATACACAGATATATAGACCGAGTGGCAACCGCCCAAGCTGAGCTCTCTCTCTGCTCACTTTGTCGGCGCCCCGTAGGCCATATTCCAATGTTCCCCCCCTCCGTCCTACTGCATCACAGACTTATATATCTACCATATATGCAAATCTGAACAATTTCTATGCTAATTTTAAGTATCAATGTGCAATCGCAATTATCTGTCGAGCCCTCTTCGGGTTTCGGGTTTTCCCCCCAATGCAATTTGAATATCAACGCACTTTCTATTCAACTTAAGGTCATACATATTATTATTATTACTCTATATATATATTTATGTATCTTTTTTTTTTGAGAACATTTGTTAACGAAATTCGATGCAGTTGTGTGCTTAGTTTAATGCCTAAATTACCACAAATAAATACAATTCTATATATACAATATTCAATGAAGATTTTATTTAGTTTCATGTGATCAATGAGAAATCGGGATGTTGCAGAGTGCAAACTTACTTTTTTTACAGGTAGGGCTAGGAAAGAATTAATTATCGGAGTCTTCTAGTATTTTTTTATTTTTTAATTGTTTAACAGCTAAGACATTTCAATAACGCTTGGGCATGCCGTGCGCCAAGGCAATAATTTTAATCAAAAAGCTTAACGACATCGTTTCATTAGAAAGTGCCTGCGAAACACACATTTGTCTGTTGAACAACTATTTGAGTGAAATTCCTTTTCCATTCCCCATCGTACATATGTATGCAGCACATAATTATTAAGAAGCCGAAAAGTATGCAACATATTTTGCTAGGCTGCTTGAGATTTTGCAAAGATTTTCGTTGCAAAGTCAATTTACACCAGGCGAACAGCAACAGCAGCAGGCAAAAACTAATTGAGAATAACTAAATCAAAGAGAGCGTAAGTAGAGTGTTATTGAATTACAGTGCTCTGTTATGCGTATATTATGTTATGTTAATCGAATTGATTATCAGTGCATTCTGTTATTGATTAACAGTGCGCTCTGTTGTTGATTAACACTGCAGTCTGTTGTTGATTAACAGCAGTAAGTGAACAGACAAAAGAGAGAGGGAGTGAGAGAGGACGAGCGCAGAGAGGGCGCAGGTGTCACGTGTCAAACTCGATCAAAGCAAAGACAGTGTGAACTGTACTGATTGGTTGAAAACAAAGAGAGCTGAATTGCGCGTCTGATAATCCACTCTACTTGCGCTCTCTTTGATTTGGTTACTCTCAATTATTTTTTGCCTGCTGCTGTTGCTGTTCGCCGGGTGTAAATTGTCTTCGCAACGAAAATCTTTGCAAAATCTCAAGCAGCCTAGCAAAACATGTTGCATACTTTTCGGCTTCTTAATAATTATTTGCTGCATACTAGAACTGCACAGAACGAACAAACCGAAATGCTGGTTAAAGATAATTAGCGTACCTATAGTCGCTGTTGAGGGTATAGCAAGGGTATAGCTAGGTTACAGATAGTGCATATCTTCGGTAAAGTGAATGCAGCCTGTCTTTTATATGACGATTTTATTGCATCAAAAAGTGCAACCTCCCGTTGCCACTTATTTCGCAATTCAGGAATTACAGCTCAATATCTTGTCATCCACATCAGCAGAAACAATCTTTACAAATGAATAAATAAATAATTTATTATCGTATAGAGAACAAAAAAAAAAAAATAAGTTATGGGCATTAAATTCGAATCGCGATTTGTCCAAATCTGTCAAAATGCTGCTCAAATAATATTTGGTATGATTTGATCGTTGTCATCCTCCTCGTCCTCGTAGTCCCCATTCTCGTAGTCCTCCTCTTCCTCGTCCTCGTCCTCATCGTCGTCATCATCGTCGTCGTCCTCATCCTCCGTAGCCGTCTGCTGCTGCTGCTGTGCACTGAGATTTGCGGGCTCCTCTGATGGCTTCGCACTTGTTGCATTGCTACTTGGTGTTGCTGTTGTTGTTGTTGTTGTTGTTGTTGCTGTTGTTGCTGCTGCTGTTGGTGCTGGTGCTGTTGTTGTTGCTGTGGTACGCCTCAATATTGTCGCCTCATCAGCAGCAGCAGCATCGCTTAACGCTTCATTAGTCGCATTGTGGTTGCTGCCGCGTGTAGCAACGGCCGACGTCGTTTCCGTCCTGGACATTGTTGCGGCAGCTTCTGCTGCTGTTGTGGTTGCTGCTGTCGTTGCTGCTGCTGCTGCTGCTCCTCCTGCTGTTGCTGCTCCTCCTGCTGCTGGTGCTGGAATCGTAAATGTTGCTGTTGCTGCTGTCACATCTGTGGTGTAATTTGTGCTGCTGCTGCTGCTGCTTGCTGCTGTCAACTTTGTCGTGTTGGCCTCATCAGGCGCACCTGCGTCGACGTCCAGTTGGGCCAGCTGTGGCGGCGGCGGCGTAATGCGCGGTGGCGCCACCGATGTGAGCAGAAAATCATCACGTATTTCGCAGTTCTTGCCCAGATAACCCTGCCGGCAGTGGCAACGATAGCTGCCATCCTCGCGGCTCAGCGAGACGCACTTGCCCTCGTTCTCGCAGGTGTCAGGATTCTCGCTGCAGTAGCTCAGCTCTGTGGGAACGGGGGAATAATGTATGCATTATGTATGTGTATGTGTATGTGTGGTAACTCTCTTTCGCAGCTGAACTCACTCTCGTCGCAGAGCATGCCGCCCCAGCCAGGCTGGCAGTTGCACTCCCAGGGCGCCTCGCAGTCGCCGTTGACGCAGCCGGGATAGGGGGAAGCACTTGTCACACTGGGCACCAGTCCAGCCCACCTTGCACCTGCAATGCATATGCATAATTAAGCACACGAAGCACACGAATGGGAAGCAGGATCAGGGGGAGCAGGGTGAGGTGCAACTACTTACCGACACTCGCCAGGCTTGCGACAATAGCCGTGCTGCTTGCTGCAGTCGGAGGCACAGATAGCTGCAATAGAAGAGGGGATCAGTTGAGGAAAAGGAGTAGAAGGAGAATGAGCAGTAGGCTAAAGAGGAGGAGAAGGAACAGGAGTAGAAGGAGGCAAAGGAGAAGGATTAGGAGGATCAGAAGTAAAAGGAGAAAGAGGTGCAGGATGAGGAAAAGGAGAAGGAACAGTAGGATAAAATGCTGCAGTAGATAGTGGAGGAAGAAGAGAAGGAACAGCAGGTGGAGCAGCAGAAGGACAAAGAGTAGAAGGAGCAAGAGAAAGAGTAGCAGCAGGAGTAGCAAGGAGCTGCTCGAAGGAATAGACCCGGAACTTACCCGTCTGGCACAGCAGTCCCGTATATCCAGGCAGGCAGTTGCACTCCAGCGGCTTGTTGCATGTGCCGTGCTGGCAGCCCGGCATCGTGGCGCACTCGCTGCAGCTGCGTCCCGCCCAGCCAATGCGGCAGCGACACTCGCCAGGCGCCTCGCAGTAGCCCCGTGTGCTGTGGCAGCCCTGCCGGCAGCTGGCTGTAGGAGGAGAAAGCAGCAGCAGATTAGGATTAGTTGGCCAATCTCACAGATCACAGATCATTTGACTTACGCTCGGTGCAGAAGAGTCCATCCCAGCCGGGCTTGCAGATGCACTCGAAGGGCTTGTTGCAGATGCCGTGCTGGCAGCCCGGCAGGGGGATGCACTTGTCGCACTGCTCTCCCGTGTAGCCGATGCGGCAGCGACACTCCCCCGGACGCTGGCAGTAGCCATTCATGGGATCACAGCCACGCCGGCACATCGGCACCTGGCAGAGATCCCCCTGCCAGCCGGGCAGGCACTTCACGTCCCCCTTCTCGTCGCACGTGTAGTGCGAGTTCATCTTGTACTTCTGCGGCTTCTCGCAGGCCTGCAGGCGAGGAGGAAGCATGAGCAAATGAGGAGGCGTAAGAGGAGATGTGGGAGGGAGACTGTCTACTTACGCGCTGCTTCCAGAGCGGTATGTTTGCGTTGATGTTGATGCTGCTCGTCTGGCGTGCGTCGAAGTTGCGGCGCAGTGCTTCGTGGCCACAGGGTAAGGTGCCGACCACCACCACCACCAGCAGCGTCATTGTGTTGACACCTTGTGATCGTGTGCACATGACGATCTGTGAATGAAGTGTTTTTCAAGGCGTATTTACAGCTATTACTACTACAAATTTATTCCGAATTTACTCCGAATTTATTCCAAACTAAATCCGAATTTACTCCGAATAAATTTTGAATTTACATCGAGTTTACTCGAATTTACTCCGAATTTACTTCCAATTTACTCCGAATTCACTTCGAATTTACTCCGAATCAACTCCAAACTAATTCAACGACCCCCACCTTACTCGAATCAAGTCCGAATCAACTTCGAATCAACTCCGAATCAAGTCCAAACTAAATTCAAACGAACTCCGAATTCTCTCCAAATTTACTCGAATCTACTCCAAATTTACTCGAATTTAACGATTATGAATAATGTGTACTGATTGCCATTTTTTAGCGATCCAACGTTGACTTAATACTACTCCGAATTGGATGCGATTCGATAAAGAACACGAATCTTATCATTCCCCTCACCAAAGCTGTTGAATACTCCAGTGCAATATGCTCAAAGTGAATAACAAAAACTGTGGATCTTGTGGATTGTGGATTGTGAATTGGGAGTGTGCCAGCGATTGTGCATGGCGAGTGGCCAAGCAGAAGCGACCACTTCGTCTCTTCTTCGGTTTGGGCCCGTCACACCAAAGCCAATTAACATGTTTTCAGACAACTTTCTTTGTGGCAGCAACAACAACAACTCAAACAATAAGAACGGCAACTGATGGATGGACTGAGTGAGTGACTGACTCCCTAAGTGATTCCCCAACTGACTGACTGACTGACCGAATGAATGACTGACTGTCTAAATGGAAGACTGTCTTCTCTCTTGTGGATGAGTCAGCGCAATAAACGTTTAGGTACGCACCGCAAGCGAATGTAAATGATCAATCGAAATGCAAATCCGGAACTTCTCCCAACTGTCTAACGGTATTTGAATAGAGCCAACGCCAACGCGACGTCCGACTCAGCTTGCGTTTACTGTGAGACTAATCAATTAGAGCCGACTTTGACTGTGACTGCGCCTTGGACTCGGCTCTCATTCTTCGCACGAATGTGATATGAGATACCGCACAGTGCACAGTGGGCAATTTGAGCATATTTGTAGCATAAATAAATAGCTCTTGAGCCAAATAAAAGTGGTGAATGGAGTTTTCTTTATAGTGTTAAATATAATTATTCAAACTGATCTGCATTTATGACATTTAGGAACTGTGGTAATTATCTCTCAATACAAAGACTTGCTTGGGGCCCACTGTACCCGGCAGTGCTCTCTCTGCTCTTTCTGTCGCTGTCGCTCTTTCTCTTTACCTTCCTCTCTCTCTCTCTCTCTCTCTCTCTATGCCCGCTCTTGGGGTCTGTCTCCGTCTGCTTCGACGTGTCTTCGACGTTGCGCATGCGCATGCAGAGAAATTTGAAAACCGGCAGCTGTTGACGGCATTTGCCTACAGTGGGGCGACGCCTCGCTGACGTCTGGACGGTTCGTGATGGGTCTGCGGCAGCAGCGGCGCAATTGGGTCAAACGGTAATTCCGAAACAGCTGAGCGTCGCTACAAAAGCAACAAAAAGTGAACGCGCAACGAAACAAGTCGCAACAAGTTGCGGGAAATCTCGCAAGAGAGAGAGAGAGGGAACAGAGACGAGAGTTCTATGCGGATGCATTGCAAAAACATGTTCATGATTCGGTTTTAAAATTATATTTGTTCTTTATTGTGAATTCTCGATTTTCAGATTTCCATTTGATTATAATTTTATAATATACTTAATCTTTTTTTTTTTGTTTGCTCTTTTTTTTTTGCTTTTTGCGAGTGCCTTGAAGTATTTTGGGCTCTTTCAAGCTGGAAATTGTTCAGAGTTCTCTTTGATGTGTGTGCGAATGTGTGTGTACGTGTGTGTGTGTGTGAGCATATCCAGTTACAGTTAGACACAGTAAGTTCATTGTGATGTTTTTCTTTATCTTATTCCTTTTTGTTTTTGGTTAGGTTCTCGTTTTCATTTTATTATAATGGGAAAGAACACTCATCTATGTATGCATTTTATTTGTAGTACCCTCCACCTTTTGCCTTTGCCTTGTGTGTGTATGTCGGTGTGTGTGTGTGTGTGTGTGTGTGTGCTTAGTTTACTTTCTGTTTAGTTTGCAATCAAATAATGATCTAATGACTTTGTGGTTATGCATGGCATGAGAGTGTGTGCTGAGTACTTTAATTGCTGCTTATATCTAAGCCGACAGATCCACATCCAGAGATACATTAATAGCTGCCTAATGGGTACTTTCAAGACCTCTCTGGGCTCGTTATGGTGTTGCTTCACTTAGGTCTAATGGCTGGCACTGGATCGGAGAGCCGGAAATCTTGCTTGGACATGTCGTATATGTATATTTATACTTGTATGTATTTTATGCGTGTATGTGTTGCCTAGATTCTGTAGTGGCCTTAGTAGTTGTATGCTTGTTGTTGTTGTTGTGTACTGTATGCTGGGGCTAATACAATTATATTTATAGTTATAGTTATAATTATTTGGTATAGTGTTATACGGTATCTCTTTAGTTAGTTAGTTAATCATGTTCTTGGATAGGCCTCATCGACTTATCGACTCCGTCCTTTAGTTGTCTGTCTGTATTTCGTGTTCTTTCGACTTTCGTTTCGCAGTTTCCATTGAATCTCTTCTAGGAAAGTGATCTATTTACAACTTGAGTACAACTCGCTCCAAGATGCTTCTGCTTACAGATGCAGTTCTCTCTATGATGTATCTTTCTCTTAATGAGTTACCATCGTACGCTTTTCTACAATTCGATTTCAATGCCCACCTGAAGAGGGGCCAAAGTGGAAGGGAAAAAAAAAAACATTCTTTATCGATTCTTAATTAACTTTCTTAAAGTTTAAACACTTACATACGAGTTCTGCTCTGTGTAGGTGTTAGTTATGTATGTGTGTGTGTGTGTGTGTGTGTGTGAAGGGGGAGGGAGTTCGATATGAACGCAGGATATGATGCGATTTAGTTGAGTAAGTTAGAGCGACTACGCCATATGCCCTACACGGGGAAGAAAGGGAAATGGGAGGGAGGTAGGGAGGTAGGGAGAGAGAGGGTGATAGATCAAAGATATGACTCTCGGTTGCTTTATGTGGATATGAATGAGTGAACTCGCTACATATATAGACTACGCGTATACCCTACACATTTGCTCATACTTTATATTGACGTTTCAATAACTCGACAAAAAAAAACTACAACATTCACTTAGTGTTGCCCACGCGTGTGTGTGTAAGTGTGTGAGTGTGTGTGTGTGTGTGTGTGTGACTGCACATGTGTGCGTGTTTAGACGAAGATGAACTGCGCATGGTTGCACTTCTTGGGTGGGCCGATGGTCAGGCGAAGCCACTTGCCACGACACGACGGCGCCGGCAGCGCACTCCAGCGCGTCGTGCGCCCCGAGAGCCCCTCGCCACGGCAATGATAGCTGAGCATCTGTTGCTGCTGCAGTGCCAGCGGCGAAATGGGCACTGCATTCCCGTTGCCATTCCCATTGCCATTGCCATTGCCATTGCCATTGCCGTTGGTGCTGCGCTTGGACATCGAGGAGAAGGAGGAGCGTGGGCGATGCGCTGACTGCCTCTGGCTGCGCTTGTACTCGAAGCTCTCGCTGCTGCTCATTCCCATTCCCGTTTCCGCTTCCGGTTCCGTTTCGAGCATGTTCTGTGCATCATCTTCTTCGGTCTCCTCCGGCTCCTCTTCCTCCTCCTCCTCGTCCTGCTCGTCTGCGTTCTCATCGTTGCCTTGTTCGCTGCTGCTCTCGGCACGCTCTCCTTCCTCGTTATTGTTGTTGTTGTTGTTGTTCATCAGATATGTCCGGTGTGTGCTTGTGTTGTTGTTGTTGTTGTCGTGTGGCTGCTGCTCTGCTTGTTGGAGGTGGAGGTGACCTTGTCCTGAATGAGCGCCTCCAGGTCACAGCGCACAGTGATGCGATCGCCTGAGGAAGGGGTGAGAGAGAAAAGCGAGAGAGAGAGAGAAAGGGGTGGAGGGTGAGAATTGATTTTTCTTTTCAGCTTTAGCTGCAACTCACCTTCCATCATTAGATTGTACGGAGGCAGCTTATGACATGCCTTTGATGATTTGATCACCTCGAACTCGACACAGTAACTGCAAAGAACAGAGAATATTTAAGAATTGGATCAATATGGAACTTGGAAATCTACAAATTAACTTAATTTAAAGCTCAAGTTTTGTGGAATTTAATTAAGACGTGGTTTCAACTCTACAATGATTGAACATTGAAATATTAATGAAGGTAAAAGCTTATTAGTGTTAAGGCAAACCCTTTCCATGAGTCTGAAACAGAATCTTGACTTCTAATGCAACCAATGAACAGGGAATACTGAGAAACTAAACTGAGAGATCTGAAAATGAACTATCTATAAATGTACTATCGAATTAAATAAAGATTGTTTATGTATTTTTTTAAACTCCCTCTTATAATGCAGCTTAAGAGTCCGATAATTTTCAATCACCCCCTTTAAGACTGATATGGGGTTTTGTCTTTCCTGTTAAATCATTAAATATTTGTGTGGCATATCAGTTTCATCATGGTTCGATCTCTAGATTGTTTTTTTCACTGCACACCTTGCAAAAATATGCACAATTTCTATAATTTATATCTCGATTTTATAAGTCGAGTTCTTCAAAGTTTCCCAAGCTGGTAAAGATCGTTCTTTGGCCCTATTTCATTGGAAACTGAAGTCATCTCCAATTTGAAATCATAAAGTTCAAATTATGAAGAGCATAGAAAATGAAAATGAGGAAATGAGGACAAATAGGCTGACAAAAGAAGACAAACAGAAAGATAGACAGAGAGATATAGAGAGAGAAAGAGAGAGACACAATGATGATTGCGCAATTGTGCGCAACCGAAAAGAGAAGGCTCCAATGCACAGCCACAATACACAGACCCCAAGGCAGGGGGGTAAGGGGGGAGAGAGCACATCAAAGACTCAAAAGGCGCCGCTAGTCACCCGGAAATTCGAACTGTCTATTAAGCCTAACAATTTCCGTTTCCGCTAACGCAAAAAACGCAGCGCAAAAAACAAATACAACAAGTGAGTTGACTGTCAAGTGGCTGTGTGTGTTTAAGTGTGCGTGCGCGCGTGTGTGTGTGCGTGTGTTGTGTGCAGTCGTGTGTGTTTTAGTGCCTATGTGTGTGTGCCATGTGTGTTTGACAGCTGTCAAGGTGTTGACAGCGGAAATTGCGTCGGAAATTCAAATGCGCCCTCAAATTTGCGCGCCTTCTACATGATTATACCCTTCGACCTTGAAAATGGTCAAAAGGATAATGTGCAAATGCATGGTAAGGAGGGGCCAAGTCTAATCCTCAGACTGGTGCTTTAAAACAAAGACTGGTTTTTCATTGGGTCTAAAAGCCACGCCCTCTGCACCCTATTCCGCCTCGTTTTGCTGTCGTATAGCGGATATTTGGCCACTTAGCCAAGGCTTCCATTACGCATAGCCAGGGCCCAAATTAGCCTTAGAACTGCATCAATTGACGCCCAGGAAATCAAAATCGGCGTCAGACCACAAGAGCTCAAAATAGAAAAACCCTCGAACGCGCTTCCTAATAGAAATATAATTCGAGTTCCCTGTGCTGCCACTCCCCCCCTTTCCCTTGCCCCTCTCTTTGTCAGCTGCACTCTCTCTCTCTTTCTTGCTTTCTTTCTTCTACCCCAGTTGTATCTCAATCTGTAGCCAAAGCTGAGCACTTAATTAACTTGCCGCACTGGGCGACGAACGGTTCCGTCGACACTCGCCAGTTTCTTCTCTCCACCCTCTTCTCTCTGCCCTCCACCTTTGCTTGGCCGTGTCCCGGTCGTGTCCTGCTGGCTCGGCCATAAAGGTAAATTGAAAAAATTCATGTAAATAAACTGGCAGCCACCGCACAAAGTAATAAAAATAAACAAGGCAAATGCACAAAACTTGAGGGGGAGAAATATAATTAAACTCAAGTGCTGCGCCAGAACTGAAGAGAGAGAGAGGGAGAGAGAGAGAGAGTGGAGGGGGCATGAAGAGGGTGCCTGGCCCGACCAGGCTAGTCCAGCTGCCTTCGACTTGCAGCTAATTTCAACAGTTTTCTGAGGAGACAAAGTCTGGCAGAGTGTTTGCCGGAAAATGTTTGCGATATGTCTAATTCTGCACTGCCTGCTACGACTTGTAACACACTCACTGCCATCTACAGTCATTCCAGTTTTCGTAAACCGCAAAACTTTTCGATTTGCACAGAAAAGTTAAGCAGCAGAGAAGGTGAACGTACTAACTGCCTTTATTAGCCCCTCTATCCATAGGGTTGACGGGTATTTTAGCTACAGAAGTTGCCACAAAGTTTATATATATTTTTAAATCATCCAGTTTAGCCGATTTTGTCTGTATGAACACGATACGGGAAACCTTGGAACTCAGAAACAAAATGTATTCTATAAAATATCAATCAGTCTCAACAGCAGAGTCGATTAAGCCAGTTTTTGTCCGTATGAACACCTTTATCTCAGAGACTATAAGTGCTGGGATTACCAAATTTGTTAACAATATGTCTTATTATTGAATGCAAACAATGTATATTTGAGAATTAGGCCACACCCCCATCCGCCTACTTTAAGCGGTAAAAATGGAATTGCAACCGTAACAGTCAAGCGTGAACATTTTTTTTTGGTGTGAACAATAATGATCACCATTTTACCGATAACTATAAATTTGCTAAAGAATGTATAATAAATAAAGAAGTAATTGAATAAATCATTTAAGTGGATGTGCAGGTTTTGCAATATAAAGGGTATGTGACAGCCGAGCACACTCGATTGTAGCTTGTGTTACTTGTTTTTCAACCCATTTGGTGCTTGTCAAATTGCAGTTGATTTCTTACTTAATCTTGGCCTCAGCACAAGATTGATTTGTCAGCTTGAAATCTGGCGGGTTTTGTGGCAAAGAAATAAAAACATGGCGGAGTTTTAGCAGGCAATGAAGCGTTGCAGCTACCAAGTTGAATGCTGAGTAGATTTGAGCTGCGGTTTCTTTGGCAAGTTGAAAGAAAACCGAATTGGAAAAGGGGGAAAACTTATATGTAACATGAGGAATGCGGAGGTAGGGTAGGGTAAGGGGAAGGGGCGCCTCATATATCCTTGTTCGTGTTTAGTTAAGTTGAAAGTCGACATTTTAGCAATTGGCATTTCTGCCTCAACCTCCAGCACTGAGCACGACCCCGCCCCCTCTGACCTCTGACTCCTGACCCCCGAAACCAGCAAAGTCATTTTCTTGTCAAATATTTTGCCACTTCAAAGGGCAGGCAACATGACACGCCGACAACTGTCAATGACAGGCAGCAATAACAGAAGGAGCAGGAGCAGAAGCAGGAGAAGAAGGAGCAGGAAGAGGAGCAGGAGCAGAACTGTGGGCACGGGGGCCGCAAGACAGGCACTTAAAAAAAGTATTTGCACTCGTTTATATGAAAAGCAAACACACAAATAAAATATACCAGGAAATATACCAAAGAAAAAAGACGTAAACCAGAAACGAAGTGCGGCCAAAAATACTCAACGTGCTCCTCCTGGCGCTGCTCTCCTCCAGCTCAAGCTGCTAAAAATAATTGCTCGACAAAGTTGGCTCACAGCTTGCGGCCGCTTGTGGTCTCGTGTCTCCTGCCCTTCCACGTGCCGTTGCATTCGCCGTTGCTTTTGCCTACACCGGAAACAAGCACGATGCGGCGACATCTCAATTTGGTTTCACTTCTCTCTCTGGTTTCGCCGCCGCCGGAGGAGGCGCAACAGGCAACTGGACGCGCTCCAAGTTCGCGTGGTAAGCAAGGAAAGGAAGCACTTTGTGGCGCTTGAGTGAGTCGCCTGAAAAGGGAAATGCTAAAGAGGCAACGTTGCTGGACGTTGCTTTTGGTTAGTTCTTTCCTTCTTTTCAATGTGTGTGTCTTTTTTAGTCGCCATCTCTGCGCCTTCCTTCTTCTCTTCGCCTTCCCTTTCCCTTGTCTTTCACTTGTTCTTTCCTTGTCCTTGCATTGCTTGTCGTTGCCGTCTTTTTAATGATGATTGAGCAGCGCGCAAATCTTGTTGCATCTACTCTCGGGCTACTGGGCAATGCAAATGCAAATTTTTAGGGCGCACTGAGTGCTCTGGCCAAGGGGCGCGGCCTGGGGGGGGGTAAGCTATTGCATAGCGGTTGTTTCATCCTTCTTGCAGTGACAGTTTCGCTTGGCTGCCCCGCTGTGCTCATATATTATATATACATTACACTAAAGCAAGCTTAGCTATCTCTCTCTCCCCCTCTGCTCTTCCCTTCTGTGTCTTTTGGTGAGTAATTGATATAGACAGTCTGCCTTAGTCAGCAGTTGGTAGAGAGAGAGAGGGAGACCTTCGTTAATTGTGCTATAATTAGCGCTGCAAATGGAGCATGAGATATGTCTGCACGTATAACGGGGCGTATGAATACAAATTTATCTTTGTTAGGCAGCCGATCGAGTGTAAAGCACATCAAATTACAGCAGCAGCCAACACGATTTAAGATTGAGCACAAGCCAAACCCAGACGGCACTTTGATAGCGCCTCACCCCCCTCCCCCACCACGTAAGAAGATACCCTGCGTGTTCTGGGAAATGTATCAGCAACAAAGCAGCGCGTGAAATGACTAAGTTGCTACACAATCTGCTGAAATAAAAAGTTACTAAGGGAGCAGTACAGCTTGCCCGACAGTAATGTACTATTTTAAAAACAAACCTTATAATTCCCAACAGCAAATGCTGTTCCTAACTGATAAACTTAAATAACTTCTGTGTTTATTCTAATAAGTGTGATTTTTTAGCTATTATCTTTTTGGCAACACTGGTTTAAACAGCTGACGCACGTTTCCTTTTTTATATGACTGTCAAACATCTTCAGTTTGGTATATAATTTAAACCATGAATTATCTTACAACAATGCTTGTAAATTATTGAATTTTGTAATCAAAATGCGTGCTCTGTTAAGAAAGTCCATCGCCGCTGTATCGGCAGTGTTAATGATGACCATCATTGGAGCGTACTTCTCACTACCGTGAGATGATATCAAACTTGCTTTTTTCTCAAAATGCAATAGTTTGACTTGCATGATATGTGGTTGCAACAAGACGGTGCCACATGCCACACACAGCACGTGTAACAATGGACTTCTTGAGAGGCGAGTGAGGTGAACATTTTAACCTTCCTGTTTAATTTAATGTCTGCAGCGTCTATAGTAAATGAGATTTGTATGTTCATACAGACAGACTGAGAACAAACATGACTAATTAAACATTAATGAAAGGTTACAGTACGCGAGAGAGAGAGAGAGAGAGAGGGATGCAAGGACAGACTATAGTTTATTTAATAGAATTTAAAAAGTTATAATATTCCATTTTTTCTATCATGGGGAAAATGCATTAAAAATGCCATTCTATGTCTGTTGCGTGCTCTAAGTCTAACTATATGCTTAACCCCACTTTGGCTACCAGTCCCGTTGCTTCTTTTCGCTTTTGTTTCACTCTCTCTCTCTTTTCCACTCTTTCTCCTTCTCTGTCTCCCTTTTGCCTGCGCCATTAAGTGCATAATTCAATTTGAAAAGCAGACTTTGAGTGCCCCTAAAAGTATGCAAAGCAGCCAGGCCCACAATCACACACACTCACACACACACACATACACACATTAATACATAGATCAACTGGGCATAATACGCAGGCAGCTGCGTTTATGTTTCTGTTTCTGCTTCCGTATAATGAAAATAAAGTAGCAGCTTTTACGCATTTTTTATGGCTTTTATTTAACTGTCAACTGTGTGGCAGGTGCGCCCAGTGTGGGCGTGCCTTTGCTGTGTGGGCGTGCCAATACACCTGCTATGCAAATGAGCCAAAGTCGTCGCTGTCTCTGTCTCTGTTTCTGTGTGTCTGTGTGTGTGTGCATATCATAAAATCTGTCAATTCGCAGAACGATTGTCTTCAATTTTCACTGGCAGATGAAACAAAACAGAGACACAAAGCACAATAACAACAACAACGACACACACACACATACATACATCTGACTTAAAGGCTACCAATCAAGTTAGCCACCCCTACCCCCTTCCCTCTTCCTCCCTGCCAGGCTTTGCCTCCTTCCCTTTGCTGCTGTCTGCCTTCAAATTTATGCGGTCCAAGCTAATCCTCATGGGGATTTTTGCTTAAAACGTTTTATTGTTGCCTCCCCCTTCCTGCCCCTTCCCTCTCTTGCCTGCACTGGCACCCATGGCAGGTGGCGCCATGTCCGGGTTGCCTTGACTCTGTGCTTGCCTACTTTCGTTGCCTGTCGACTGCAGATTTCCCAGCTGCCTTGTAAATTTATCGCATTAAAAAGTGTGAATTCGCTCGACTGGCGAAGGGGCTGCGCCTTCCTTGTATGCCCTGTATCCTGTGCCCCGTATCCTGCTGCCTCTTCCCTGTGCCGTGTTCCTCGTTGCTTTTGTAATTTCTTCTGCCTTCTGGCTTGCCTCCCCTCCGGTCCTCCCCTCAACCGCTTCACGCTGTCATTATGTAAATGAAATTGTGGCGAATTATTATTTTTATTTTTCGCTTTCTATTTTATTTTTTTTTTTGCCCACGTTTTCGTTTTCGTTTCTTTCGTTTTCGTTTTCGCTTTGTTTGTTATTTGCGTAATTTATTTATTTATTTTCGTGCCCCCGTTGTTGTTGAATTTCCAGCCCCCAATCGCCCCAATCTGAGTACATAATTCATAATTTGTGCCGTCGTCGTCGTCCTGCCCCAACGTCGGCCGAGGCAATAAAAGTTTGTCGCTAGTTAACAAATCATTGGACAACGCAGGGTGCCTGGGTGGGAAGAGGGGAGGGGGACTGTGCTAGGTGGATGCCCCTTGGAGCGTGTACGATTGAGTTTGAATTGATTTGTGTGAATCACTTTATTAGAAAAGCGTAATTCGCCATATTGTGAATACGCCCGTGAATCACCATGAATAGCCATGAATATATGTGCATATATTGTGCCAGGGATGGTTGTCTGCCTTATAGAATAAGGTCTCTACATTGGGATTCGCTTTAAAGCCAAGATGAACAGGTTGAAGAACGATAGAATGATACGTAGTTAGAGCTGATAACCGATGCCTATCGATATATCTCTAATTAGAGCTGATTGATTCGATACTTCGTAACAATACTTGAAGATACTTCCTATCAATAGATACGTCTTTAATCATTATCTTGATGCATAATGACTGGGTATTTCATTTCTCTTTGAAGTTTAGATAAACAGATTTATAAACAATGGATAGTTGAAAACAACTAATTTGTTGTTATCGATAAGTCTTTAAATAGAGCTGACAAACTCATATTTATAATTTGTATCCTTATCTTTTCATATTAAAAAAGGATGAGCAATTCGATGGGATGCTCTTTAAAAGTTACAATAAATAAATTGAAAGAGCACAGATACCTCATTAGATGAAGCTGAATTAACAGAAAGTTGATGCTTATCGATATAACTTTAAGCAGAGCTGGGTATCTCAATCGACAATTGTTTCTTTAGTCTGTATCTTCATCTAGAATCTTCTGCAACTTGACGATTCTTTTGTCAGTCTGCAAGTTGAAGTGAAATGATTGACCATAAATTAGTCATAAATTTGTTGCAGATATATGAGGGAAAAGTTAGGAGCTTGTCAAGCTATTCCCCCATCGATTGGGCACGTACGGACAAGCAGACAAATAGACCAAGTCGAGTTGGGGCTGTTCTTGTTGTTGTATTCTCAGCTGTGTGGGTGGACGAGGCAAGCGACGAATTGAAACAAAATGAAAAAGCATAAAATAATAAATTGCGGATTTAATTTAATTACGTGTGCTTTTCGTGGGCAACGAACAATAGCAATAACAACAACAACAACAGCAACAACCAGAACAACAACAACAACTAAAGTAAAAGCAACAAAAGCGAAGCGCATCATAATAAACGGCTTTTGATGAGCAACGAAAACACTTAAAAGAAAACGAAATAAGAAACCGCAAGCAGCAAGGAACAAAAAACAACCGAACGGACAATGGAGCATGGAGGGGGAGGGGGAGGGAGTTGGAGTGGGGGAAGATAAGACGTTCAGGGAAGGGGCTGTCGACCCAGCCACCCGACGACTGTCCGAGTCCAGTCTCCGTACCACGCTGCGTATGCGGCACGTGATTGATGTCCGCTTACTTATTGTGGCATACAAACAATTTTGGTACGTCAGGGGAGAAGGGCAGGGGCAGGAGTATCTTGAAGTTGCTGTTGCTGTTTTTGCAATCAGCAGTACACACACAATTCCATTGTCTCTCTCTCTCCCTCTCTCTTTCTCTGTCTGTCCGTGGGTGTGCGTGTGAGTGAATAAGTGTGCTAAAAAACGAAGGGAATTAGAATCGAAGGCGGAGGCAGCGTGTTCTGGGTCCAACAAATAGTCGTACTTACGACTACAAGCCCTGGGCGAGTTGACATTCAATGAACTTTCTGCGGGGCATTGTCTCTTGTGCGAATACCCTGTAACACAAGGACAAGCAAAGAGGGACATGATGATCTCTTACAGAGATAGTCAGAGATGAAAGCCTCAGCTGGCACTGAAAGGAGCTTCAACAAGGAGACTTCTCTACTACTATAGGGTATCCGCCAGTTAAGCACAAAGAGAGAAAGATCTGTAGAGGGTATTCGCCAGTCTCAACATATATTGTGCCAATACCCTGTAGTAAGCAAGCAGACAAAGAGGGGTACGACAAGCCAGAGGCTGAGGCACAAAGGGGAAGAGGGAGAGAGAGACTGCAGGTTTTTCCTCTACTCACAGGGTATCTGGCAGTCCAGCACTCCATGCAGTGCTTCATTTGTGATCTGATTTTGTTCTTATGGCTCAGTTTTTTTCTACTTTTCGTGCTTTGTGTGGACTGCGCCGCTTGGACAATCGAACAAAGACATCAAGGACACTTGGGGACGCGCCTGGACGGGAATGAGAGATGGAGACTGGACTGGACTGTACTCGACTGGAGTGGAGTGAACTGGACTGGACTGGCAGGAGTCACATAGGCAAACGGGCGTGCAACCTGTCGGAGGGAATCATAAAGATTTCCATTTCCAGGGAATAAAGCAAGGCAAGCTCCGAAAATTAACAGCGCGTCAAATCAGGGCGGGATTTTTATACAATTTTTATGCTACTTTTATGATGGATTTTTATTGCTGACGCTTATGCTGATGTTTCCCCTTCGTCTTCCACCTCCCCCCTCCCCACTCTTCCTGGTTCCCTTCTTGTGTACTTGTTGTTGCTGTTGTTACGTTTCCTTGTTGTTTTCCATTACAACATGAAATTGTTTGCATGCTGCGTGCCATAAAACACAACAACGACGCAGCTAGCAAATTTCGGATTAATACCAAACTTTTTTTCGCCTCCACTTTTGCCTTCCTTCCTTCCTTGGCTTTTCCACTCCCCCTCTCCCTCTGCTGCTTTTCATTTGTTTCCTAATGCCGTAAAAGCGGCTTTGGAAAACGATTTTACACACCTTTCGCATAGAGTCCGCGCGGTGGAAGACGGGGAGGGGGGGCGAGAAAAATGAATCGTAAATCAAAATCAAACAAAATCGTGCGTGAAATGTCAGGATAAAGTTGGCGATATCGATTGGACTTGGCGAATCCCGTGAAAATGGAAAATGGAATATGGAAAATGTTCAGTGCTAATCGATAAGGAAATCGGTGGGAAATCCAATTTGGAATCATCAAGCAAACTCGGCCAGTTTTCGCATTTTAAACAAGCAAACAAGACAGGTAGATACTCATTTTCTTATTGTAAAAACGCTTATAATTCCCAACAGCAAATTCCTTTAGAAAATATTAAATAACTTCTGTGTTTGTTGTCAGATTGAATTAAATATGATGAATAAGTTAATATAGTATTCACCTCTTTATACTAGTATATAAAAACAGAGAGTTGTCATAAGAATAGTTTGCTTATTAATCGGAAATAATCAATTTACGTGGGCGTGGCACCTAACATTTGAAATAAGCCAGATCAACTTAACTCATCTTCATGCCACATTTAGTGTCTTTATCATTCTAATAGTATTAACTGTGTCTGATGCTTAAACACACAGACAGAGGGACATGACAGAATCGACTTGAGTGTACAAGAATATATATACTGCCACGCCTCCTTCTGCCTACACAGAGTTAGTATACCCTCTTTTGACCATGTTCATTGATCCTAGGGTATATGAGGTTTCAGGGCACCTCATTCGGCACTCTGGCTAAGCTCATTAAGGCATTATGCGGCAGAGTGCGCTGCACCCAAAGGGGATGCAGTACCTTCTCCACCTAGAGACCCATGTCCGTGGACACCCCTTCTGCCCTCCTCCCCCTTGCAGCTGTTGGACTTACTCGTGCTCCCGGCTGTGCTTGTAGGAGTCGCGGTAGCGCGTGCGCAGGTTGCGTCGGTTGTCGCCGCTCTCGTTGCCGGCATGGCGATTGTGGGTGAGACCCGCGGGCAGGAGGAGCGCCATCTCTGTGAAGAAAGATGAAAAACAGCAAGGCGAAATATTAGAGATAACTCAGTGAGGCAAGTGACAAGAGGGGATGAGGGGGAGGAGGAGGAGGAGGGGGGCGTGGCATGCAGAGATGGAAGCATTGAAAATCAATTTGTAAACACGTTTGCCATGTCACGTGTTCCAAGGAAGCCCTGCAGCCGCTGCTGGCGGTGCAGCTAAGCTCAAGCGGAAGAGCTGCCTGTAATTTCATCTGTGTGTGTTTGTGTGTGTTTGTGTGTGTGTCAGTGTGTGTGTCAGTGTGTGTCAGTGTGTGTCAGTGTGTGTGTGTGTGCGGGGGAGCGGAAGTACGCGCGTGCTGCTGCGTGGCTGCGTGCCAGCGCGCCTGAGGTTATGCCACACGTTTTACATCGCATCGCATCGCTTTGCTTGACTTCGCCACGCCCCCCTCCCGCCCCTGTAGCGCCTTCATGTCCGCCTTTGCCTGCCGCGATGTTTGCATTGCTGAGAGCGAAATCAAAACATGCCATTAGACAGCGGCGGAATAACAAAACGGAGGCGACAGCATCAGCTGACAAAGACAACAACAAGCAACAACAAACAATAACAAAGGAGACACCAAGCACGTGTGCACTCCACTGCCAGATACCCTGTAAAAGTATGAGCATGCAGGGTGTGTTACTCAGTAACACGCCCCAATATAACACACAATATAACACCCGGTTGCGGTAAATAGGTATCTTATGGATACAAAAGTATCTGCAAGATACAAAAGTATCTGTAAGATACAAAAGTATTTGTAAGATACAAAAGTATATGTAAAATACAAAAGTATATGTAAGATACAAAAGTATCTGTAAGATACAAATCAAAGTATCTGTAAGATACAAAAGTATCTGTAAGATACAAAAGTATCTGTAAGATACAAAAGTATCTGTAAGATACAAAAGTACATGTAAAATACAAAAGTATATGTAAGATACAAAAGTATCTGTAAGATACAAAAGTATCTGTAAGATACAAAAGTATCTGTAAGATACAAAAGTATCTGTAAGATACAAAAGTATCTGTAAGATACAAAAGTAACTGTACTAGATACAAAAGTAACTTTACGATACAAATTTATCACAAAATCACCGGGTCCAGGAACAGAAGTATCTTATGGATATAAATGTATCAGTAAGATACAAATGTATCACCTGGTTGCGGTACAAATAAAAGTATCTTAAGGATGCAAGTGTAACACCCGGTTGCGGTACAAAACTATTTTAAAAGTATTTGTAAAATACAAATGTTACTCTGGGTATCGTAAAGTATTTTACGGATATACACAAAAGTATCTTACGTCTTACAGATACAAAAGTATCTTACTAACTTCGCAATTATGTACATACTACATATATTGCAGATACAAATGTATCTTCTAGATACTCTGTGCCTGGTATACATAATACGTGTTTGTACAAAGTTACTAAGCTCGACGAGATGTATCTCTGCATCAGGCAACCAAATCGGGGTCTGATCTAATCTTTATCTATGCAGACGGATACAGCCGGGCAGACAATGGCAAACATAAAAGCACAAGCACGGAATGCATACTCTGTACAGGACTATATATATTACTATATATAATCTCACAGCTATCCTCACTCACACAGGCACAATTCATGCAGGGTATGAACAGCAAACAACCAGCGGCAAAGCCATCATAACACGAGTAACGTGGAAGCTGCGCCTCAGGGAGTGGGGAGAGGGGAAGCGAAAGGGAAGAGGAGTGGGCAGAGGTCGGGGGTACAACTAACTTCTCGAAGGGGTAGCAGGAGGGGGAGCAGGGGTGGGGGAAAGGGGGGGAAGGGGGGAGGCCGGAGCAAGCGACTAGTGACTTGTGACTTCCGACTACTTACTGTCACGGTTAGAGATACCCCCGGACAGGCTGCTGCTGCTGCAGCTCGGCTCACTGCACGTTCCACGTTCCACGTGCCACGTGACATGAGGCATGAAGCGAGGCAAGTGAGGCAAGCAAGCTAGCTGGCAAGTGGCAAGTGGCAGGTGGCAAGTGCTGAGAGTTAGCAACGCCTGCTGTGAATGTGAGACGCTAAGCAGACTGTGATTACCGCGTGTAGCTTACAAATACCACAAGCACATATCAAGTGAAAGATACAATATGCAAAATAAGCTACACATACGCCAGATACAATATTACAGATGCAAGATATAAGACACAGATACAAGATACAAGTACAACAAGATACAGATTGAAAATTCATAAAGGGAAACGAGGATCCCCAATGTAATCTGCGAATGTGTGATAATGACCCGATCCGAGAGCAGTTGCTGAGCTACTTTGCGAACAGTACTTAAGGCGGGATAGAGAGAGAGAGAGAGTGTGAAAAAAGAGTGAGAGAGGGAAGTGGCTGACTGTCAAAGAAAGAGAGAGAGAGAAATACTCATACACATTGCATAATTTTTGAACTCCAGCAGCCTTACAACTTATGCAAATTTAGCAAGTCAAGCGTCACACACACACACACACACACACACTCCACACACACATACACACACATGACTTACACATACTACTGGCACATACATTTGCATAATCAAATGCCATATTGTTGTGGCACGCCACCGCGCAGTTGCTGCTCTCCCTGACCCACAGCAACATTTTTCATCTTGGACGATTATCAACTTGGGCACACACACACACACACACACACATACACTAGCACACACACATGCAAGTTAATTGGAATTTAGCACATGGCCCGTAATTCACATCCCGTTCCCATTCCCATTCCCGTTCTCATTCCAAGTGTGAGTGAATGAGTGTGTGGTGAGTGTAAGTGAGCAAGTGCCAGCGAATGAATGTATGAGTATGAGTATGAGTGTGAGGGTGTGTGCGTGTGAGTGTGCTGCAATTATTTTTATAACGTTAATGAGCACTGCGCATTATTGTGGCTGCCGATGCCGGCGACGGCAACCAAAACGACAACGACGTTGATGGCAGCGACAGTCAGCCTGGAAAGTGTGCGCACACGCCTGAGCTGCACTGCGAGAAAATAGGCATTAGAGGGGCAGTGAAAGTTAGCCTTGCAAAGGATACACCAAAATAAAAATATCTCACAGATAGATAAGAAAAGTATTCTATAGATATTGAACACATTGAACATAATGTCGGAAAGTTATTCGCATATATCTTAGATATATCTATATTATCTTGCAGATAAACGCAGTAACTTCTACGTTATTCCCACGAATTGTGCAGAGAAAAAGTATCTTCTAAATACGGTAGTAACTTGTAAATCTTCCTGCTACAAACACTATCTGAAATGTGCTAAAAAGTATCTAATGTATATAAAAGTACCTTGCAGATACGCTTTGAAGTAGCCATTTGAATACCCTGCACACATTTCATAGAATTAGGAACCTCTTATACGAAGCAGAAACATGGGGACTGATGGATACAGCAGCGATTGGATTGTTTGAGAGCAAAATACTACGCAAGATCTTTTGGTGCTGATCGTACTGGAGAAGACTTTAGCATTTGAATAAACCACGAACTGTATGAGCTTTATTGCGACATTGACGTAGTCCCGCGCATCACAATACAACATATATGCTGGCTTGAACATGTCGTACATACAGACGAGGAAGGTGTTTGAGACGAGAGTTGATGTGGGACGACGAAGGGGACGATTGCGGTTTCGATGAATGGACCATGAGGAGGAGAACCTGGCTGCGCTTGGTGTAACCAATTGGAGGAGGCGCGCATGAAGCAGAGGCTCCTGGCGCAAGATGACGGGTTGTTGCCACCCAAGAAAATAGAAGAAGAAGAAGAAGGACCTCTATTATACACTAAAAGTATTTCAGCTACTTTGCTGCCAACTATTTCTGCAAGTGTAACTAACCAACCAGACGCGCAGCCACGTTCTCACCTGCAAAGTGGCACCGGTCATTGTAGTGTCACGGCGCCCCACCACAAGACTTCGACACTCGCCAAGCATGTGCACATTAAGTGGGGGTGTGTGTGTGTGTGTGTTAGCCCGTTTGTTTACCTTAATTATTACGCACATGCCGAAAAAAGGCACAAACGTTGGCAAGCACACGCACACACACACACACACACACACGGCGCACACATGTGGTGAGCAGCTTGTTTGTTGGCAATTAACTTGGCATTACACAATTTTTAATAGCATACTTAACGGCGCCCGTGCTCCGTCTCAAACAGTTTGGTTTTGTCTTCGCCTTTGTCTGCTTCTGTCTGCTCCTTCTGCGTATTTGTCTTCATCGTTGCAAATTGAATAAGCGACTGGGCCAATTACCTAACACAAATTGCACGTATTTATGTCAATTGTTGTACCCTGTAGGGTCAGTATAGCATGGGGTAGTATGCACTGCAAACAGTTGAGTCTGTTCAACATGGTAAGGTTACCTGAGGCACAGAGGAGGCAGTTAAGGGAAGTTAATTCCCTTCTATTCAACCTCCGCCTGCCTACTTATGTAGGGTATCTGCTAGTCTTGCCATTCCGGCTGTCTCTCAACAAAATGCAACAGTTTTAAAGCTCGTGACACGCTTTGCTTAGCAAATTCCCGTTGGCTTTGTGCAGCTTCCTTTATTAACTTTGCCGCTTGCTTTGATACTGCTTTATTCTGCGCTGTGTTTTCCTTTCTTTCTCTCCGCTTTTCTCTTCCTCTTTCTTCTCTACTTATACTCTACTTTTTCTCTGTGTTTTCTCTGCTTTTTTCTCCATTCTATTTTCTCCATTTTGTTTCATTTTATGTTGTTGCTGTCGCTTGGCATGCGATTAAATTGCGCATTTCCAGCCATGTTTGACCGCAGTTCCTGCTCGTTACTCCTCCCCCTACCCCGCCTTCGGACTTATGCTGCCTGCCTGTTTTGTTGTATTGTGTCCATTGTAATCGACATTTTAATGCCCTGTAATTGCCTGCGACAAATGCCAAAGCCAAAGCCGCTGCTCGGCAATAGCTGCCAGCAATTTGCAAGACAAACAAACAGAAACAGCAACACACACACAGACAGGGCGCCTTGCCCCTTGCCCTCTTTCCTCGCTTGACCTCTTGCCTCCTGCTCCCCCTGCCCGCTGTGTGACTGCTTAACACTATAAACAGCTTAAAACGGCATTACAGGCATTAAATTCGCATCTATGTATCGTATGTCCTCACATGTGTATCAGTCTATGTGTGTGTGTGTGTGTACGGTATGCTGTTAATTAGCCTGCGGACAAAAAAGTATTGCCTACTTTTCGGCTGCGGCTTCTCTTTGAAGCCAAATAGTTTCCACTATGAAGCTCAGCTTTCGAACCGCACGTTGGGTTAACCCCATTTTAATATGTCCTTTAATAGAGGGCGCCCTTTAAGCTCGACTGTGCTGTGCAAAAACCGTTAGTTGGACTGTCTTTAATTGGAAAATTGTTTACCTGCGCGCTGCGTAGATTGAATTCTCGGCGAAGAAAAAAACATATTTATTAACTTGAGTAAACACGCGAAATTTTCCAGAAATTAAATTTGCTCGTTGAGTTTTTAAATGAAAGACATTAAGAGACAGGGAGACAAAGAAAGAGAGAGAGGGACAAAGACAAAGAGAGGCAGAGAGAAAGAGATAGAAGGAGACAAGGACAAAGATGAAGAACAAGCACGAAAGCTACAGTCGAGTGTGCTTCACTGTGATATACCCGCTAGCCACCCGACCAAGCCGATTCCTTAAATTGTATATATACTGTATATAACTTCAATGTTTAGTGTATTTTGTGTTGCATACTTTACAGCGGCTTGGAAAACAGTACCTCCTTAAAATTATTTCCTTAATTACTTCCATGCTAATCATCCGATCGCAACCGAATTTTCAGAAATTATTTTGGCGTTTACAATTATTGTGTTTGCTAAAAACGAATTACCTTACATTTAAATTACGCTTGGAATTCATTTTTTATCAATTTACATAGACGAAAAGGGGCGTGGCAGAAATATATAATATACTTTATATGCGCGCGGAATTTAGTCATTTTTGCATATTTTTTTCATAGTCCTAGCTCTTATAGTCTCTGAGATCTAGATGTTCATACAGACAGACAGACGAGCAGACAGACATGGGTATATGTACTCGGCTGTTGATGCTGCTTAAGTATATATACAGTTTGTTATTTTCAATCGGCACAAAGTTATAATACCCTGCTTTCCCATGGATAGCGGGTATAACACTGTAGGAGCAAGTGAGACTGCCTTAACGCAGCGTTAATTAGCCCTTAATGAAGATAAAGCTCGTTATTTCGCTTAAAGCTTGAATGCGCTTCCAGCATGAGCTTTGCATTCTGCTTTCCATTTAATGTCTTTATTATGTTGCGCCATTAATGGTCGCCATTCTCTCTGCAATCTCTCGCATTAAACTATCATTAATTAAATTCTTTAACCCAACTCAGTCGATGCTTCGTCTCTCTCTCTCTCTCTCCTCGCTCATTATGATGTGTGTCATATGTGTCTGTGTTGGTGTGTGTGGTGGCTCCTTTTGGCCGTGTTATGCATAGAGCTAAACAATTTTTTAATGGCGGCAATCAAAGTTTTAATTAAACGCTTAAAGAGCGCAAAGCAAAGAGCGTAAAAACCACAGCGATGGCTAAATCCAATGCAGCTACAGCCCAACACCAGGAGAGGGGGAAGAACGAGCAGGGAGGAAGAGCTGACAGGACAGCACACACATACACTCACACAGAGAGACCCAACCGGGTCTGGCTGGCACTGGTAACTGCGACAGGCACGTCCTGTCGAGGCTAATGGACCGCGCTGGCGACCCAAAACATAAACAAAAAACTTGTGCTGCGATTTTTTAATAGTTTTTGCTGCTTTCGTTCTGCCTTTTTCGTTCTTTCTTTCTAGTTGCACTTGGTGGGCGTGGGCATGGCTGTGCGGGGCAGAAGGCAGGAGGCAGGAGGCAGGAGGCAGCGGGCGTGTGTGCCGGTGGCGACACTTAGCCAAATATAATATGGCTTTTATGTCAGCCACTTGCAGAAAATTGCTTTAGCTCCGCAAAGGGTAGCACACTGAGCACTGCAAGAGGTGCGAGGTGAGAGATGCGAGTTGAATAGTGTCAAGGGGAGGAAAGGGGAAAGAGGAAGGGGGGGGAGAGTGGCCCGGGTGGATCAGTGAAACTTTCTTTTGCACTCCACGTACACGTTGCGCTGAGTTCTTGTGCAGCTTTGGGCTGCTTTACTCGTCGTTTGTCGTTTGTCGTCTGTCGTTTTTGTGTGTAGAAACTTCACAGCAAGCCATCGAGAGAGAGAGATTGATAGACTAGCTGTATACTCAGTAGATGGAATGCAAGCTCGGCATGCTTGAGGGAACTAAAAGCATTCCTCCAATCAGCTTAAGTTCTCTTTCATCATTCTGCACTCAGTAAATCCCGCTTCTTTTTTAGGGTATGCAGAGGTGCCTATTGTCACCTAACTTAAGCCGATACTCGCATCTTCCATCTAGGCAACCCCTTCTTTCTTGTCATTCCTTCTTTTCTTGCCCTCGTTCTTCATTCTCATCCATCTCTCAATATCCTCAACAGACTTCTGTAGTTTGCCCGCACATTTTGCTGGGCGTTTAGGTGAAAGAAGCAGCTTATGTATTTCTTTTGCATCGCCCAACTCAAAACTGTCAATGCAACAGTCCAAGCACAGTCCAAGTGTGTCTATGGGTCGACTAGGATATACCCTGTACAAATGTCACTCTCTCTCAGCTTGCTTTACTTTTACTTTTGTCACTTTGCCTGGTTTAGTGTCTGTGCAAGCACCCGCACTGTAGTTGTACAGGGTATTCGCTGCATAAAAAATGTAGCATATTTTGCGGCGCCGCCAACAATGGTAGCCAAGTGCTTGCTAAGTGCATCAACATATCAACATGCGCATCAAATATGCAGCGGCAAGGCGACAAAGGCTGCCACCAGAGAGAAGAAGAGAGAAGAAGAGGGAGAGGGGGAGGAACAGACATTTCATAACGGCAGCGGCACAAGCTGATTGCCTAAATGGAATACGAGAGGCTAAGACATTATTATTTCCCTCTGTGTTTGTGTTTGTTGCTCTTCATTTCCGTCTCCGTCTCCGTCTCCGTGTCCGTCTGCGCCACATTACAAATGGCATTTCACTTTGAGGGGTAAATATTTATGCCCGGCGTATTCCCAGGCACTTTGCCTCGGTATGCATTGCATGTTTGCGGAATCTTTGACAACTCCAGCAACGAATAACGGATCACAAATCGAGGAGGGCATGCTAACGAGACGAGGCAGATATCTTATGTGTATCTCACGTTTATCTTTGCTATCTATATGGCTTTAAAGTGCAGTCTAACTGAATTTAGGCTCCCTTGACCCTAAATTGTCTTCGATTCCCTTCCCTTCTGTTCCCTTCTGTTCTCTTCTATTCCCTTCTTTCTGTTCCTTTCTTCTCCCCTTCCCTACCAGTTAATCTTCCTGCATTGACCCTAAATTGAAGCTTGTCTTCCCTTATATTCACCACCGTTTCCTACTCTTGCCTTCTCCATTCTACTCTTCCGTAATGCTAAGAGACATTAAGAGATCTTAGGTGTATCTTACGTGTAACTCACTTTTATCGTTGCTACCTATCAATCTTTAAAGTGCAGTCTACTTACTTGCATTAGGGATAGGCACCCTTGACCCGAAATTGAAGTCTGTGTTCCAATCTCTTTCCTTCTGTTTCCTGCTCTTCTCTTGCCTACTATTGCCCTATCCATCCTGTTCGCTTCTCTAGCCTTCTGCATGCTACTCTTCCCTTTCTCTTATGTCTGCCCCCCTCTCTCTCTCTCTCTCTCTTGGCACATTCCATTTGCCTGCTTGTGATTTTTCACTTTCTCGCCTCTTAATCAGAATTATTCCATATTATCCACATTTAATTAAGAGCTTCTGCCACTTCTGCATTGCCATTGCAGTTGCAATTGCAGAACTGCAGGCTCAGCTGCCCAGCTGTCCCACCTGCCCACACCTGCCACCTGCCACCTGCAGCGTGTCGCATGCCACACCAGCACGCAAATGTTGGTCTTTTTTTAATTAAAAGTGCATTTCATTAAGAGCTCTCTCTGTGTGTGTCTGTGTGGGGTGTGTGTAGCTTGATAAGGAGCAGCAGTGTGTGTGAAGCAGTGTGTAGGTGTGTGCGTGCGTCTGCGTGTGTAGGTGTGCGTAGTTGTGCAACTTACCTCGCAGAATGGTCTTATCGCGATGACCGTGGCAGCGATAGCCCTGACAGGCGCGCTTCTGCTGCAGCGTGGGGCAATGTTTGCCGCCGTTCTGGGCGGCCTGTAGGGTCTGGCGCGTGCGCGTCATCATTCCGGGGCCGCAGCTCTTGTCGCACTCACTCCAAGCGCCCCAATCGCCCACCTGGCAGTCCAGCACTGCAAATGAAAGACAATGAAAGTTTTAAATAGTATGAACAACTGATAGTGGGAGAGGAAGACAGAGAGAGAGAGAGAGAGGAAGAAGTGCAGAGAAGGGAAGAAAGCTAAGGAGAAATATACAGAAAATATTCAAAGATATTCTCAATCATGATTCAAGATGAAAGATCTTCAATATATTCAGCTGTTAAAGGTTAGTTAAGAGTGCCTTGTACCCCATCAGGTACCCACTTAACCTATACTTTTTTATTTAATTTTCTATTATTCCAGTCGGTATCAATATTATCTACAATTTAATCTAAAATCTAATGAGAATCTCCTTCTCCAAGAATACTTCTTCTTATTGCAACTAAAGTGCACGTTCCCATTATGCATTATACGTTATAATTTTAATATATTTATCGATTGTTCTTTACTTAATGTTAATGTTGGTTAATAAGATATGGAAAGTGTCTGCGTTTAAGAACCTTCTTGATTATACCACTTCTGTTGCTGTTTCAGTCATGCAAGCAAAATAACTGTTGCATACTTTCGCGCAGCAACTTTAATGTGAAATTTGATTGGCTGGGCTGTTTCGGTTTGCCACAGCGTTGCCAGCCTGCGGAACATTTATTCATTAATGGTGCAAACTGCAAACTGCTTACACAAGGTGCACAATTTTTGGAAAATGGCATTAGGAAAAGGGAAAAGGCCCTGCAGCAGTGCCACAACTGCAGTTGAAATTGCAGTTGCATACACTGATATTGCTGCTGTTGTTGTTGCTGCTGTTGTTGTTGTTGTTACTGCAGCCTAAGTGACGTGTTCAAGTTGCTTAATTAAAAAATGTGCAGCCCGGCAAAATTAATTAAAATCCATTTCCCTTGATTACACATAGAGACAGAGAGAGAGAGAGAGAGAGAAAGAGAAAGAGAAAGAGAGAAGAAAGTGAGGCTGCTTTGGCTGCGGCCTTGCCTGCTTTGGCTTCAGCTTCTGCTTCAGTTTCAGCTTTGGCTTTGGTTTTGCCTTTGGCTTTGCATTTAGCTCTGGTCTAACAGACGTTTCAATGAGAAGGAGGGCATGGATAGGGGCGGGGAGGGGGGACAGGCGTTTGCGTGGGTGTTAATCAAACTGTGGTCGCGTTGCTCTCCGAATAGGCGCTAATGAAGCCACAAAAAGCTTTGTGCAAACGAATTGCAAATTTCTCGTTCGGCTGCTGCCTTAATCTTCACACAAACACACACACACACACACACACACACACACACACACACACATATAGCTAGGCATGTGTGGCATTTGCATGTGTTTGAACAGTTTCAAAGAGCGTTCGTGTTACTTTTGCTATTTCGCTTTTATTGAAATTGCCTTTAAAATTGATTAAAGTCAAGGGAAATTTTACTTTGTATACCCTGTGAAAATAGATAAATAGATGTATGGGGCATTATCAAACACACTGCCACACTGCCAAGGAAGAAGCATGAAGGTAGCTCCTAACCTAGTGGATTAGCAACTAATTGTACTGCACACACTGTTGCCACACTTCATAAACGTTGCCACACTCCATCTGCCTCTTGCTAATAATTATTCTCTATTATAGTTGATCTATGTAGTTGATATATGTATTTACATGCAATCAGTATTCAATCTGGATAGTCAATTAAATACAGCGTTGGCAAACTTCAATTGTTGATCGGAAGTGGGGGATATCTACACGTATGATGTTGCTCACATTCGAAAGGAAGAAAGTAGAAGAAATAACCTTCTATAAAGCTTCATTATCTCATAGTTTGACATACTATGTTGCATTATAGGGCATCATGTAGTCATGCATACACTATCTATGAATCGCGCTCTGCATTATCTAGCCCAGATTTAGCTCAGTATGCTGCCCGCTGCGGGCACACACCATACCACAAAGGCAATTTATATTTTCATTTCGCCTTTTTCCCCACAAGTTTTTACCGCACACTTTTCACGCCCCGCCCCCCTCTTCTCAGGCCCTTAGATTGTGCCCGGCGCGAAATTAGCAAAATGCAGGCGAGAAAAAGAAGAAGCTGAATCAGAAGCGGAAGAAAAATAAGCAGAAGATAAAACGAAAATATAGAAAGCGAAAAAGGCCAAACAAAGCGCTGGGATAATAGAACTAAGTGCAAGAGCGCTCTGCGTGCTCGGCCTGCAGCAGAGGGATAGTGCCCCCTCTACCGGCGCGACCCTTTCGCACTCCCCCTGATAAGCATAAAACTAAAGTAGTTAAAATTATGATTGCATTGGCTGCTGCTGGAAGGGATAAGGCAGAAGGACGCTGAGAAGAGTGGGAGGGGGAGTGTTTAGCATATTGTGTGCGGACCATGAATGCGAATGAGGAGAGCGAACAGCGAATGCAGCAAACTTTGCCAAGGAGTTAACCGATAGTTGGTTGAAGCAAGGCTGGGGCAAGAGTCAAGAGAGGGAAGAGAGAGAGAGAGGGGGGAGCAGACTTTAAGCTGGAGCCAGGCACTGCTGCTGCTTGTTGTGGCAATAAATGGCATTATGCTGCTTAGCAATCATGCAGCGACTTGATTGTTGTTGGCTGCAGCAAAGAAGGGAAGGTGGCAGGGAGGTAGGGAGGGGTAAGGAGCAGAAGGGTTGTAAAGTGGCAAGGCAGAAGAGGGTACTCCTCTGCCCTGCTCGTGTCCCTGCCTGCAAATTAGATGGCCAGCTCTGGGGCAGTGCAACGCGAATCGCATCCGCTGCTGCTCGACTGATTGTGACTCCATTTGTCTCACTCACTCTCTCACTCTCCCACTCTCTCTCTCTCTCTCTCTATGTCTGTCACTTGCCTTTGGCTTCTTTTAGTTGGGTTTTAGCTGCTTCTAGCTGCCAGCTCAGCCATTTGGGCCATTCGCTTGGCATTTAGCGACAGTCAACTGGCAGAAAGTGCCAGCTGCCTTCTGATGCCTTCTGCCTGCCGGCGATGCCTGCTGATAATGATAATCGTCGCGATAATGACCATAATCAAGATAATGATAATGAAAATCAGCTGCGCTCTTAGCTGCCTTGCTGCCTTCTGCTTAATCTGCGTTTTGCCAGCTGATGGGATTGAAGAATTTGCGTTTTCCGGAGAGAGACAGAGATAGTGTAATATGGAGAGAGATAGATGGAGAGAGTGCTGAAGACAGAGAGAAGGGTTAGAGGGCCAAGACGGGGCAAGGTGTGCATTGAATTTCTTACTAATTGTTGCTTGATTACTACATCATTCCAGTTATTCGAATTAGCAAGTATTCTTTGTACTGCACACACTGTTGCCACACTTCATACGGTTGCCACACTTCATAGATATTGCAACATTTCATGGAAGTTGGATCACCTTCTTCAGCCCTTTTACTTATATTCATATTCACATTTAACATTCAAACGAAACTCAATTTGTATGCAAGGTTGCCAAATTTCACTGCACTCTGTTGCCACATTTCAAAGACATGGCCAGACTTCACAAGCTGTAATTACTCTCTACTACACTTGATTGATGTATTCACATTTAATTAAACAGTATTCAAGCGGCACTCAATTTGTATGCACTGTTGTCAAACTTCACTTGCAATCAGAGTTGTAATTTCAGTGAGATTATCTAGCTTGCATATCTGGCTCTCTTTTTGACCCCATCGCAATTTAAAGCGCCACCAGGGGAGAATCCCTTACGCCACAATGTTGCACATGCAAATGTCACATGTGTCTCCAAGTGCGAATTAAGCGTCCATTGTGAGCATTGAAATTGGGTGTTGGGGCTTGTCATTAGGCAGGAGCTGGCACGCTGTTGTTCCTGCTCTTGGTCTCGTTGCAGCTCCTTGGGGGTGCCGCACATGAGTCTGTGCCACATAACTCAATGTCGCGTAGACTCTGTGGTGGAGAGCTGCAGCTGGAGCTGCTGACGCGTCGCCTCGACAGGAGCTGTGCAGACCAAAGGGCAAACAACAAATACACGAGATGCCAGAGATTGAGCAAGCCTTGCCTAGGGGTGTAGAGCGGGCCGAGGGAAGGATGAGCAAAGCAGGGTACACATAGAGGGGGGGGGGCATTGAGTGGGGTACGGAAATAAACACAGCTTGGTTATTTGTGGTCAGCGAAGTGAAACAAATGGCCTCAAAATGTTCACTTTGTTGTTGTTGCTGTTGTTGTTCTCTCTCTCTCTCTCTTTCTTTGCTACTTGCTGTTGTTGTAGCTGCAGTTGTTGTTGCTGTTGCTGCTGTGCATGTTGTTGGTGTGTTTTGGTCCTTGCTGCATTCGACTTTTCCAGTTTGGGTTACTCGCTTTGGTCAGTTGCCTAACAGGTTCCGCTCTTTGTTCCACTTTTCCTAGCTTGTTACATCAATGCGTGCATGTGTTTGTTCATGTGTGTGTGTGCTCGTGTGTGTGTGTTCGTGTGTGTGTGTGTGTGTGCCCAGCCAAGTCAAACAATTGCTTTTGACAAACTCAAGTGCGGCAGATAAACAGATAAAAAGTCGCCCCCCACCCTTTGTCTTGCTGCGCGTAGCCTTTCAAAATGGCGTCGCGTTGGCAGAGTGAAGTGTGGCAACAAGGCGAAAAAGGAGATGCAGTTGTCTTTAAAGTCAAAGGTGAGTTTTCCTCACGCTTTCACGCTGTTTGATCAATGGTCTTTTCAAATGGCGTCACAGCTGTGAAATTTGGCAACAGCGCATGAAGACAAACTTAACGAGAGAACATGTTACGCTTGGGACAGGTACAAAGAAAATTGATAATGATAATTGATGATGCACTGTGATACTCTAATGTTGTAGCTGCGACAATTGCCACAATGGCAACAATTGCAACAGTTTGCACTGTTGCCAAACTTCATCGTTACAAACTGCGTCTGTAAGCCAATATGCTCAGCTTATAGAAGTCAATGGAAGTCAATGCAAATCTTGTCATCCTTCTGCTGTTACTGCTGCTGTTGCTGTTGTTGTTGTTGCTCGTGTTATTGTTGCCATGTGCCAGTGTTGTTAAACTTCAGTTGCTCTGCAATTTTCGGGTCACTTGGAGCACTGCTAATTCGTGTATTTTGGTCTCGGCTTTGTTCTCTCGCCCAGCCAAACTTTCAAATTGCTGTAAACTTTCTGCCAGCACAAGGGCTTCTGCCTTGCACCCTGTGCACCCTTTTCCTGGCTGCTGTTGTCGTTGCTGTTGTGGCTGTTTGCCCTGCGAGAAGTTTGCTGCTTGCAAAAGCTGCTGTCACTACCAAAAACTGAGCAGTTTGCCCGAAAAGAAAAACTTTCAATAACTGATATTGCCTCGCTTTGCCTCGT
Source organism: Zaprionus nigranus (assembly GCA_018903425.1). Classification (NCBI taxonomy): domain Eukaryota; kingdom Metazoa; phylum Arthropoda; class Insecta; order Diptera; family Drosophilidae; genus Zaprionus; species Zaprionus nigranus. The sequence continues at coordinate 248,451 of JAEIGD010000045.1, read as the reverse complement.
TGTCAACACTGTCAACAGCAATAGCAACAGCAACAGCAACAACAATTGCAACAACACGAACAGCAACAGGAACAATGACGATGACATCGGCAGCAATATACAGTATTGTCATAACAATAACTTAAACTTGCCCAAATACTTTCGGCTTGGCTTTGCTAACTTTATCTCGTGCATAAGTTGACTTTGAGTTGTTGTTATTGTTCTAGTTCTAGTTGCTGGCTGCTGCTGTTGTTTGTGAATATGAAAAGAGTACTCGCTCTGGGTATTACACAAGTTTACAGGTTAATGCATTGATCGAGAGTGATTATTAATAAGAAGTAAAGGTGGAATTGGTAATGATTAAAGGTTGAATGATTATGTTGTGGAATGATTACTCTTCTCACTGATATACTTTCATACTAATACGAGAGTACACTATAGATTGACAGCATGCTGAACAGTGCAAAGCAAGGAAACGTAGTAGACTTTGATCTAGACTGTATAAAGTTCTCTAGCTATGCTCAATGACAACATGACTAAGTTAGCTTTATTGCTCTTTTGAGTATCAAGTTCTGCATATAAAGGTCTTACATAACCTTAGTAGAACTGTAAATCAAGTTGCTGTGCTGTTCTATTCTTTTTTTGCTCTGGTTTAGAGTTGGCAATCCGTTTTGATGGCCTTTTGAATGTTTAAACGCATTTTAATTATTTGGCAATTCAATAAAAGGTGCCCCACAATAACAACAACGACAATAGCAGCGCAAAAGAACAGCGACAGAACGATTGCAACACAATAACAATCAGAATCACAATTGCAATTACAACGGAATTACAATTGCATTGGGAATCGAAATTGCAGCTTACATGGCGTATGCGCAACGGCTGTCCGCACAAACAATTTGGCATTTAAGATTAAAATTATACGCGATGCTGCACACATTTGGCCAGGCCATTACACCACACAGACACACACACACCCACACACACGTGTACAGCGTGCCAAAAAATATTGTAATTAATATATGAGCAAAGAGAGAGGAGGGAGAGAGAGAGAGAGAGAGAATGGAGGTGGGTCAAGGGGTGCCTCGTGTTGATTGCCAATATTCAGTAAATTGTTTTGTGTGCTGCCAAGTATAGAGCTGTCAGCAGGGTGAGGAGGGCAAGTGGAGGGTGTTAAGTGGGGGAGGGCAGAGAGTGGGTACTTGAACCGTGTTGTTGTTGTTGTCGTTGTTGTTGCTGCTGTCGCTGTTGGCACGTGAATTACGCAAATTTGTCGCCATTTGGTGTCCTCATTTATTTATGCATGTATTTTTAACAATGTGGCAAATGGTTGCCTGCCACACCTCCCCCTCCCCCTCTCCACTCACTGCGCACAGGTCTATTGCAAGTGGCGGCACTTGGCGGCTAAACACTTGGCAACAACTGTAACAACAGCGCAAACAACAACAATAACAACATTTGCATATGGCAACCCAATGGCCACTTAGTCGACCCTTTAAGCGCCACATTACGTTTTATTTGCACGAAATGAAATGGAATTGCAGGCGAAGGCAGAGGCGAAAGGGAAGAAGACAAGACAGGGAGAAGGAGGGGAGGAGGAGAGGCAGACAGTGAAGCAAATGGAAGGAGTGGGGAGCTAAATGACAGTGGAAATGAATCCCGCAGCGCAAATATTTACCCCATGGAGAGAGAGACAAACAACAGTGGGCTAAACAAGAAAGAAGTTTGGCAACAGTGGGCAAAAAACAAACAGTTTTGGAATAATTGTAATCCTGTTTAATCCATTCAGCAAAGAATATTCTGTTTTATATAGTCTCTCTTTCTCATTTTCATTACCTTTAGATTCAAACATATTCCCCATTAACGGACAAATTATAGTGGGTGAAGTTTGGCAACGTTGGGCAAACCTCTAGCTCATATTCAACTAAACACGCCTAGCACTTTCAGCTGGTATCATTCCGTTCCATTTGGTCGCTCTCTCTCTGTCCTCTCTACCACCCACATAACCTCAAAACAATCAACTTTTGCTTGCGCACAGTTTTTAAAAGAGCAACATAACCTCATTTAATTAAATATATTGAAAATTATATTTGTTTTTTTTGCCCCTGCAGATGTGCAAAAACTCTTTGGCTCTCATGGCTGGTGAGTGTGAGTTTTTCATGTTGTTATGGCTGCAGTTAAAAGTACTTGCCCCCCCTTCATACCCCCCCCACCGCAGTCACCGCCTCTTTTGCTTTGTCTGAACTGAAGTCCAGGCAACCTTTGCTTTCCGCTCGGGCCTGCGTCTGGTTTTGTGCCTGGCAAACGGTACGACAAAGTTATAATAGCCCTTTGCGGCTGCTAGCAGTAGCAAACACACGGCATAAAAAAGTGAGTGCCTTACTTACAAACACACACACACACACACACACACACACACAAGCACACACTCCTTCACACAGTCAGCTCGTTGCTGGCAGAGGCGGAAGAAGGAAGAGAGCAATGGAAGGACAAATGAAAGCCAACGACAATTGCAATGTGGGGCTTGCGTATGTCAACGTGTCAACACTTAATGTAAATTACAGTTTGCCAAACCACACATACACTAAAGCACACCCACACACACACACACACACACACACACCCAAGCGTACACACCCGCTCAGGCTTGTTTGGCACTCCAATTACCTAGACGACCTCGTCGCAAAAGCCTTTCCCGAAACTATTTCGCTTTGCGTCCGCGCTGTTTTATGCTCATAAGTATTTAATGCGACCTTCTCAGCACCCTGCTTTGTACCCTCCTATGCCATACCCATGCAGCCCGTCAAGGACATTGTTGCGTGGGCTGCTTAATGGCAATTAAAGCGACTTGCGATGACTTAAAGCGACACCCGACACACGACACACGACGAAGAAGGCAACTCGAGGCGCGATAACTTTTCCAATTGTCGTAATGTACAGCTGAAGGGTGCTAGCATAGCCTTGCCAGTGTTGGTTACCGACAGGGGCAGAGGGTTTCACAGAGAGAGAGAGAGAGAGAGAGAGAGAGAGTGAGAGAGTGAGAGATGTGATGCTGATGTGCCTCTACCTAAATCAATTTGCAGTCAATTCGACTTGAACATGTTCGACCTCAACTGCAACTGTCTCCAGCAGGTCTCCAGCATCTCCTGCATCTCCAGCGAGCAGGACTTACAATTAGTCTAATCGACTGCTCTGTCACTGGCCTACTCAGAGTCAGAATCAAGGGTCAGCAGCGACTGCTCTTGATGTGAAGAAGAAGAAGAAGAAGACACCAAAGCAGAGAAGTCAAGCTGTCCCAAAAATAAGAGCTCAAATTAAGACCGAAGGCGTGCAACAATTGTAACTAATTTGGCCACAAGTTGTACGAACTAGGAGACTACAAATTGGCCCAGGCTTAGCAAGTACACAGATGCACAAGCACACACACTCATACACACTCACACATTCACATAGTGTGGCAAATGAGCTTCGCAAGTGAACTGCAATAAATTGTTGAGATTTTGCTCGGTTTCGGGTTAACCGCAATGAGCCGTTGACTGAGCGTCCTCTGCTCTGGACTGTGTGTGTCTCTGTGTGTGTGAGTGTGCATGTGCATGTGTGTGTGTGTGTTGCACAGGCATTAGTGCCAGCCCGAAATGGATACGCTTTGCAAGGCAAATCGATTATTTGCTCACAAAAAAGTCACCTGCCCCGCCTGGAAAAAATTGAAATTCAGTTAGAGAATGTATAGGGACAGGGACGGCAGAGGGCAGGGTGTGGGAAGGGAGGGGGTTTGCATAAAAGCGAGATGCATAATAAACGCAGCGTCCAATCGAGTGCGAGCTCAGTTCGCACGCCAAAAAGTTAGGGGCTACGTTTCCAATTAGATTGAACTGCGTGTGTCGTTGCGCGCGCTTTCGCTAAAATTGTGCCGGCAACAATGAAGGACCTGGACTCGTCCGCCTGCTGCACCTCGCTTCACTCGGTTAAAGCGTCAATCCGTCAACGGTCGGCGAGGTCCAGCTGCCAGCGGCATAACAATAATCTGACAAAAAAGAAAAACAGAGAGGCGGAGAGGAAGAGAGAAGAGAACTGAGAAAACAAAGCAGAACAGAAACGATTTCGAGTCCTGCCTGGACAAGGACACGCGTTCCTGTCCGCTGTCAGCGCCCGCTCTAATGAATGCAATTTATGCCAACGTTCACACAAACTTCGCACTCTATCAAATCCAGAGGACACCCGGGACACACAGAGCCCGCCACACACACGCGTCTCTGTGGCACCCCCTGTGAGTGTGGCAGCTGCACATGGTGTATTTTTTGTAATTTCTGCCCGTGGAGAATAGAGTTATGCAAATACCATATAAACTAGAGGTTATATTGCTTTATGCCTTCATATATGGCAGTGCAGGTCCATGAAACCAACTTCACGTAGTGTTTATTGCTGAAGTAGAACATTGAATACTGTATGGCATAAGAGATAATGAGAAGTAGAGAGTTCTATATCGAAGGCACTTATCCTGAGAATACTTATATAAGATAAAGAGATAGTGAGAAGTAATGAGAGTTCTATATTGAAGATTCTTCATACAGAAGTAGAGAGAGAGAGGGTTCTATGAGCCTCTTACAAGATAAGACAAAGGAGACTTAACTAAATCGAAGACATCCGATACAAGATATTAAAAAAGTCTTATGAAGATCTTCATACAAGTAGAGAGAGAGAGGGTTCTATATCGAAGACACTTATCCTGAGATTACTTGTACGAGATAAAGAGAAAGTGAGAAGTAAAGTGAGTTCTATATCGAAGATTATTGCACCTACACTCAAATGATATCAGCCGAATGCCAAACAAACTATCAAATCTTCCTTTAACAAACTGTTAACAATTCAAATCGCATAAACTGGCTCAAACAGTTTAAGGATTAAGTCGTTATAAGTTCGCCAAGAAATCTACATTCTATGACTATATACAGCTCCGACAGCTGAGTAAACATTGTGAACCTTTTCTGCGGCGCCATTGAAGCGATTTTCTTGCCTCTGTCCTTACCCCCTCATTCCCTTGAATTCATTACAGACAATCGACTTTTATGCGTCTCTGTTGCTTCATCAAGCACTCTTGGCCGCATTCACTGGCACGCTGTACCTCCTCTCCCTCTCTCTCTCCTGGCTCCTTCACCTCCACATCCACTCACTTAGCGTGGGACAGTCATCAAATTGAGCGGTAAAATTGACAAAAGCCGAAAGGGTTGTGCAAATTATTATTGCTATTATTACGACTATTACAAGTTGGTAGCTCCGGAGTCCGGAGTCCGGACTGAACATGCGAGCTTGGCCTGTAAATCATTTTGTAGAAGATTACCCTAGCTAACACGTTCCCCACGTCCTCCCACTACTTCCTTATCCTGGGCACATCCCTCGTCTGGGCATAAATTATAGCGCACTTTTAGGTGTCTGTTCGAGCTGTTCTCTGCAGTTGCCTTACCTTCTATTCGTTTCCTTTGTAGGGCGGAGATGGAGGAAGGAGGAAGGTTCAGTTTATCTATTAACTGACCCGAAGGCAACCCTTCTAAATACACAAATACTACACACACATGTGTGTGTGTGTGTGCATGCACTTGCAGGCATAAATTTATGATTAATAAAAATAAGTTTTTGCTTGTGTGTGTCGAGAAAATTCGCTTGAGAGAGAATGTTGGCAAAAAATGGCAAAATGTAGGGAGCAAAAAAGAAATCATAATAAATATGTAAAGCAGCCGAAAAGTATGCAAATAAACGCTGTGATTGCCACAGCGGACTCGGCTTTTATGCAGCAACATGCGCCATGCCCACGTTGGGCGCCCATGCCCTAGCAGCCTACATAAGCAGCCCGAAACAACAGACAATTTGCCAAGGCGCCTAGAAAGCGTCACCCCTTCCACTCGTTAGACCCCCCCCTGCACCCCTCCCCTGCTGCTGGCTGCGTGTCTGTTGGTATTTAGGTCCTTTTGGTCCTTTGGTCGTTTGGTCCTTTGGTCGCTCTGGTCGAGCGTCTTGTCGCCAGAGTCTGGGCCACTTTATTTGCCTTGTGCGGTTACGGCAAATTGATTTTTATGCGCTCAATTTATGTATTTCTTTTACACACCCACACCCACACCCACACACACACTCAGATACACGCCCCCCATCACGATATTAAAATTGTGCTGCATACGCTGCGCAGCGCGACAGCAGCCAAACAATCCCCCCGCCCCCATACATAACTCTTGCCACAGAGTCCGCTCCAGAAAGCAGACATTGCAAATCAATTGACTGTAAAATGCCATGAATTAGTGCGAGAGGGAGAGGGAGACGGAGACGAGGGCACACTCTGCTTATCCCTTGCTGATGAGCAGTAGTAACTAAGCTGAAACTATCAGATAAGGTTCGCTGAGAGAGAGAGAGGGAGCTATTAAAGCCAGTCACTCCCTAGGTGCGCATAAAGACACATCCAAGTCGAGGTCGAAGTGAATTCAAGTTGATGGGCAGCTGGCGATCTTGGCAACATATAAATTCAGATGTATCCTGAAGCAGCTTGTACTATGTCACTCAAATAAGACATAGATAAAGTGAGAGTGAGAGTGAGAGGGAAAGTGAGAGGAAGAGGACGAGGAACAGGCAGAGCGATACTGCACAACTGCTTTTTAATACTTTACTCGAATGTTTTTTTCATGTTGTCTCTCGAGAAGGCTCTCGGAGATTTGCGGCTTTGGGGCATACTCTCCTTCTCTCTTTCCCTCTCCTTTTCTTTGGCAACTCTTTGTGCTTTGTGTTTTGTTTTTAAGTGAAATATTTTGCAGAAAAAAGTGATTTGCCTGAAGCTCTCGACGGGATAAGCAGGCAGGCAGTGTCCTGTGGAGAGCGACGACGACGACAACGACGACGAGGACGAGGACACTGTTGCCGGCCAAGAGGTTCTCGTTATTTTCAGCAGCTGCTGCTTACTCGGGTTCTTGGCTGCTGTCTGGCCTGGCCTGGCTGTCTGTCTGTCTGGCTGTCTGTCTGTCTAGCCAACTGGTCAGTGTGCTGTCCTGTTGTCCGCTTGTTGAGTCCATTCTTGGCACCCAACGCTGTCCGCACATTTATGAAACATTTATGCCAGGCCTCGTTGGGCAGCCACTGGCAGGGAGAAAGGGAGCAAGGGGGAATGGATCCGTTGCCCCTACTCACTACAGTCCTACTTCATTGTCCTAATAAAAAGCACAACAAATTGTCGACAGTTGACAGGATGGGACAACTGGACGGAAGAGCAGGCAGGACGTTACTGAAATTTGCCTTTGATGGCAACCCACGCTAACAAGGCGGCAGATACCCTATCCTCATCCGTATCCCTATCCCTTTGGCCATCTGATAAACATATACAACACACACTTACTGTGACTATGTTCATGCATTCGGCTGCTAATGAAGAGCCCAACAACAACAGCAACTACAATGACCCGCCCAACTGACCCACCAACAAATTGACAGACTGTCCGACAATGCTTCACATATTTTGTAATAACAACAGACAAAGCAAGCCAAATAAAAGAATAAATGAAATGTTGTACAATTGTGAAAGGGAGATGGGTGGAGGGGAGAGGGGGGGGGGGAGTACATGCTGGGGTTATTGTTTGACATACATATTTGCAAAAGGGATCTACTTATAGTTGCAAATTCGTGTGTCCATTCTGTCACTCTTTGATGGCTGTTGATTTAAGGCTTCGCACACACCCTGCAAGGGGCGCAGGCAAGCAGAGTGTGTGTGTTCTTCTTCTTAACTAACTAACCTGCAGGGTAGCTGCTAGTGTGCAGTGTGGCAGTCTAGCAGGCAAAGAGCTGCCTGCATGTTTGATTATGACTTGGTTCGCCTGCCAGTTGCCAAATTGTTGTTAAACTTAAATTTGTGTACTCATGTGAAGCACGAATCTCTCGCAGGACTCATTGCCAGTGACAGCAGAGGGACGCAGCGGGGAGGTAGGAAAGGCAGACAGCGGGGGCAGGCAGCAGTGAAGCTACTGGGAAGACCCCAAAAAAGCCAAAACCATAGTGGACCGAACTAGGTTCAATTGATGGCCTCAGCTCTGGTCAGGTGAGCCACAAAGGCTCTTGTCGTAGGTGGTGCAAATATACAAACACACGCACACACACAGACATACAGAACATGACACACACACACACACACACACACACACACACACCCCCACAGAAGTAGCTGCAGAACAAGCGGCGACTTTATTGATTTTTATGGCTCAGTGGCTCAATGCAACCCGAATACCTCTGGTTCCCCTCCTCCCCCCGCCAGCGACTTTGACTCGGACACAGACTCACTCATTCCCCGAGGGCGCTGTGAGGGGGCGGGAGGGGGGAGGGGGGTGGGGCATGTGACAAGTAGGAGGAAGGTCTGCAGCGGCACAACCCTTTGCTAAACATTTTCATTTTATGTTGCTGTTGCCGTCGCCGTTACCGTTAGCCGTTATCTGCCGCCATTTTGTTGGCCGCTCTAAAATGTCATGCTATTTCTGACCCAACATGCCACATTTTTATTTATGCATGCTTCAACCGACCTGTCCCTCATCCCACCCTCCTGCCCTTTTTTGGCTTGTCCCAATCCTAACCCAATCCAACCCCACATTTCTTTGCCTTCCACAACGCAGCTGCCTTCTATCTCTCTCTCCATCCCTCCCCTAGCCTTCTCTAACGTATCGACTCGTTGCGTTGCCTCTGACTTGTTTCAATACCCTGTTGAGCATGTATCCTTATATATATTTATATATTTCATGCACTGCAATAAATGCCAAGCAGGTTTTTTGCCTTTTATACTTGATAAATGTAAATGTAATGAAATTCATATATTAAAACAATAACAAATTTAATATAGAAAGTTTTCTTAATATTGCAGAGTATTTGCAAGTCGTTCAACTTGGCTATGCCTTTAATTTTTTGCCTACTCTTTCTGTGTTTACTCCGATTTATTTTACTTTTCAACGCATTTTGTGCCGAATCGGCTTTTCACTTCTTGATTGGCAAGACGCAGGTGTGTTCCTCTATATGGGCTAGCTACAAATGATGAAAGGTGAGGCATGTTATATTACGAGTATACCAGTACAGGTGAAGGCAGGGGAGGGACAGGCCGGGCAGGGGCTGGGGCTGAAGGTGAGGGGCAGTGTTAACTAGAGTGCGCTTTGCATTGGCAAAGAAGAATTCGTGTTCATATTTATATTCACATTCGTACAATACATATTCATTGGGAAGCATACACACTCACACACACACACACATACAGCTATACACATAGAAAAACACTCATCCGGTCTGTTGTATTCATATTCATTTGCATTTGGCATTCAACGAATATTCGAATATTTGCAACGAAAATTGATGGACAAATTTGCAGACATTTCGTGCAGCCGACGGGCCCCAATTTAATAAAGACCCAAAGCCAATGGCCTCCCCCTGCCTGCCTGCGTCTCTCTCTCTCTCTCTCCTCTTTGTGCCCTTCCTCCCCTTGCCCCTCTGCTCCTGCTTCCCCTCCCATGCCTAAAAGCTGGCTATAAATCTAAAGTGGCTTAATAAGATTCCGCTCTCAGTTCGCGAGCGAGCGCTCAAGTGTGAGTGTGTGTGTGTATGTGTGTGTGTGTGTGTGGAATGTGGGAAAATCAAAATCCCCCACTCTGTAAGTGGGCAAACATTTTTGGCAATTTGTTGTTATTACCACACAACGGCGACCGGGCGACGGGCAACGGCTGTTCTGATGCTTCGCCACTGTCCCCGTCCCCGTTCCCGTCCCCGTGCCTGCTCCCGCCTGACTCCACTCCACTGTGTGTTTGGTCACTTTGAGGGGTCTGCTGACCATTTGGACAACAATCGTCTCCCCCACCCCCCTCCCCTGCAGTCATGTTGAGTGCGGTGTATAGTGGCATTGCTTGTTCTCGTTCTCGTTCTCGTTCTCGTGCTCGTTATAATCGTAAATTATTTTATTTGCTGCTAATTGCAGTTCACAAAACACTGCCAACAACTGCCAGAGGTTTCAGGGGCCACAGCACGCCTTTTATTGTAGCTCATAAAGCAATTAATCCAATAGGCCCCTCTCCTTTCTCCTCTTCCCCCTCTCTGGCAAAGCCAAGAATAAAGCTGAAAAGCTACCAAAAGCCAAAACCAACTCAACTCGACTCGACTCGATTCGATTCGATTGTTGACGGCGGCCATTTTTGAAGAGATTAGCGTGTTTGTGTGTGTGTGTGAATTGTATGTATGTCTGTGTGTGTCTATTGTATATATATGTATGTATTGCCATTGACAACATTTGTGCTATCGAAATGAAACAATCGAAAACGCAAATTGGCGCCGCTTTAGTGCAACTGCAAGTAGCAACTAGAAAGAAAGATTAACTTCGGCATGCCAAAGGTTCTATACCCTTGCTGGCTCTTACATTCTCCTATAGTTCCTATATTAGTTATATATAATGATGCAGAATTAAATTGGCACTGATAATATGTACATATATATTCACATATAAAGGCTGATTTTTTAAGAGCTATAGGAAAGTTTTTTAAAAAAAGACATGAAATTTAGAGAAATGCATGAAATCTTTAATTGAATCGTTAGTACAGTGCATATAATTGAATGTTTGAAATGAAATGTTGCCAAGACGATTTATAGTTAAATTATAGACCAAACTGAAGATGTGTCACAGTGATACATAACACGAAACGTGTGTCAGTTGTTTAAGCCAGTGTTGCCAAAAAGATAATAGCTAAAAAATCACCCTTTAGATGGTCAGATTTTGATGAAACTTTTTCTGCATATTATATATTTATAATAAGTCTGATGTAGTACAATTGATTGCAATATCTTGACAAAAATGAGTAGTTTGTATGGCAGCTATACGATATATAGTAGGTGCGATCCGGCTTGTTCCAACTTATTTACAGCGTGTAGCCCGAAGAAGCATGTGTGCCAGGTTTCATTAAGACAACTCTAAAACAGAGCGACTAGTTTGCTCTGCAACAGAAGGACAGGGCTAGTTCTCTTCCTCTATTGATGCTTATGTATAATATATAATATATATACTTTATAGAGTCGAAGATGTCTCCTAAGGTGCGTTGCAAACTTCTGGCCAAAAGGGATACACCCTCTGCAAGGGTATAACGAGTGCAAGCGAACGATAAGCTTGCCCAGCTTATAGTCTGTCTAACTGTGGCAAGGGGTGGCAGCATACTGGCAACAAGAGATCAGTATTTTAATACCAAATACCAGAGTAAATAAGCCTTAATTAATCGTTTACCTAAACAATTGTTGAAATCAATAAAATATGCCGAGTTAAATAAATAAAACTCAACACAATTTCACAGCATTGATGCCATTTTGTGGGTCCATTTAGCCTGCATAGTTGGATTATACTTAAGCCTTGGCTAAATAATTGATTTCTCAAAGTCTTTTCAATGGAATGCACGCCCTGGAAGGGGGGAATGGGGGAAGGGGTGAGGTGGCTAGGGGGGAGGGGGTGAGTAATGCCTCTTGGGTCTTCGAGTTTTCACACTTGATTTAAATGTGCTGCGGTCGGCACAGGAGGGAGAGGGAGGGAAAGGAACTGGCAAACTGCACTCAGTTCATACCAAGCTGACCACGCCCCCTCCCTGTGAACGTCCTCAACGTGCCTCCTTCTGTGTGCAATGCTGCAACTAACGCATTTTTAACAAGCCATTGGCACATTTCTCCCTTTTCCCTTTGTTTGTATGTGATGTGCATTTATTCTCTCTCTCTCTCTCTCTCCCTCTCTCTCTCTCTCACTGTAAAATGCCCCAAAAAACATTTCAATTCAAGTTTTAATTGCTTGTAAAATTGCATTTTGTTGTTGTTGTTGCTGTTGCTGTTGCTGTTGCTGTCAAGCACAGTAAGTGCGCTGGCGAACAGTTTTTATAATGTTGCCTAGCCCCAAGGGGGATTTGAAACCTGATCCGCAAATGAATACGAGTTAAGCAAATTATTCAACTTGTTATCCGCTTGCGGTATATTTCGGTATCTTGGTATGTTTGTGGTATATACTAGTCATGATTTTGTTTTAATTTGGTCACTCTTTTTTGGCTAGTTATTTATTTATTTTTACTTATTTTAAGAGTATCAATATGTCATTATTGACTTAAAAGTGCAGTGTTTACCTTGCCTTGTGTGTGTAGATGTGTGTGTGTGTGACTGTGTTGTCTGACTGTGTGTGTTTGTATGTTTAGCATTATTTGAGCAATTTGTTTTAAAATTGGTTGCAATTGCTTTTCAATTTTCATGTCCCGCGGCCACAGCACAAATAATAATGAATAAACAATTTGAAAATTACTAGACAGAGTGAGAGAGAGAGAGAGAGAGAGAGAGAGAGAGAGAGAGAGAAGGGACTTTAAGCAAAGAAGAATATTGTTGAGTAAATTAGTTTTAAAGCGTGCCAAAATAACAAAGCAAAGCTGCCAATTAATCCCAGCTTATTGTGCACACAAGAGATACGACAAAGATGATGAAGAAGCAGCTTAAGCTTATGCCAAAGAAGAAGAAGAAGCAGAAGCAGAGGCAGAAGAAGCAGCAATAGAGTTATGAAATACCATACACAAAAGATCTTAGGGAAATGCATCTCTACTTGGCGAATAGAAAGCTTTCCATCTGACTAATTAATCTGTCTGGCTGCATTTTTAGTTGATTTCTCTGGAATGTTCTTTCGATTTCTCTGTTAATTAACAAAATTAATTTAAATTCCTGGCAATAGAAATTAGAAATACGAAATTACAGCAGGAATTTCCAGGTGTATAGAGCATTCATCAGTGAGTCCATTGTGCGAGGTTGTTCAACCAGAAGTCGACTCTCTGGGTTTCTCTCTCTCTCTCTCCCTCTATCTGTGCTACACTTGTTTTCCATGGCCTTAAAGCGATTGTGTTGTGCAGAAGAGGCAGTGCTGGAGCTGGAGCAGGGGTAGAAGTGGGTGCAGGAAAAACAGCATAAATAGCAGGGGGAAGGGGGGAGTAGGAGGAGCAAGGGAGGCAATGGTAGCTGGGCAACTTTACCTTGTTTCCCTTGGCCCGGCTCAGGTGCTTAAGACGTGTTCAATTGCATTTGTTCTATTGCCAAGTGTGAGGAATGTACTCACACACACACTCGAACGCACACACACACACACACACACGCTCGTGAGTGTGTCTAGATACATTAATGCTATTATCGGTGGCCCGACAATGGCAGCTCTGCTCTGGCTCGGCTCGACGCACTGCGTGCTCCGCTCGACTTGCTTGTTATTTATGGCATTTGCATTATGAGTCTGAGTACCGTTATGCGACATCAACAGCTGGCAGCGCTGCCCAGACAGACAGAGAGGGAGAGCGAGAGGGAGAGGGCGAGGGAGACAGACAGTGCGAACCGCGCTAGCGGAAACGGAAAACGGAAATCAGCGCCATGACTTGACGAGTACACTCGTTTGTAATGTGGTAGCCACAGGATACACACACGCACACACACACACACACACTGGCACACACAGTCGTACACACATCACACACACAGACTCACTTGAACACACGCAGGACATTTCAAATTGTTTACATTGTCAGCTTGACATTTGATTTCGCTTATCAGAGCGAGGCGCGACCTCAACGCAGACCATAAAAAGTGTCGCATATGGCAAAAAAAAAGGAAAACAGAAAAGAAAATGGAAGAAGAAAAAAAAATTAAATTATGATTTGTGGGGGCGGTGGGCGTGGCACCTAACATTGAAATAAACTTGATCTGTGATCCACACAGGGTCTCCGCCAAACTCATTGGAGGGTTCATACAGACGGACAGACGGAGACAAGACAGACGGACAGACAGACACAGGCTCAATCGACAAAATGGCAAAACAAAGACAAACAAAAGGCACCAGAGATGAAAACGAGCAGCGTCAACAAGCGAATTGAAATTGCTTCTGTTGTTGTCTCGTTGTTACTTTTATTGTTGTTGTTGTTGTCGTTGTTGTACTCTGCACCTACACAGCAGAAAAAAAGAGTGTCAATTCGGAATATCGAAGGGCAAAAAGCGAAAAGGTAAATAAACGTTAGTGAAGAGTGAAAATTGTCGCACAGCGTTGATTACTTTGCAATGTGTCGTACACAATGTTCTTCACACTATTCATTTGCTCTAATTAACAGGCGTAATTAGTTGCGGATTAACAATTCATTATGCAGGCAGGGAATAAAGATAGAGATTGAGAGATAGAGAGAGAGGGACAAAGATATATACAATATAAAAGCGGAAAGAAAGACTCGCAGGCTATTGTCTTCTTCGATCGAGGGTGCAAAAATGAATAATAATTCGTCGTTTACTGTCTCACTTTTAATTGACATTAAATTGACTCAGCTATTTAAAGTCTTCCAGTCTTCATACAAAAACCTTCATGTCGAACGATTGTTCCTATGCTAGCCATGTGTAATAGTGAACCGATTTCAATGAAATTATGTATATGTACTTATCATACAATTAAAGTCAAGTGTTGTAAATTTGATTGCAATATCTTGACAAATAACAAAAATGGGCCGATAGTTTGTATGGCAGCTATACGATATATCGGTTAAATGCTGCTCGTTTCGACCTATTTACAGCGTGCAGCAAATAGAAGCATGTCTGCCAAGTTTCATCCAGATGGTTCTAAAACTGAGAGACAAGTTTGCGTTGCAAGAGACGGACACACGGACAGACGGACACACGGACAATCAGACAGGCGGACAGTGCTAGATCGATTCCTCTAATGATTCTGATTAAGAATATACAATATATACGTCTTGGAGCTGCTTAAACATGTGCTTATCTAGCCTTATTTCATTCACAACTTCTTTATATTTTCCCACAAAAGTTGTAAATCTTTCCATAGTGTCGAGTATCACAGATTCTTATTCTTTCTTCGTGTCTGTCCATGTGCCTAACTGATTTGTGTGTCAGCATGTGTGTCTGTGTGTGTGTCTGTGTGTGCCTTGTGTGTGCTGTATTTGTATTTGTGTTGGGGTTAAACATGCCTCAATGGCTTTTAGCATTAAATTTAGACTTTCATGTGTTTATTTGCTTTGCACGTTTCCTTTTCTTGCCTTCTTTTTCATTTTTTGTCTCCAGCTTCGTTGTCTTTCCTTCTCTTTCTTTCACCCTCCTCGTGCGACGTCTTTTTCCTTCACTTTACCCTTTTATTATGTCCGATTTTAGTGTTGCCAGTCCTAGTCCCTCCCCCCGTGCGTAACTTTTATTTAATGCGACAAATGGGCCGTTACTCGGATTTGAATAAATGTAGCGTCATCTCAAGCTACAGATGCTCACACACACACACAGACACACACTCGCACACACACAAGCACTCACAGAGGCAGCTGTGAACCTTGACCCGCCTAATGCGATCTGCCAAAGCGAATCTCAATTGAGTTTTTCTTGGGCGACAGCAACAAATTGCAAGAGCTGAAACTAAAGACAGCCAAGGGGGGGGGGGTGAGGGCATAGGTGCCCAAGTGTGCTTGAAGGCACCTTGTGTACACACACAGTGTTTTGCAATAAGACAATACTAATGTTTATGGGGGGAGGCAATGGGAGAGAGTGCTTAAGCTTTAAACAAAACTGCTTTAAATTGTCTTCTTGTTATGGGAATACAATATAAGACAAGGCAAAGCAAAGGGTTACACGTTGCACGTTGCAGTTGCTGCATCAAATGAAACTGTGGTACACGTTTCATTTAGTTGCCTCCTTAAGGGCTCTATATAGTAAGGATATCAGCGTCTTTCCCTTGCGCCTCTAGCAGCTGCTGTATCATGTTACATGAGCCGCGACTCTCAGAGTGCGGTTGGAGTGGCACTCCATGTTGCAGCTGCAGCTGTTTGGGAGCCACACCACACTGGCCACAGACGTTAAAAGCCGTCTCTCTCTATCTCTCCCCATTCTCTCTTTTCGCTCACTCTAAGCTGAAACTTTTGCCTAACGAGAGTCGTTCAAATGCAAATAACAAAAAGAAGACGAGGAAAGCTGAAGAAAGCAGAGAGAAGGCAGTTGAATTCGTGTTGAAACCAAAATCTGGGACTCAACTTATGTTTAGCTTTAATTGCACATACAGACAGGCTTTGAGAGAGAGAGAGAGTGGAAGAGAGGGGGAAAGGAAAGGCAGCAGCAGGCAGAGCAGGAAGATGGAGGCTCCAAGTGTCGATTTTAGTTGAGCACTTTGGAGGCTTCTTTTAATTTGAGGCGAACAAAATCACGTCAAACAAAACTTTAAACGGCGTCGTTGGCGAAACAAGTGTGGCATGTAGGCGTGGCAGATGGCACAAGGGAGGGGGTGACTATGCTAATGGTTGTAGCAGAAGAAGAGAGCGTAGGCAAGAGTTGGCAGTTTCGGGTTTTAACAAGAAAACTTTCGCGCGGTTTTTCGGCTTCATTCGTTTTCATTTATTCGCCATTGTTTTGTGCGTTTTTCCGACCTCAATCCAACTGCCTGACTATCTGTCTGTCTCTCTCTGTCCTACTATCCCTCTGTCTGTGTAACTATATGCCTCTCTGTCCGTCTGTTCGTTTGTCTGTCTGTCTCTCTGCCTCGTTCCATCTCTATCAAATGAAATGAATTTTATATTGAAATAGTTTAACAGAGCCAACTATTCGAATTCCTTGACTTGCCGCGCTTTAATGCGAATGTTTTGCGATCTCAAATGAAAATGTAAATGCAAATGGGCAAATGGCAACTGGTCAAGGCCTTGCACCCCTTGGCAACTGGGGGCCGGGGCTGGGGGCAGGTCCCGCTGCGTATCTATGGTAAGTCCATTAACGTGCGGTTTTAATTACGTGTTTATTCCGCTATTCCCTGACGAAGTTACCCAGCCAGCCACGTCAGCGGGCACGTACTCTGAATTTCTTTTTTGAATATTTCATTTTTGTTTCTCGTTTTGGGTTTTGTTTTTCAGGCGAGTCGAGCCAGCTTTGAGCCGGGCCTAAAGAGATTAAAAACGTTTTGATTTGCATGAACATACCCTTGCATGCCCCGCAAACTTTTTGTCCTTTTTCGGGTGGCTCGATAAAAAACTTTTGCGCTGCCCGCACGCAGATAACGCTGCAAACATGCCCACACCCTGCTCTCTTTTCCCTTCTCCTCTCCCTCTGCCTGCTCTCTCCTCTCCCTCAGTTGGTTATCGGAGCTGCATTAGAAACAAAAGACCAAAGTTAAGCTCGAGTTGCGGCTGTCGCTGACGTTTTATCTTCAACTTGTTGTCATTGTTGTTGTTCTTGTTGTTGTTGTCGTTGTCGTTGTCGTCTTTTCTTTCCTCTATCCTCGCTGGCTGTTTTGTTATTTTCATCCTGTTTGCGCCCTGGTGGCATCTCAGCGCGCCGTCAGACTAAGCCCGCCTGAGTCCTATGCCATTCTGTAGCTCCACTTCTCCAGCCTCATCCTCAGCCTCAGCTCCAACTTCATCTTCATCTCCTGAGCTGAGGTTCAACTGCGCCTCCTGCCTCATAAAAAATTCAATTGGAAACTGCGGACTGCGCTCTATGCAAATTCATCTGTTAAATAAGAAATCACTTGGCTAAGTGAAATCAGCTGGAACTATAGCACGACTCCTGCCCCCTCCTCTCCTCCTCCTCCTCCTCCTCCATTCACACCCTTCCACTCACTTAAGCCTCCAACTCTTAACCACGGTAAGCGGAGACAGTTCTGACAGCAAATTTATGTATTTTTCAAATTTAATAAACTATGCTGCGATATGAGACAGAGAGAGAAAAAGAGACAGATATATATATATATTCTTTAGAGCTTTTCTACTTTTTACTAGCAGACTATGCATGTGTAAGAGTTAGGCCACGCCCTCTTGCGCCTTATGGATGCGTAACTTGAAAGCTACAATGTCTATTTTTGTTGAGCACAATGATTAGCACCATCCAAATGGCCTTTGTTAATTTAGTGGCAAAAGGATTACACACATGGACGCAATTGAGGAAATAAGTGACACAGTAGGAAGGTAACGGATCTAGATAAGTCCAGACTCATTTTCTCTTTGCAAATTAACACAAACAACATATTTTCTTGAATTAATTTGTACTAAATTTAAATACAGGGGTTCCGGGTTCGAATCCCGGGGGAGGGCATGGAAAACAAAAAAAAAAAAAAAAAACGGCTTGCAAGGCAATTGTTCTACTTCACTATATCAATATAGTGTTTGGTTATTCTTAAGAATATCCCCCACCCTGTGATGTTAAGATACGATATTATGATGTATGGATTCTATATAATAATATAATATATAATTTTTTTAACTAAATTTAAAGTGAATTTTAAATGTTTTTCTTCTGCTTGTGATGAGGAGAATTTATCTCTTAAATGTCACGTCAGCTTCACTTTGCTATGCTCGTTTATAATTCAATTTCTTGACCCACTTAATGTGCAGTTACTGCAAGAGAAAGAGAGGGGCAATGAGAGGAGAGAGAGGGAGAGATCATTTCAATTGGCTCGCTTTGCATTTTGGCAGCTTTCGCTCGTTATTTATTTTCAACCAATTAGCGGTTTTTTGTTTGCGCTCTGCTGCCGTTACTGTTACTGCTGCTGCCATCATTACTGTCATACTCGTACATACAACACCTTCGCCCGGGCCATCCGACAGTTTCCGCCGAAGCTGCTCCATATGCCGCCTCAGGCCAGAGGGAGGAGAAGAAGGAGGAGGAGGCGCCTTTGCTATGCAAGCAGCGGTGAAACAAAAGCATTTCGTGGGTTTATCAGCGAAACCAACACAGTGGGCCACAGCTCCACATTCTCCTTAATAAACAGAGACGAAACACACACACGCACACGCAGAGACAGACACAGACTCACCCACACACACACAACACACACAGATATGCCGACTGAGAGAGGTGCGCACAGTTTCCCAGGCGAGTCATGTTGCTAATTAGTTACGGATATATGCGACATGGCACTGGAACATTCGCATGCACACACACACACACACACCAGACACACGGATACAGAGACACGTACACACAGACATACACACACACACACGCACACACAATGGCGCGCGCTGAGCTCTGCTCGCTGAGCATTCATGTTTTTGCCAGGTATGGCAAACTTTTAGCGCTTTGGGAGCTAAGCACACAGACACACATACCGCGAACTGTACACACACAGACAGACTTGCTGTGTGTATCAAATATCAAATAATATTTGTAGCTGCATAAACTATGCGACAAGTTCGTTAGGACGATATTGCGCATACGCCGCATTGTCCGCATAAATGGAAGCAAACGAAAGCAAGAACTAAAAACTAAACTCAACTAACTGAACGCAACTAAAAATGACAAAAAAATGTACAAATTAAAACAAAACACGACACACACACACACACACACACACATACATATACAGCTGCACAAATAAACTTCACTGCATTGTGCTGTGTGTCCGCAAATTGAGAAACCTGAAACTTTTTCGCCAGCTTCGTCTAGTTATACCCGCTAACTGTAAGAGTGGAAGGGTATTATAACTTTGTGGTCACCGAAAATGTATGAAGCAGGCAGAAGGAGGCGTGGCAGACTCCACAATCTATGTATATTCTTAATCAGCATCGACAGTCGAGATGTTCTAGTCATCTTCGTTTGTCTGTCCGTCTTCCCGTCCGTCTGTCTGTCTGTCTATCCGTATGGAAATCTAGATTTCAGAGACTATAAAAGCTGGGATAACCTACAAAATGTTGAAGTATTGCACGCAGATCAAGATTTTGCTCCCTTTCGCGCCCGTTTATCAAT
This sequence comes from Zaprionus nigranus, assembly GCA_018903425.1. Lineage (NCBI taxonomy): Eukaryota > Metazoa > Arthropoda > Insecta > Diptera > Drosophilidae > Zaprionus > Zaprionus nigranus. The sequence continues at coordinate 228,735 of JAEIGD010000045.1, read as the reverse complement.
AAAAACGGAATTTCCAGAGTTATTGCAATGCAGCACAGTTGATTTTTGGCTAACACAATAATAATCAATGCTCAAATGATTCCTGAAAATCTGGTTGCGTTTGAAGAATAAACATAGAAGTTATACAAGAAATAATTTCAAAGAGAGACCAATTTGCAAAGCACTGCAAAGTATGCAACACAAAATTTGCTGAACATAAAAGTGAGGTGAGTAGCGGGTATATCGCCGTCGAGCACTCGCGACTGTAGCTTTCTTACTAGTTGAATTTATGCCCCGAGTGCCGTTGAGTCATATGATCGCATCCTAATCAAGAGATGACAGCCGCCTTTTCAGTCTCACATGGGGAGGTCTGCTGTTGCCAGTAGTTACCTTCCGAAATTTACCTTGGAGTTAGTAGTGCAGTGCAAACTGTGCGTAATTTTGGCCAAACACAAAGCGGTAAACAAAGGGAAAATATTTGGGAAATGTTTCATCTTTTGACGCAGACAGTTTCATGTCAAGCCAAATCAAATTGCTGGCATATCACGTCATCATGTGAATCATGTGTTCATCATGTTTGACGTGGCAAAGTAGAAAGAAGAAAACTGCAAGAGTATTGCAGCATTTTGCCTCTGCAATGTTCTTCAAAGAACGACGGAAACATACTTGTATTTCGGATATTCGATACTTTTGTGAATCAGCTTTGTAATATCGAACATCAAAGAGTCGGGGAAGCACAAATTAAAATGCAAAAATGGAAAAATCAAAAACAAATATTTCATTTCAGATTTCTCTTTCCCGCCCTCCCTCAATTGTCTCTTTGTCTAGAACACACACACACATTTCGCTCAGTGTATGTATCGACAATCTATTGGCTTGGACAGTCTCTTGGCTTTTGCCTGCTTCCCAGCTGTGATGCCTGGCGGGCTCAGCTTAATTTTAATTAAAATATATAACGTAACTGTACAATGACTTATCCTTGCCATATCTCACTCTCATTCTGCCTGTGTTTGACTAACTCCCTACTCTTCTTCCTACCTTCTGTATCTGCGGCCGTGCTTTGTCTCTCTCTCTGGCTGAGGACTGAGACTACGGCTCGATGCATGTGTGTGGCAGACAACATGCAACACGTTGTAATTACTTCCTGCATTGCCTGGCAACTGCACAGCTCAAGTCGTGGTGCAAGGCATAAGGGGCAAGAGGGGAGGCAGGCACAAGTGCCTGGCAATGGCTCAGGCTGAGGCTCAGGCTGAGGTTACAGTGCCGCCTGCAATCGAAGTGGTTCATTCAGTTGCTCAATGCGCGCTGCGCATTTCCGTTTCAGCTTTCGGCCATTTATGTTTATGACATTAAGTTATGATATGCGGCCGGAATGAACAATCGCCCAGTCCGCACAGTCCAGCCCAGCACAGCCTCAGCTCCCCTTCCTTCTTCCTCTGTTTCCCTGCCCTGCCCAGTTTGTCCCAGTCACACACACACCACGCCAATTCAGCTGGGAAATCAATTCAAATGCGCTCACTCTCCCTCTTTCTCTTCCCTTCTCTCTCTCTCTTTCTCTCTTTCTCTCTCTTGCACTCCCTTGTCTGCTCTGTCTATCTGCCTGTTTGCACTGGGCTCTCGTCCTGCGCGTTCCTATGCCATTAAAAAATTATTTCACTTTATATCTTAATTGAATTTCGCGTCAATTGAGAGCACTGCTTGACTGGCCGGCAAAAACAACAACCAACAACAACAACAAGAATGGCCAACCACAACAAATAACACTCGCAATGTAAGTAAATTAAATGAATGTTTTATAATCTGATAAAAGAATGAGGCTAAAACAAACGACTGCCACAAAAACAGCAACACAACGCAGAAATGCTCAAATGAGGCGGCGGATTTCGAGGAACTTAGACAGAAAGAATACAACACAAGTTACCCACTGACATTAGCTGAGTGCTGTGAAACTTAATAGAAAATGGTAAAAATGACAAAGCATACAAAAATTAATAGAAAACACGAAACACGAATCACACTTGAATTAGGTAAGACCTTTATAAAAGATTCCTGAAGAAGTTTGTTTGCTTTTTGAAGAGACCAAACTGGAAGTAAACTTGCTGGAGAAGATTATAATGTCTGTAGTAATTAGATGATAGAATGATGTGTCTATGTGTCTACATATCTAGATGTATTTGTATATCTCTATACAATGAATCCCATCTTAGTATGAAGTAGATTAAGATCACTTTATTCAACTTTTATCTTCAATAAGCTAACCTCCAGCTTATTATAACTTACCAAGAAGAGTCTGACATTGAATGAATAATGACATCTCTCCTCTCCAATATCCCTATATGGTGTTTGATTCCTGTAAAGTTGTTGCAGCTCAACTCGAACTATTTTGCTTAACATTCGAAATTCGAGTAGCATTTGTGGCTGACGTTGAATTTGAAGTGAGCTCTGCGCAAAATGAGCAGCTAATGGTAAACTTAACCGCATAGTTTATTGCCTTCCCTCCTTCCCTTCACTACCTTCCACACTCCCTTTTCTCCCCCTTTACTCTCCCCGTCACCTTGTCAGCCAAACAAAAAGGCATCCAGTATCCGAAAGTGCTCGTTGTGCTAATGAACAGCGGCGCCCGAGGTGAATTCAAACATTCACACAAACACAGGCATACACACACACCCTCACGCCCCACATACTGGCAGCTGGCTGGCATGTAAATGTGCTGTGCACTTTGACCTTCAGCTGCCAGAAGTTTTCATTTTGCCAGATGAGAAATGATCTGATTGAGCCAGCTGAATTTTATAGATATCTAAAAATAAATTCTGCCTTGAAATGTTATTCAAAAGCTCAGATAAAGAAACCCAATGACCTGCAAGTATTGACAAAGGTAAATCTCTCTTGAGTATATGCTTTTATATTAATGACTGCATACTTTAAGGCCAAATCTGCTCAGCCACAAAGATTACTTCTTAAATAACTTGTAAGTTACTTATCCGTTTGCAGTCAAACACTCAGAAATTATTTGGATCATGATAAATATAATGCACACTAAAAATAAATGCTCTAGATTTGGTATTGTAATTGCAATTTGATTCTTAATGATTTATGGCAGTGACCAACACTTCCTACATACATATTTGGCTGCATACGATAATGAGATTCACTACATTTGATAGTCCTAACTAATATTGTATCTGAGTTAAAGGTGTTCATACGGACAGAAATGTTCATATATGGTATAAATTGGGGGTCTGCCACGCCTCATTCTGTCTGTCAGGGTACAATTTAGTGCAGTTGCTTTGCGAATTTAAATAGTTTGCAACCTCAACTAATTTATTTCAGTTGAACCCTGTTGAAATGGCTTAAGTAAACAGACAAATGACCCGTTGCCCGATACCAGGTGAGGACCGGACTGGAGCTGGACTGGAGCTGGACTTGACCAGAGGTGGAGCTGGCTGGCGGATTGGCGAGCTGTCCAAATTACCGAGATTGTAGTGTAATTAATTAAGCGGCCACTTGATTACAATGAAATGGAAGCCATTTGCCAGTCGCAGCCGGTCAAAGGTAGTCTGATGGAGAGCAGAGAGAGAGGCGAGGGGGCAACGACATCCTGTCGAAAGGTTGCCACGAAACAGAGCGCAAAGTGAAGCGTACTTTGCGGCATATTAATGGCCTGGCTTTGGCTGCCCCCCGGGGGGGTGAGGGCACGCCAAGGGCGGGACAGGGCAGTGCTCGGCAGAGGGGCAACAACACTCTGCGGGTCAGAGGTAGGGCGCCACTTGACGCATAGTTTACAGCAGCTCAAATTTTGTTTGTTTAGCTGTCTGGCATGCGATGGCCACGCCCACTACGCCACCCATGCCACGCCCACAAGCAGTTTTTCTTAGCTCAGTTAAATGTGGCAAGTGCGCAACTTGGGCGCATTTGTCGAGTGCAAATTAAATATGCCACCAGAGCGCGTTGCTTCATTTTCTACAATTTCCAGCGCCTTTTACAGCCCACGCTCACTTACAATGGGCCAAATCGCTGTCTCAAGTGGTAAATAATCAATGCGAATTTAGCTTGTGTAAACAGGCAAACCGAACGTTCCTTCAGCTTCAGCGTACTTTCGGCAAAGAGCAAAAGGCAAACCTCGAAAATAAATATTTATGTAGTTATTGAAGATGCTCGATGATTGAGTAAGCTAAGCTGATATTGCAGGAAAGAAGACTATAATGATGAGTAGTAGAAAGAGGGGGGATGGCAGAGGAGTGTTGCTTTCCAGTGCACAAAAAATAACTGGAAACTTTGTGCGAAAACTTTACTTCCCACTCCCTACTCAATGTTCCCCATGGTGCGCTCTCTTGTTAATTATGATCAGGGTAATCATGACGTTTGCTGATCAACTTAAAGGCATCTCTAGACATGCCATTATACCAACATCCGCTGGGCATTAGCTGCATTACCTGGTCTGTCCTGGCTGCTGTCCGCCCACCTGGCGAGCTTTTTACGCATTTTTGAGCTACGCCACAAGAAAGTTGTGAAACTTTTTGAACTTTGCTTAATTCCTGATTATTATTAAATTAAGTGAGTGCCAAGGGCCATTTGACACTTGCTTCTTACCTGCAACGAGAAAGAGAGAGAGAGAGAGAGGGGAGTGTTAGAAAGAGAGAGATTAAAATGGAAGAGAGATGAGTAAGTTGGAATTTGTGAAACTAACTCCGGATTGGCTCGAGGCGCATCTAATCAGGTAATCGTGCGCGCATCTCGTGCAATTTGCCAAATGAATCGCTGTCAGGTTGTGGTCACACACACACACACACAGACATACACACACACATGGAGGAAACAAGTTGTAGCAGGTAGTGCAACCCCTCCCACTACCACTACCATGCCCAGCAGCAGCAAACACTTTAACCAAGTACACAGACCCCACTCCTCCCCACATACACAAAGCATGAAGAAAAAGAAGTAAGTGCAGAGGAAGAGGGGAGCTGGCAAGGGAAGGGTGGACTACAGACAAGTTGCGGTTTTCTTGGTTTGATGGGTTTTTGTGGCTTGTTTGTTACTTGGTCGCTGCGACGACGATGACGACGAGAGGTAGCTCTGAATGCCACGCTAGAATGCGGCTTCATTTGTCAGTAGCGTTTCAAAGAGTGCCCTGGGCGAAGGCAGGCGGCGCTGAGGGGCGTGGCTAGGGCGTGACATATGTCAGCATGCATGACAAAGATGTATGCAAAAATCTATTGAAATAAAAAATGCCAGTTATAAATAAAAATGCAATTTCCAATGTAAAATCAACTGCCAGTCAAACTGTCAAACGGAAACGGAAACGGAAATGGGAACAGGAACAGGAACAGTAACAGAAAGGACTGTTCCACCCTCCCATGAAGATTTTCCCACACACACTCCGAGTATGTCCAAAATAAAGAAGAGAAATGTTCCTCTTTCCACACTACCGCATAATTTACAACTCAATTTGCTGTTTTCAAGTTTCTGTTCTTCTCTCTCTCTCTCTGTCTCTCTTTCAATGTCTTGATGTCTCGTTCTGTCACTTTCTTTAGTCTCTGCTAATCATGTTTGGCTTATTGATTTAATCCAAAGCGAAATATTTTACTAATGCAATTTAATTCTCATTTCCTCGCTGATTTATCAAACACGCTAAAAATTTGCCCAATTTTCAATTTCTGATGCGATTTTCAATTATTTTGTAAACTCTTGTTTATTTGCATCTTCCTTCTTTCTCTTTTTTTCTATGTTTCTCTATTCCTCTCTCTCTCTCTCTCTCTCTCTACCTCTTCTACATCTCTCTCTTCCTTTGTTGGAATTTAATTTTATTTTATCATTTGATTGTTAAACTGCAGAAATATGGCAAAATAAATTTGCCATACTTGTAGTGCATTGATGCATTGACACTATTGTCGAGTATAGCCTACGATATACCCTATAGAAAGTCGGGTACGTAAGCTAAAACTACTATGCAATTCTTTAGCATACACTGTACCTCTTAACCATAATGATTCTTTAGCAACTTTTACTTTCCTTAAATCGCAATCCAACTTTGCAATGATGAATTATTCAAGTACAGGGTAGCCCTGGTACATCAGCTAGTGCAGCTAATTAGCAGCCCCTCATGAGGTGTGGAGAGGGGGATGAGCAGAGATTAACACGTATATGGTTTGTTATCGTGGCCTGTGTATGCTTTATCCTTCTCTCACTAGTCCGCCACAGTTGCCGGGCATAAACAGACAGTCAGAGGCGAATAAACAAATTTCAGACACCACGTCGGGGTCGAAAGGGGAGCGAGGGGAGAAAGCAGCAAGCAAAGTACTATAGTTTATTCAGCCCGCTACTTCTCGCCCCCTCCGCTGCATGGTGAGTACAAAACTTATGCTTTTGGCAGTTTATTGTCTTGTTTTGCTTTGTTTTGCTCTCGTTTTGTTCTGTTTTGTTCAGTTTTGTTGAGCTCTCGACGAGCAAAACATGTGCAGAGAAGCTGCAGAACATGCAGCGCCGACTAGGCAATACCCTACGGGAAAAGTAGGTATCTCATTGGATTATGCAGGAATTTCTCTGAGATAGGCCCCCCTCAAAGTTAAGGTATCGCTGGTTCCGGGTTATTTTATAGTTTGGTACTTTCACAATATTATGCGTGGCTTATTTTGTTTTTATTTTCAACAGGCGCGCACTGAGACCGAAAGAGAGAGAGAGAGAGAGAGAGAGAGAGAGAGAGAGAAAGGGAGACAGAGAAACAGAGGTAAAGATAATAAGTTTTCATATTTTGCTTAAAAGATTTGTGGTCCTAGGAAGGGAGTGCCGTGGAAGGCGACGGGAATCGAAATAAGTTCAAATAGACAAACAAGCTGCCACGGCTCCTTTATTAAGCGCCGCCAGTTTATGTGATTATCTGCATGATATATGCATATGTTTTGCTCACAGAAAACTACACTGCAAGAAAATATGAGAACTCAACGAAACGAGATTAAAAAGGTACTCACATAGGTACCTTAGGTGTAGGTACCTTAGGTAGAGGTACCTTAGGTCTAGGTACCTCAGGTACAGGTTCCTTCTTTACTGCACTCCCCACTAACTCAAAGTTTCACGCGTCTTTCTTTCAGTGCAGCACAGCACAGACTGTATAAATAGTCATACAGTCATTGTGAATAGGTATGCGAGTGCTCTATTATGATATCAAAATTTTGGCTGACATTGCGCAGTTTAGCTCGTATTGTTTTGCATAATTTATGCTTTACTTATTAGGGTAGAAAAGCGCAAAATGGAGACCGTGTAAAGAGATCAGAGAGAGAAAAGAGACCGCGAAATCTCGTGCATGCTTTTTCAGGCATTGCGTGTTCAGCACGCAAGAAACTCCACAATTTTCTTTTCCTTTTTAATCTTTCGGCATTTTCAGTGTGTCGTCAGCAAATGGATTAAGCACTTGTCCATCGATTTTCCTGCCTCGACTCCTGCTTGACCTCGTCTTGTCTTGATTCATCATAAATTTATTAATTTGATTTGTTTCAGACGTATCGCATTAGACAGCACAACAAGTTCTCTTCAATTTTCCCCCATTTTTTCAGTTTTCGAGTGCAAACTTCTCTCATTTTTACGTCATTAAAAATCATTAAAATTCAGTGGAGCATCGCAAATGCGACCGCTGTCCCAAAATCATATCAAAAGAACCACTCTCTCTGTCTCTCTCTCTCTCTCTCTCTCTCTCTCTGTCTCTCTCTCTCTCTCTCTCTCTGTGACGCTACTTTGTCCCAAGTGCCCGCGACTCTGCCCCTCTTTGTGTGGCGGGGGTTCTCCCTGGAGCCCTTGTTACCGCACATATTAAATTTGTTCATAAAAAATTTCATATACGCACTCGCAAACCCAACTAATTCCTGTGCAAGTAACCGCGGGCCCTGTCCGAGCTTATCTTTTGTCCCTTTTTGGTGTAGGGTATCCCAGGCCAGTCTCAGGCACACCCACTAGCCCAGTCTTCACTTGCTCCCGTTGCATTCTTAACAGAATTCCAATATGATTTTGATACTTGAATTTCAATCGAATTTGTTTTTTTTTTTGGCATATTTGAATTTCTCTTTTTATGTCTGTCTTGAGCAATTTAAAAGTAGATTCCCTTTATAATCGATAACAGGCTCAAGTATGTTAGGTATTTATATCGAGAAAAATACTCATGAGTTTGTTAGTTGGTAAAGAACCGAAATCTATCATATTTAACCTTATTTGCAAGAGATCGATTGTATTACTCTGTTTATTTATTTTTTTATTATATCTATATTCATTTGATAAGTATTTCTAAACTATATAGCAGACTCTTCTCTCTTCTCTGCCATTTATCTTTCAATCTTTCTTACAGGGCATCTGTGGGTCGACCCAGCCGCAGCTCGTGCGTGAGCCATGACAAATTTAAAGCATACTTTGCTGCGTGCTGCCTGAGCTGCTGCGTGTTGCGTTGTTTTGTTATGTTGTTGTGTTGTTGCTTTATTGTAACAGTTACATTTTGATTGGACTGGCCATTTAAAGGGCCATTTCATACTTGCGGGCATGTTAACCGTCTCGGACGCTTATTTTGGGCCCTCCTTCCCTCTCTTTTCTCTGCCGTTTCTTTGCGCCTTTGTCCTTTCGCCCCGACGGCGGCGAATTTTATGTTTGCCGCAATTGCGCCTCAGAGATTTGTTGCGGCAACAATAAGAATAAGAGCAACAACAACAACAATGGGTTAGAGTATTCTAAAATTTATTTACGTTATTATTTAGAGCAGAGCTTGGGGCAGGAGTGAGAAGTAAGAGTAGGGGGGGGAGGTGCAGGCACTTTGAACTCATTTGGCAAAAGAATCTATTGAAATTTTGAACATGCCCGCCAGACGCTTCATGAATACTTGATGATCATGAGTGGACAAAAGTGCGAGAGAGACAGAGCGAGAAGAAGAGAGAGGGCAAGAGTAGGGAAGAGGGAGTCAGCTAGACTGGACATATTTAGTCCACTTACAATAATCACACAATTTACACGCATTTTTCGGCAGAGAAAGCAAGGGAAACAAATGAAACATCTTTATAAATAAATGCCAGGCACACAGCCCCGCACACACACACACTGTGGCACACTCAAGTGCCGCACGAACACTCACAAAGTAACCACCAGAGGAATAAGAAGAGCCAGAGAGAGACAGAGACAGAGAGAGAGAGAACAAGTGGGAGCAACGCGTGCAGTAAATAAACTAATGCGGCTTCTTGTTAAGCAAAGTGCCGTCATCTATTAAACAATGTGCCCCACCACGCCCACATAACTCCTCCCCCCCTGCCCTCCCCGTGCCTGCCCAGGCAAATGAACTGAACTGAACGGAATGACGAACTTAACTGAACTCGAGTTGCCCCAAATGACAATGGAAATGGCAAATAGGAAATGGGAAAGAGCAAGGAGAAGGGGAGCAGCACAGAGTTATATATATTTTGGTCAGCTCTGTTGCAACAGGGAGTTGCCAGTTGTAGTTGTAGTTGTTGTTGCTGTTGTTGTTGTTGCTGTTGTAAGCGCCTGTTGACACAAAAATTCGCCATGTTTCCGGCGAGTGCGTCGCATGTGTGACAAATGTCTGAAATTCTTTTTGCTGACTTCTTTTTATACCCTTTAGTAGTAAGGTGCGCCCCATGGTCTAGTTTGCACTAGCATGCAGCAGTTGCTTACCTTCCCGTAGACAATATTCAGCAGCTGTAGGGTAACTGAAAGTCGTTAACAGCGGCGCAGTGCGTTTTCAGTTTGGTTTCAGCTATCGTGTGACTCATAAGGATCAGCAGCAGGCCCTGCTCCCCCATTCCCTTGGCTGCTTCTGCTCACCCCCACCCTCCCTCGACCACAATTCTCGTTAGTTTTAGCTGGACACCAGACTACACACTCGCACACAAACACTCACACACACATTTGCACACACACTCGCACAGGCATACATTTATTCAAGTCGAAACTGTGCTTATTCTTTTTTCTCATTTTCTTTTTTGGGTTTCTGCCGGAGGAAAGCTGCTTAAACGTGTAATGGCTAGCAAAAAATCATGACCAAAATAGAGATGACAGCGCCAGGGACAGCGCGAGAAGAGCCGAGCTGAATCCACCAGCTAATGATGGGCAACGAGGGGGGACAGAGACAGGGACAGGAACAGAGCACAGAGAGATTTCGACAAAATCCTCGCTCGAAATAGTCTAGTCTATATATGTGATTATAATCCCTGCCGGGCAGATATAAAAGAATTAAGCAGCGACTCAGCCGATTGAGCACAACGAAGCGATGGCAGCTATCAATATTTAATGATAACAATAGCGAGAAATATGCTTTAAAGCAGCGAGGTCACTGCACTCAGGGGGGAATTGTTAAAGAACTGGTGAAAGGATTGAGAAGAGTATCAGATATCAGAGAGTGCATTGACCTGGGGAAACAAGATTGAATAAAGAGAATTACCAACTAAGCACATGTAAGGATTGAGAAGAATATAAAAAAGATGAGGATTCAAATAGATACAAGACTGGGAACCTTGAAAAGGATGCTGATAACAAACTAAATAGATAACAAGCACGAAGGCGACAGTGTGTGGTCGACTGTGATTTCCAGTTAACCAAGCGTTTAGCGCATTTTGTGTTGCATAGTTCAGGGCTCTGCTTGCTTTTAAATTATTTCTTAAATAACATCTATGTTAATTACACGATTGCAACTACGTTTTAAGAAATTATTTGGACATTAATAGTTATTGTCTTCACCAAAAATGAAGTTTTCTGAATTACAATTACACTTGGAATTCGGTTTTTATTGCCTTACGGGAGCGGAAGTGGGCGTGGAATAAATCTAAACTGTACATTATCAGGTTTTAATAATAAGACATATTCTGACCAAATTTAAAAGATATATCTTTAAAGATATGGTAGGCGTTACGATTATGGCTATATCGACTCGGCAGTTGGCTCTAAGCAATAATTGATATATTTTATGAGCTGTGAGATGCCTTCATCGATTGACACAAAGTAGTAATGGGTTGGAGGTGGGTTTAACAATATAAAAAGAAAAGGTAAGTTATCTCAACCTTTTCTTAGTAATCACTTAATATAAATAATAAACAAATATTAGAACTAAGAAAACTGTTTCACATGTAAAGTAAATAACAAAGTAGGTTGAGGGATTAGTTTATAAGTGGAATGGATTCGTAATGTTTTCTTGGCTTCTTGGTAATCAATTAATTTTCAATATATCTTTGCCAAATTGATTTATCGATTATGCTGCATATTTCAGAGTTGCTCTTCATGAGCTCTGATTATAACACACACACAGACATAGACACACACATACTTAGACAGTGGGCTGACACTTTCACACACTCATAAATAAACAAGATATAAACGAGGCAAGTTGAATGTTTCGCTTCGCCATTCACACAGCAGGTGTCGGCTCTTCTTTTCTCCCTCTCTGTCTTTCTCTCTCTCATTCCCTCGTTCTCTCTCTCTCTCTCTCTCTTTCATATTTTGTCTGTTTATTCAAGCAATAAGCAAGCAGCGCGCACCACGAGCAACGTGCTTCAAATTCATACGAGCTTTTTCTGCCTCGAGATACTTTATCTAGTTGGGCTTCTCTTTTTGCTTCCTCCTTCTTCTTATACTTCTACTTACTCTCTCTTCTTTCACTTCTTGCACTTCTCTTCTGCCTGATGTTCGAGGGCAATTTTCGCTGTTTTTCTGTTTATTTGGCCTATTTGCTAAGCTGCCGCCAATTTTCTCCCTGCTCAGCCTTAGCCTCAGCTGCCACCAGCTGACCACTCTGACTGAGCGTACACTGAGCGAAACACGCGAGCAGGTTTCACTTGTTCTACTTGCCACATTCCAAGCTCATTTTTCATATGCCACTCGAGCCTTTTCTCTCAGTATTTTCACACTCTCCTTCTCCTTCTCAGTCTCTCTAACAAATTGTGCTGACCAAGCCAAGGGGTATGGGGCGGAGGCTTGTGCTTGGCTTTGACTAATGATGGAATGATGGGCGTATGCGTGGGCGTGGCACGCATGTGTTCCCATCATTAATAATTGACAGGTAAGTAAGTAAAATATAATTAACTATGCGAGGCATCTCAGATTGAAGAAGCTTCACTTCAGCTGCTCCTCTTTCTTCTCTCTCTTCTCTCCCTCCCCCTCTCTTCTCTCTCTTTTCTCTATCCTTCATTTTTGGGCTTTATTTAAAGTGTGTCTATCAATTAGCTAATTGCACTTTGCACTTGCACAGAAAGAGAAAGGGCAAGAGAGAGGGAGCAAAAGAGGGTAGAGGGTTCCTTATTTATGCTAATCCTGCCGCATTACAAGCAAACTTCAAACTCCACAAAAACCTTTCCTTCTTTCCAGTCAAGCACAGCAACAACAACCACAACAAATACAAAAAACCCGCAACAAGGCAAAGCCGCAACATCGTGCCACAAAAAAGTGGCAGAGGGACGGGGGAGAGGGGGCTGTCTGGGGTTGCGTTCACGTGCGTAAAATAAATTTAAAACGCTGCCTGAAAACTCGATATGCGATAGAAGATAAATAGTGCTTGCTTTATAGGCCACAGTGAAGCCTCAGCTACAATGAACCTGCACCTCTTTAGGCCACCCAGCTACCAGAGAAATCAATTGCCTTCAGTGCAGTTCTCCTTATCGAGTCCACGCTGTGGCGCATGTCTACAGCTATTGCTATTTTTGGCATGTTTTATGGCCAAACTCGAGCAGAGCCGAGCAGAAAATAGAAAACGGGCAGCTGAAAAAGGTTAATAGCAACTTTTCGGGCCGTTTTTTATTTTCTGCCACTTCTTCTATTGCCTTCTCATTCTCCCCTTCTCTCCCTATCTCTCTCTTCCCTAATACCCGTAAAGTAGACTAGTCTGATATTTAGCTTTGTGCCAAGCGAAGGAAACATCTCCGAGCTCATAACGTGTATCTATTCTAGATAAGAGCCAACTGTCGTCTGTATAAACGCCTATATCTCAGACTCTATATATATTAAATTTGGTCGAAATATGTCCTATTATTGTATGCAGATAATGTTTACTTAAGAAGTTATCCACGCCACGTCCATCACCGTAAATTGATAAGAATAAGCGTCAGTTCAAAGATAGAATAATTGTTTTTAGTATGTACAATAAATTCGAACATGCGAAACGACGTCTTCAAATTTGGTTCAGAACGGGTAATAAACATAGAAATTATGCAAGAAATAATTGTAGTGGGTGAACAGATTTCGATGCCTGTAAGTATGCAACATATTTGTATAAAGGTATTGAATAGTCGGGCACACGTTACTTGTTTTCGTCTATCATTTTGGTCTTCCGATGAGGTGTGTGAGTCGAATAGGGGAGTGGCGAGGGAGGTGTAAATAGGGGAGCCTACTAAATACTTATAAGCTAAACAACGTGTCGCACAGTTGAGCGAAAACTTTGCCAAGTTTTTTGGGGAAGCAAACACTCTGCCCTCTGCCTCCTGCCCCCTGCCTCCTGCTCCCTCCACACCCCGCTTTCGCTGGCCAGGCATTGATGCCGCAAAAGTTCGTTAAGTAAGTGAAAGAGCTGTGAATGATTTATTGCATTTTAAAAATGTTAAGTAAGACGAAGTTTTCGCTCAGCTCGGTGGGCAGCAAGTGGACAGCGCTGTGCTGCCAACTGAGCTGACAAATTGTCGGCCAGTCCCAACCAGTGTTGCATAGCATGCCGCAGGACAGCACTGTCAACTTTCCGTCCGCCTCCGTCTGTCTCCGTCCGCCTCCCTCTGCCTTTCTCCTGAGCTGCCCCTGTGGCGCATTGAAACGTCATCGAGTCGACAAGAATCATAGCAAAAACTCCGACAGAGCTGCCAGCTGTCAAAGATTGATTTTGTAGCCGCACCTGGTCAGGTGAGAGGAAGAGCGAGAGAAAGAGAGAAAGGAGAGAAGAGGGGAGAGTGGAAGGAGGCATGGCATACCAGAGTCGGCAAAGATCTGCACGATAAAACATCTCGACAAATATTTGAGTTGCAACAGACCAACACCCATTTCCTATATACACACACCCATACACACACACACACACACACACACACCGCACAGTGGAAGTGTAAACAAAATGCCAATTGGGCGGTCGTTTGGACACTGCAAATTACTTTTGCAAAGTTGAAAGTTGAAAAGTTTTGCCAAGCTCTCAAAATGCAAAAGCGATGGCGATTAAAGCCACTTGCAAAACTATTCGCAATGTGTGAGTTTGACTATGAATGAACGTGCATATGTGTGAGTGATGTGTGTGTGAGTGTGTGTGTATGAGTGGGAGTGTGCGTGTCTACGTGCATTGTGCCGAATTTGTCTATTTGTCGATCGGAAGTTGTATTATGCACAATTTGTATACTTGCTACGCTTCCGGCTAACAACGAATATTTGGTTTATGCTGCCGTCAACAATACAGCCACGCCCACTAGCCCCGCATTGCCCCTCGCCCTTTGTGCCCGCCTGTCTTTCGCTGTACTCTTTCGCTTTTAAAGCAAACCAAATTGGGCAAACAATAAATGTCGATGTGATGTAAGCGATGATTCCCCATAGGAGGCTCGACTAAAATAGGGTTAACATTAAAGTGAATATTTGTATACGTGTTTATATTATACATGAATCCATATACATATATAGACTGTGAATATATAATATATATCTTTATATGATATACCAAAAATATCAGCTTGAAGTGATATGCATAGTTAAGATCTCAATGAATTCAAGTCAAAATTCACAAGTGAGTAATCCACGACAAACAGGCTACCCTGTGACAGTGTATGGGGTGTACCGGGTGTACAGGATGCACAGGGTGCTGTACAAGACGCAAGCAAATCTGACAGAACATAACGTAACATAACTGAACAGACATTGAGACAAATTCAATTGAAATACAATTGGCTTATAAATGAAAGCCTATTTGAAAAGTAAAGACAGCCACAGCAACAGACGCAGAGACATGAAAAGATAGAAGGAGAACGAGAAAGAGTGACAGAGAGAGAGAGACAAGCAAAGCAGAAGGAAGAAGGAAAAGGGGGGTAGAAAGGGCAGACTGTAGTGATGCTGAATGGATAATGTTGCCGCCCTGGGTCGGGGCTGGAAGCGGCAAGCAGGGAAAGGCTCGTCGAACATTCAATATGCTATTCGATATATTGTGTGGGCGTGGCTCGGGGGTACTCAAATGCCAATTGGCTTAACAAAGGACAGCAAACGATTGCAGGACAATATTCGTGTGTGTGTGTGTGTGTGCGCGCGGCTGTATCTGTGCGTATGTGTGCGTGTGTGTGTGTGCAACCGGCAAGCTGATTACAATGGTTCATTTCATAAATGGCTAAATAATTGACGAGTTAAAACACGGTTCAATTTGTTGGAATTTGTCGTAATAAATGAGGATTGAAACTGCAATTACCACTAGATAATTCCAAAGGGGGGTAACTAATATTGATAACAAATTCAACTCAAACAAAATAGTATCTAAATTCAATTCATATCGCATTCAATAAATATTTCATCGCCACTCGTTAAAGCTGCAAAGTTGCGTCGTAATTCAATAGAGCAGCAACTGTATTTAATGAGCTCAAATGTAATTTGAGCACATCTCTATCATCTATTGGTGGATATTATGAGATGCGAACTGCTTAATATCCCCTGATCCCGAGCACAAATTGAATAAAACTTGCGATACTCCGTCATCTTCAGCCTCAGCACGGAAATCTTCGCCGTCGCCGTCGCCGTCGTCCTCGTCCGTTGCCCAAGTTGAGCCTCCGTTGAGCCAAGTTGGCGAGCGAGTTTTGATGGCAGCAGCAGCGCACTTTATCAGCCAGCTTCAATTAGCTTAAAGAGGCGCCCACAAGCGGGTCAGCACGAGGGGGAAGGAGGGCCAGGCGGTGCTCATGCGGATGAATGTTGATGCTGTGTTGCTGGAACTGGGCTGGGACTGGTGCGGGCGCTGAGGCTGCCACATGCGAGGCATAATTACAAAAGCGGCAACGATGACGACCCAAAAAACTAGGCAAGAAGAGGAAGCAGGGGTGGGAGGGGCACGCTGTCTTGGGGCGTGCGAAAATTCCAGCAGCTTTGCCTATTAGTAATTCATAATTCAACACTTGTGCAAGCGCGCTCTCTCTCTCTCTCTCTGTCTGCCTGTCTCTTTCACTCTGTGTATGTGTATGTCTGTGTGTGTGTGTGTGTGTGTGCGTCTAGGGGCCACGCTGCTCCAGTTTTATGAATGGGTCACCTTTAATTTACTGCGCCAAACGAGTGATGCCTTCGCTGCCTTGCTGCCTTTAGAGAGCCAACAACATTTTTGTGCGGCTTTGATTTCGTATTCATTGCCTCAGCGACGCGACGCAACACATTTTGATTATGACACAGCGCAATGCATAGAAGAGAGGGGTAGCAGGGGTTGGGGGGGTGGTAAGGAGGATGTAGAGAGGTAAACAATTAAGTTGGGGACCCATCAAGTGTCAGGCAAAGGCCTCGCGTCGTCATCGTCGTCGTACAGCAAATTTAATGCACAGCCATAAATCAATTAATTTCCAAAACACAATTAGCCGGAGTCCCCTATCTCCCCCCTCCCCCTTTCCCCTCTGCAGCATGCCTAACACCCTGCCACGTGACTACTCCCTGCGGTCCAAGGTGCGTATGAGTAATCGACGCACATACAAATGCAATTAAGTGACATTTAAGTTACGAGTAACATCCTGAGTGCCGCACAACAGCAACAACAACAACAACAACTATAATAACAACAACAATAACAGTAATTACAATCTCATTTCGCAGGCACAGTGGGCACTCGAATGTGAGTCTTTGCCCATTTTCAGCATGTCTAGCAACTCTGTCAGTTACTCATTATAATTACTGAATAATCATGGGAAATTGTATATGGTATATTCCACTGTGCACACCTGGCCCACTTCAACCCAGCAGCAGTTGCTGATTACAATTTGTGCTAGCAACTACTGTCTATGCAAATGCGTGGCCAGCTAGGCGTATGCGTAATATTACATATTAACCCTAGTTTCATATGTATTGCACATACATTATGTATATGTATATGTATGTCTACCCTCCCCTCTAGTGCCACGCCCACCACTGTCAGCTGCCTAAAACACAATCCATCCTCTGGCATTCATTGCGAAACGAATCTGAAATTTGCTGCTCGGCAACCCAATTACACGAATGACATTCGCAGTGCCCGCCAGACCAAAGGCTCATTTCGTCTCTGCATGTGTGTGTGTGTGTGTGTGGGTGTAATATGTATGCGTGTGAGTGTGTGTGTGTGAGCTGATTGCTTATAGTAATTGCAAATGGCGCGCTGTCTGCAGATGGATCTGGTTAACCGCCAGTTTGTCTGTCTGGCAACTTCGGCTCAGCTCAGCTAAAATCAATTCTTTCATTCGCTTCACTCACTCATTCATTCAGTCAGTCAGTCAATCATTCACTTGTGCACTCGCTCGGCCATTCAATCATTTGACGATTTAATGAATTTTGCAGTTGGGCAAACAAAGGTTGCCCCAAGATGCATGCAACTGATGGCCAACCTGTCTGTCAACCTGTGTGTCTGGTGTGTGTGTGTGTGTGTGCGTATGGTATGTGTCTGTCTCTATCTCTCCCTCTGTGTGTGCGTGTGCGTGTGTGTCAGTTTATTTGTTCATCTTTGGGTTGACTGAGCTTATGAAGTGAATAAACTGAATTGAAATGTTTCTGCATCATTGAAATGCAGTTTATCGATAAACAAAGACGTTTTGTCTCGTCTTATGTTGATTATCGATAAACAATGACTTGCTTTGTTTACTGAAAGGGACAATAGGAACTTGGCATGCTGTGATTCCAGCTGTAGTTAAACATTCCATTGGCCAATTCAATTGGCCAATCTCTAGCGCTATCGATAACAACTTATTGATAAACAAAACTAACCTGCACGATACTATTGAATCAAAGATACTATTTAATCAAGCTTAGAGTGCAATTTGTAGACTTTAACGATAATTTAATTTAACGATAATTTATCGATAACACATTATTGCCCTTACCAGAACAACATATGTGGATTAAGTGTCGGTTCAGGCTCAAGTTAAATATGCACTTGAATATTCCATTTGCCCATCTCCAATGTTATCGATAACAAATAATAAATGGAATTTACCTGATTGATAACTTAATTCAAAGTTAATCTTGAGATTTCACAGCAGATTCACTTTGCATCTTCTGCTTGCCCATCTCTAGTGCTGTCGATAACACATTGTTGTGCTCAACGGACCCACCATATGTGGATTAACCACACACATCTTATGATATGTTCAGGCTCAAGTAAAACATCCACTTGCATATGTCATTTGCTCATCTCTAATGTTACCGATAACAAATAATGAATGGAATTTATCTGATTGACAACTTACTATAATTCACTTTGCATCTTCTGCTTGCCCATCTCTAGTGCTACCGTATGTGGATATGTAGATTTACCACTTGCTCTCACGTGGTGTTTCAAAAGAATTTCAATTATATCACGCATTGCATTAATTAAGCATTAATCGATATCGATAGTTATTGGCGGCACACACATGGAAATTGATAACGCAAGCAAATGAATTCGTTTGTCGGCTGCCGCATTTTATCTGTCTGCTGGCAAGATGAATAAAAAATTCAAGGCTCGCTTCGTTGATTCATTTTCATTTTCGCTGCTGGTTTTTCATTTTCATTCGCGCTGTTTTCCTTTTTTGCACTTATGTTTTTTTTATTTTTATTTGCGCTGCGTCTTTTGCCCAAAAACCGCAAAAATCACTCAATAATGCGCCAACGCACAGCAGAGTGCGTGCTGAGCTGCCTATGTGCGTGTGTGTGTGTGTGTGTGCGTGTTTGTTTGACTGCCCTAAAAAGTAGGCAACGTTTTCGCGTCTGTTTGTCGCACTTGCAGAGATTATTTATTGAACGATTTGAGTGGTTAAAGGCACATAAATGAATGCATGTGTATGCGTCAACGAGTGCCACAAAAACAAATGTACTCGCAAATATCAATGTACATGTGTGTGTGTGTGTGTGTGTGTGACAGGTAGAAACAGCTAAGTTATTGCCGTGAGCAAGTAACAGATTTCTGAAGGGGTTTGAAAGACTGCAAAGGCAGGAAACTCTCTAACTCTACTTCACTAAGTCGTTTACTAAGTTCATGACTTATTAAGTAATTAATTTAGTTTAATTTAATTTTTATAATTAATAAAATTAAACATACAGCACAGCAATAAAAATAAATAAGCTGAAATAATCAAGTAATTTGACGCAACTAACTTAAAATATGTCCAGAATATGTTACATCTCTGTCACAGTGTGCTGTCCACGCCCTCTTAGCTACTCTATCAATGCACATTATGCTGCAATAACGCTAAATTGCATGCGCTATTTAAACATTGTACTTGGCTTTAAATGCCAACATGCCGAAAAAGCCTTTGGGGAAAGAAAGAAAAAAAGAAAAGTTGCCCAGCATGCATAAAGTGTGGGATAAAATTAAATGAAAGACCAAACCAAAAAACAAGCCCCGAACCCAGATACCGCATACCCCTCCCCTCTCTACCCTGCCTCCCACAACTGCCCGTATTGAAGGAGCCCGCAGCACCGAGCCCGAACCAAAAGCTGAAACCGAAGCCGAATTCGAAACTGAAACCAAAGCAATTGGTTAAATGCATGGCAGAATTTTTATAGAATTCCCTTTCCCCCGCCCCGCCCAGGCCCACGCAGATGGCAATGGCAACTGAAGAAAATCGAGAAAAACTGGCAAAGAGATTGTGGCAAGTGTGGCAAGTGGCAAGCGGCAAGTGGCAGGCAGGAGGCAAATGCCAACACGAATATCGCATGCAAATTCGAGCGTCCGCACACTTAATATAATTTCACTTAAACAGAGAACTCTGAAAATAGTACGGGATATGCTAAGGGAGCTGGCACTGAGCAGGTGTGCTCTTTCCTTCTCTAACTTGCTCTCTCTTTCCCTCTCCCTCTCCGTCTTTCTCTTTCTCTCTCTCTGTCTCTGTGGGTCACATTTCGAGTTTGCCTTTTCGTGACTTTGGCGCGTTAACCTCAATTTATCGCTGCCATTTATGTCCTTTTTTCGATTACAGCATAAATTGCGGTAGCTAACGTGTTGGTCACACACACACACACATACAGTTGCATGCCTGATAAATGGTAAACTGCATACATTGTGTAATCGATAAAAAAAGAAGCCCAAGTCGAGGCGAGGCCCACAAAAAGAGGCAGGCAAGAGGAACCGCAGCAGCTACAAATCCTGCAGCACCGAAAACCTGAAGGACGATTGCACTAATGGACATTTGTATGCATCTACCCACCTGTCTGTGTGTGTGTGCATGAGTGTGTGTGCCTTATATAACTGTGCGTTGACGCGCTGTAAATTTAAAATACTTCCGAATTGAATCGGACTGAAATGGTAATTGCAGTAATTTCGCATATCATTTTGCACTCCACATACCCTGCAAAGCAGCCAGAACAGGGTATATCAAATGTGCATACCACGTCACAATTACTCCAACTCTAATTGCTGTATAATTAGACACTCCCTAGATACTCTCTACAGCCTTCCCTTAAAAACCTTTACCTGCTTGCACTTTCACAGGGCATCTTCTAGTCTACTCCCTGCCTTGCTCGACTGCATTTAAATTTCTTTCCCTTTTAAAACGACAGATGACGCACTTTTTCACAAACTGATAAACCGAGTGAGAGCGAGAGAGCGAGACAGAGAGAGAGAGAGAAAGAGAGAATAATGAAATCTGAATTTCATTCAGCGTGCATTGTCTGTCATATTCAACGTTGATATCTGTATAAATGCCTCGGATCCGTATGGATATTTGGGGGTAGTCCCACTCGACCTTTGTACTATTTGTTATTGCATTGGGCATATTTGATTTATGCACTTGCAAAAACTTGATTAAATTAAACGTTCGCCGCATTGTTTGACGTGCAATTACTCGTTTAATTTTCTTTCTCTCTCTCTCTCTGCATTCTCTGCATTCTTTTCTTTTATTTTGTATTCTTTCTGCGCTTATCTTTCACTATTTTTGCGACCTCTGCCATGTTTCAATTTTACAATTGAAATAGCCTTTTCTATTTTATCCATTGTTGTTGTTGCTGTTGCACTTCATTTGCTTCTGCTGCTGAAGCATTTTGTTTTTTATATGTTTTCTTTGGCTTTGAATGCGCATTCACTTTTTGGCTTAAACGAAAATATAATTCAAATACAACATAAAGCCGACTGATTCTATGCATTCCTTTATTCCCATTTTTCCCCCACGGTTCCCCACATTTTCCCCCATTTTCCCCATTTTTTGCCCACCTTTTTTCCAATTTGTATGCAACTGTCAAAGTTTAACTGTTTTCTCTCTATTCAGGCACACAAAGAAAACATTTTCGAACGTGTTGACTATAGAAAACATATTAAATTTCTATAAAATCAGCAATATTGTAATTCACCATATACTCGACTATATATTTATTCTCATTTCTCATTTCCCCAAAATAAATATGAGTATTGCGAATGAATAACTTGTGAACTTACAAAGCAACTCCAATGTAAACAAATCGTAAATCGTAAAGTCATTCGACTTGTTAAACATAATATTGTGCCTCATCTCTCCCCCTCTCTCCCTCCCTCTCTCTCCCTCGTCTGCAGTTATTATCACGCCTGAACATGCCAGTTCTCGTTTAGTAGATAAAACCAGGTGCCCTTTCCTTCACGGCGCTGTAAAGGCTGCAACTTTGTTGAGCAGATTTCCGATTCGGTAGTTTTAATGCGTGTTTTATTTGTTCCAGTGCCAAACAACTCATTAAAAAATCATGTAGAAACCGAGACATGTCCAACTTGAAGTGCCTTGGCTTGGGGGGCGGGGGGGGAGAGGGAAGTAGGGCAGTCTGTGCACTACGCATGTGAATGAGAACTGGGGGGCAATAATCATAAAGCCTGTGAAAAGAAGCACAATAAAAATTCGCATACACACTGAAGAACAGCCACAGAGAGAGTCTCTGTACACACTGCACCACTCTGCTGCTGTCCTTAACACTCTCTTTCTCTCTCTCTTTCCCTCTCTCTCTCCATGTCTCACTAAGCAACTTCCTCAGTAACATTTCAGCACCCGAGTTAGGAACAGCCTGCTGGGCGCTGATGATATTACTACAGCGCTCACACAAGTTGATGCCTTCTCTCTCCCTCTCCCTGTCCCTCTCCCTCTCTGTTCCTCTCTTGAAAGAGTTGCTCGTGCATGTCGCTGAAACTGCGACTGCTGCTCCCAAAATGAAACACGTTGCCTTTGCATTATGACCAAAAATGTTGCGGTTGCTAAGAAGCCAAAAATAAGAAGCTAAGAAAAAAGGGTCGAAACTGGAGAAGTGGCAAGAGGAAGCAGAGTAAAGCAAACTAAATATGTCACAGTCACAGCTTATGCTGTGCAAACAGATGCCCTGTAGCGTAGAGAATACTCTCGGAGAAGGAGGGAGGAAAGGTTTTCCCTTTTAAGTTTCCATTCAATTGCACAGCATACCCGCTTGGCTGACAAATCCGTGAAGAGAGAGTATTAAAGATACAAGCAAGTAGTCGAAAGAAGACATCTCAGCCAGAGAACGTTGAATGCGAATGCGAATGCGAAAAGTGGAAGTGGAAGCAGCTGGAGCAATGCTGAAATGGAGCTAAAGAGGAACCGGAAGTGGAACCCAGCCCAGATACCTGGCATGCATTTCTTAGTGCGCTCTCTGTGCGCTTCCAATTGTGCTGCTGCAGTTCCCATTTTAATATCCACGCACACATACATATATATATATATATTATATGATGTTACTATAACTCTCTATGCTGGCACGAGTCACATCCGCGAGTCGGAAGGGGGAGCAACAAAAAAGAAAATGTGCTCAGCAACATGTCATAAATAACGCAGCTTGTAAGTCATAAAGGGAAGGCAAAGCAAGAGAAACAGGCAAAAAATATGCATAAGCAAGTGAGAGAGAGCGAGACAGAGAGAGAGACAGAGAGAGAGAGAGAGAGGAGAAATTAAAGTTGCGAACGATCTAAGGGCAGAGACAAATTCAAATTAAGTTTGGTTTCCCATTCGACATTTATCCGTCTGCCTGAGTAAACTTTCCGACTTTACCAATTCTTTGCGAGTCTGCTGGGCTCCTACTGTGTTCCCTGCTTTCATTCCTGCACTCTCTCTTTCTCCTTCCCCCTGCCTCTTTCTATTTATTGCTATCTTATGTAGTTTCACCACTTTACTTTAAACTGTCGTCCATCAATTGAGCAGAAAAGCCGAATACAGTTTCAACTTTGCTGTCTCTCTCTCTCTCTCCCTGTCTCTCTATCTTCTATCTCTTTGTCTCTCCTTATCACTCACTCTCTCTCTCTCATTTCTTTGCCCCTCTATCTATGTCTCTCTCTATGCCTGCTGCACTTCTCAAACTCATCGTTCTTAGACTCCTTTTGCATCATTTGTTTACCTTGCAAGTCAGTCCGCAAGTAAGTTAACTCTCCATCTCTCTCTCTCTCGTTGTCTCCGTCTCTCTCTCCCTCTGCCCTTCTCTCTTTGTCTCTGTCACTTCTACTTCAGTCTGCACCCGCATGTGACATCATAAATTTTGATTAAGCTCTTTGGCCACAGTTTATAACAGTTTATAGTGACTGAGTCTCAACTCAGCTGCAGCAGTTTTTTCTTAGCTTCATCTCCCTTTCTCCCTCTCTCTCCCCCTCTCCCTCACCCCCTCTCCTACTGTCTATCTGCTTCTCATCATCATCATCATCGCTGTCGCAGTCGCCGTCGCTGTCGCTTGACTTGTTTGGCCATTTCAGTTGCAAGTTTTTTTTGGCTGGACTCGAGACTCCAAATTGGCTGTCAACTTTGTGCATTATCCATGTTGCGCATACGCCGCGTGTGCGCAGGCAGTTGCAGCTGCAGCTAAATACTTAGTTGCCAATGGTTGCTGCCTCTCGGCTGCCACAAATGTCGTTTTCTTGTCGCTGGCTTTGAATTTGAAATCCCTTTTAAATTCCCAGCAAATCCCCACAAAGTCGGCGCTGCCGCACAGTGCGTATACGTAATACTTGTAATATCAACATACGTACAGCGGCACAGCGAATGAAATTTCGAAGGAACTTTACACACACACACACAAACTCGCGCACACTCGCACACACAGACTGCAGATTTGCCGAGCGGATTTTGTCGTTGAAATCTCCCGAAAAATGGAAATAAAAAAAAGAAAGAAATGTAAAAAAATAATAAATGTAATTCCTGTAAACTAGTTTCATCCAGTTGAGAGGTTGGCAAATCTCGGCAGTCTGCAGCTCATTCTTTCACCTGCCGCCGCCAACATTTCAACTGCTCCACCATAAAGATGGTTCAAGGACTTAGTCTGTTCTTACTACTTATCCAGCATTGCGAAGTCGAAATGGAGTTGAGCACTGCAAGGGAAATATATTGAAAGCCAACAGAGGAGACTGCACGAGAAGAGAGAGAGAGAGACAGAGGGACAGATTATGAGGGGTAGAGAGGGAGCGAAGGGATCACAATTATCAAATGGAAGGCAGAGTTGATTGTCTGTGTGAGCTACCAAGGGGAAATCAATAAAATCTAAAGAAAACAAGTCTGTTTATAAAGTCATATATTCGCAATTGATTTCTTTGTTTATTTGTTTATACATTTATTTAATTGTGTCTTAATCAATTGTGTATTATTTTGAATATATTATTATTACACTGAATCAATATTAAATTTAAATTTATTCTAATCTCCTGCCTTGTCAAACATTTGCATTTCCCTTTGGCAATCGAGAGTTGCCACGCATCATTAGCTGCAACACTTTGTTCATTCCCCATGTAGATCCCTCTCTCTCACTCTCTCCCCCCTCTCCCACCCCCTCTCCACCTGGACAGAGTAACCGCTGTAAACTTCCTCCAAATGCAATCAAATTGACAACGCAAAAGTTTTCTTTGCACATTTTTTCCTCTTCTGTATTCCGTCCTCCTTCTCTCCCTCCCCCACAGAAACCTGTCTGCATTTCATTGTCAACATGCCCCCCCTCAGCGCGCGTAATAGTAAACATATTTGCCATGTTGCTTTGTTTTATGTCTTTTAACTTTGACTACAAATTCTTGTGTCTGCCAACG
The DNA here is from genome assembly GCA_018903425.1 of Zaprionus nigranus. Lineage (NCBI taxonomy): Eukaryota > Metazoa > Arthropoda > Insecta > Diptera > Drosophilidae > Zaprionus > Zaprionus nigranus. The sequence goes on along the minus strand of JAEIGD010000045.1, from coordinate 203,624 downwards.
TTTTTTTCAGTCGTTTTCCTTTTTTTTTGAGGTTTTTTCTTTTTATTTTTTAATTCGATACAAAGTTTTCGTCGAGTTTCGAGGAGAAAAAAAAAAAACCGAAAGTTGCGCCACATTTTTGCTTGTTATTTTCTCTCTCCGTGCGTTGATTATGTTTATCTTTATATTTATCCAACACGCCGTCGCCGTCGCCGTTCTCCTTAGTCCTTTCCCTTGGCACGAGAATATAAACACAAATTATGTAAATTTGAATATAATGATAACCGAGAAGCGAGAACCGAGCCGAGATTCTTGCCAGCCTAAGCCAGGCTGAGTAAAGGAAAAAAGGGACGAAAAACTTTGCACAGAAATGGGTTTTCTACCTCGTTTCGATGTGTACAATGCGGCGTATGATTTATACATTTTGTTTATAATTAATTTCTTTATTCGCAGAGCTACTCGTAAGGGACAAGTCGACCAGAGTGTGCACGTGTATGCATTACAGGGTATATACACGTATCGCTATGTCTCTCTCTCTCTCTCTCTCTCTTTCTCTCCCTGAGCTTCTGGCTGTCTCTCTGCATCAATGTATCAATTGACTCGTCGCTGGAATCTGTTGCGATTCATCTGACAACTGCTATGCGAATGGGTTGCATATTTCAACACTTGTGCAACGGGGGGGAGGGAAAAAGGCCCCCCTCATGCCCTGCAGGACACATGGAGCGGCCATTAATTGCGCACCACAGAAAGCAATCAGAGTGCAATGTGAGAAGCCACGCTGGTTGCGATGCTGTTGCTGATTCTGATTCTGATGCTGGCCTCATGCCAACTCTGGGCACGAGGGATAGGTGCATGGAGGGGGGAGAAAGGGGGAGGGGGTGGCCAATAGGTCGATATTTGTTGTAAAAATAAGCAAACGTACATTTCATTTTAATCCATTTTATGTGGCTGTTGATTTTGCGATCAAACAGCTTAATCTTTTGACCGCAAATTTATAACACACAAGAGGCGCGCAGACACAGACACACACTCACACACACATACTAAGGCAGACAGGCCAACATATAGAGAGAGAGGGAGAGGAGGAAGAGAGAGGGAGAGAGAGAGAGAGACAGACCTACACAGCAGGCAGACAAAAAGTGCTGGCGTTTATTTAACTGTCAAATTTACACATGTTACCAACGCTGACGCACCCCTTGCCCAGCCTGACACCCCCTTACTGCTGCTGCTGCTGCTGCTGCTGCTGCTCGGCAGCCGCAAATGCTGTGCGAAAAAGCTGGCCAAAATAGAGAGAAAGCCAAAAAAAGAAGAAGAACAAGAAGGCAAGGCAAGGCAAAGCCAAGCCGAGCACAGGCCACAGACCGCAAAAGCGAAACCGAAATGAAATCAAATGAGGAGTAACCAGAGGAAGCCAGAGACAGCAAAGAGTACAAGGGGCACAAAGGGGAAAAGAGCCTTTTGACCAGGCTCTATTCCAGCTGCAGGCATATGTGTTGCTGCTCAGATAAATATACCAACAGCAGCAGCAGCCGGCAGCAGCAGTGGCAGCCGAGGCAGCAATTGTGGTAATTTCATTTGCAGGCAACTCACGAAGGAAATGGCCAAGGCGATGAGTGGATGTGTCTAGCTCTCTCTCTCTCTCCTCTCCCCTACTCTCTTTGAGTTTGCTGTGTCTGTGTGTGTGTGGATAAGGTCTTGCTTCTTCTATTACCCAAATGGGCAGTGGCACTAATTGAAATTGCTGCGAATCGCAACTCTTTTGGGGATTCGATTCAGCGAAACTTTGCCCAAAAAATTATTAAAAGCCAAATGTGGATTGAAAAAAACAAATTGATAAATCAAGAGAATTCAATTATGTTGGCTGTGGCAAATAAATGTGATAAGTGTGTGGCTTATAAAACTGCAAACTGCAGCACTGTCTGCCTGCAGGCCTGCCATGATAGCTCTGGCTGAACAATTCATTCCCATGCATTCTCTGTCATGAACTCGACTGAAGTTACCTTTTGTGAAATGTTTGTTCAGCTGTCTCTCTCTCTCTCTCTCTCTCTCTCTCTCTCTCTCTCTCTCTAGAGCTGAGCTGAGCTCAGCTGTAGAGCTCGGAGCAAGTTGTAATTATATTAAAAGTTGCATTTTTGTGTTTGCTATAAATAAATCCCTGTGTTTTATCATGGATCTTAAAACGAGTAGAGAAGAGAAGAGAAGACAAGGCAGACAAGGCAGACAAGGCAGGCAGACAAAGGCCGCAAGCAAAGCAAAGTGTCCGTAGATTAATATACTTGTGTGTGTGTGTGTGTGTGCACAGTGCATATATACGGATACGTATACGTAATAAATGATATATCTTTATAGTTATATATCTTCTTTGTTGCTCTGCGGACTTTTGCACTCTTGGACATGCTGGCGTGACACATAATTCATGTTGTGGCAGTCCCGTTGATGGCTTCGCTGCAGACGGAGACGGCAGGGGAAGGGGAAGGGGAAGGAGGCAGGATTGCGTGATGGGGACATGTGACTGACAAGGGTAGACAATTAATTGAAAACAAAATGCGCTGTGTGCGTGTGAGTGAGTGTGCGATTGTGTGTGCGTGCGCTCCTTGGCAACGGATTTACAGGAACCACCAGCAACAGCGGCGGCGGCACCACCACCACCACCAACTCCACCAACTCCCAGCAACAACTCAGCGCGCTGAAACTTTTATCATTAACGCTGAAAATCAGCTTAAAACTGAGCAAGACATTTAATGGAGACGGGAAGGAGGCTGCAGGCGCAGGCAGAGCTGGCAGAGGAGGCGTGGACAAGGCGACGATAAATGTCAAAAGGTGTTGGCTGTTAGCCTTGTTTGCCCGCTCTCTGCCCCCCCGCCTGCCAGTCTCCCTGTCTCTGTCCCTGTCTGCTGTCGGAGCGTGCCAAACGAAGCAAACGAAAAGCAGAAAGCGAACAACAGAAAGAGAAAGAGAAAGAAAACGAAAACAGCAAAAAACTGTAGCATACTTTGCAGCGCCTTCAGACGCAAATGTCCGCTAAGCAAATTGATTAGACCCACATGTGTGCAAGCCACTGTGTATGTGTGTGTGTGTGTGTGTGTTTTTACTTTAATTTGCGAGTTAAACATTTTCACTGCCCCAGCTGCCACGCCCCACGACAAAATAATGAATTACACGCCAAGGCAGTTGCCGCACTTGGAATTCCCTTGCCTTAACTTGCTTGTTGAGCAGAATATTATATATTGTATATACATATTAAATATAGTACATGTATGCAGTATAATATATTTACTAAATATACATATATCCAATAAAGTATACATACTCAATTTAATATATATACTAAATATCTTCTTGATCCTCTAGAGAATCTCTGGCACCCGCTCTAACTTGCCTAATCTCAAATTATTTTATATATTGTATATATCTCTGATTACACACCTGCACAGCCTGCCCCACTTAGCCTACTCTCTCCATATGTTCCCCCTTCTCCCTCCCTCACTCTCGAGAGAGTGTATACAGTAAACCACTTGAGCCATTTGCCTTTGAGGTTGGCATTTGCCAAATGCTGCAACACGCTGCGTATGAGCATTATTTAAAATTAGCGCAGTGGAAATTTTTACTCCAGTTCGCAGCGCAACTGTACGTGTGTGTGTGTGTGTGTGTGTGTGTGAATGTGTGTGTCTGGGGTTACATGTGTGTTAGCTAGCTTTGTGCTGTGCTCAAAAATAATTTAATTGCTAGCATAAGCTCTTTAATGTATTTCTTTCTCTTCTAATGGCTTCACACAGAACACACACACACACACACATGCTGGTAACTCTGGCGTGTATTTGACTTACGCATAAGCTAATTATAGCAGCTTAAGGCTTCCCCTCCCCCTCCTCCACGCACACGCTGCTTGTTTCTGGCTCTAATGAGGTAAATGGCCGTGATTCAGATTTGAATAACGATATTAGCAAGTGCAGAAATGAACTGCAAACGCTGTTTGCATATTCACATATTCACATATTCAGGTACTCACATATTCAGCATTCAGGCATTCACTGCTACACTGACTTCGACTTCGGTGTACCAATAGTAATTATAATCATAATAATTGTGCACTATAATAATAATAATTACAGTCTGATAATCAAATGCGATTCCCAAACTGAAATAAGCGATGAGCATTATGCAAATTACCTGTCTGCCAATGTATCCGCGTGTGCGACTGAGTGTGTGCGATAATATTTGCATAGCAGTGTGTGCACACACTCACACACACACACACACAAGCACAGAGAGAGAGGCACACACACGGATGCACACACAAAGAGATTGAGCGATAAACGTGAGCAAACAAATGCATAAACCAAATTAAATTCAAAAACTGAAGAGAATTATTTATTAATCACAACGATTGTAAGCCAGGATGCAGTGAATACAGCACGATATTCATCTAACATTCATCTCTGCCCGACTGAATAAACAAATACATATGCAAACTATTTGCAAAACGGAACTCGATGAATTCATAAACCCGTCTATTTCTGATAATTGTGAAACCACTCTGTGACAGAACTAGTGAATCAAATGCCACGCGGCTTGTACCCGCTTAATACGCTTGGTTACTTACTTGCACACACACACAGATACATACACAGTCATACATACTCAGTAAAGGTGAGGAAGAAGTGTTGCCTGTAGATGTGCATGAAATCAAAGATGAGTTAATGTCTAGTTTAAGCAGGATATTAAGAGAGAGAGAGAGAGGCATAATTACAGATATAGAAGCAGATAGATAACAAGAGAGAGAAAGAATGAGGGGTGTAGAGAGGCATAGAAAGAGACAGAGAGAGGGAGTAAGCGACTCAGAGTAGTTGCTAGTTAGTGACTTAAGCTGATTAGGCGAGTCTGCTCATTAGCAAACCCCAACGACATTTGATTTGTATTGCATGACTAAGGTAACAAACAAACAACTGCTGCTTTAAAGCACCCACTCTACATATTTGCAGGGTATTTCCCAGTTGAGCAGTATACATACATTTAGCTTGGCACAGCTCTTACAACTTTTTATCATTTGTTGCAGTTTAACTGCTTAACTACTTAAGTGCTCAGCTGCTCAACTGCTTAACTGCTGAACTGACCAAAGAACCTTCTCTCTCTCACTCTGTCTCTCTTTACTGCTCTCTCTCTCTGCCTGTCCTGCTCTTGCTGTCTAAAAGTCAGTGGGGGCCAAAACACTTTTACATTTAACGACCCAGCGATGCCTGGCAAGGCATTTCAATCAGTTCATTGAGTCATGTGCTGGCCATAAATTTAAAGCCATTTTAAAGGGCCATTCAAGCACGCAGAGATGAGTGGAAAATAACGTGCTCCAAGCTGACCATTGTCCTTCATCCTACCTCCCCCCACTCCCCCACTCCTCCTTGCTTCAATTGTCAACTGGAGCCAGGGAAATTCGGCCCTGCCTGCCTGCCTTCCTGCCTGCCTTGCTGCCTGCTCTGGCTGAGCGTGTTCCGTGTCCCGTTGTGCTGTTGACAGCAAACAGTTGTTTTGCATAAAAATGCCATTGCAGCTGCAGTCGAGCGATGACAACAGACGAGCGTTAGAGGGTGAGAGCGAGAGAGAGAGAGAGAGCGACAGAGATGGGAGTGGAAGAGAGAGAGAAGCCAAGTTTTGGTGTGTTGCATTTTTTAAATTTGCCTGTAAACACGCAATAAATATGTACACAGGCGAGTGTATGTGTGTGTGTGGGGGTGTGTGAGAGTGTGTGTGTTTGCCTCAGTGTGCTTGACCAGCTGGAAACTGGAAGCTTGTAGCTGGACATAAAAGTATTTTGTATGCTTTACTGGAATCCACCCACAGAGCGAGTAAATAAATGAGGAGCCAGGGAAGACAAACAGAGGAGAGAGAGCAGAGTGAAGAGGGGGGATGAGGAGAGGAGCGCTAGAAGTAACGAGTGCAAATTTTTGGCTTGTTAAAATATTTGGTAAACTCAACTCGAAGTTCAGTCATGAGGAAAGTCACCTAGATTGAAGTAGCCTGGACGAAGGAAACGATAAGCAAGTGATCATACAATCAGTTTACACGAATTGAGTTAGCTTTGCCTAGTTGCAAATCGATGTCATTCATCTGCTTCTTTCCATACTCTTTCTAGCAATTATATAAACTCCAAGCCAAGCAGAAATCAATAAGATTCAAGCCACGAGCATTGACTTGGGGAATGAAGAAGTTAACTTCTTGGGCAACATTAAGGATTATTAAGCGTTTTAAGTTCATTTTAAATAACCCAAAATACTGTATAAGCTGAAAGGATTGCAAGAGGGAGAAAGGCAGATAGAGTGAGAAGAAGAGTAAGAGAAAGAGAAAGAGAGAAGAGAGAGCAAGCAAAGTGTAGCGATAGGAAAACTCTCATCGAAGAGGGCAAGTGCTGACTCTGCAGTTTTGCTTGAATTTTTCCATGTCGGCTTTTCTTTCTACTCGTATTTTGTTTGCTCATTTCGAATATTTTCGAGGTAATTATGCGCAGTCGGGCAGCTTTAAGATTCTGACAACTCATTGGGCTGCCCATTAGAAGGTCGTTAGAAGGTTCGAGCCAAAAGGGATAGGTTCATAAGTCGCTGGCTGATACTTTTTTCTTCATTCTGAGCAACGGGTTAGTTGGCTTAGCCCGTGTGGGGCTCATTAGGCACTGCTCAGCCAGATGTTTAATTCCCGATTCTTGTTGCAGGATGAGAAATTTACTGCCTGTCATCTGGCCTTAGCTCCTCCCTCCTTTCACTTCCTTCTCTTCCCTCCTCTTCCCTTCCATTCCCTGCAATGTAAACCTTTTTGCATCTTATCCACATCCGCGAATCAGTCATTCATGCAATGCCAAGTTGAGCTGTTTAACCAACAGCGCTTTCTCTCTTCAAAACTTGTAACACTTCCTCCCTCTCTTTGTTCCCTTCTTTTTTTTCTTCCCCTCCCTTGTCACCATCTTCGTGGCTGGGCACAAGTTTGCTAAAAAACATAAGTTAGTTTTCAACGATTTCAATTAATTTAATGTCGAATTTTTTCTTGCAGGATGACAAAAAATGCTTCAGCAGTCAGCATGCTCGACGAGCAGATACTCTTAGCGTGCAGCAGTGTAGAGACTTGCCTCAACAGGGTATACGCAACTCATATTCTATACATTTTTGGCAACTCTCTCTTGCCTTCCCCGCCTTGAGCAGCTGCTGCACACCACATGCGAATGATTAATGTGGTTTCTTCAGTGGGTTTTTGGTTTAAGTTTCGGCGCTGTGTGCACTCTTGTGAGCACGTGGAGGCGTATACGCAATTTTATTGTTTGTTTCGGGCCTAAGATTTTTATCAATGCCAAAACGAGCGCGCGCGTGGCCTCTGCGTGTGTGTCCCTGTGTGTGCCTCGCTGTGTGCCACAATTATTTGTTTAGCCAACACAAACAGCTGGCAGCGAGCACAAGAAGTTACCCCCTGCAAATTTACATGCCATAAGCTCTCCCACTCTCCACTCTGGTTCCTCCCCAGCCTGGTCTACCACGCTGCCCAGTTGCCAAGCTGCCAATCAGCTCAGTGAGGTAACAGCAAGCTGCAAGCTGCGGCGGCACTGTTATGATTCATTTTGCAATCAGCAGCTGTCAAGTGAGGGTAAATCAGCACAATGGGCGAGGAGGGAAAAAGGAAAGGGAGGGAGGACTGCCACAAGGGGAAAGAGAAGAGCAACTCGGCTGCAGTTCATCAATGCCTGCGGGCACAGACACTTCTTCCGATACGAATACTTTTATCACAGCAGCCACGCATCGTTGGGCTCAAACAAAAGGCAATGCAAAGCGAATGCACTCATTTGATGTTTGCACTCGCTTTTCCAGTAACCAGTTACCAGTTATTGTAGCTGCCGTTGTGCACTCAGACGTGCCACTCGGCGTGGCGAACAGTGTGACCAGACACTGATAGTGGACAGTGAAAGCGGCGGATTCGAGTAACGAGCTAAAGTAATATGTAATGTTGGGTTGAGAGCAGATCAAGTTGGGCTGATAGACAACAACTATTACAGTAACAACGAGTTAGAGAAAGAGTTGAATGAGAAGTGAGTTAAACTAGAGAATGGCACGAACAATAGATCGAGTAAAAGAGCGAGTAGAGGAGCGAGTAGAGGAGCGAGTAGAGGAGCGAGTAGAGAGTGGGGAGGAGCGAGTAGAGGAGCGAGTAGAGGAGCAGTAGAGGGAGCAGTAGAGGAGGAGTAGAGGAGCGAGTAGAGGAGCGAGTAGAGGAGAGTAGAGGAGCAGTAGAGGAGCAGTAGGGAGGATAGAGAGGGGCGAGTAGAGGAGCGAGTAGAGGAGCGAGTAGAGGAGCGAGTAGAGGAGCGAGTAGAGGAGCGAGTAGAGGAGCGAGTAGAGGAGCGAGTAGAGGAACGAGTAGAGGAGCGAGAGAGGAGCGAGTAGAGGAGCGAGAGAGGAAGGAGGAGCGAGAGAGGAGAGTGAGGAGGAGTGAGGAGCAGAGAGGAGAGAGGCGAGTAGAGGAGCGAGTAGAAGAACGAGTAGAGAAGAGAGTGAAGCAGTGAGTAGAGCAAGTAAAATTGTAATTAGAAGAGCGAGCAGAAAATCAAGTTGAGAGTAGATGATCAAGTTAAAGAAAGACAAAAGGAGCGAGTAGGAGAACTATTAAAGAAACCAGTTATATAACATTTAGTATACAAAGTAGAATGAGTAACGAGTAATAATAGTAAAATAATAGATTGCATAGAAGAGCGAGTGAAGGATTAAGTATATGAGCAAGTAAATAAACGACTAGAAGAGGCAGTTAAATAGCCAGTAGAGAGAGTAAAGTAGAGAGTAACAGAGTGTAGTAACGAGTAATGACTACGTTGTAATAGACTGCGCAGTAGAGCGACTAATAGAGAGAGTAGGAGAATGAGTAGATGAGCAAATAGAAGAGCGAGTAGAGGAGCGAGTAACTATCAGAGCGAGTAGTCAGACGAGTATTCAAATGAAATAAAATAGCGAGTGACAGAGAAATAATACCAGAATAAAGAAAGCCCAACGAGTAAAGGTACAATAACAAGTTTTGCATCGCTCACAATTCCCAATTCCCCCTTTAGATCAAGTGACTGTTGACTCACGTACATATTTATTCACCGCGTGGCAATGCCAACGATTCGCTTGTAATAACTGCATCCCACTGGGCTGTTATTACTGGGTATCATATCGGTTTGTCGCAAGTGTTCCGCACTTACGTCTCCATTTGCATTTTGCAAAGAGACCAACAATTATTTGGGTTGGTCTTTGGCCATTTTGTTTGCTCAATTGTTCAGCGAGTATAAATAAAACGTAGCACTTCCGTTTCCATGCACCATATTGTTTGTCCACCTCACTATCTTCTCCCTCACTCTCTTTCTGCCCTTCTCCTTCTTCTTGTCCTTCCTCTTCCTCCTCTGATTGCTATTGAGCAACAATTTTCGTATGTTTTCACTTGCACTCACTGCTTTTTCGCATATGCATTCACATTTACATTTCAGTTTTCTCTTTTCACGTTTCCCTTTGCTTCCTTTCTCACTCCTCCTGTCTATCCCTTTCTCTCTCTCTCTCTATTGTTATTCCCCTGTAGAGTTATTGTTGTTTATCGCGTGGATTTTAAATTTTAAATACTTTTAAATGTTAATGCTAGACAAATACATTAGTCGAGTACTAAGAATTTAACGACAATAAAAATGTATTCGGAGTTTCTGTTATTTTGTTGAAAAGATCAATTCTTCTGCTAGTCCAATGCCAAATGACCTTTGACATGGGGGAAGCAATGAGAGGCTGAAGTAAATAAATTGCCAGCATGCTGAAGTTTTTGGAATTTCCATTTAGACCATGAGAAATTTGCCATCGAGTCTTCGACAGGCCTCACTCGCGCCGTATAACTAATTAGGGTTTCCTATACAACTCATGTCAACCTGCTGCACTACGACTGCTTCAGCTGCTTCTGCCTCTGCCTTTGCTTCTGCTTCTGCTACTGCCTCTGCTTCTGGCCCAGAGCCAACAACTTGTCGCTGCACAAAAAATCACAAGTGAACAATTTGTAAAAAGGAAAAGGGTCACAAGTGAAAATAACAAATGACAGGCCGGCAAAGTAACTAATGAAAACGCAGTTAAGCCCCCGAAATAAGCGACAATGTTCTGACTAGGCAAATACCCTGGCAAATGGGAAAAAGGATGGTTTGTAGATGTAGTAGAAATATTTAAATAAACAAATATAAATAAATATAATATAAATAAAAAAAATAAATATACATATATAAATATTTCCTTGACTCCCTGAATGTGACTGTGAAAAATACAAATTGGCATTCAAAATCTGAAGACATGTGGTGTCTGCACAGAAGCAACTTTGCCTCCCACTCCTCACACTATTAGAGGGTATGCAAAAACTAAAAACAAAACTGTGGGCACAACAAAATTTCGCAAAAAAAAAAATGTGAACGTCAAAAAACGAGAAGAAATTTGTAAACCAGCATAAGAGGAGTTAAGCGAGGGCGTGACAGAGGGGGGCGTGGCAGAGGGGCGTATGATAGACGAGAAACTGCAGAGACGACGGCAGTTAGAGCAGGCAAGGAAGCCAATGCAGGGGAGGGAAGGTGGAGTGCTGGAACAGGAAAAGGGGGTCAAAGGCCACCAGGCCAGGAAGTGGGTCAGCTGAGGCGGCACTAGTGGTGACGACGGTGGCGCCACATGTTGGCAGCATGTCAAACATGCCAGGTAAACACACGCACACAAACTCACATCCCTACATACACACACACACCCACATACACTCGCACATACGTGCATACATGCATCAAAGTAATTAATATGCCTTCAAATGTTACATGCACTAATTACAACAACAACAACAACAACAACAGCAGCTGCAACAACAACGACACATTAAAACATGTGACAAAACTGTGTGTGTATGTGGTAATGTGTGTGTGGGTGTGTGTGTGTGTGTGTGCTTTGTCAAGGTCAGTTTGCAGGCAACTTTCGCTTCTCAAGCGTTTGTTATTGCAGTTTGACTCGGCTTTTCTGCATATCTGGAACACACCCACAAACACACACACACACACACTGTGCGAGTACACGCCTTAAAACCTCAAGAAGCTAAGCTCGTAAGGCAAACTGGATCTTGCCATCAGCAGCTCAGCTCGCCAGCTTATCAAGTTGAGGCCACAAAACAATCAATTGCGATGAAAGACAACGAAATTGCAGCTGACAAGAAGAAGGCGAGGGAGGAGGGCGTGCGAGTGTGGGGGCGTGGCAGTGCCTGTTAATAATTGAACAAGCTCAACAGTAGGAAGAGTGTACATACACACACACACACCCCCCACACACAGACGAGCGCACAATGAAAATTTGCATTAAGTCAGCGACCCGAACGAGGCAACGTTGCGTATACGTACATTGCGTATACGTCACATCAGACAGCCATGAGGAAGCTGCCTGCGCAGCCAGCGACTGTTGTCGATTTAATTAATTTGTCATCATTTATTATGCCAAAATAAAGCGGAAAGTTGCGAAGGGGAAGAGGGGAGCAAGGGAGAAGGGGGTCGAGGTCTAGTAAATGATAAAAGCGAAAAACTGCTGACTGCTGCTGATGATGGCGGCGCAAATGTCAGCAGTTGTTGCAGGTGCGCGCTGCATGCAGCAACAACAACAACAAGAGAATGTAAAGAAATTGCTTTTTTAACTTACTCACACCAGCGCACAGTGGCACACACACACACACACACCGTGGCAAGTTAAGCCATAAGTGCAGTGCTGAGCACAAAGTGCGGGTCAAAGTTTTTACCTGCTTCTGCACAGTGGTACAGCTGCACAGTGGTAAGAGCTGAGTAAACTGCTAATTAACTTTCAGTCATAGCAAGAACGAAAGCTACAGTCAAGTGTGTATAACTGTAATATACCCGCTACTGGTCTGACCAAAATGATAACTTATAAATGTATCCTTTATGTGTAGCTTATTTTCTGTGGCATACTTTTCAGGGGACACCTTGGAAATCAGTACTCCCTAAATTTATGACCTAAAAGTTATCCCATTGGGAGACCAAATAAACTTTCACAGCAGCCGATACGCTGACAGGCTTGTTGCCCACCCTAATACGTTGGCGAATAACCTCGTCGACCCAATTTCCCTCCGACGGCTGAAAAGAACTCATACACATGACCTCCTTAGTCGTAAGATAGTATAATCCTTTATTATATATATTAGTTAAGGCACTTTACCCATATTCTTTTAAGCCAAACATTAGGTTTAGTTCAGATGACACTGAACGATTCCTACTGATTATAACAATAATAAATAATAATACCTACCCTAAATTTATGCCTTAAATAACTTCTATGTTAATTATTCAAACCAGAAATCAATTGAACGGTGTTGCTGTTGAGAATGAATGAAACATGAACCTTCTGGCATTACAACAACCTTTGCAATTCGGTTTTTATTCATTTACAGTGGCAAAAGGGGGCGTGGCTAAATTCTAAAGTTAACTTTAGCTTCGCACAATAATGCGACATATTGTTATCAAATTTGGTAGTCCTAGCTCTTAAAGTCTCTGAGATAAAGGTGTTCATACAGACAGAAATGGGCATGTTAGTACAAACTGGGAACTTTGTGAAGTCTCCCTTTTCTCCTACTACATTTTCAGTTAACATAAAGTTACAATAGACTTATTACCTTAAAGTTCAGAGATTTTACTTTTATCATTCATTCAATTAATCTGCACTCTGGTTCCACTGTGCACTGTACTTAAGTGTGTGCAGCAGGCGCTATATGCACATGTGGAACAGACGACCAGACAGCCAGACAGCGAGGGTTGGCTAAGGGATGAGCCACAGAGAGGGAGAGAGAGAGAGAGACGGGGTTACTGGAAGGGTCCTGAAAGGGTCGCCCCGTGTGTCTTGGCAATCGTTGACTCACGGCTCGCACACGGGTTTCAATTTACATTTACGTTGATTTTTTGTTAAATTGAGTTTGACTTTAGCTGTCGTTGCGACAGCGGCAACAACAGCAGCAACAACAGTAGCAGCAACAACAACAACAGCAGTGGGAATGGGGGCAACAAAAACGTCAAGTAGCAAAAATCAACATTGACAGAGACTCAAATGGTGAATAAGAAGCAGAAGAAACAGAAGGCAAAGAAGCGCGATGAGGCGAGAGCTGAGCAAAAGAGGGGAATGGGAATGGGAGAAAGGGGGAAGAGGCAACTCACAAGGGGAAGCGGGGGAGTGTCACCAGCGATGCGTAACCAGAAAGCAAATAGGATGCACGGATAAGTAAATGGACAGAAACAGAGCTCAAGCTAAAGAGAAGCAAATAATGCGCATGATGGAGGAAAGATCAGATGCTATGAGGGAAGGAAGGGAGGAACGGAGAGAGGGTGCAGGGAAGGAGGGGAAAACCGATTGAGCAGAGCTTAAAACGCATTTGCCATTCAACTGTCCCGCAATTCTCAATTCATTTCAATTCCATTTCATCATTCAACATTTGTGAAAGCGAAAAAAAAGAAGACTCTCAAATAGAAAAATTGAAATATCGCAATGGAATCTTTCACCTTTCGTATTGCAGGACAGGACAAGGGATTGTCCTTGAAGTAGTTTCTTTTCTTTTAATATATTTATTAAATGGGGAATACAATATTCTCATTAAAGGCAAACTGCATAACGAAAATTTCATTAACTGCAAACTACCTAACATAAATTTTAAAGAATTGACCAAAAAACAAATAATGAACAGAACGAGATAATAAATTCTAAGGGGGAATAGAAATCAAATAAATATAAAATAATTGAAGACGACATATTCCCTCTTTCTTTCTGCTCCTATTCCTTCCCTTCTCTTAGCTCCTGCCTCATTCTCTCTAGCTGATCTCACTTAGGGTTCTGGGTTCACCGTACGGTGTCTTACGCTGCGTGTAAGCTGATCAAAGTAGAGTCGCTCGATTGTCTGCAAGGCCATCATCCACACACTCTCGGACTCCCCACAGCGCTCCTCGAAGAGTTGTCGCAACAGGTGAAAACAGTGCTCAGCCAGACGCCGACGATGTGCCACATCGTGCTGCGTGGTGCTCAGGGTAGGCACCTCTTGCACCTCAGACTGTGCCTGGTATCTGCCGTTCAGCTGCAATTCCAGTTCCCTGTCCAGCTGCTCGATCTGCTGCAACTCCTCCCCGCCAGTCAGCCTGAGCAGTGGCTGCAACAGAGTGCTTAAGATGCGAAAAGAATGCGGACAGCGTGAGGTCTCTGCGCAGCCATTGCCACAGCCTTCAAGTCCCTGAACAATGGCACGATGGCGCAAACGCTGCACCACCTTGTTGGCACCTTCAAGCATCAACTGCATCAGCCCCTTTTGCCGTCGACTCGTTTTCCTGCGCCTCCTCTAACTTCTTCTGCAGCAGCAGGTTCAGACTATGCACCCTCGACTCCAGCAGCTGCGGCGTGTAGGTCGGTGGCCAGTTGCAGTTGCCGCGCAGCAACTCCTCAAAGGGTGGCGGCTGCAGCTGTGAGGCCAGCACGGTGGTCTTCTTACTGGACGCTGATGATGAGGACGACTCACTGCCATCAGATACCGCTGTCTCCGGTATGGGTACGTTCACTAGTGTGGCTGGGCTGGTTGGGGTGGCTGGTGTGGCTGGTGTGGCTGGTGTGGCTGTTGTGGCTGGTGTGGCTGGTGTGGCTGGTGTGGCTGGTGTGGCTGGTGTGGCTGGTGTGGCTGGTGTGGCTGTTGTGGCTGTTGTGGCTGGGTGTGGCTGGTGTGGCTGGTGTGGCTGGTGTAGCTGGTCTGGCTGGTCTAGCTGGTGGGCTGGGAACTGGCGACGTCGTCGTCACGAGCCCCACAGAGGAGGTCTGTGTGCCACGCGTGCTCTGCACAAGCTGAACTCCCTCCCGCACCCTATCTTGCTCTCGCTGCCATTTCCATTCACGCTGCTGCTCACTTTCTACCTGATGTGCCCGCTCCCGTGTATTCTCCTCCTCCCAATTCTCCGGTGAGCTTGGTTGCACCTCCATCGCTTCCTCGTCTGGGCTCCTGAGCTCGTTGTCTGCCCTATCCTCATCCGCCTCGTGGTCCATGAAGCGTCCCCAACGATCACGCCTCAAGGACAGTGGCTGCACCTGAAAGTACTCGTTGCTGTTGGTGCGCGGCATCGATGCCTTCTGCAGCTGCTGGCGCAGATGCTCCATCAGCTGGGTGCGTAGCTCTGTGTCCGACGAGTGCTTAGTGCTGTCATTCATATCTGGCGAATCGATCTTGATGTAGCGCTTCAGCAGTGGCGACCACACGAGCTCCCATCTTAACGAATTCGAATCCGAGAGAAGATCAATGCTCGAATCGCGTACGGGCGAGACTCTGGGAGAGGGTGTTAATGGGGTTGGGGGAATGGGAGAGCCGATGTCGATGTCGATATTAAGTTGCGAGACTTGCTCAGGATCCATCACCTCCGTCTCAATGCACTTGTCTTCTGTTGTTGTCTTCTCTCTCTCCATCTGATCCTCATTTATATCATCTCCGCCACGCATTCTTCTTATGAACCCCTTCGGCGACTCTACTTTCTCTTTGCTCTGCCTAGACGTATTCTGTCCTGACTTCTGTTCTGCCTTGTGTTGAGTCTTCTGTTCAGTCTTCTGTTGAGTCTTCTGCTCTGTCTTCTGCTCTGTCTTCTGCTCTGTCTTCTGTTCTATCTTCTTTTCAATCTTTTGTTCTATCTTCTGTTCTTTCTTCTGCTCTGTCCTCTGTTCTGCCTTGTGTTGAGTCTTCTGTTCAGTCTTCTGTTGAGTCTTCTGTTGAGTCTTCTGCTCTGTCTTCTGCTCTGTCTTGCTGTCTTCTGCTCTGTCTTCTGCTCTCTCTTCTCTTCTGTCTTCTGTTCTGCCTTGTGTTGAGTCTTCTGCTCTGTCTTCTGCTCTGTCTTCTGTCTGCCTTGTGTTGAGTCTTCTGCTCTGTCTTCTGCTCTGCCTTCTTCTCTGGCTTCTGCTCTACCTTCTTCTCTGTCTTCTGCTCTGTCTTCTGTTCCGTCTGCTGCTGCACTCTCTGCTTCTGCTCGGCATGAACGCTCTTCATAATGTCTCTCAGACATATTTCCTGCCCATCCACTACGCCTCCTTCTTCCTTCTTCTTCGCATCTTTTTGTGGCACAGCATTAGTCTCTCTCTTTTCGATTCGACTACCTTCTCTCACTATTGGCTTTAAACTTCTCTTAGCACGTCTTTCTTTTATTTCTGCTTCTTGTTCTGCCTTTCTTGTTTCTTCCTCTTTCTTTTTTGCTTCTTCCACCAACTTTTGCCGTTCCTTATTTTGTTTTTCCACTTCTAAATAATTTTGTATCTCCAGATCGAGTCTTTCTCTCTGCTTGCGTATTTCCATAAGATTTCCCTCTCTTTGTTCTTCAAATCGTAATTCCTTCTCTCTCTTCTGTTGCATTGCCATTGACTCTTCCCTTTCCTTGTCCCGCTTTCTCTCCTCACGCCACAGTTTAAGGTACTTGATCTCTTGCTCCATTTTTTCTTCCCTCTCTGTCTCAGTCAGTTCGGGATTATCTAGCTGCTGCACTGTGCCCACCAGTAGTTGCTCCATTTCCTTCCACATTTGCCTTTCTTCCAGCTTCTGCTTCAACCACCGACTCTGCACAAATTTCCATTCCCTGCTCAGCCTAAACATTAGGCGCGTGCGCTTCTCCTTCTCTTGCCGCTTCAACTCTTCCACCTCTGTTGCTATATTCCCCATCTCCGGGTCTTTTGCCTTCTTCTCCTTCTCCTTCTCCTTCTCCAATTCCTTTGCCTTCTTCTCCTTCTCCTTCTCCAATTCCTTTGCTTTCTTCTCCTTCTCCTTCTCCAACTCCATTTCTTTCTTCTCCTTCTCCAATTCCTTTGCTTTCTTCTCCTTCTCCAACTCCCTTTCTTTCTTCTCCTTCTCCAATTCCTTTGCTTTCTTCTCCTTCTCCAACTCCCTTTCTTTCTTCTCCTTCTCCAATTCCTTTGCTTTCTTCTCCTTCTCCAACTCCCTTTCTTTCTTCTCCTTCTCCAATTCCTTTGCTTTTTTCTCCAACTCCATTTCTTTCTTCTTCATCTCCAATTCTTTTATTTTCTTCTCCTTCTCCTTCTCCAATTCCCTTGCTATCTTCTCCAACTCCTTTGCTTTTTTCAGTTTCTCCAACTCCCTAGCTTTCTTCTTCTCCTTCTCCACCTCCAACTGCTTTGCTTTCTT
This sequence comes from Zaprionus nigranus, assembly GCA_018903425.1. NCBI lineage: Eukaryota > Metazoa > Arthropoda > Insecta > Diptera > Drosophilidae > Zaprionus > Zaprionus nigranus. The sequence goes on along the minus strand of JAEIGD010000045.1, from coordinate 186,455 downwards.
CTCTTCCTCCAAGTCTTTAGCCATCCTTTCCATCTCCAGTTCACTTTCATGCTGCTCGTTGATCCACTGTTCCGTTTGTTCCCTCTTTCGCTTGGCTTCTTTTATTCGTGCCAGCTCTCTCTCGAAATGTGCCTGATAAGTTTCGGAGATCTTCAGCGTACGCTGAGCCTTGACTCTCAGTGAATCACGGTGGGCCTCTTCTCTTTCTCGCTCCCTTCCTCTTCCCCTTTCTCTGCTCCTTGATCTTCTTATCTCTCTCTTCTGCTCTGCTTCTTCCTCTCGATGCCTCTCTTTGTCTTTCTTCTGCTGCAGCTCTCTATCCCTGTGATTCTCCTCTCCCTCTCTTTCCCTCTGCTCTTCCATTATTACCATATATTTCTTGTATCTCTCTTCCTCAATTCTCTCTCTCTCCTTTTCTTGTTCTCTTCTCTGCTTGCGCTCGTCTTTCTCCTTCTCCTCTATTTCAAAGCGCCTCCTCTCTTCCAGCCATCTCATCCTTGCCTCTTCTCTCTGGCCACGCCCTTCTCGCAATCTTGCCCTCGACAGAGTCCTGGATATAGTTAGGTTCAGCGGCACTCTCTCGGGACTCTTGTAGGTTTGCTCGTTGCGTCTCTTCTCGCGCTGCATACGCTCCTGCTCGCGCCTTATCTGCACCTTCTGCAGTTGCTGGTGGCGATCCCTCTCCGCCTGCCTGCGCTCCTCCAGCAAGCGCCGCTCTGCAAGCAGCTTCTCTTTCTCCTCTAGCTGTCGCTGTCGCTGCTTCTCCCTCTCGCGCAGCTGCCTTCGCTGCTCCTCCTGCTCGCGCCGTTTGTCAATCTGTTGCATCTTCCGCTCCCGCTCCTTCATGTCCCGCTGGGCACGCAGTAGCACCACATGAGCCTCCCTCGCCTCTCGCTCGAATGCCTTCTCCTTCTCTGTCTTCTTCTGATGCTGTTGCTGCTGCTGCTGCTGCTGCTGCTGCTGCCCTTCGTTCTTAGCCCTGATTGGTGAAGGGTTGATCATGAGCCTCTGATGCCACGCGCCTGTCTCACACTTCTGGTCCTGCTCCCTTCTGTCCAGCTTGCGGATCATTTCCTTGGACATGGGCGCACAGTTAAGACCGCTCTCCTTGTACATACTGACGTTCGAAGGCTTCGGCACCTGCAAAGGCTGCGGGCTCCCAACTTCGTAGGCACCTTTCTCTTTCTTCTTGACATTCCCTTTCACTACCCCCCTTGGTTGTTCCCTCCTCGTCTCGTAATCGAACAACACCTGCCGCAATCCCCGATCGAAGTTATCCGTATCGTTGAAGGGGAACGCCAATTGCCCGATTCCCCTCAGCTGACTGATCATGAGTCCGGCAAGATAATTTCGCGACAGCTTCTCATCATTGGTGCATCGCAGAAATATATCTTGCCACTTCTTACTCAGCTTCACGAACCTCTTGTGCTTGCACAGGTGTGTCAGATCCCTGATCAGGTCGAGCTGGTGTTGAAAGTGCCAGTCTAACTGATTATCCCATGCCAGCACCCGCGAGTCTTTCACCCTCTCCCTGCTGTCCTCACTTTCTGACATTTCCTGGTTAATGAATCTTTAAGAATTTTGGGTAAATTCCCTGGAGTCTACGCAAGATTAAACAAATCTATAAAGAAGGTATTTGCATTATATATCGAATATTTTTTTTCAATAATTTGTTAGGCTTCACAAAGTTCGACTAAACATCAGGAGAGCTCGAGCTTGTAATGGAAATATTAATGAACTGAAATTGACACAAACCTCAAAGGGTGTTCAAGTTTTCGAGGTATTATAACTTTGAGCCAACCGAAAATGAAGTTAACAGGCAGAAGGAGGCGTGGCAGCCCAAACAGTGTATATATTTCTGTTATGTAGTAGTTGATACACCTATTTCGAGTCGATATACACGTTTCTGTTTGTATGAACACATTTATCTCTGAGACTATAAGAGCCAGGACTACCAAATTTGGTGACAATATGTCTTATTGTTGTGCGCAGCTACAGTTGTCCTTAGAATTCAGCCACGCCCCCTTCGCTACTGCAAATAAATAAAAACCGAATTGCAAACGTTATTTTAATGCTAGAAGGTTCATGTTTGGTTAGCACAATAACTAACACAGTCCAAATGATTTCTGATTTGAATAATCAATATACAAGTTACTTAAGGCCTAAATTTGGGGCGAGCACAGATTTTCAAGGTGTCCCCTGCAAAGTATGCAATAGAAAATACACTAGGCATAGAAGATAAATGTACAAGAGATCATTTAGGTCAGACCAGTAGCAGGCATATCACAGTTAAGCATACTCGAGTGTATCTTACGTGTTTGCTCCACTCTCAGACTCTGTCACTAGCCACGCCCACTGCGAGGGCTGAACAAGTCGATGATACAAGTGAATGAGTGAATGAATAAATGCGTCAAATCAAATTAATAAAGTGCTAAAAGTTTATGCCGCACAGAGTCTTTGTGAAGTATTTGACAAGCCCAATAGGCCACGCCCCCATCGTCCATCATTGTTAAATACACACGCAAATACACACGCACACACACACACACTCCAGACACACACACAGACACACACAGTTCTGTATGCAGACAACCTGCATGTCAATTATGATGCCCTATGTGCGTGTGCTGATGTGGGCGTGCGAGTGGGCGTGGCGTGTCAAGCATTTATAAACATTTTCATTATAATCACAGCATTATCATCATTGGGTGCCAACACACACAAACAAACACACACACACACACACGCACGCACGCACAACCAACTCGATTACATTCGGTTCGCTTAGTCCTTTCTCTTTTTCACCTTCCCCCCTCTCTCTCCCCCACCCACTTGCTGCCTACCCCATTTAATTGAGTGTTGCCTATTTTGATAATAATTAATAATTAAATCCGTTTTTAAAAGCCATTTTAGTGACCAACCGTTTGGGGTTGTTGACATAAGCCCAGCACCAGAAACTTATCCAAAGTTGGGAACAACTTTAAGCCCTTCCCCGCGATATAAAGCACACATAACCTCAAACACACACATACATATGGAATTGTGTATATCGTGTGTGTACAATAGAATATGCAAGTATACTCGTACAATACAGTGTGCTAGTGCAAGCTTAAAAGAGAGCAGCAAGTTGCGACTGCTAATCCTGTTTTGTCTCAAAAAATTCTTTCTGCCTCTGCAATCGATTATAAATCGATTACAAACGATATATTACAGTCTTCAACTTAGCAATTATTGAAGTGTATAATCAGTTAGGAGGTCTAACTCTTACAAATTTTAAGCTCCGCAATCGTTCAAGTCCAAGTCACAATCTTCGCTCATTAGGCAGCTGTAGGAAGAGCCGAAACCCAAGAGGATTTCTACAAGTTGACAGTGCTATCTCTTTTAGAATACCCTGTAAGCGGAAAGCACACCAAGACGGGTAGCTACATGCAGTAAAAGATGACAAATAATCTTCATTCTTTATCTTTGAACTGCATTCATAATCTGCAAAGGAAACTTCGAATATTGCAAGTAAACTTCTACAGGGTATTTGCTTGTCGTGTTGTCATTCCACTCTGCACTTTTTCTTTTTTATATTTCAACAGATTTATTTGATTTGATAAGTCTTGACGCAAATGTGTTTCATTTACCAACTCTGCCAGACAGAGATGGACGGTGGGACAGAAGGATGAGAATGGAGGTTAGAGTTGGAGAGTGAGTCCGGTCTGCCGGTCTGCTTGGCCTTTTCAGTCAGTGTTGTAGCACACAATTTGAATCAAAGCGAAAGGGTCAAAAGGCCACAGAGAGTGGGACAGAGAGGGAGAGAGACAGAGAGAGAGAGGGAGAGAGAGAGATGGGAGATAGAGAGGGTGCTGGTGGCACTCTTGTTTATCCGATATGCGCTTCCGTAGCACTTGTTCATCCTTCTAATACCCTTTACACCAATAAAATTGACGTGAATAATTAAATATGAAGAGCGACAAGGGACGAATGAATAAATTATATGTGAATAAAAGTGAATGAATCCGGAAACGAATCGAAAACCTATTTGCATTGCAGCCCAATTGCCTGCGCCCCTTGGATCTAATCGGACAATTGTGAATTTCGATCAGAAAAATTTACCTTGCTGTAGAGCATTACAGGTTCGCATAGACTTCCCCCTTAATAGGGCGAATTGCTTTGAATTTGCCACAGCTAAAAGGTCATCAGGGCACCTCCCTCCTTCCCGTCAACAATAATCATTATAACGATTCATCATTAATTATGCGTGAAAACAAAACATAGAAAACTGTCCACAGTTTCCCCGCAAGCTTCCCCGCCTTGCAATGACCTCGTCTAATTAGCGTAAATAATGTTCGAGTATTGAGGGAGGGACGGGCACGATTCTCAATTGATTGCAGCTTTAATGGGCAGCTACAAGAGTTGCCACACTTGTCAGCGAATGAATCAATCGTCATTTCATTTGCTGTTATCGATATGCTCGCTTCACACTCACACACACACGCACCCACTGGGGACTTTGATTGATTGAGCAGCAGCTGCTGTGCCTACTTATCCCAGTTGAGACGATGGATACAGCAATGGCATAACATGTGTCCCCCAACCATTTGCCACCATCCCGCACTATATACGCACATACATATGTATACATATGTGTGTGTGTGTGTATGTATCTGTATGTGTGTGTAGTGTATACCCTGTTCAACATTCGTTGATCTACAACTTTACGATCTAAAATCTTTTGCTCATCTCTCCCATTGTTGTTGTTGTCGTTTTCTTTTTAACTTGACATTTATCGCTTTATACATTCGCCTGTCACTCTGTCTGTCTCTCTCTCTCTCTCCCCACTTTCTGTCTAGCTGTCTGTATGTCTGCCTGTCCGTCCTTTAGTTTGACATGTTTGTTATGTTTATAGAACGATATATTTGCCAACTTAATTGGTAGTTATAGACATACACATAAAATACTAGAACAGCAAAACAAACCACGAAAATCTCAGTCCAAACTGGAGCAGGTTCAGCGAAGAACACGGTAGAAACAATTGAAATAACTTCTTCAAATATATATATTCTATTATATGTTAAAGGTTTAAAAATATTCGAACAAAGAAAACCTTAAGTAAGCATAATTTAGAAAATAAATACAAACAAAAGCCACACACAAATTCATTAACTTCACACAGCAGCAAAGGATTTAATAATTGTGCCCTGCCCTGCCGATTGCGGGGCCCCACTTTGCGGCAGCTGAACCGCACCTGGCATTGCCAGAGGGAAGCGCAGAAACTCGTACCTTCTCTGGGCAGTCAACAGGCAGGCAAATGATTGTCAATGTTCGTTTTATGTTTCATTGTGTCTGTCTGCGTGTATGTGTGAGTGGAAAGGAGTGTGACTGTATGTGTGTAAGGGTGTGTGTGCGTATTAGTGGCTGTGTATTTATGGCATTCTTTGCGGCGCGACGGCTGTTTAATTAATGCGCTGCGTTGTTGAAACCATAAATCTCACTTGTTCCCAACGACAACAGCAACAAGAACAACAACAGCAGTAAAAACAATAAAAATCAAATCAAATTTGATACAAAATTAAATAAACTTGGGCTTCCTTCAGCTGCTGCCGACGCTCAGCGACTGTTTGTAGTTTTTTAATACTCTGTAACTATCGGCAGAGAAATGTGTTGTCCTGGTTTGGATGGAGAACGATAAACCTATTCTAGGGTATGTTAATTCTACTATATATATACTTATATATAGAATGCTAACCTGTTTGGCTTATATACTATATATATACTTATATATATATATATGTATATATTTTTCTTTTATATGCTCTTTCTTTTAATACAAGACAATCTCTCCGTCTGTCAGCAGAAATATTAAGTATACAACCTGTTAGCGCATGTGGCATAGCAGTCAGTATCTTGCAGCCCCTTCGCTGGCTAATCAGTTTACAGGGTATCCCCTGCCTGTGCCCCACTACAGTAGTTTTTATTTATTTTTGCATTTCCTCTCGCTTTCGGTATGTGGCAAGTTGTAGCCGCAGCTGGCACGAAAAATGCCAACTTTTGGCCAAGTCTTCGACTCTCTGTCTGCCTCTGCCTCTCCCTTTCTAACTACTCTTTGTCGCTGTCTTCAACTCCAACACAACATCTGTGCTTGTCGCTATCGTTGTCTCTGTCTCGCTGTCTCTCTGTCTGTCTGTCTCTGTCTGTATCTTATTTAATTTGGCAGGCTGAGACGAGTGGCAAAAGATGCCGCCGCATGTTCGTTGACTTTATTTGCTGTGTGTAATAAAATTAAAGCCCTTTAGCTATTGTACTTTCCAAAAAAAAAAAAAAAAAAAATCAAGAAGAAGAAACAAATTGTAGTCCTCCACATACGCTGTGGCAAGGAGAGAGAAAGAGAGGGGAAGGGGGAGGACTACAACGAAGACGAAGACAGCAGTTGGAGCGAGCCAACGAGCCATGAATGCTGCTCTTAGTTGTGGATGTGGCCATTAAGTTGGCCTTTTTATAGTCCTAGTTACATGCTTCTGAGCCGCAATCACTGAGGGAACAAGCACACCATGAGACAAAAGATGCAAAGGGCGCACGGCGAGGGGGGAGAGGGGGAGGTTGAGGCCATGAACTTGGCACTGTGGCATATTGAGCATTTCACATTGTTCTTCAACTAGTTTATAAGCATATTCTCGCTCGAGCTGGTAATGAACTCCCGACGAGAGTATCCGCTCCTCTTTCTCTCTCTCTCACTGTCTTACTCTCTCTCTCTCTCTTTCTGTCTCTTTCTGGCACTCTCTCCCTTCACACCTTTTTTTTCTTTTTTAGCGCTTTTATTAAAAGTATTTAATGTATTCCAACTAACTCACACAAATTCAAAAATGAACCGGTTTATTTGCATTTTATCTAGTCTTCTTTTGGGAATACTAAATTCCCAGCGTCGATAGCCGCTGTCAATGGGTTTGCCTCGCTAAGGTTCCCCTGGGGACATGCAACTCACATCTGTCTGTCTATAAGAGTTATCATTATTGATTTCTATAGCATAAGGTATGTGAAAATGTAAAAAATAATACAAATTATTATAAACTTGAGCTATTATTATTTATTATTGTTATAGTCAGTAGGAATCGTTCAGTATCATATTATTATAAACAAGTAAGAACGTTTGCCTTGTTCAGCATGACTTTTATTGCATTCTTTGCAGCTCTGTTTGTTGCTCGACTGCAATCACATTTATAATGAACACTTGGCTGCTGATAATTATTTAATGCACAGTCTAGTTTAAAAACTACGCTTTCAATTTTATTTTTATTGATTTAGTGGGGCGAAAGCGGTTTTGGGCAAGTTGAATAACAACGCTTTAGTCATAGCAATACACACGTAAGTAGAGAAAGAGGGAGAGAGAGTTTGATGGCTCTAACTCTAATAGTCTTGCAGATCTGGGCCTTTATGCTGATGGACAGACAGACAAGGAGTTGCCTGTGGTTGATGATTTTAAATATACATAGTATATGGAGTCGCAGCTGTCTCTGTATGTTGTGCACATTGCCTTAAAGACAATAGACAATGAATATTGTCAAAATAAAGGACATAGGTTCTTTAATAGAGGTACAACTAAGGTATCTTTTATATTAAATTATCTAGATGATTTCACATTCATTTAATGTTTACAGTTTTGTTAAGTTGGCTGAAGTCAGTATTTAATATTAAGAACCTTTTTTTTATACTTGTATTGTATATACATACATATGCTAATCTATTAAAATCTATTGATCGTACTCACCTCCACAATGATCCTTGAAGTCATTGCAGCAATCGCCGAGCTTGAGGCAGGCATGATCGCAGTAACACGGCTTATCGCTCAGATCCTCGATGATGGCATTAATGGGGGCCTTCTGCACCACACAAGATGAGTCGCGTCCATTGCAGCAGAGCTGTGCCTCCCGGCACGAGCCACCCGCCGCCAGGGGTAGCCACATGCCGGCGAGACCCAGGCCCAGCCACATGAACCTAGTCAGCATCATCAATAGCGACGGCTTTTCAATGCGATTCCCAATTGACATTTTTGAGGCGTGCGCGCGCTTTCGATTACCGATTTCAGTAGTTTGGCTGTATGTACATATATAGACAGAGACGACAACACACGTGAGCGATTAAAGCAGTGACACACTCACACACACTCACACACACACACACACACACACACACACACACATAGCCTGGCTGTGCATGCAAATGCAATATACACCCAAAAACGGAAATTAAAACTAAAATTGAATTATGGCAATTGTGTGCCAGTCCCGACAGAGCCCAACACTATCGAGCTGAGCTAGGGGGGATTTAGTGAGGCCTACACTGAGAGAAAGTGAGTGAAAGAAGCGTGTGAGAAATAACAAGGTGATTGGATATGAGACAAGCTTATCATCAAGCTGTACTTAAGCTAATTTGATCATTAATCGAGTTCGATAATAAAGAAGAAAAAGCAAAGACTATTTCTTGCAATTAATGTTAAAAAAAAAAGAGAAAAGAAAAAGCATGAACTAATAAGTAGATCTAATTTTCAGCTCATCTAGTCAATTATGGCATAACTACGACTGCTTTCTCTCAGTGTATCACATGACAGTTGAGAGTGAATAATTGACTGAGTAAAGTTCCACAAGCAGCTCAACTCTAAACTGATTTTCAGCTAATTTACACTCGAAATAAGTTCAAATCATAGCGAAGCGAAGATGTTTTTCCCTCAGTGTATGAACAGTGGGTGAAGGAGGGGGATGACTGTGTATAAAAACGACACGCAAACTGAAAAAGTAAATGGCCAAAACGCAGAGGCAGAGTCGATATTAGCCACATTAGCAGCGGCAGCAGCTGCGAGAAGAAGGTGGAGGAGGGAGGAGGCGTGGCATGGAGGCGTGGCAGAACGCACAAATATGAAGTGAAAATATGGTAAAAACGGAATCAATGTAGGTCGAGGCGAGGCGGCAACCTGAGAGGGGGGGAGGGCAGTAGGAGCAATAGCAGTAGCAGGAGAAGTCGCAGCTTCTACCTGGCGCTAAATCAAGTGACGTAGGCAACTTGCAACGGAGATTGGCCTACTGAATGGCTGAGGGGAGTGGCAGGGAAGGGGGAAAGGGAGGCGCCTGTTTTGCATAAAATATTGGGGCAGAGAAGACACTAAGAAGCAGCAGTAGAAGAAGAAGAAGCTAGAGTAGAAAAACAGTCGCAAGGCGAAGCTATTCCATCGAATTCGATGCCCCCGCTCCCCTCTCCCCTTTTCCTTCCACCTCTGCTCCGAAACGGGGGCAAGAATAATAAAACAAAGACTTCAATTTTCATAAATCGTTGCGAGAACGAATCGCAAAAGACACTCAGAATTTATATTAACAGCTGTGGCAAGAAAGGGCTGACGGAATCAATGAGCTGGAAGTGAGTGCCACAATGAGTGGACTCATTGTGTCCATCCGCCCATCTTCTGCATTCCTCCCCTCACCACCTTCCAGGCCAAGTGTTATTTCAAATCGAACTTTAAGTTCCGAAACGGGTATGAATAAAATGCCAGAGAGGCGGCAAACTAAGTGTACTCAGTGTCAGAATGTGAATAGACTCGTGACTCGTGACGAGCTCATTGTGATTTCAACTGAATAGCCAAAGTGTTGATGAATGAATAATGGATTATACTTGTGAGCAAAAGAACAGGTACCCACACTTCGAACTTGAATTTTATGAAGACATTGCAAATATTAAGTTCAATAAACGGTTCTTAATAAACGAAACAAATGCACTCAAATATGTTTTAATTAAATGAGAATTCATTCAAATACATTTGCACTTAATTCATATATTCAAATATATTTAAATAAAATGAATACATTCAAATATATTTCCTAAGCTATCTGAATACATTCAAATATATTCCAACTAACTGAATACATTCAGACATTCAATCACGATGCATTACAATCCAATGAATTTCAATCACGAAACATTTCTCTTCGATGCAGACTGATCGCACTCGTTCAGAATGAGGACATTCACATGACTGCATCACATTCATTCGAAAAAACACTCAAAGCACTCGCGAGTGCAAGTAGAAAATCGGAATGCCAAATGGAAAACGCAGATGGAAAATTCGCAACTTTTGACAGTTGCCGTCATCAAGTGAATTCGAATGGGAATTCGAGTTTCTGCCACTCTCTCTCTCCCAGTCATTTTCGTTCTCTCTTTAATTCTGTCTCTGTCTCCTTCTGCTTGTGTTTCTGTGTTTTATTGTGTCAAAAAAGGAGCCAAAAATAAAGCACATGAAACATGTTTGACGCGATAAAGGAATCACGAATAACGAATAAACGTTAACCGTTAAACAAGAACCACAACACACACACACACACTCACACAGAAGGAGAACACAAATTTAAAGAGGGGCATTAAAAAAACACACGCAAGTAGGAAGAACAACACAAAATAAACAAAGCAAACTAAATTTCCGCTTTAGGCACACACACACACACACATCACTCTCCCTGTCTCCCTCTCCCACTCTCTCTGTCTGACAGCACGCGACATAAATGTTCTTTAATGATTAATAACTTTTTTCACTCCTTTCTCGCACACGCGACTGGCGCCAAAGCCAAAGCCAAACGCGGTTTCAGTTTCACTTAACAAACAAAAAAAAAACAACAACAACAATGAAAAGAACAACAACAAGAGAGATGAACGGGAGAGCAAGAATAAAAATCCAATAACCGCGAAAGAACAACAACAACAATAGCAATCGCAACAGCAATAACAACAAAAAGAAGATTTTGAGTTCCTTTTGGCTCCACACGTGTGTGTTGACAACTTTGCTTACGCTATTTTGCTTACGTTATTTCGTTGAGCAAGTCCCGTTACGATTTGAAGCGCGAGAGAGGTGCGAACACTGCGAAAGCCGGTCGACGACTGTGCCAGCTGCTGTTCGCGTGGTGAATTATAAAGCTCAAAGCCAGCAGCGCCGAAACAACTTCGGTTGTCGCTCGACTCTCACTCGGCTCTGGCTCTGCCTTCGGCTCGCCTGTCTGAGTGGAATGCGGCAGCCTGTGCAAGGAAGTGCAAATGGTAGACAGAGAGGGAGGAAAGGAAATTCGCAGTCGCAGTCGTAGTCAAACTTTGAGTCTGAGTCAGAGTCCATTCGTTTGACACGTGCATGGCGTTTTGATTTGTTTGTTTTGAGTGGATTCTCTAGGCAGGCACAAAAGCCGGCTTCACAATGGAGTGACACTTGCACTTCCCTGCCTCCCTCTCCCTGTCCCACTACCTTTCTTTCTTAGCAAACAAAAAGAAACTCTGTGGTGAGTTTAAAATGCCCTTAAGTTTAAAAAGGCATCTCTGCATAGAGTAGTTAATACAATGTTATCACCAGACACAGCACTACCCCGGGAGCAATCTCTACACAGATTGACCTCTATATACCCTGCAGATATGAACATGCATATGTTGCGTATGCTTTATGATATGCATAAAGAATAACCACAAACAATAATTACAAACACTAAAAGTAGAAAATTAATTTCGTTTTATAAACAGTATTTTGCAGCACTTGCACATTATATGTATTGCCTGCCTACAGGGTATCAGCTAGCCGATCACTCTTAGTTGTTGATTTTAAACGACCAGAGGGTCTTCACAAGGGTTTGCAAGGAAGGCAAGTCCACAAAATAGCTTCATTTGTGCAATTTTTTGGCCAACATCCTGAGGCTATTCTAAATACAGACGTCACTATGCATATTCATGAACACATGTACACGTATGTGTCAATACATTACTCGGATTGAGTTTTTTAAGTTTAGGAAGTTTCCAATAAGCAGACTGATCTCTCTCTCTCTATATATATTCCTTTTTCTCTCTATATTTTTTTACCTTTCGATCAATGAAAATGTATGTGACAGCAAGAAGGAGGCGTGGCAAACACCAAAACTAGCTGATCCGTCCTGTTTGTTTGTATGAACTCACTGATCTCAGCTGTTTAAAAAACCTATATAAATATAGCCTCCACAAGTATATTAACCTCCACAAATGGAGAAACAATTTGTGAATTAAATTTTTTGCAATTTAATAAACAGACAACTCTAATCTTTGATATATGTTGAACTGACTATGGTGCATCTATCTTTGAAATTTCAGATCGATCGAACGCAGAAGTTATGCAAATCAACGTTTTGCCTATTTCTAAGGTTGCATGCACCCTGCAATGCTTTACTTTTGTGAGCGAGAGAGAAATAGACGTAGTTGTTTGTTATTATTCGTGTGTTTGTGCAGGGTATCTTACAGTCAGCTCTCTGTTTGTCTATTTAAGATTGAAGTTGAATGTTTCACATAAAATAATTGATCTAGTACTCCTTGAGCCCCAAATTTGTAACCTAGCTCCGGCTGGGCTGCTAGAGAGGTCAGTTGACATCAGCTTTCTAACTTACAACATCAACAAAATTTTAAGTTAAAATCCTCAAAATTCTTATCGCACTGAATATTGTTAACAAGGCAAAAAATGAGAAAAATTCGCAGAAAAAATTTTCGCGGGCGTGTTTTATTACCAGGATTTAAGCTTGCCCGACTCTCTCCCTTTTGACTCTGCATATATAATGTATGTATATATACATATACCCTAATACCTACACCAAAACTCAGAAAAAACTTACGCAAGTAAGGTGAACAAATCCTTACAGAGAAGTAGAAACTAAAGGTTCTCTCCCCATATCCTTTAGGTTGAATATATGTGCTCTTCTCTGAAACAATCGATTAAACAGTTGCGCAGCTACAGTCTACCCTTACACACAAAGGAATCGTCGAAACAATCATAAATATACTCGTACATAAACGAAGCCAATATGGCTTACACATTTGCTCTTCGTGGTAAGTGTTCTCGCTATAAGATGGATAGAATTATAATCATAATTATATATGTATATATATATATATATATATATAGAGCCTGCCCCACAATTAATGGACACATTGATTTCAAGCCTACGGTACCGCGCCCACAATTCACTCCTTCGCCACTATCATCCCTTCAGTAGATGCGTGAAGGAGGGCGTGATGGATTGCGTACTTGAAAGCGTTGCTCGTCCCATCCGGTTTGCTGCACTTGTCATTCGTTTGAAGTATATGCTCATACTTTATTATAATAATATAAACCGGCCTGTTCGATTAATGTACTTCTGAACGTTCTTCATTCCGAATAGATAATTTCCGACCTGAAAATCAGTTGCACATTTCGATCGCGGTGCGGGGCGCTAGAGGGGGGCGTGGCGATGGCCAGACAATGAGCCAAGTTGACATATTTGTGTAGCCAGTCAGGTCTAGCAAGGTTGGTGGAAGAGAGTGAAAGGGGGTAGAGTGAGGGGGGAAAGGATGCTAGTGACATTTATGCTGACACCGAAAATCATCAGCAGCTACAAAGGCTACAATAGCTGCCACTTCCCCCCGTTCTCCCCTCTTAGTGTGCACTCGTCTCGACTTGACTCGCAAATATTTGTCGGGTAGGCAAACTTGTGCTATTGCCCCTGGCAGGCAAGAGGGGACAGAGAGAGAGAGGAAAAGAGAAAGAGGAGACGTGCTTCGGTGTCGTTGTATAGGTCGAATTTTCCGCTCTAGATCATAATCAAAGCGTACGTCCCACACGTTCCACTTGGCTCCCTTGCCAGCTTGCACACTCGCACTCGACTTCCACAGCAGTGTTGCCAACTCAGCTTTGTTTCCGACAAATCTAGCTGTTTTTAAAGTTACATAAATAACAGAAGACACAAAATACTTAATTTAATATTATTTCATATAGGTTATGCCGGCAGGCCCCCAAGTGGGGGATTATTTCATATAAATATATAAACAAATAAATTAAATAAATAATGAGAGGCTAAAGTCTTGTAGAGGTTAAGAGGTTAAAGGTGCGTAGAGGTTTATATACCCGCCATCCAGAGGTAAGAAGGATATTATTTTGAATAAGTCTCTTCTAAATCAAAAGTTAAAATTCAACTTTCTTGTTCATTATTTCGCAATACTTGCCTGACTTACGGCCAAAAAGAGGAGCAACCTCCCTTAATGACTCAAAAATGCTGGCAACACTGGCAGGCAGCAGGCAGGACAGGCAACGGCGCCTGCGGTCATTTCGCATTGCATACTTTTAGGCTGCGCTTGTTATTTATGTTCTCCCCGCCGCTGCTGCTGCTGCTGCTGCTGCTGCTGTTCTTGTTGTGTCGCCGCCATAGGCGAACGTTGCAAAAGCAACAATTAAAAACGCAGCCCAGTTGCAGCTACAATGGAAATTGGCCGGCGGCAGCATTTGCCAACTAATTGAAATGCCCTCGTTATGTCCAAACAAAAACAATAAATGTACATGAAACACATATGCTAGAGTAAGTTTCCAACAGAGCGAGAGGAACGGCATGAGAGAGGGAAGAAAGCGTACTGTGTGTGTGTGTGTTGTGTTTGTGCTTAAAAATTTTTTGGAAATTCGTCTACTAAGCCAGCTTAGGTGTGGCAATGACAGCAAATCTGCTTCGAAAAGTAACTTTTCTTAGAAAGAGGGCTCGAAATAGAGAGAGACGGAGAGAAAAGAGGAGAAAGAGAGAGAGAGAAAGAGAGGGGAAGACAGAGAGGGAGAGAGGGAGAGAGAGAAAGAGAGAGAGCGGGAGCTGCACTGGTCACTTTGATACCCTAATGCAGCACATACCCTGCAGCTAAGACACACAGAGTAACGTTTTCAATATTATTGCATACTTTCAGGCAGTGCACTTAAATTGTAAATGTTACAACTTGGCTTGCTGAGTGTGGAAATAATTGGTAAGCATTTGTTTTCTTTCATTGGAACAGATACTACTTAAGATAATACTTCTGATATAACTAAAGATACTTCAGTTGATACTAAAATGGTATATAAAAATACAAGTATATCTATATAATATAAGCTTAGCTTGACTTCCTTCTGTTGCCTTATCGACTACAAAGTGACTGGGCAATGTGAAAACAATGCCTGCATCTCTTGTCAGACGAGCGATTTAAGTGCTTAGCTTTGTGTGCAAAAGTACCAGCAAGGTAGCCCTGATTGGCTTGCTCTGTTCTGCTCTGAGTGCCCCTTTGTGTGCCCCTTACAGGGTATAAACGGCACAGGATTTGCGCTCTAGTTGTGCATTTGCTGTTGGCATAGAAAATTATTACTGTACAATTGGTATGGATTTAGTTATACCCTGTACACACTGCAGATGATGGGGTGTACTTACATAAATGTGTATAAATGTACAGTAGCTATAAATATCAACAGGAACGAATGCGTGCTCGACTGTAATATACCCACTACATATCTCATCAAATCGTTCTATATACTTTTTAAATTATTACTACATTTATGAGGGCAAAAGTGGGCGTGGACAAATTTTAAAACATTTATTATCTGTTGACAATAATAGAACACATTGTCAACAATTTTGGTATGCCTAGCTCTTCTAGTCGCTGAGATCTCGATGTTCATACAGACAGCAATGGGTATATCGACATAAAAACCATTGTTACCTCCCTCTCTCTCTCTGCTAAGCATCGCTAAATTTGCCTCATTCATTCATAAACTTTTCCAGCTAAATCTATTCTGTCTGGCAGCCCAATATACCCCACTTGCTGCAACCGTCTTACAGGGTATGTGCATATGAAAATTGATCAACTAATCTGCTGAGAACTTGCAGCTTGTTGCACATCGCTCGCTTGGCACTGGCATTGGCGAGCAGAGATCGAGGAAAAGCGATCAAAAACACACACACACACACGCACACCAGCACAGCGCATTTTCTCGAGAGTTTCCGAGACTGTTTTCAATATCATAAATTTATAAATATCATCAACGTTTTTGGCAGTCGGCAGCGCGGGCACTTTGATTCCATCGCCATCGCTACCCAGGCCCAGCTATGTCAGAGAATGCCAGCGTATGTGTGTGGGTGTGTGTGTGTGTATTGAAACTGTGCCAAATGGCAGCAAGACACGGAGACAACGACGGACAACTCGACAGTTGCAATTTGTGTGCCGCGACTCGCACAACGCGTGGAAAGTGTCGTGAATTGTTGTTGTTGTGTGTACCGTTGTTAGTGTTGTCGTTGTTCTTGTTGTTGTTGTGAAAAACTGTTGTCCATCTGTCTGTCTGTCTGTCTGTCTGTCCCTTACGGCCAGTTGTTCATCTGCTTCTCTTCAGCTACGTATTCTTCTGAAGCAGCAGCTGCTGTCGTTGCGTGTATTCCTTGTTGTTCTGCTTGTTACTGTAGTGTGTGTGTGTGTATGTGAGAGTGTGTTTGATTGTGTGTAATCGGTGCATAGTGCAATTTAATGACAACTTGTTAAACACACACACACAACACACACGTCGATCGGCAACGAGTCGCGTGCACGCACTTTCCCTTAGACGAGACCAGACGACGCGCCGCGAGTGCGACAAAGTTATCAATTAAAATCAATTTAATCGTTCGCGCCAGATAGGAAAATGCCCCCAAGAAAAAATGTAAACATTGCTGACAGCCCAGTGGGGGCATGGCAAAGGTGGGGGAGGGTCAGTAGGAGAGGGGGCGTATGCAGACTGCACTTGCAGCATAATTAAAAATTAATTTACCACACAATAAATATAAGCATTAAAAGGTGCTAATGTGTGTGCCAGTGGGTGTGAGTGAGTGTATGTGTATGACACAGTATTTGAGTGTGTGTGAATGTGCACACACACACACACACACCTTAATGGCCTGACAAACAAAAAGGCCAAACTGAAACACGAAACACAAAATTTGAAGTGAATTTTGCAATCGTATTTTAGTTTAATTTAATTTTTTTGTTATTTTTGTTTTTTCTGTTATTTTTTTTTTGTGTTTGTGATCTATTTACAAATCGAGCATAATCAAATAACATTCATAGTGTTTATTTGCTGTTTTTTAACTGTGCATAATTTCCTCATTTACACTGAACTCAACAACAATCTAATTAACTTTAATATATCGTTTTATCATTTAATGCAAATGCTGTCTCTCCTTCTCACTCTCTCTCTCTCTCTCTCTCTCTCTCTCTCTCTCTCTCTCTCTCTCACTGTGCATGTGTGTGTATGTTTTCCCAATTATCTGTTGGTCAATAATCAATCAACACACATCCAACTGTGATTGTGATTCATAATAATCAGCAAAGAATCGAATTACAAAAGGCTTCTTGATAGTTTTATCGTAATTACAGCAGGTGCTTAATGGGGCTCGTAAAAAGTAATGAACGATGTTTAAATCATGCCTTACATGGTTTATTCTATTTATTCACTATTTGTGGGCATATTAATGCATTCTCTGCAGTTGGCCAAATTCATTAGAAATCACTAATTTATTTACGATCGCCATGAATCGTAACGATTTGCGGATTTCTCGCAGTCAATTGAAACGCATCAAAATTCCTTACGATGCGGGGCAACCACCAAGAAAAGACACACACACACACACACACACACACATATGTATATATATAAGAGAGAAACACACTCACACACATGCACGCACACACATAGGCACAGACAGTGCGTAAACAAACAAGCAGCACCACATGTTTTCAGATTCCACAGTTGACCCGCTGTCGTTGCCGGCCCACAGTGCGCACGCCCCTCTAAACACACGCCCGTCTACTCCCCACCTCCTCTACCCCTACCTTACTCCCCTCCCTGCATGGCACACCACAATCCACAATTGTGGTGCGCGTTCCGGGGCTATTTTGAGAGAAACGCGCAATCTGCGCGAGCAGCGATTCAAAAATAAATACAAACATCGCCAGCCCCGCCCTGCCCCATTGCCACGCCCCAAAGATAATCCCTCTGCCACAAAGTGTCAACAGAGAAGTTCGCTCAGCACTTCAGGGGAAATCGGAAGTGCAAGTTCTCACAATGATTTTGATTAGATCTCATCACTTTCGCCATCCGTCTCGATCAAATTCAGCAACAGCTGTCGGATAAAGTAATTCGATCGGACAGCTGAGGCACTAGAATACACTGCACATCAAACTGATGTTCAAGAATATATACATTTTACATATATTATATATATATCATATATTGCCGTTGACATGCCAAAACTACATCATTATACTATGGTTTGAGACTGTGTGGGGGGATGTTTATTTCAAAAACAGAAAAACAAATTAATAAATTGTCTTTTATCCATTAAAATATTAAGATCTGAAGAACTATAACAGTTAATTATGTCAAACATGACATATAGACCATATACAGCGAATATGCACTATTCATATGGCTGAGTATTGTCTATAAAAACAAGTTGATCTCTGGAACTAAAAGGTGATTTTTTAGCTATTATCTTTTTGGCAACACTGGTTTAAAGAGCTGAGGCATGTTTCGTGTTTTGTATCGCTGTCAAACATCTTCAGTTTAGTCTATAATTTAACCATGAATTGTTTTACAAACGAACAACGCTTGCAAATCATTGAATTTTACTATCAAAATGCACTGTTAAGAAAGTTCATCGCGCCTTTCCATTTTTGGTTTGCCCCAACACTTCTTAAGCACCCAATATAATCTAGCAAATTTGGTATTAGGACCAAATTCATATAATTAGTACACCCACGTCTTATCTATAACAACATGTAGATCTCTGGAACTGTATAAGATATATGTATATAGAAAACTTGGTATGCTTATTCCTGTATGCAATACTGATGTAAATTTCAAAGAATAACTTAAAGTTGACTGAGAACAAATGCGAAATAGAGGAAACAAAACTGCAGTTTGCCTCAGAGAACCTGCAATAGTTGATAATTCAGATAGATAGTAGTGGCACTCACAATTGTGGGACTGACAAGCTGATGAGGCACGTGGCACAGCTGTCGCACCTGCAGCTGATGTGGCGGCACGACGCTCACCTGTTGCCTGTTGCCTGTTGGCGTGAAGGCATTTAGCGCTGAGTGTCTTTTAATTGCCAGTTGTTGACAAAAGAGAATCTCCCTTGGCACGCACACACACACACATCTACCTCACCCCCCCACGCAATTATCCACCTGCTGCTGAAGAGAGAGATGACAGAGAGAGGGGGAAGGGGGGCACAAGATTGGACCATGTGATTAATGAGCCGGACACGAACATGGCAGAGCAATTAGAATACAATTAGCAGGGAATGTGCCAGACCAGCAGGGGAAGGGATTGGGGGGGGGGGGAGAGGAGAGAAGGCATCGCTGTAGCCATTGGCCACTAATGAGCGCTTTTCTTTCCAAGCAGCAGCGGCGACACCACAAAAAGGAGCATCTCCAGCAGCAGAGCTCTCGCTCCCGCTCCCAGTCCGAGTCGCAGTCTCAGTCCGAATCCATATCCCCCCGAGGAGAAGCCTCAATCGGAGCCACTGCTGCCGTATCGTGTGGAACATTCAGAGCTCTATGGACGGTACTTGGTGGCCAACCGACAGCTGTCGGCCGGGGAGCTGCTCATCAGCGAGGACCCGCTGGCCATCGGCCCCTGTGTGAGCAGCGAGCCCGTCTGCCTGGGCTGCTACAAGCCAGTGAGCCTGGGGCCGCAGCAATATCGTTGTGCCGGCTGTGGCTGGCCCCTGTGCAGTGCCAGCTGCTGTGGCATGCGACAGAGAAGTGGTCACTCCACGCCAGAGTGCGAGTTCTATGCCACACGACGCCAGCTGGCGGCAGAGCTGCTTGGACCGAAGACAAACCCAGATGAGGTACGCGATCTGTACGAGCTGGTGCTGATCGTGCGCATTGCGCTGCTGCAGCAACTGGAGCCAGCGGAGTATGCGCTCATCCGTCGCATGGAGTCGCACACGGCGGAGAGACGGGAGAATGCTGTGCTCTGGCAGCACTACGAGCAGAAGGTGGTGCAACGCCTGAGAGAGGCCTGGCAGCTGGAGGTGAGCGCCGAGGAGCTGCACGAGATCTGCGGCATCCTGGACGTCAACTGCTTCGAGATCGGGCAACGAGGCGCCAAGGCGCGCACGCTATATCCGAGCGCGTTTCTGCTCGCGCACGACTGCAGCCCCAACACGGCGCACACGGACGTTCCTCACAGCTTCGGCATCATACTGAGGACGTCGCGCAGCGTGCGCGAGCGGGAGCCACTGACGCTCAGCTATGCGTACACGCTGCAAGGCACCTTGAAGCGACGCACCTTCATCCAGGGGGGCAAGCTCTTCTGGTGCCAGTGCCGGCGCTGTGCCGATCCCCTCGAGCTTGGCAGCGACTGCAGTGCCCTGGTCTGCTCCACTTGTCGTCAGGGCACGGTGCGCGCCACTGCACCGCTGGATCAGTCCGCTGACTGGGCGTGAGTAATCATCTGTCTCTCTCTCTCTCTCTTCCATACATCTCCCTCAACACCCTCTCTCTGTCTCTTTCAGCTGCGACCGCTGCGAACTGCGACTCAGCGCCCAGCAGCTGGAGCGTCTGCTCGATCGCATCGACGACGAACTGGAGGCCATCGATGTGCACGACATTCCCGCCCTGGAGAACTTCCTCGTCAGGTGAGCTTCGCCGCAGCTTCATCTGGCATCATCTCATCTATTGAGGCAAGTCTTGAGTTTCAAGTTCCAAGCAGACTTTGGAATTGTGTGAACAATATATCGTAGTATCTGTAACTGCAACTCTCATTGTGGTATACCCGAATATAACTTAGATTTGATTGATATTAAGCATGCACCCCATATATTCTCTATCTATACTCTCTATATTGTACATAGTCTAGAAACTAAAGATTAATCCCAACTAAACTAGATCTGTAAAGTCTTTCTCTTATAAAGTAAGAAAGTTGAGTTTATTCCTATCCAAAACTAAATGACCAAATTAATTTGCTAATTTCCGTCTTTTATTTATAAAAACACATAGATCTCTGGAACTATAAGAATCAAATATATGAAGCTATGTTTGTATGCTGGTCTATATCATACGCAGCTGATAACACTATTAATTTAGTTGACTTTTGTCTTTCATGCATAAAAACATGAAGATCTCTAAAACTATCACAGGTAGTTTAAGCAAATTCTTTACATGGGCGCCCAAAAACATTGCCAGCTAAGGCAGACTTTCAGACTGTCGCACCTGTTTGTCTTTCTTCATGTTTTCTCTTTACTATAAATACCTATATCATATACGATATTTGTACATAGGAAATTCAACGTTAATCCTGCTTAAAGAGTATCTCTTCTAAGTGTATTTCTTTGTTATTGAATCCAACTAATCTAACTAAATCAATACTTAGAATAATCTAACTTTCCATAAGTCAAACACTTTAAAGGTGCAATTCGGCAAGCCACTGTCACGGTACAGTATCGCATCATCCAACATGCTTTGGCTCAATCTCGCCTTAATCCTTGCTAAGCTCTAATACTTATGAACCTTATTTATAGATATCGCGAAGTGCTGCGTCCCAATCATTATCTATTGCTGTCGGCCAAGTACTCGCTCTGCCAGATCTATGGCCGCATCGAGGGTTACCTGCTGCCGCAAATGTCGCCAGAGGATGTGGCACGCAAGGAGCGCTATTGCCGCGAGTTTCTCTCCATTGTCGATCTACTCGAGCCGGGGCTGACACGTCTGCGAGGTAAGTTTGGGCCCCCATCACCCTGACCCAAAGTCACCTATGCTCCTGCCGCAGGCCTCATCATGTACGAGCTGCATGCACCAATTATGATTCTAGCCCAACTGGGCATACAGAGCGGACAATTATCACGCCAGGAGTTCCAGCGACGCATCAAGGAAGTCGTCAAGCTGCTGCAGGAAAGCGCACGCATTCTTAAGTTGGAACCACCCGGTTCCAGTGAACATGAAATGGGTCAGGCTGCCGCAGATGCACTCAGACAAATGAGCTGCTAGGGGCAGAGATCTACAGGGATCTACATAATAGGAAGAGGAGCCTAGCTATAACTCCTTAAAGAGTCCAACTTGATTCAGTTTTTGATATGGATCTGCAAGGCTCTTCAGTTGTACTCGTCATATAGTCTATATATAAACACATATAAGATCTTTAGGGATCTATAGTTACAATGAGCAGTCTCGGAGTAGGAGTACACAGCTCCTTTTGATTGCTGCTTCAGTTTTTATCTGGATCTCATCGGGCTCTATAATCTGCACGGCTCATCAGTTGTTCTCCTTATATAATCTATATATATTCTGTTTTTGTTTTTGTATACACACTATGTACTGTACTATAATCGATAGCTGTAAAAATGCAATTAAATCTGAAAAACAATAAAGAACTCTCAGCTAGCTGAAAAGCGCAGGGGGGAGGGGGAGTAAAACGGAAATCTTGCAACAGGAAACTGTTTTTAATTAGGCAACACTTTCACGACGAACCCGACAATGAACCCTGACGAAACGAAATGATAAAACTGCAATCTTTGTAGTCTATTCTTTCTCTCTCTCTCCTCCTCTCTCCTTCTCTGGTTTTGTCTCCCTCCGCTTTATCTTTTTCTTAACTTTTCGTTTGTATTGCACACTTTTTATGAAGAATGTAATAAAAGCCGAGCAGACAAAACGCAAAAAGCAAAACTCTTCGCTCTTCTCATCTCTCCCTTTGCTTCTTCCCCAACCCCCTCTCTCCTCTCTCTCTTAGCTCTGCTCGTGTTCCAAGCTGAGTTCGAGGAATCCGCGCTGCAGACTTATCAACTAATTGTGACTCGCGGAAACGGAAACGCGCTTGCGGAAGGACACTGGTAACGGTCAGGCTGACGATTTCCTCCAATTCGCAGTCCTCTACTCTCTCCCTCCCCCCCTCTCCTTCAACTTCGTATTGATAGTTGACAGCAAGTTGAACTTTTATCACTTTGTTAATTAATGCACATTTTGATGGCAACAAAACTTTTCAGTTGGCCTGACAACAACCAACCTACCTCTCCCCCCTCCCTTCAGCTGCCGTACAATAGCAGTGACAGTGACTGGTTTATAGGGTCATTGTTAAGGGGTTGTCATTAGCTTGTTAAGTGTAGCACATTAATTAACCTGCAAGAGAGATTCAGCGAAATTCCCCAGTTGCAAATTAAACAAACCATCGAAACCATCGGCTACCATCCTTTCGTTAGCACAGCTAATAACTTTGTCTTTATCACAATTATGTTCTAATTTATTATATCATATTTTTAATAAATCAATTAATTACATTTTCATCTTTCTTCCTTCCACTATCACACATATTTCTCATTAATTCTGTTAATATCAATTTTCATTACATCAAATAAATTAAAAATTCTTCCTTCGAATCCTTTTTAACACTAATTGTATTAATTTGCAGTCTCTCAATTATTGCTTAACGCATTGTTTGATTTCCTCTTCTATCAGTTGAAGCTCATGTGCAATATGAAACTGCATGCAGTTGTTGCAGTTGCTTATGCAATGCCGGCATACACATCACACATCCGCCCCGTGGCACGCAGTCTCAGTCTGTTCCGGTGCTCGGCAATCGCATTGTGTGAGCAGATGCTTATGAAAAGAAAGAGAAATGTTATTAAGAATGCATTGGTTTTCTTTATTCCATAATCATTGTGTGGCGAAAGGCAACAACAACAACAGCTGAAGCAGCAAGAATAACAATAACAAGCTGAGTGAGACGACAGTGTAGAGACGACAGTGTGTGCATATGCACTCGTGTGTGAGTGTGTGTGTGTGTCTGAGAATGTGCATATAATCCTGCACATATCTATTTACCGAGAACAGTCGCAGTTATTGTTGCAGACACAGATACATTGAGAGTTGCAGATGCAGATGCATTGAGAGGCACAGATACAGTTTCAGTTTCAGTTACAGCTACAGATGCAGACGCAGATGCAGATGCCCATTTCACAGTTTACAAGTGTCAGGCGGTAATTTGAGCGCCACAGGCAGCCAAGGCAAGCTTAAGGGGCCAGTCCGCAGGGCAGAGGGAGACAAAGAAGGGAGGGAGAAGGAGAACAGAGAAGGAAAGGAGGCTTCATAACATCATACGCAAGTATCGTCTGGGCATGGCCCAGTGGGAACTCGGTTTACAATAGGTTGACTGGTGACAGTAAGGCAAAACTGCAGCCGAGTTGATTGTAAGAAAAAGAAAGAATGATGAAGAAAGAGAGAGCGAGAAAGTGAGAGAGAGAGACATCAAGTCTTTATGCATATCGTTTCTTTTATTGTTTTATACTCTATAAAACTATTTGCACAATATCTTCCTTAGTTTTTCAACTTTTCAATTTCTTTTTTCCTATCTCCATCTATTTCTCCTTCTTCTACCCTTCTCTCTCTCTCCCTTCCTCTCCCCATGTTTCTTTTCCTCCTATTCTTTTCCTTTATTCAATCTTTCTTACTCCTTCTTTGGCTCCTTCTCTCTAATTCTCTGTAAAGCCAACCTTCAGCTGCTCTCTCATCCTTGCCAACAGCCCCCACTGGGTTATCCGCAAGCAACGCTTCCATGTGCATATCCCCTCTGTGTGTGTGTGTGTGTGTATGTAGGTGAATCTACAAAGGCATAAATGAAAGAAAAACAAGGAACGGCAACAACTAAAAGCATACGATAAATATAAATTGCATTGTGCAATAATCTTCAAAGTGCAACAAAGTAAAAACAACAACGGCAACGACAACAGGAACAACAACAGCAGAAGCAACAGCAGCAGCAGCAGCAGTAGTAACAACAACGACAATGGCGACAACTGCAAGAAGCTGCAGCAAAGGCGCCGCAACAACACAACACCAAACGAAGCACAATGAGAAGCTGCCGCATGAAGCCACATAAAAAAATAAGACGACGCCCGGCAACCGAAGCAACTGCAGCAGCAGCAGCCACAAGAGCAACAACAACAGCAGCAGCACTAACAGCAGCAGCAACAGAGGCAGCGCCGTCGTCGTCGTCGTCATCAGGATGTAACCGCACAAAGTAAACGAGGCAGGCACGTTGCCTAGACATCGTCGGCTTGTTGTTGCTCTTGCTGCTGTTGTTGTTGCAGCAAGGTGCAACACCAGGCTGCCTGTTGGGCCATAGCTGAGCTGAGGCTCAGCCCATGGATGTCGCAATGCCCCCCAGAGGGGTAACAGATATTCGAAGCGTATATTGAACACAGCTCAGTGAAGAAATATACCGAATCTAACCAAAACTCAAACTAAACCTAACCTAATTTTAATTTGGCTTGAACTTAATCAAAATACAAAGTCTTATAAAGCTTACCTAACCAAAATCTGCCCTAAGTGTAAACTTAAACTCTACATAACTGAAAGCTAACATATAACTCAACCAAATCTAAGCTAAACCAAACCCAAAACCTAACCTAATCCAAACCAAAACCAAACCTATCCCGAACCCAACCCAAACCTTACCCATACCTATCCCAAACCTATCACAAACCAAACCCATACCTATCCCAAACCAAACCCAAACTTATCCCAAACCTATCCAAAATCTTTGCTAAACCTAGCCCAAACCTAACCCCAACCTATACCAAACCTATCCCAAACCTATCACAACTTAACTGCAACCTAACCTGAACCCAAACCCAAACCCAAATCAAGCCCAAACCCATCAATGCCAAACCACAAACCCAAACCAAACCCAAACCAACCCAAACCAAACCCAAACCAAACCCAAACCAAACCCAAACCCAAACCCAAACCAAACCCAAACACCAAACCCAAACCAAACCCAAACCCAACCCCAACCCCCAACCCACACCCCCCACCCCCCCCACCAACCCAACCAAACCCAAACCAACAAACCAAACCCCAACCCAAACCAAACCCAAACCAAACCCAAACCCAAACCCAAACCAAACCCAAACCAAACCCAAACCAAACCCAAACCAAACCCAAACCCAAACCCAAACCAAACCCAAACCCAAACCCAAACCCAAAACCCAAACCCAAACCCAAACCCAAACCCAAACCCAAACCCAAACCCAAACCAAACCCAAACCAAACCAAACCCAAACCAACCCAAACCCAAACCCAAACCCAAACCCAAACCCAAACCCAAACCCAAACCCAAACCAAACAAACCAAACCCAAACCAAACCCAAACCAACCAAACCCAAACCCAAACCAAACCCAAACCCAAACCAAACCCAAACCAAACCCAAAACCCAAACCCAAACCCAAACCAAACCCAAACAAACCCAAACCCAAACCCAAACCCAAACCCAAACCCAAACCCAAACCCAAACCCAAACCCAAACCCAAACCCAAACCAAACCCAAACCCAAACCAAACCAAACCCAAACCCCAAACCCAAACCCAAACCAAACCCAAACCAAACCCAAAAACCCAAACCAAACCCAAACCCAAACCCAAACCCAAACCCAAACCAAACCCAAACCAAACCCAAACCCAACCCAAACCCCAAACCAACCCAAACCCAACCCAAACCAAACCCAAACCAAACACCCAAACCAAACCCAAACCAAACCCAAACCAAACCCAAACCCAAACCAAACCCAAACCAAACCCAAACCAAACCCAAACCAAACCCAAACCAAACCCAAACCAACCAAACCCAAACCAAACCCAAACCAAACCAACCAAACCCAACCCAAACCCCCCCCAAACTTATGCTAAACCTATTCCAAACCCAAACGTAACACAACCCAAACCAACATCAGACTAACCTTACTTAACTGCAACCTAACCTACAACCCAACCAAATCGTAGTCAAGCCCATCGAAGCCCAAGCCAAACTCAAGCCAAACCTATTCAAGGCTAACCTAAGCTCAACAAAACACAAACCTACACCTCAACCAAACCAAAGTCAAAGCTTATTCCAAGCTAAACCTAACCTTACCCTAACCTAACCCCAACCTAACCCTAACCTAACCGAAACCTTACTTGACCTATTTTATTTGTAGCCTAAACAATAGCTAAGATGAACATGTAACGTAACTTGAACGCCTGGCCAGAATGCTGCGCCTTAACCTCACTCATGCATTTATTTTTTGTTCCATATCCGTGCTCCGTCTACAAATATCTTCAGTGACAACAGCAAGAAGAAACTGCAAGTTACTGCAGCGCATATGAAGGGAAATATAAATCTCAGCAAGCTTCTTAATAAAAAAGAAGAAAAAGAACGAGACATTTTTCCCGACAACAGCAGATCCCCCTTGGGAGGACGCCACTGCACTCGACCGCAACGTTATGGCAGGCAGCAAGCAGGAAGAGAAAGAGATAGATAGATAAGGAGAGAGAGAGAGAGAGAAGGGGGCAAGTAGGATGCTGATGATGCCGCGCAGTATCTTTTGTATTTACTTCTGTGCCACATGCAACATGCGGCGACAAGGATAATGCCAGGATGGCAATGGTTCCATGAAGCTGAAGAAGGCAACCAGGGAAGGAGGGCAGCACAAGGAGAGGAAGAACATGCGGCAGCTCAGTACACGGGGCTGGCTATCAAAAGTGTTGCTTATTAAAATAAAATTTATTGCTTGTTTGCTGATAAAAATGAAGACAGACGCCGGCAGAGCCAACCCGAGCCAAGCTAAGAAGCTGCCAGCAGGCGGTGGGGCGTGCTGTAGCTGAAGCTGAAGCTGAAGCTGGTGCTGTGCATGCAGCTGTGTGTGGCACGTAAAAGTGTTAAAACGATAAGCGGCGATAGCGTAGGACATAAAGAATATTGCAGCAAACAGGAAATGCAGCGCGCCATAAAGCCGTTAGGACACAGCACACAAAGCAAACAGCCAAAGCTAAGCTAAGCAGCAGAAGGCGGAGATGGAGATGGAGACGGAGACGGAGACGGAGTTAGCCACCCACTGCTCTTGGAGCCACTAACTAGACAAAAGCCAAAATGCAATTAAAGGTGTAGAAAGGAATAGGCGAATAGGTAAATAAGCAGCCTGCTTAATGAGCAGCTCAGTTGAAGAGCAGGCGATGGCGGAGAAGAAGGCGAAAGGGATTGGAGAACGGGAACAAACCGGGACTCGCCCCTATCTGGCTAGAGAGCTACTTGAGCATGCCTCGCCGCACTGCAACTGGCCACTCGACAATGAGCAAGAGCATCCAGCAAATCTCTCAGCAAACTGTCGCCGGAAGTCTCGAGTGGGTCAGGCAGCTTATTTGCCGTTCGTTCCACTGCATACCCTGCCATCAGGGCAGGGGCATATCGATAAGTTACTTCCTCAACCCCACAAAGGTCAGCACTATTGCCAGTTGGCTCTGTTCCTTCTCTATCTGTTCTCTTTTTTTACTTGGTGCCTTTGCTGTTCCTTCTCAGTGCCTTCTCTGTACCTCCTCTATACCTTCTCTATGCCTTCTCAGTGCCTTATCAGTATCTTCTTAGTACCTTCTCTGTCGTTACCCCGGGTTTTCCCTATGTCCTATCTCAATACATTTCTAGTACCTTCTTAGTACCTTCTCAGTAAATTTTTAGTACCTTTCTTAGTACCTACTCTGTCCCTTCTCAGTGCCTTCTTAGTGCCTTCCCTGTGGCTTCTCTATGCCTTCTCTGTACCTTCTCTCCCTTTCTTCCTGTACCTGCTCGCCCTTCTTAGATTCCATTATCTCTTCCCGCTCTCTTTCTCTTTCTCCAGGCAAGAGTATTCAAAGTTCGCGGCTGCAATCAGAACTCTTTTCCTGTTTACCTGTCAAGTGTTTTGTCTAGACGACCCGCTCCAGCCCCTACCCAAGAAAAGAAATCACGATTGTCAATTGTCAATTGGCAATTGGCAGCAACTGGCCACGGCCATGGCGTCTATTATGCGAGTTAAAGGCAAGTTAACAACGAGCTCAGTAGTTGTTGTAGCCAATTTCGCTGAGCAGCGTATTGCCATCGCCGGAGGTGGAGGAGGTGGAGGCACCGCCCTGGCCATCCTGCATGTTGCGCAGTATGCGATGACGGAAGTGCATGGTACGAAGGCGTTGCATGCGCCGCTTTAGATTGCAGTAGACGGGGCAGCAGTCCGGGAAGGGTTTGTACATGAGATCCTCCTCGTCGCCCTGCTCGCACTGTTCGGGCAGTATGTCCAGGCAGCTGGCGGAAATAAAGAAGAGCATTAGTCGAATGCGATGCGGCGCAGTGATACAACTGGATGTGGCAAGCAGCATGCGGCATGCAACATGCGACTAATAAGCATTGGGGGAGCACTACTCGTTGGGCCTAGACATTTTTTTCCACTACGAAAATAGACCTGGAGCGCGGCACTATCTGATTGTTCTCGCAGAAGAGATTCGAGCAGAGGCTGAGCAGTACAAGGCGGCGGGGCAGGAACTTCGACTGCTCCCACATGCAGCGGCGATAGGTGCCTGCAAAGCAAAGAGTCTCAAGGAGTGAATATGCCACGAGTACCCGCGATACGTGATACGTGATCAGATACTTACGTAACACACTGTTGTCGTTCTCGCTGGAGTCGTCGGGCGAGTTGTAGCCACGTTGCAGCTGGTAGTGCTTCATGTGGAACTGGCCAAAGCCGTCGCAGCTGCCGCCCAGCCAGCCCAGGCAGATGGCCAAGCATAGCCACAACGAAATCTGATGCATTATGTGTGCGTGCGTGTGTGTGTGTGTCTATATGTCTTCAAAGTATATCTCTGGAATCTGTTCCGTTCCGTTTGTGCCGACAGATGTGTGGCAACTACGCGCTTAACTCACACCACAGGCCAAACGCAGCCACTGAAAAGTGCTGCGGCATTACGTATACGCAACGTACGCCAGGCCAGTGTGTGTGCCAGTGTGTGCATGCGTGTGTGTGTGTGTGTGTGTACTTAAATTGGCCGCGCCACTTGATTAAATCAACAAAAAAATCTTGCAAATGCAAATTTTTTGCGTTTTAATACCCCACTTCGAGTACCCACTCGCGCACTCGTTTCAATATGAATGCCCGAGTGTATGAGTGTTTGAGTGTTTGTTTATTCGCACCGGCACTCAGATCGCAGACATCACTGTCAACCGCCAAATTGTGCACAAACAGTTTGTCATAATTGTCGCAACTATCCCTCATAATGTCAAGTGCAACACTTGCCGCACTGCGGCGAAAACAAATTTATCAGTGAGGGATAAACATACAGATATATACCATGAATATACATATAAAGTATGTACTATATAACAATCTATATATATATATATATCACATGTATGCACACTCCTCTGCTAAATTGTGTACTTCCAGTTCGGCAAATTCCAATTTAAGGTCTGCACGTGATGAGTAATGTTAATGGAAGCTTCTTTACGATATGAGGCCAGTGGCAAACTATCAACGATATACGACAATACGATAAACTCTTCTACCAAATTACGAACGTGACTTAGTGGTAACTCTTATACTGATCATATGGTATAAGTTATATTAATGATTATTGAAATACTGCTGTAGAAATGCAGAACATTAGAGACCTTTCGAGAAACCAAGTCGAACTTAAAAGAACAAATATTATTAATATTACTTTGATTATTAATATTGCTTTGATTATTTATATGTTTATTTGGTTATAATCCCAACACCACAAGATCGGATAAGTACATAAAAGCTTAAGGCTTGATCTGCCTTTAACATAATAAAAATTCCTATTGATTATTTATAGTGTTCATAATTTTCCCAACACCACAAGATTAGATAATTATAATTAAAGGCTCAAATTGCCATTTTGATTAATAGTTCATTGTTTTCCCAACACTAGAATATTTAGTATATGTAGGTATATATATTATATATATAATATATATAGAGTTGCTTATGGCATCGACTAATAGTCATCCTCATCATCATCTGTAAATAATTTAAAGCAAAAATACATTAGCCATATGAAAAGCTCAGTCGCACACCCATCGACAATAATTCGTGGAGTTTGTTGTTGTCCACGTCCACGTTCCCGTGCTGTCCGTTGAACCAGTTCCCCAAGAAGATGATTGTTTAGTAGACTCAGAGGACTCAGAGGAACTACTTTCCGAGCTTGAAGATTGCTCAGTCGGTTCTGGTATCTCTGTTGTGAAACTGACTGGCTCAGTGGAACTAGATTCCAAAGTTGTTGATTCCGTACTCTCTGTAGTTTCACTGGATGATTCAGAGGAACTAGTTCCCGAAGTTGTGGATTGCTCAGTTGGTTCCTCTGTCGTTTCACTGGATGATTCAGAGGAACTAGTTCCCGAAGTTGTTGATTGCTCAGTTGGTTCCTCTGTCGTTTCACTGGATGATTCAGAGGAACTAGTTCCCGAAGTTGTGGATTGCTCATTTGGTTCCTCTGTAGTTTCACTGGATGATTCAGAGGAACTAGTTCCCGAAGTTGTGGATTGCTCAGTTGGTTCCTCTGTAGTTTTACTAGATGATTCAGAGGAACTAGTTCCTGAAGTTGTGGATTGCTCATTTGGTTCCTCTGTCGTTTCACTGGATGATTCAGAGGAACTAGTTCCCGAAGTTGTTGATTGCTCAGTTGATTCCTCTGTAGTTTCACTGGATGATTCAGAGGAACTAGTTCCCGAAGTTGTTGATTGCTCAGTGGGTTCCTCACTTGCTGTAGAGCTACTGGATGATTCAGAGGAACTAGTTTCCGGGCTGGTTGATTCTTCTGTTGGTTCTTTACTCTCTGCGGTACTATTTGATGACTCAGAGGAACTAGTTCCCAAAGTTGTGGATTGCTCAGTGGATTCCTCACTGGATGACTCAGAGGATGTAGTTGCCAAACTAGTCGATGGCTCTGTCCCTGTAGAGCCACTCGAAGCCTCAGAGGAACTTGATTCCGAAGTTGTTGATCGCTCAGTGGATTCACTGGGTTGTTCAGATAAGCTGCCTTCAGAGGACTGGTCCGTTGGATCAGTGGGGTCCGGTGTTGTCACCGTCGTTTTTGGTGTTGTCAATGTCGTCAGTGGGGGTCGTGTTGTGGGTTTGGTATGTGTACCTGATCCATCCGGCAAACATACGATGTCACTGCATTGCGGGTACTTATTTTTATCCAGTAAGTTTAGTTGGCAGTTTGTTGTCCTGCAGACAAGACAATTGGCTTAAAACATGACTTGATATGCGTATATTATGTTCGGGCTTACTTCAATTGGTTTTCACGGTTGCAGCGAAATCGACACTTGAAGTGCGTCTGCAGAATTCCAATTCCGAAATGCTTTTCGCATATGTTTTCCTTTACTGCAGATTAATGTTGAATAGGTTAAGAAGAGGGTAGTCCGTATTTCGATTATGAATTACAGTGCAATCTTCCAGCATATAAAAGTAATAGTTCAAATCAAATCAATAGATGTCCACTTGGACCAGGACTTTTACTGAAAGTTCTTCCCTATCAACTATGTGTGTGTGTGTGTACTCACTCGTGACCTTAAATTCTTGGCAATACTTTGAGTGCGGTCGAGATTCTGGTCTGTCATCTTCTCCTCCATCTTCGCCCACACTGCCTCCTGTAAGTAAACAAAACAAGCGAAAAAGAGTTGCAGCAGTTGCGTTGCTGGTGCCGCCTTTGCTCTTGCGCTAACTTGAATATTCGGGAGTTGCCACACCGAGGAACAGGACCAGAAGGAGCAGCAACAGTTCCTGAATGAAAAGTAAAAGTTTCATTCCGATGGCTGCTCTCGAATCGCGCTGCTAATACTCCAAAAAAGTTTCGCTGGAACTCAGAAATCCAAAAACTTCGACTTCGCCAACTCTCGCCGGCGCGTTTGTGCCAGAGCTTGTGGGACACCCGAGTGCATTGGCGTTTTATTTATACAGACCATGAGTGCCAGCGAGTCTGGGTTAGGGAGGAGGGGAGGAGGTGGGGGAGGTGGGGAGGGGGGCACTTGCAACTGTCTGAAAATCGTATAAATAATTTCTAGCAATTCCTTTCTTTCATTTTCTTCGACTCTCATCGCAATTTTGAAGTACTCTGCAGCTAACGAAAATGATTACAAACTTTTGCAAATGACATCGTAAAAAGTTAAATAAGTTTGCAGCAACAACAACAACAACAACAACAGCAGCAACAACAAGTGAGTAAAACGCCACGATAAGTGCCAGCGAATTCCATGCGTAATTGCATTCTGAATATTTATTTGCAGTTCAACTCGTAGTAGCAACTTCTACACCACGTCCTCCTCCTCCAACTTCCGCACGCCTCAACCTCAACTCTGCTTCAAGTACAAGTATATCTCAACTAGCTTAAAAAACTGACACATAGTACGAGCACGACGTATGCTCCCCCTTCCCTTGCCCAAGCAGCTCTCAATCATAATTTCAAAGTTACGTATACGCAACGTTGTGCGATTTGAGATACTCGAACATCGTTAGTCAACGGCTTAAGCGCTTAAATAATGAAATAGAAATAAATAGCCAAAGTTTCAAGCGCAATTCAGCAAGTCGAACTCCTTCTGGCAACTGCTTAGCGGATTAACAGATTAATTGCCTCTGAAACGAGCTGCAAAATATGACTTGCATTGTCTCGAATATATTACAGAATGGGGGTAACTGGAGAAAGTAAAATGTATAAAAATAAAAGATATATAATATAAGTAAACATTATTTTGTGCATAATTCTGAACACAATTCATGACTACAGAGAATTCCCTCGTTACTCAAATGATACTTAATATGGCTGCATAAAATACAGCTCCAATGTCGTTATGTACACTCTAAAGGAATTTTAATTTACTAACATAATTTTGCAGACTATCAAACGGTAATTTCAAATAACATGCATAAACCTGTTTCGACGCAAATATGCAAACGAAACTAATTGGAAATTGATTACTGAAAAATGTTATGGTAATTCATCTAGGCAAGGCATACACCAATTAATGAATGCCCAATGTTAAATATATTTTATATAAATTTACCTTTAATTAACTGACTACACCCTTACCCCCCTGCTTTTACATAGTTTTCGTCCATTCACCAGTATTAAATTTATTGCGGCAGCGCGTTAAGTGAAACGCCAAAGAACAAAGCGTGGCAAAACGACTACTTAAAACAAACTCCTCGAACCCACCCACTACCCACCACCCACTCCGCCCTTCTGGTCAGCCGCCAGACCAGACACCAGATCCCGATGCGACTGGTATATAGTATGCTTATATTTAGAACCACCAGCAGAGGCAGCAGCATCTCCCCAACGGGAAGCATCCCGAGCAATTAAGTTTGCGAAAGTTAAAAGTTTTCCCAGCGACAACATTGTCTGGTGCGACCCTTTGTTTGCACGTGGCCCAATACCTAGTCAACTTAGACACCCTGTAGCCTGTAGTGCAGGGTGAATGGTAACCCCAACGAACTCAGTCAGCAGACCAGTTAGAGCGTGCAAGTTTGCTATGTGAACTGAGGCATACATAAGATATACGATGACTTAGTGGCACTTACTTATAAAGGAATAATCCATTAAAGCTGGGACACTATAAGACACTTGGCTGCAGTTATGGTACTTAGGCTTTGCAGGAATAAACCATTTAAAGATTTCTCTGTCAAAACTTCTTTCGTTTCCAGCACAACCCGTAGTCGTGCAATTCGCCACATTGCCCAATTTATTTGGTTCCACACCATTGTTATTACAGTGGAAGGTATCGCTAACCAACTGGGGGGAGGGGTAGGAGACGGGTCGGAGACGGGGTCGGTGTCGGTCTGCAGCAGGCGTATCCTGTGAGCATATCCGTATCTTTAATTGTGGCCGCGTCTGCACGTGTTGTTTTCAGAGGCGTAAACTGTATTTTTATGACACTAAACAAACAATTAACTCGACGCCTAAGCAACATGCCCAAGACAATGAACGAGTGACACACACACATACACACACACACACACACACACTTACACATAGACACACACAATTACTGGGAAAGAGCTTAGCTGGTCTCTGGGCAGGGTAACTTCATTGCAAGGGCTCATGTCAATTAGAATGCTAATTTTTATGCAAATTTTTGCGGATAGGTTTCCTTCTGGTGTGGCTTCGCTCCCCGGGTCAGTTCTGCATTGTTCAAGCGGAGTGGGGAGGGGCAAGCTTTCTGTTGTTTCTGGTGTCTTTGTCCGTGTCTGGCGCTTTGTTTATTTTCCTGTTGTTGGCGCCAGCCTGTTCTTTATTATGGACACAAGCCGTTGGCGGAAATAAACTAAGGGCGCACCGAAGGAAATTGCCAGCAGGTTGGCTTGGCTTGGCTCAAATTAATGGACACTCTTGAGTAGGCAGTTGGCTTCGCTGGCTGCGCAAGCAGTTTACAGTACCCCATTCTCTTCCCCTCCCCTTCCCTACCCTTCCATAATTTCTTAAATCAAGAATTATCGATTAGTTATGGTAAATATTTATTTATGCATATGGTACAGTTGTTTAAAATTAGACAAAAAATACGTAGAAGGTAGATAGTAGTTTAGTGTATTGCAGCAGCAGAACTATCGCCTTACTATCGCCAGTACAGCATATACTATCGCACAGTAGAAGGTAGAAATATTGCAGACCTTTTGTTTTACTATCGCCAGCACATACCATCGTACAGTTGAAGTAAAGTGTAATGCAACAGCAAAACTATCGCAAGCGCATACTATCGCATAGTAATTATGACCGATATTTTGTTTTATTATCGCCAGTACTATCGCTAGCACATACCATCTTACAGTAGAAGTAATGTATAATGCAGCAGCAGAACTATCGCCTTACTATCGTCGGTACTAATTGACAGCACACACTATAGCACATTTGCTAAGGTAAAAGTATGACAGATCTTTCGTTTTACTATTGCCAACACATACCCTCGTACAGTAGAAGTAATGTATAATAAATTATACCCAAACTATCGGCAGTACTATCGCCAGCACAACTATAATATGTACATTGTAAAGCAATATTTATATGGCATTATACAAATAATATACTCTCGCTCTCTATCTCTCTCTCTATCCTTTTCTCTCTCTTTCTCTCTATGTATATATATATATTCATATTCTAGCACCCTACGATAGTATAAGCGATAGTTCTGCCTGCCAGAACATCAGTAGTTCTGCTCAGTGCCGAAGAAAGTAAAGGTCTCGTTGCAGCGTATCTCGTAGCAGTCTGGAAACGATGTGAAGTGTCTCGATAGGCGCAAATCGAATATGAACTCGCAGTACGGATAACTGCAAACATAAATAACAACGAGTTTACAGTTAAAGCTAAGTTATATAACTAATAGATTAGGTTGATTAAGGCTGTCTAAGTCTCTGCTAGTTCTACTCTTTAGTTCTCCAACTTTTAGCTTATTCTACAGTTACCCCACAGAGGAACACAAAGCACTTAGCTCAACTTAACTCAAATTTAATAGTTACTCATTTCTCCATTGCGCTCCACACACACACACACACACACACACACACACACCGCACACACAAGGTACACTCAGTAGATTAACTGGATACGTTTCTGCGCAGCACTTTGGAAAATGTTGCTGAAATATTTATCTGGACGGGAGTGGAAAGGGGGAGAGGAAGCACTTGCTGCGAGCTATTTTAATTGTTATGCAATTCAAATACCACTACCGCTTTCTCAACCGCCCTCCCCTCCCCTCCCCCCCCCACCAAGCACCCCTCGAGGCACTCCCTTAAGCTGTTGAGCTAACCCCTTTCATACATAAAAAGCAGAAACTTGGCAACTTTTGTTTTAAAATGCAATTCACACGACTAGAAAATAACATAAATTGTAAATTGTATGTGCGGTTTGCTTCCAAGGCGGGTGTAAGCTCCAAATGTGTGTGTGTGCGATTGTTGATTGCTTAACTTACATTGGCGGAAACCAGAGGAAACAGCGATATGTGCAGAGTATGCCAAACGGGCGCTTGAACTCTCCGTCCGGCGTTTGTATCGAGCCGGAATTGTGCTTCTTCCAGCATTGTGAGGCCCAGCCTGGAAACAGAGACAGAGACAGAGAGAAAGAGGGAGAGAGGTGCCAAGTGCTCAATCATTGTGAAATAATTGAAATAGTTCTACCTGCATTTAAATCTATGTAAACTCAATCCGATCAATTGCAATACGAATTTCAATTTCAATTCGAATTTGATTGCAAAAACACAAACAACAAATTAAAAAAAAATAACTGGGGAATTAGGCTGAAATGTATATTTAAAAACCGCAGTATGCTGTGTAAAGTAATCAGCTCGTGTATCAGTTATATTTTTTTTCCCAGATTTTTAATGCAAAAATCATCAATAACGGGCCGACGCGGCGTATGCGTAATATGAGCTATGCATCAAATATGCATCAATTAAGAGCTAGAGGCGCGCTCATTAACATACACAGACAGAGCACAGCACAGCACAGACACACACATGGACGCACTCATAATATATGCCAAATTGAGTTTACTTCACACACACACACACACAGACACAAACGGCATATTACGCATACGCCATGAGCGAAGCACAGAAAACATTTTGAAATTTTCATCACGCAATAAATTAGTGCACAACCAGCAACGGAAGAACAAAACAACCAAACAAAAATAAAAGAAAAATCATAATAAAAATATCATGCACAATTATTGTATGTATATCGTACGATACGATATGCAGCGTTACGATACGTTACGTACTTCCATAATTGTAATCACATAAACAGCATAAAATTAAAAGCAACACAAATGCGATTGTTGTTGTGCCTCGACGAGTGTGTATCGTTGTAGTTGTTGTTGCTGCTGCTGCTGTTACTGTTGTTGTTGTTGTTGTTGTTATCGATTTGGCCATTGCACAACAATTGTAGATAGTACCGTCGTCGTCCATGTCCATGTTCCAGTTTTTGTTGCCTGTTTTCAGCTTCTTTTGCCGGGCATCAGATGCGATGTTCGGCGTTTGTCTCGACGCGTTTTTAACTGCCATCACTTTGACGCTCGCTATCTCTAACGAAGCCTATGACAATAATCACACGTACACACACACACACACATTAACGCAGACCGAGAAAAAAGAGACAGAGAGCCTGGAGTGGAGCCAAGACAGCCGCAAAATCAAAATCAAAATGAAAATGAAAAACAGCAAAGAAACGCGACAAGTTTTTTTTATTGCGCGCCTCTAAATTGATGACAATTGATAAATTATCGCACTCGCTTGTGTATGCCTGTGTCTGTGCCTGTGTGTGTGTGTTGGGTGGCGAGTGAGTGTAATGGGTACTTGTGCGAGTGCTTACAGATTCATTCACCCACTCAAATCTCGCCCAGCCCAGGCTCAGCTTCAGCTGTTGCGAGCGTTGTATCTTTATCTTTATCTGTATACAGGCATCTTTATTATCTGTTTATCAGTATCTGTATCTCACTATTTGTATTTGGGTATGTACATTTCTCTCAGTGTCTTAGTAGCAGAACACCTTGTGTCTCAGAATCTCCGTACCTCAGTAAATCTCACTCAGCTCAGGCTCAGCTTCAACTAAACACTCTATCTTGGTATGTGTACTATATATCAGTATCTGTGTCTCAGTATCTGTGTCTCAGTATCTGTATCTCAGTATCTGTATTTCAGTATCTGTATCTGTACTTAGTATCTTAGTACCTAAACTCCTTGGTACCTAAACACTTTAGCACCTTAGTATCTTAGCACCTTAGCACCTTAGTACATAAGCAACTTAGCACCTAAACACCTTAGCACTGTAGCACCTTAGCACTGCAACACTTTAACACTTTAGGCTATCTGTCTCTTAGTATCCACGTACCGGAGTACCTAATCTAAGCATCTTAGTACTTGTATCTGAACATCCTTAGGATCTCAGCACCATAGTACCTTAGTACATAAGCACCTAGGCATATAAGCACCTTAGTGCTGTAGCACCTTAGCACATGTGTACCTTAGCACCTTAGTAACTTGGCATCTTTACACCTTAAGTTCTCTGTCTCTCAGTATCCCTCGCAGTAAGCATCTTAGCACTTGTATCTGAGCATCCCTAGGATCTCAGCACTTAAGCACCTTAGTACCTGGTACCTTACTACCTTAGCACCCTGTTAGCTTACTACCTTTGTACCTCAGCACCATAGTACCTTAGCACCTAAGCACCTAAGCATTTAAGCACCTTACCACTGTAGCAGCATAGCACCTGTTTGCCTTCGCACCTTAGCAACTTGGCACCTTAGCACCTAAGGTTCTCTTTAGGTTAGCTGTATCCCAGCACTTGAGTACATGTATTTCAGCATCATTGTGTTTTTTCCAGAGCATCTTTATCTGCAACTCTATCCTAGTTGTCTCAATATCTCTATACCCCAGTACCTTAGAGGTACCGCAGTCACTTGCTAGCTCTGTATCTATAGCTACATCTTTAGTGTTTCCGTATGTTTATCCATATCTCAGTACCTATATCAATGCCTGTATTTGTCTCTTTATGTGGCGACATCTGCCAGCAAATCAGCAAGCAGCTTTGAAGCTCAGATTGATGAAATTGTTGACACCTTATGTTGTGTGCGTTGAGCCACTCAGTCAGTCAGTAAGTCGGTCGAGTGTCTGCCTGTCTGTTTGTCCCTTAAGCGAGGGTAGCAGCCCAAGCTAGTGGGGAGGGGCGTGAGGGGCGTGGCTGGGCGTAAGTCTTAAGTAGTTGCCCGGACAGCATCTCATAACTTGCAGACACTTTTGTTGGGCTATTTGTAAAGAGCATTTTGCGCTTCGCCAGTTTTGATGTGAATTTCAGAATAAATTCACGCACACAGTCACACACACACACACACCGCCATCACGTACACTCAAACACACACTCACATCAGCCAAATAATATTCACAGTTTTAGTTGTAAATGCGTTTCGTTCGTCGCTGCTATTTAACATCATTTGTAAGCCTGTTTAAGAAGTGGAAAAACAACTTTTAAGCTGCTCAATGATTCTATAAATAAAATCACATTGTTATTGTTGTTTGTTTGCCGTGCGAAATCAAGGAGAATATGGATTATATCAAATATGTATGGTATACAATTATCTACGCAGAAATATACTTACACTGCACACACTGAAGACGCACTTCGACACATTTTAAACAAGATCAATTTTTGAATCTGAATCTGAATGAATACATTTTCCATTTCACTTGTATGCACTGAGATTTCGTTCGCACGTGATTGCTGTTTTAAATTCTGTGCCATTTCGTGCACTCTTCACCTCACTTATTCCCTGCAACAACAACCACAGAAGCCACATAAAAAAAATAAAAAATACAAAGCAAACAATGGCGAGTGTCAGGTTGCAGTTTGTGCGTAATGTGCAATTAATTTGTTTGTAACTATTTTAAAATAATCTAATTTCATGCAGAAATTGCGGTAATTTGCCAATCAGCATTGAAACAGAAGCCGGGCCTGGATGCGAATTCAGAATTCGCGCGCGCGTAAACGCATCAACTGAATTGTAACGAGCCCCAATCAACCAAACAACGACGACGCACAACGACCACGACCCAAATCCAGATACAGCCGGACCAACAGATACAGATACAGTCAGGCACAGCTACAGATACAGATACAAGTGAATATGCGTCGCGTTGATCTTCTGCGTGAACTAAACAGAACATAACAGGGCAGAGAAGGGAACGGGGGAAGGGCAGAGCAGGGGATGGGATGGGAGCAGTGGCCTTCAGCGATCAATGTCATTTCGTTTGATTCCATTAAAGTGCGACCCCAAAAAACGAACTGCGAACTGCGACTGCGACTGTGACTGTGTAGGCAACAACAAAGCAAAAGTGGAACTGGGAACTGACAACTGAGAGCTGGCAATGAGAGCGCCCAGTGTGACCCAGTTGGATTTAATATAGTAGGAAATAGATGTAGAGATGGTTGAAAATCTGTGAAGACTTATAATACACATCAGCTGAAGATTGAACTTTGCCTAATATAGACAATTCAACTTCATCTCTGTCTACTTTCCTAATGGCTGCAACCTTTGAATCACTGACTAAAGTCCCTTAACTATAGAGAACCCTTACTAACCCTAAACAACTGACTTACATGTTAGTGAGACATAGATGAAGAAATGGTCGCAAATCTGTGAAGAACTTAAAACTGAATCAGCAACAGATTGGACTTAACTTTACAGAACCTATTCACCTACATCTCTGTCTACTACACATGCTTATGCCCCTTCTTGCACCTTCGAATCACAGCCAGTAAGCTGTAATAAACTCTAAACAACCCAAAAACAACAACTGAAGTTCCTATGTAAGTAAGAAATGTTCGCAAATCTGTAAAGAATATAAAACTTCCGTTTTCAATAGAATTTTACTGTAGTTTACTTCTACTTCCAGCTACTTTACTTAGGCGAACAAAGCACCTTAAATCACTCAATATACAGTGCCTAACAATAGCTAAACTCCGAACAGCCTTAAACAAGTGAAATACACATGCCTTAGGCAGCAGCTTTGTCAGCACAATCTCGGTTCCTACATCGCTTAAGCATCAACTTTCATTTTCACTACCCACAAGTTCTGCTGGGCAATTGTGGAAGCAGTAGAATCAATCGCAAAAACCCTTTTACCACATCACGTTCCTTCGCTCTTCCCCCTCTGCACCTCATGACACCCCCTTCCACCCGATATCCACCCCTTGCTGCGAGGGAGTCGCAGGTGCGTAAGTTAACAGCTCCATTGACTACAGGCCACATAATTTATCTTATTTTTAGCTTGGCCAACTTTGGCCCATGACTTTGGGCCACGTTTAAGCCAGCACTCGACCCTGCCCCTTTGGCACCCGCACCCGCACCCGCCTTCGCCACGCTATACAAATTTCAGCAACGCTTTGGCATAACTTTGACTTGGCTTATAAATGTCGAACGATTTATTTGCGGCTGTTTGCACAGGTACGCGGAGGCAGACCCCGCCTCCAAGTCGCCTTCACGCCATTAAAGAGGCGGATACTACTTCCCAATATATATATATATATATATATATAAGTATATATAGTATATATACAGGTATAGGTATATCCCTTCGTTGACGCAGCTAACAAAGTGTTTCAAATTTGTTTACTGCAAAAATGAAAAGAGAAGGGAAAAACGAACTTTGAATTGCTTTTGGACAGCGCTCAGGTGGTGGGCGTATGCTTGAGGTAATTGGGCGTGGCACTTGCCACTTGCACATGCCACAGCATTGATAGCTGCTGTGGCCTTTGGCAGCAGATGAAGTGCGACTTGAGCCAGGACAGGACAGCAGAGGAGAGGAATGCAATGCCAGCGAAGGGCGCGGCATAGAAGGAGAGGAGGAACAGAGGGGGGGGCTTGAGCAGGAGCAGAGATAGTAGTGAGAGAGAGAGCACATGTGAGATTCGAGTGGCACTTTGATGGGCCACTCAACTGCAAAATGAATGGAAAAGTGAATGCGTGTGCAGCACACATGGCGTATACGCAATGTCCAACGCAATGCAAGGCACGCTCTCTCTCTCGTCTCGGTCTATACGTGCTGTCGAAATTTGTGAATGCAAGTAAATGCAGTTGAACAAATCACTTTAACAAATGAATGCATTCACTCGCATTCGCTGACTCACGAACGAATCAAAATGCCAAAATTAATATCAAATTATTATATGTTGCATTCTGGTTGCTCTTTTAGATAAGATATATGGTCCAATATGCACTGCAGTATGCAGGCAGGCATTCAATATCGATACATAAGATATAGAAGATATATCTGGCATATCCCAGGTCCATAAGGAATGTAATTGAAGCTCAAAAAAAACTACCAAGCCAGTTCCAAGTTTCTTTTTGATAACTAAATCAGAATGTGGTCAAGAGAAACTTCCATGCAAGTTGAACATTAAATAATCAACACTGCTATATCCCTAATATGCTAAGAAGAATCCCTAATACTTCAAGAAGGTATATAATACCTACATATTGATCTCTTTTCCAAATCAGGTTTAAAAACTTCCATTCAAGTTGTGAGTTTCATTTAATATTTAACGAATCTTCATAGCAAATTAAATATATTTTAAATTAACTTAGAGAATAGCAAAAAAAAAGCAATAGACAGCAAGGGGTGCAAAAGGGGTGCTTAA
This sequence comes from Zaprionus nigranus, assembly GCA_018903425.1. Lineage (NCBI taxonomy): Eukaryota > Metazoa > Arthropoda > Insecta > Diptera > Drosophilidae > Zaprionus > Zaprionus nigranus. The sequence goes on along the minus strand of JAEIGD010000045.1, from coordinate 143,667 downwards.
GCTATTAATTGAGTACATAATAGTCAATCAAAAGTTATCGATCTATCGAATCTAGCTGAAGAAGTTAAGCAGCGTGCACTTGACGCTGGTGCAGTCGGGCAGTGAAGTGAACAGCACGCAGGATAACTTGTAGTCGTAGATATATTCGCAAGTGGGGAAGCTGAAAGAGACAGGAAGGGGTTAATTATATTGCATAGATTGGCAGTCATCGACGGTGGGGGAAAGTGGGTGGACGCACCTTATTGTGAAGAACCAAGTGCACTTGAAGTTGCACAGAATGCCATAAGGTTTCTTCAGCTGCTCCTTCTTATTGACAATGGTGTTCTGCAAATTGTAGCCATCGTAGCGTCGCCAGCAGTGATTGATATTGCCTGCAAAGAGAAGCACAGAGAGAGAGAGGGGAGAGGAGACAAGGTAGTTAGTGAGTGATAGATAAAAGACACTGCCCAGTTGCAACTTGCACTGGAGAAGTCACTAGCTCTGGCTGGCAGGTATCTGCTCAGGCTGCCCCACTGGGTCACACTACTTACGTCGTATGTGATGGCTGCCTCCATGGTGATGAAAATCGCGTCCTTCCAGCTGGCTGCCATGGCCATTGGTTGCCTCGACGCCGCTGAGCGTGCTGCCGAAGAGCAGCAGATACCAAAGTATCAGCGAGCTAACGATGAAGATGTAAGTCACTAATTTGGCCATTTCCGGGCCCCGCTCTCTCTCAGTCTGCCTGTCTAGCTATGCCACTCTCTCTCCCTCCCTTTCACTCCCTCTACCTCTCTCTCTCTTTCTCTGTCTGTCTCTGTTTGCCTCTTTGACTCCGTCTGCACTCGGATGCAAGTTTTGGTTTTCCTGGCGCTTTTCCTTGACTTGGCTATATCGTTTTTGTGGGCGCTCGCCTGTTAAATGCACTTTGCACTTTTCCTCTTGTCTTCTCTCTCTCTCTCTCTCTCTCTGTCTCTCTCTCTCTTCCTCTATCTACGTGTGCAAGTGTGTGTGTTATGGCTGTCGCTTTCGTTGCCGCTGCGAATGTCGCCCCTGCACTGAATACATTTTCTGAAAAAGTGAATTTATTTTGCTCCAAGCTCTGAGGTCTCTTCGTCTCTCTCTCTCTCTCACTCTCTCTCTTTCTCTTTTTCTCTGTGAACACCACCACCTTCCACGTCTGTCCGCACGTTCTTCTCTACACACACTGTACACGCTGCTTCGCTCTTTATTTTTGTATACAATTTTTGTATAAATTTGTTCACATTTTTACTTGTATTTTTTCGGTCATCATTCATGAACCTATTCAATCTGAGTGCGAGAATATTTTAGTATTTTTGGTCTGTGCGTTTCGTTCGTTCCATCGTTCCATCCATCCATGCATCCATTCATTCATCCCATACCATCCAACCATCCAACCATTCATCCCATCCATCCTATCCATTCATCGTTCTTCGTTCAGGTCTGTCACTCACTCAGCTAATCTAGATAATCAACAGCGAATTAGCTTAACATCACGCGCCCTCTCTCGCTCTGTCTGCGTGCCTTTATCGCTCACTCATTCTCTCCTTCTCTCTCACTCTTGCTCTCCCTCTTTCGCTCGCACACAATGGGGCTGCGCACCCCTATCACAGTCAACGCACCCAACGAATTTCTTTGTCTAAATTTAGCAACAATTGAGTTTGGACTGCTCGGCCAGCACTAAACGGCACACGAAAGTTATCGATATGTGGTGCTATCGATAGCTGGAAATCATTAGTCTACTTGCTCGCTGAATTAAATTGCATTGTTGACGAATTGAGTATGTAGGATATCGAATTGTAATCAGAAACTTATCGATATGCATCGATATATGCTTCTTATCGACTATTTGCATACGTCTATAGTACTTTCTATACATACGCATATAGCCGATATGATACGTATGTTGTATTGATATGATATTGATATTATGTGTTATCGTTATAATTAGCTTGATGAAGAACACATTTTGATAAGTTTGTCTGTCAAATAAAAGTTTTAGATTAATTTTTTCTTAATGCTATCGCTTATCGATTGTACAAACTTATCGATTTGCTGTTGTTATCGTTATCGTTATACAAATTTCATAATCTTGCGTTCCATTTGTCACTCGTATAACGGTACATTGACTATATGCACAGCATATGGCAAAGGTATTCAAGTAGTAAACTGTCTTGAAGACACGAGTACAATCCCCCTCTCCCCCCTCATTACCCCCCCTCACCCACAGAAATTCATTCAGGCTCACATGCTGCACACTCACATACAGATACATATACAGATTCAGCACACGCTACTGCTGCTGCTGCTGCTGCGACGTTGACGTTGACAGCTCGAGCTAGTCAAAGTGCAATAAATTAAAAATTTATTTAACTGCAGTTGACAATTTATTTGCATTTAATTTACCACAAAAGGGAGGAGGAGGAGGAGGAGAAAAACTTGGCGAAAGCATGAAGGAAGAACACGAAACAAGAGCCCAAAAGACTCGACTCGACTGGGGAAGAAAGTAGGAGAAGATAGAGGGGAGATTTCAAGGGGCTCTGCGGCCTTGTGCACTGCGGCTTTTGGTTATGTAGTGTGTGTGTGTGTGTGTGTGTGTGGGCAAAGGCAAACGCGGAACGAAGAAGCAATGAAACGAAATGAATGTCACCGAATGAATATATGAATGAGTGAATGAGCCAACGAATGAATGCATAACTAACACGAAACGAAAACGAAGAAAACTCCTTCTTTGCCGACAAAGGCAACGCATGTTTCACATCACACATGAGACTCCTCCACTTCTCCACTCCTCCGACATAGTCTTGCAGTCACGCCCACAGTAACCCTGCAATGCCCCCGCCCCCGTCCGCGACCTACCCCTACTCGACTGCAACTGGAACTGGCTGAATGAAGTGTTTGGCAACACTTTAACTTGATTAAAAATGTAATAGCCAGCAGGGTAAACATTTCAGCAGTTACATACACACATACATACCCTACACACCCGAACACATACTCTAACTTTTTACCCTACCCCTTGCTCAATACTCTCTCTCTCTTTCTCTCTCTCTCTCTCTCTCTATGTACCCTCTCGAACGTTTTCTCTCAGCTCCAACTTCTTTGCGGGCGCAACCTTCCTTTGTTCAACTTGTCTATACAATTGCGCAACTTGCCACAACATTTGCTTGCTCTTCCGCCTCTTTCCTTCTTCCTGTGCATGTCTCTGCATGTCTGTGCATGTCTGTGCACGCCTCTGTGTGTTGTGTGTGTCTCTGGCCAACGAATGCATTTCCTTAATTTACCATTACAAACTTCACTGGCACAGGCTGAGCTGAGCTGAGTTTATGGAAAACAATATGAAAATCTTCAGCTACAAAAGTCAATCAGCACAGTCACAGTGACACATCGCTATGACGAGTATTACAGGATGTCAGGTGATCAAGAGAAGGTTAATATATGTTTATATATGTTACGATCTATACACAAATTATCTTCATCTATGCCGTAATTCCTTTGTCAAATGATCTTCAAAAATACAAAAAAGATATTCCATAACAAAATATCCGATGTCAATATTCAATCTATGACATGTTACAATTTATGTATAGTAAATTACAATAACTGAAATAAGGTACTCAATATATCCCCTTCACAGTTCTTCACTTTGAATGAGGGCTGTACAACCAGTATTTCGTAAATTTCTATCTCAGTTATTTGGCATATTTGAATTTCATAACTTGCATTTACTATATTTTCATTCATTCATTTTTATACCCTTCGACCATTGAAAATGTTCAATAGAGGGTATACTTACTTTGTTTAAATGTATGTAACAGACAGAAGGAGGCGTGGCAGACCCCACATAGTATATACATTCTTGCTCGGGATCACTAGCCGAGTTGATTGAGTCATGTCTGTCTGTCTGTCCGCATGTTCGGATGACCAGAAGAACACACAGATCTCAGCAAGAGATCTAGAGATACCAAATTTGGCAGGAAGATTTCTGTATACTAAACGCTGATCAAGTTTACTTCAAATGTTGAGTGCCACCCCCACCGCCCCCGCCATTCAATAATTAAATTTTTGAACTCAATTTGTAAACGCTGTATAAAAGATACAACTTGCTGACTTTAACATATACTAAGCTGAATGAAATATCTACGTATTCTCTCTATTTCAAACTGATTGGACAATAAAGACAGAAGTTATTGAAGAAAGTATGAGCATAACACGAAGTCAGCTTACAAGGGAGCGCCATCTGTTGAGAATAATTAAAAACCACCAGAACATAGGTCGAAGGGTATACCACTGTCGTGTGCCGTTCGACTGTTGCTATCGTTTTTCATTTGCCTCTCGGTATTTTCAGCTATGAAAATCTGATGATTTTTAAGCAGGAGAGTCTAATTAAATCAAGCTTGGGAGATTTATTAAATTCTTGCGCTTCTACTTTAAGTAAAATATGAAAGCTAACACGGCAACAAGAACTTTAAATCAAAGCTCAGTTGGCGAAGCTTAATTGCAAACTGTGATCGCAGGGGCTTTAAGCTTCGCCGAACAAGACGACAAAAGCTTTCGTCGCCTTCTTCTCACTTCTTCTTGTGCATTCTTCTTCGAGAGTATTCTCGATGTCGCCCTAATTTGTCATTCTTATGTTATTATTGACTTCAATTGTGCAAACATTTATGAAATTGGAACTCGGCTTCGTTTTTAGATGATGTCACAGTCACAGACAACCCACTCCGGCAATAGGCACAACCCAAAGTCGGACCCGACATCAGACGATAAACTCGCTGACCCGAGCCAGAGAAGAAGAGACGCGCCGACAATTAAATAGCAATACATAACAATCAAGATAGCCAACAAACATGAGAGAGGAATGGAGAGGGAGAGAGTGCAGCAGTGAGAAAGGGAGAGAGAGCAGGAGAGAAAGAGAGCACACTAAAGTGAGCGAGAAGTGAGAGAGATATGAGGGAGAAGAAGCAAATAAACTATGGAAAAAATAGGAAAATAACAAAGATCTGACAAGTCTCATTGCCAGTGTGCATACCCTGTAATTGCACATAAGGATGTTAATATGGTATTTATCGATACATAAAATATAATCAATATAATATAGTAATATTAATGTATATTACAGTATATTCCATATAAATCTTGCAAACCAAACTACCCCAGTGACTTGTCACCCTGGCAAGGGGCAGCAAGAAAACAAACCAATTGATGAATCTATGGCAACGCACAACCAAATCTAGACAACAACAACAATGCCCGAGATGTCGATGTTGATGTTCTTGATGCTGATGCTGAGATGTCGATAACGATGACGATGATTTTCCGATCTCGTCCGCCCTGGGCCGAGCACAAGCCGCTGCTGGGCTCAGTCCCATTTTGAACACGAGCGCGTCACAATGTGCGAACCAAAGCGAATGCGAATGCAAATGCGAATGACATCGGATCATCATCATCATCGGGCATCGTCATTCTCGATGATCTACGTTGCCAGCATCGCGATAATCCTGCTGCAGCTGCTGGCAGAGGCGAGTGCCTACAGAGCGCTAATTCCAGCGGATCCAGGTGCGTGTAGATTACCTGAGATCTTTTCCTTTCCCTCTCTCATTCGCTATCTCAATCTCGCAGTGAATGCCGGCAAATGCATCTATCGAGGCGATGAACTGAAGACGGGTGTCAACAACGGCATCCCTCCCTGCCAGCGTCTGACTTGCAACGAGGATGGCTCCATACTTATCGAGGGGTGAGTCTGGCCAGGGACACATACACAAAGAAAGAGGCACACACAGTCACAAACAAAATACGCATAAACATTTGAAATTTTTCGCACTGATAACACGACGTTGACGTTGACGTTGACGTTGACGTCGCTGTCGCAGTCTCTGTCGCAGTCGCTGACTTTTAGAGTAACGTTTTATAGCAATCTGTGGGTCAAGTCTAGCACAGTCCCTTACCTCTCTTGGCAGAGGGGTTATGGAAAGGTGCTTGTGATTAGAACTAGTGAAACATCCATGTTTCATTCGAAAAACCTCAGCAAACATCGAGGTTTCACATGAAAAACCTCAGCAAACATCGAAGTTACTCCAGCTCTACTTCTGAATTTTCCAAGGGAACTTCCACTTAAATGAAGTGGCCCTAAAAACAGTGAAAGAAGCCTAAACAGCACCTTGTGGGACTACTTAGTTAAAAAAAAGTTTTTTTGTTCCTTATTATTCCGCTTGGGCCTCTACCAGAGTTCATTATCAAGAATGAGACACCTTCACCAAATTGGTAGACGAGTTTACTATCCGTCAACCAGAGCGGAAAAACGCATTAATGTCAAGGCTCACTTGGAAAATATCCTGGATACTGCCATAGACTCTGGCTCAGGTGCAAGGCTTGCAGTTTTCGACTGCCTCGAGCGGGGATCTGCCCATAGGAATACGACGCTGATCTGTTGGCCTTTTTTGGATGCATTCTCTGCCAGGGATCTTTGGGTTTTTTTTTGTTCCTTATTTTATTCCGCTTGGGAACTTAGGGCCTCTCTACTGCCATAGACTCTGGCTCCCCCGTCGTGGCCAGAGCTTTTTTTTTTTTTTTTTTTTCTTTCCTCCCCCCTCCCCTCCCTTTCCCCCCCCCCCCTTCTTTTTTTTTTTTTTCTCTTTTTTTTTCCCCCGGGCCCCTCCCCCCCCAACCTGCCAGGCAGTTTTCGACTGCCTCGAGCGGGGATCTGCCCATAGGAATACGACGCTGATCTGTTGGCCTTTTTTGGATGCATTCTCTGCCAGGGATCTTTGGGTTTTTTTTTGTTCCTTATTTTATTCCGCTTGGGAACTTAGGGCCTCTCTACTGCCATAGACTCTGGCTCAGGGCAAGCTGCAGTTTTCGACTTGCCTCGAGCGGGGATCTGCCCATAGGAATACGACGCTGATCTGTTGGCCTTTTTTGGATGCATTCTCTGCCAGGGATCTTTGGGTTTTTTTTTTGTTCCTTATTTTATTCCGCTTGGGAACTTAGGGCCTCTCTACTAGATCCTTCCATCGAACTTTATTTTGCGCCGTCTGTTTTGGGTCAGTTCTTGGAGGATAGTTCTTCGGTTCCGATGGTTCCGATTCGTCTGCTGCCTTGGGGATTCCAGTCCAGTGCCATCCTGACAGTTCGTCCTCCCTATCCACGTCCATTTTTTATCCCGGTTATAATCCTCAAGCTTAAGACTGTTTCTCAACTTTATTGCCTTCTTGATCTTTCCCCTTCTGGCTACAAATATTCCTATCCATATCTGCCGCCTTCATTACTTCCAACTAGGTTGCTATTGGATGTTGTTGTTTCCCCGCTGCCAGGCCCACCTCCTCATCTCGCTAATTCCAGCTATTGCTACCTGCAGTTCCTCCATTTCTGCCTCGAACTGTGCTAATATCTTGATGGTTCCTTTAGAGTTCTCTAACGTTCCATTGTCCAATTCGTGTCCGTTTTGAAAGGGGTCGTCAACGAGTTGGGGGATCCGTTATGTTCAATCAAATCTCTTGTATCAGTTTCTGTAATCATTTGGATTTTCGTTCGAACTGGTGATTGGCCAGATGCGACTATAACCACCTGTCACCTGGGAGTGGCGTCCACGCAGAGTTGTTGACGTGGAGAGAGTGCGATACAGTCTTAAAGCTTTTAGCATCATTCATAGGTGGTGTTGTTGTTCTTGCTGTACGCAGAAGACGCAATATGAATAGTGCTTGGTTCTAATTGCGTGGTGGAGAGGGGGTTTGGGGGCAAGGGGGTTTTGCCCAAACAATGTTGAAGGCATTGTGCAATTGGAGAAATACTTTATATTAAGTAGAAAAGTATTTGTAAGAGGGATGTTGAGAGAGTCATGCCTCTTGCCATGAGTGGGTTGCGAACCCACGACCTCATGCACAGCAGACAAGTGCGTTGCCCACTAGGCTATGAGGCCCCCGAAATATCTGGCGCAAATTAGTTTATGATAAAAGAAGTAACTATCCAACTTACTAGAAAGTTTGAAGTTCCATTTCGATTGATTTCAGGATATAAATAAAAGAAGTTCTTTATTCTTATTTGTTTTCATATAAGGAAACAATTTGTATAACTATCAGACAAATAAAGCATAGTCTAAAATTACGATAGTTACATAAATATTTAAAAGAATTTTAGAGATAAATCATGTTTCTGTCTCTAAGTCTAAAATATATAGTATATTTTTAATGGTTCCACTGAAACATGAAGTATTTAGATTATTTCAATTTCTATTGACTTAATGGTTTTATTCATTTGTATTTTGGGCATAGAGACGCGTAAAAGAGCGAGAAGGCAAATCACACAACTTGTCAGCTATCCCTTTCTCTTACAAATTTCATGATGAATTTCAGTTTGTAACCCTCTAGCAAAGGTGAAGCTGTTTAATTTGAGAAAGTGCCAGTAAAAAATGGAAAAAATGTTGCGAAAATTGCCATATCACAAATGCAGCGAGATACCAACATTAATTTCCCACACCTCACTCTCTCTATCTCTCTTATTCTTTCTTACTCTATCTAACTCACACTATCTCACTCACACACTCTCACTCTTTTTGTCTTTCCCACTGCAGCTGCGGCAAACTGAGCATAGACAAATGCAACAATGGGGAGCGCATCAATCGATCCAAACCCTTCCCGGAATGCTGCCTGCTTCGCTACAAGTGCAAGAAGCCGGACGGAACGTCCTACTTCATCGAGCGGGATGCAGCCGAGGGAGCGTAGACGGGGGCGTGTGCAGGCGAGACAACATGTTCAACAATCCCAGGCAACTGAGAACAACAACAACAAACTATGCTAATTTATTTTGTACATTTCCATTTTTTGTATATCGAATCGAGCAACTGTTTTCTTACTATATTCGTTTTTTTGTAAAAAACACAAAAATAAATCCTTTAGTAGAGGATATTATAATAGCTAAGCGACGTTGATCTATTTCCTGGAAACGTAAGAATTGTGTAGTAATTCAATTCAATACCGAAATAAACAAAATAGGCATAGGTGCCAAGATAGGCACTTTCTTCATTCAGACAGTTAATAAGCAAAACTAAAGAGTGATTTTTTAGCTGTTATCTTCTTGACAACACTGGTTTAAACAGCTGACGCACGTTTCGTGTCTTCTATCACTATCAAACATCTTCAGTTTGTTCTATAATTTAACTATGAATCGTCTTACAAACAAACAATGCTCGCAACTTATTCAATTTTATTATCAAAATACGTGTTCTGTTAAGAAAGTTCATCGCGTGCTTCTTCCATTTTATGGTCAGTTTAATCGACCCACTGAAGCGGTTGTTTGGGCTATTGCAAGAGCTTGATTTGCATGACATGTGGTTTCCACAAGAGCCTTTACTTGTGAAATAGGAATGAATTGGGTATAACCTATTTTAAACATTTTCTTTAAGATAGGTAAATAATAATATATTTAGTATCTCTCGATACATTTTCTTTGGCAGTTTTTAGGCCATGGATTTTAAAAAATTCATGGTCTATTGTGTTTGTCGGAACGGAAATGTGCGTAACAGGCAGAAGGAGGCATCTCCGACCCCATAAACTATATATATTCTGAATCAGTATAAGTAGCCGAGTCGATTGAGACATGTCTGTCTGTCCGTCTGTCTGTCTGTCTGTCTGTCTGTCTGTCTGTATGAACACCTAATTCAGACACACAGCATTTTATTAAACTTTTTATTTGCATTGTATGGGAACAGAATTGGTTCACAATGCAGCTTTGCCGATGGGCGAAAAATTGAGGCAATGGCCGAGTGGTTAGAGTGGCGGACGGCTGCGAGATAGTGCGTGTGTTCAACTCCCGGTTGAGGCGGGTGCGAAATTTCATTTATTAATTATTTCTAATTTTATTTTTTTTTTTTTTTTTATTCTAATAAACTAAAACAAAAGTTACAGTCAAACAAATTAAAATCAAGAAGAAGCACATGTAATGAAATTTGGTACGCGCTAGAAATATATACCTATACTGTGATCTATTGCCTATAATATGATAATCCATGGCCTTATACAGTCAGCCTCCTGACTGTAGCGTTTTATTTTTTATTCTAATAAACTAAAACAAAAGTTACAGTCAAACAAATTAAAATCAAAAGAAGAAGCACATGTAATGAAATTTGGTACACCTTCCTGCGCTAGAATTATATACCTATACCTATTGCCTATAATATGATAATCCATGGCCTTATACAGTCAGCTCCTGACTGTAGCGTTTGTATTTTTCATCTGGAACTGTTTCCATGTGCAACTCTGGCTGAATGCAGTTGCTCTCAAAAACACGCATCTTTGGCAAAGCCGGCAAAGAAGTCGCGCTTAATTACTGGGCCAACCCGCTCATAAACAGCAATTAACACGCCCCACACAGCTGCGAGTGCCCCCGTGGAGTGGCACAGCTTGGCAGAGCTGCAGCAACACCTGCAACCGGAGCGTCACTTGGAAATAAATTACATACACATACACAAGTTTATTTACCGGGATGGTGCTATATATATTCATGCATATATACACCATATGGAGGGCAGCTTTTCTCGCAAAACGTTAATTAGTGCGAAATAATGAACAAGCTGGCTGGGGTTGCAAAGGGTGTGAAAGGGGTAAGAGGGAGAGGGTTGAGCTTAACTATATAAAGTCACAGTGGTTACTTGTTCTCCACTAAGGGGTGAACACTGGAGCAGAATTGTCATCTCAACTTCAAGTGGGGTAATGAAAAAAAGTGTTTTATCCTCTGAATATATGTTCCATCTCTTCTGCTATTCCATTCTCTTTCCTATTTAAAACCCAACATACTGTTTATTTCGGGACATCTTCAGAACCTTCAACTTATAACCCCTAAGACCTACGTATTTTATCGACTTGTTTCCTGTCTTTTATTTATTATATGTTTCAACATACTTCGAGATTTAGTCGCATCTCCTTAGTCTTTCTATTATAAAATAAACGAATTTCATTTTAGAATATAACCAGAATATAATCCATCACTTCTCCCGTAATCGGTCTCTTTGAATGTAACTTCCTGCTCTTCTCCTGTGATTCGTCTCTTTGAAAGTAGATTCTTCTCCTTTAATCGATCTCTTCTGCTCCACAGCTCTTTTCAACTTCAGAACTCTTAGGACCTTTTCCTTTTTATTTCATTTCTCATATGTCTTTGATTTTCTTTCTGTCTTTTCATATTCCAAATCTATTTTTATTATCATTTGCTCTTCGTTTTATTTAGATTTATTTAGATATATCACTCTATCTCTCTCTCCCTTACACCTTTTTCACTGTCTCTCCTTCGTTCAATGTTTGTTTCGCTTTCAATTTAACTGAATACATTATGAGAGTGTAGGAAACTCATCTATTTCAATTCCTGCATTCCTTTTTCAATTCTATTGATTGTGAAAATATATTTCTGATATGTCTGCCCGCATTTTCCACTTCAGAGAGCTGAAATTATGAATTCTATGAGCATTCTCTTTGCATCGGACCCTCTCTCTCTCTCTCTCTCTCTCTGACTCTCTGTCTTTCATACGCTTTTGATTTATATAAAAAGGAAACTTTCTGTTTATTTTTTGTTTTTCCTTTTTTAGCTCGAAACATAATTTATGTTCTTTTAAACTGCAACTATTTAGCAAACTTATCTAAGAGAGTTAGAGACAGAGAGAGGGGGGGTAGGGAAGAGAGAGAGAGAGGAAAGGCATAGGCAGACAGACAGGCAGCGTATGTAGAGATTGCATTGGGCACGTAGGATGTGTAAGCAGCCTCAGCTCAGGCAAGTGAAGCTGGCTAATTGAGACTCACCTCTGCCTGAGGAGAGTCAGAGAGAGAGAGAGAGAGGAGGGAGTAGAGGGAGTTAGAGAGAGAGACAGCTGCGCTTAGAGGCTAAAAGTTTTGCACGTAGTTGCCAGGCATTTTGATAAAGCGGCTCTTAAAGTTTTTTAAGTGTTCGCTCTCTTTCTCTCTCTCTCCAGAGTGAAATGACAGCAGAAAAGTATCGCTCAGCCCACTTGCAGCATATTAAAGTGAGAAAGGTGAAAGGCAGGGGGAAAGCGAGGGGTAGAGTACGAGGAGAGAGGACAGAGAATGTGGCAAGCGCCTCTCAATTTATTTATGCCTTGGCTGCAGCTAGTTGACTCTTTTAATAACCAATTTGGCACAAAGTCGGCGGCAACTTGAGGGATATTAGTAGTAGAGAGAGACAACAGCAGAGAGTGAGTGAGAGAGAGAGGGGAGACGGGGGGAGCGACCACTAGAGAGGATAACTTATATAGCAGCCAGGCAGCTTGCAAGGTTGCAAGGATGATGCTCTGGCTGAGCCAATGTGGCAGGTGGCAGGAGTCGACTTAATGGAAAAACGCACACGCACAACAAGGACACACACACACACACACATGCACACACACACTGGCCCAGTCGAGTGGGACTTAAGTCTCGCATTATGAAAAGCTCATCTAATTTCAATCAATTGTGCCAGTTGAGGGCGAAATTTTTAAGTGGTTCCCACAGCGGGGAAAAACTTTCAGTTCTCGCCCCCACTGTGGGCGTGGTTGCTGCAAATTAAATTCAATAAAATCAAAATGGAATTTAATAAGCAGGCGACATAACGATAACGATAAACATGTGTGACGTCATTGGGCGAGGCAAAGCCAACAACAATTTCCGATTTTATAGACAGCCGACTAAGCCCGCAGGCGAAACCTCAAGTAGCTCATAAGCCGCAGGGATTCAGCCGATGGAGATTGGCACAGCCAGAGAGAGGGAGGATGAGGAGGAGGGGAAGGGGCAGGGGCAGGGGGGAGAGGAGGAAGAATGAGAAAAGCAAAGCTGAAGCAGCAGGCAGGCAGCACTTAATCATATCAGCATAATAAGTCAACAGGACGACGCGCCAAGGTAATAAAATTAAATCCTTGCCTCAGCCCAAGCTCAAAAAAACACAGAGAAGAGGACGGAGCAGGAGGAGGAGCAGGAGGAACAGAAGGAGAAGTAGGACAAGGCAGACGAGGCAACAAATTTGGAATACACGCTATAATAAGCTAAGACCTTAGCCAAGTAGAAGAAGAATGCCCCGAGAAAACCAACAAGCGAAATCAATGGAAAGTCAACGAACAAGTCTCTCTCTCTCTCTCTCTCTCTGGTCTTCCCCCCTTAGAGGCCCTCTCTACACCCTCTTTGTAGCCTGCTCGCCTTGCCCCTTTAAGAATCTTCGTCTATACATTGCACGCAGAAAGGAAATAAAGAAAATAAGTAAAGTAAACGCGTGCTAAGCAGCGCAACAGCAGCCAAATAGATTGGCCCGACTTAGGTATTCCCTATAGAGTATTTCAGAGATTGGTTTAGTTGTATTTCGTTACTATCGATTGCATCATTTATCACGTTATACGGCGCTTTGGGGTCTTGAAAAATGATATACCAAAAACCTTATAAAGTATCGACCGGTGAGTATCAATTATCAATAATTATTAATTAATATGGTAACTATCTATTGCGTGACTTTGTTAAACTGCGATATACCAAAACATTATTAAATAAATCGATAGTATCAGCGTAATATATCAATAAATATTGGTACTATCGATAGACTCAACTTAATTCCTACTTGTGCCAAACTTTGATCTGTTAGCAATCAAAACACCCTGCCTCCCTCGCTGTCGTCGTGTAGGGTATACGGCGAAACTGCTTACGCGCATATTAAAAATGGTTTATTTATGTTGCTCTGGCGGGGCACAGCGGAAATAGGAGAGGGGGGGAGGGGGGCTGTAATCGATTTATGCGCCGCTATTTACAATTTGTTATTTAAGCGGCACGAACATCGCCCCCCCCTAAAGCCTAATGTAGCCAGGGCAACTCTGGCGCTTTGTGAAATGCGATGCGATGCGGGGCATATGCAAAAAATTCAGACAAATTATTTGGCAAACAGCACAAGGGGTGGGGGGGGTGAGGAAGTGGGAGGGGAAGGATGTCTCTGTATGTGCGGGATATTAAGAACTCTTTAGTTGAGGCACCTTGAACTCACATAGCCCGCAAGAAGTACTTGAAATGCCCCCACCACCACTCTCTCCCCCCTTTCACCTTCAAAGCCCTCCCCCCTTCCTTCCAGCATAGGAGCCTGCCACACGCGCAACCCGAAACGCAGTTCCAAAGTGCGTACAAAGCCTTTGGCTGAAGTTTAGCACAAAGTCGCATTTAATTTGATTGTGTGCGAGAACCAAAAAAAAAAGAAAAGAAAAGGGAAAAAGAGAAACAGAGAGAGAGAGAGAGGGGGGAAAAGAAAACCAGCAGCTGAAAACACGCCGAAAAGAACCGGAAAAACTCCCGAAAAAAGCGTAAAGAAAAACGCGTAATAAAATAGATATACAAGTAGATATACACAGATAAATCTGCACCGCCAAAGTTTGTCGACAAATTTTAATGAAATTAAAATAATGGCCACTCCGAGCGGTCTCCGTTCAGGTCTCCTCTGACCCGCAACAGCTGCGACCGTCCCCTCCCTCCCTCAGCAGCGGCACGTATCCAGAACGCTTCTAATCTAAGAGTGAAGTCCCGAGCTGAACACCCTTCTTATTGTTCTCATTTGCAAAGAGCGACACAGAAATCGAAAGAAAGCTTACCTTCAGCATACCGAAGGTTTAATACCCTTGCAGGTTCCTATCTTCTTTGATCGTTTCTTTAGAAGTTTATAATGGGTGATTGTTTAGCTATTATCTTTTTGGCAACACTAATTTAAACAGCTGACACTCGTTTCATGTTTTGTTCCACTGTCAAACATCTTCAGTTTGGTCTATAATTTAACCATGAATCGTCTTACAAACTCACAACACTGGCAAATCATTGAAATGTATTAAAATGCGTGTTCTGTTAAGAAAGTTCATTGTGCGCTTCTTCCATTTTATGGTCAGTTTAATCGACCCACGGAAGCGGCTATTCTGACTAAATATTGCACCAAATTTACATTGTTGGACATTAAACAACCAACACGCTTACGTTGAGTGTGAACTAAAGGTTTATGAAATGAAATAATCTTCTTCGTTCTGCCTGTTGCATAAAGTATATACCCTATTCGTGTATAAAAACCTAGTCGAGCATTTGATTGTCGGGACAAATCAGTGGATGGAGATTATTTAAATAAGGAAACACATTGAATTTATTGAAAATTGTTGATTTATTTAATGAGCTCAATTGACATAAATTTCCGCTCTCGTCTTTGTAGTCTGCGTATTTTGTTGTGCTCACAGTCTCCCAGCCTAACTTGGCCAGGGCATTGGCAGAGTAGTGGGAACTCATTCATCGTCCAGCACTGATTTGCCCATGACAACAGCCAAAAGGTGATGGTTCTCGCCGAAGGCGAAAGACCCTATCGTATGATTTGCAAACGCTCCTCCCATCTTTCTTGTGCCGGCATATTCGAATTCATCATCAAGGTTCTGAAAAAGAGGATCATGCCCGTAAAAGTATTTCAGCATGAAATCCTTGACCCCTTCGAAGTCCTCTTCCTTTAACACTCTCACACGCGTTGTCATCTCACAAGTATCCACAATTTACTGTTTTGCTTAAAGAAATATAGTTCTTTCCCCTTCAACAGTTTGTTTGAAACTGGTCTCAGTCTCTTTGCTCCCTTTAAAAAGTTGAAATTAAATTAAAAATACAAACGCTACAGTCAGGAGCTGACTGTATAAGGCCATGGATTATCATATTATAGGCAATAGGTATAGGTATATATTTCTAGCGCGTACCAAATTTCATTACATGTGCTTCTTCTTGATTTTAATTTGTTTGACTGTAACTTTTGTTTTAGTTTATTAGATTAAAAAAAAAAATTTAAAATAAAATTAGAAATAATTAATTAATAAATGAAATTTCGCACCCGCCTCAACCGGGAGTTGAACACACGCACTATCTCGCAGCCGTCCGCCACTCTAACCACTCGGCCATTGCCTCAATTTTTCGCCCATCGGCAAAGCTGCATTGTGAACCAATTCTGTTCCCATACAATGCAAATAAAAAGTTTAATAAAATGCTGTGTGTCTGACGCTAGATTTGAACTTCGGTATGCTTGCGTAAATTAGGTCTGCTTAATTATTATTATATATGTTCAAAGTGAGTTTAATTCGTATCATATCTCACTTATTTATAGTCCGATTTTAATGAAATTTTCACATAACGCCCGTGGCAAGGTATTTGTCATGTAAGATTTACAACTTTGGTTGTTGAGTTAATATTGTAGGTTTTAAGTAGTTATTTCTGATTTACAGAGGCGGGAAGGGGCGTGTCCAAATTTTAAAAAAACTTTGAGACACTGCAATATATACGTATGTTGTCACAAAATTTGATGACTCTAGCTCTTATAGTTTCTGAGATCCAGGTGTTCATACAGACAGACAGACAGACAGACAGACAGACAGACGGACAGACAGACATGTCTCAATCGACTCGGCTACTTATACTGATTCAGAATATATATAGTTTATGGGGTCGGAGATGCCTCCTTCTGCCTGTTACGCACATTTCCGTTCCGACAAACACAATAGACCATGCATTTTTTTAAAATCCAAGGCCTAAAAAATGGCCACACCGAGCGGTTCTTGGCTCCTTTGACCTGCTTGGTCACCTTGGCCCTAAGCCGCGGCACGTTTCCAGCATCCAGCTCGTGACTAATCCGCACTTAAGTCACGAGCTAAACACGCTTCTAATTGTGCCCAAAGCTCATTTGCAACAGCGCTGAAAATATCAAAAAAAAAAAAAAAAACAATAACAATCGTCTTGCGATTATCGGGTAAAAGTTTTCTAATTTCCAGCGATTATGGAAACAAAACAAAATCGAAAATACAACAATAAAGTCTATGTTGGGTTTGCCGAAGCTTTAATACCCTTACAAATCTTGGTTTCAAATTTCATTGATTTTTCTTGTGTTCTTTGAAAGTGTTCATCTTCAATAGAAACTAATAACTATGAACATTAACTTTGTTTATGAAAACCTTTAATTCCTACTAATAGTTCTATGCAGCTATATAATATTGTATAATATATCAGTTTGATCTGGCCCGTTACTGAGATATCTATAAAACTGAGGCGGACACGACTAGTTTGACTCTCCTTTGGATGCTGAATATACTATACTATATATTATATGCCATCGAAGATGTCTCCATCTTTGCATCGCAAACTTGTGGCCAAAATGAATATATCCTCTACTAGGAGGCTCCCAAAGCAAAGTTTTCCCATTTACAGAGATAAAGGGGAAAAAGGGAGATTAAGAACAAGAAATAAATATAACAATCGATTAGGTATAAAGGCAATTCACTTTTATTTGTATGCGCTATCGATATGTTTCTTAAATGGTACGAAAAAAAAAAAACAAAAGGAAAAGGAAATTTGAAAAACAAACCTTTACAGTGAAGACTCGTCGTCTTCCCGTCTTATCTTGAGCATAACTCGTTTCCTTTTCAGATCTATATCTGAAAAGATGTATATTTGAAAAACAAACCTTTACAGTGAAGACTCGTCGTCTTCCCGTCTTATCTTGAGCTTAACTCGTTTCCTTTTCAGATCTATATCTTTATCTCTTTGTGTTATAGCTTAAATTCAGTACAAAAGCAACTCGATTAGGATATGGTAAACATAATGCTAAAGAGCTTCTTATTCTAACCCAAAATGATGTCTACTCAAAGACGTGAGACACCCTCGTTGGCATAGAGCTGCCGATTGTTATCGTTGGAGGAGTCGCAGTTGTTGCTGCTGCTTGTGGGTGTGTTGTTATTGTTGTTGTTGTTGTGGATGATGTTGCTCGCATCTTTGGTCTGATTATGTTGTTCAATTGCCTCATCAAAACGCACGCGTGGCGTCTCAGGCTTAACTGAAGCGCTACTGGCACTGGAGTAACTGGCACTAGACCCCTCGATTTCGGGCAATTCACTGCGACGTAGCTCTCCACTGATGGCCTGCAATGTGCTCAGACAGCGCCTGAAGCTGGGTCGCTCCCAGGGCTCTGAGCGCCAGCACTGCAACATCATAACATAACTGGAACAAGCAAGACAAGGATTGGAATCCCAACCATCAATACCTTGGCACACTTACAGCTTCTCGGGACACTCCTCGGGTGGCTGCAAGCGCCCGCCATCCTTGACATGGGCCAGCACCTCGAAATTATTGCGCGCCGCATACGGTTGCTGCCCCAGTGTAAGTATCTCCCAGCAGAGCACACCGAAGGCCCACACATCCGACTGTGTGCTGAAGAGTCCATCGACGAGGCTCTCCGGTGCCATCCAACGCACCGGCAACAGGCCCTCGCCCTCCTTGCGATAATAGTCACTCTTGTAGATGTCCCGCGCCAGTCCAAAGTCCCCGATCTTCACAATGCGACGCCCCCCAACGGCAGCGCCCTCGGAGACGAGACAATTGCGGCAGGCGAGATCACGATGCACAAAATGCATATCCTCCAAATAGCTACAGCCATTGGCCACATCCAGGCACATGTTGAGCAGCTCCGGTAGCTGCAAACTGGGCAGCGCATCCTGCAAAGAAATGAAGAGAGTCTAGTGTGAGAGAACTAGCACGAAAGCAACTGGAGAGTGTGCTCAATTGTGATACACCCGCTATCACTCACCTTGGAACTGGGACGTGCTTCACGCAGATAGCTGAGCAGATCGCCCGCCTCCATGTGCTCCATGATCAACGATATAGACTCGCTGTCGAAGCAAATGCCAATGAGGCAGACGATGTTCTCGTGCTTGAAGTTGCTCATCAGCTGCGCCTCCTGCAGCAGCTCGGCAAACTCGCTGACCCCTTGCGCAGGCTCTAAAGGAAGCAGAGTGAGATATTAATATAGAAGTTTATAATTCTATTGACTCTATGCTCGCTCTCACCTTGATGGCAACACGTTGTGGCTGCTGAGTATCGTCCTCGCCCTGCAGCTGTCCCTCGTAGACCTCACCGAAGGCGCCGCTGCCCAGAAAGCGCAGCAGGGTCAAACGACTCCAACTGATCTGTGGCAGCAGCGCAATGTCCGCATCGCTCAACGTCATGGAGAAGGTGCGACTACGCGCCGCTAGCAACTGCTGTTGTGTCTGCAAAGTGGACAGATTGCTCCAGATGCTGGGGGCGGCTCTGCTGCAGTAGCTTCTTGGCCCGTTGACGTCGATTTTGTACTGGAATTGAAAGATTTATCAAAGATGAGCCAGGAATATATAGAACTAGGTGACTCTAGGTGACTCGAGGCTCCTAGATGAGGTGAAAAATCTGGTGCCTAGGTGACTCCAGTTGACTCAAGGCTCCTAGGTTAGCTGGCTGACTTGGTGAGTTAGGTTAGCTAACTGCCTAGATGAGCCTAGGTGCCTAGATGAGCCTAGGTGCCCTAGGTGAGCCTAGGTGCCTAGGTGAGCCTAGTTGGAGCCTAGGTGCCTATGAACTAGGTGCCTAGATGAGCCTAGGTGTCTAGATGAGCCTAGGTGCCTAGATGAGCCTAGGTGCCTAGATGAGCCTAGGTGCTTAGATGAGCCTAGGTGTCTAGATGAGCCTAGGTGTCTAGATGAACCCAGGTGCCTAGAAGAGCCTAGGTGCCTAGATGAGCTAGGTGCCTAGATGAGCCTAGGTGCCTAGATGAGCCTAGGTCCCTAGATGAGCCTAGGTCCCTAGAGCGGCCCTAGATGCTGGCCAGATGAGCCTAGGTCCCTAGATGAGCCTAGGTCCCTAGATGAGCCTTAGATGAGCTAGGTGACTCTATGTGACTCTATGTGACTTTAGGTGACTTTAAGGGACTAGCTAGATGACTTAGTGAGCTAGATGACTCAGTGAGCTAGGTGCCTAAGGGAACTCAGTGAGCTAGGTGACTATGTGAACGTGGTAAGCAAAGTGCCTAGCTGACAATGTGACCCTCCCCTTCCCGCACTCACCTTTACGCACCAGCACCAACGCCAGCACACAGCTGGACACTATAGCAGCCGGCGCAATAATGGCCAAGAAGAGAGAGCCACGCTTCTCGGGCGAGACAAAGGGTTCCGCAATGCGCTCGCTGTCCTCGCTGTAGGGTCCCCAGCCATGGGCACGATTGCGAGCGCGCACGCGGAACAGCAACAGCCGCTTCGAGTGCAGCTCCCGCACAATGCAGCTCAGCTCGGTGGTGTTGCAAAAGTCCAGCCAGAGATCCTCGATGACCGCGGGCTCCTCAGCCCAAGGCAGCAGAGCGAAGGTGGTGTCACGGCGTCGTCGACGTCGACGTCCCTGGCCGCGCCGCTGTGCCTGCAGTGCCTCCAAGTTATACAGTTGAATGGGTGCTCCGTTCTCCAGCGATGGAGTCCAGCTGACGCGAAAGATCTCGCCGGCAATGTGCTCCAGTTGGGGCTTGCCCGGCGCACTGGGTGCATCGCCACGCGTCTCGTAATCCTGACTAGCACCATAGTAGGTGGGTGCACCAGACGAGGCGGCATAGTTTAGTGCCAGGCGGCATGAGTAGAGCGTCTTGGGCTGCAGTCCAGTTAGCTCGAACACGGAGTGATTTCCCGCCAGATCTAGCTGTAGCTGGCCGCGTAGGGAGTGACACTCAAGCTGCAACGAGCTGAGCGCATCCGGTGTGCCTGCCCAGCTGAGGGTCATGGCATACGGATCCAGTTGCACCAGCTGCAGTGCCGGCAGTGGAGCAAAGCAGCGCAGCTCCAGACGCCCACTGCTGTTGTACTTGCTGGGCGTGGCATGCGCCTGCAGCCACACTGAGTAGAGCCGCCCAGGCTTTAGTCCCGTCAGACGATGCACACCCGCCGTCTCCACGCGCTGCTCCTGTGCCGGCAGCTCCTCCTCCTCATCCAGCTCCTCCTGGCCAGGTTCTCCTCCCTGCTCCTCGTGCTCCTCTTCCTTCTTCTGCTCCTGCTGCAGCTGCTGCCAGTGCAGCGTGTAGTAGACGCCTCGCTGCGCTGCTGCAGCGGCGGCAACCAGCTGACCTCCAGCTCGCTGGGACTCAGTGCGCGTCCAGTGAAGTTGCGCGGCGCAGAGGGCGTCGCTGCTGCCGTGCGCATCTCCAGCAGAGGCTGCAGCAGTGGCTCCAGCTCCAGACGCTGCTGGTAGTAGCTGCTGAGCCGCGTACGCAGCTCGTAGACGCGGAACGGGGACAGGCCACTCACAGTGAGTGTCTGCCCCCCCACACCTTGTAGATGCTGCACTTCCTCCGGCGCTGCGGCGGAGCTAATGTTGAGCTGATAGTTCAAACCAGGCACAGGTAGTGGGCAATCCTCGTCGGCAGTTAGTGCTGGCAGCTGGACAAAGCAGCGCGTCTCCTCGCAGCGTGGTGGCTCGATGGCGCCCAACGTGGGCAGCAGCAGACAACGCCTGGCGGGATAAGCCTGATAGTTGTAGGCGCGCAGCAGACGCACCTCGTCCGGCTGCAACTCCAGCAGATACTCAAGCTGCTGACGCCGTCGTCCGTAGGCCCGCACACTCCCATTGCGCAGCACATAGACGTAGCCCGCATCCTGCACTAGATCCGAGATATTGTCGTTGAGCAGATTGAGCTGTGCCCGCAGAGCGTTGGGCATGCACAGCTGCCTGGCCACATGGTAGATGCACAGCCTGCCCATATGGTCCACCAGATTGAGGGTCTCCTGCGCCTGCGGCTCCTGGCTGCCCTCGAAGAGGCGCCACAACGGCTGCGGCATGCCCTCGAAGCTGTTCCACGCACTGCCATCGCTCAGTAGGCGACCCTCCAGCGTCGCGTTGCGTGCCCCAATCTCGTGCTGCAGCCAGACCAGCGCCTGTGCATGTGGCAGTGCCACAAGATCGCGCAACAGCTGTCCAGGTGGCGTGCTCCACAGACGTTCCCCTTGCAGTATACGTCCCTCGAAGTGGCAAAGATCCAAACGGAAAATGACTGCAGCCGGCGGCGTCGAGGAGGCATCCACTCGGCCCAGTAGACAATGCGCTGCACCCAGTCGACGGTGAGGGCCAGCACCTCGGCACGCATTCTGGCCAGCTTGGCGGGTGCCTGGCCCGGCACATGGCTCAGCAGTTCGACATGCTCGTTCACCCACAGCAGACGCTGCTCGCCCTGCAGCACAACCAGATGCTCCACGGGGCTGGCCGTGTGCACCAGCTGGCGCCGCAGGCCCGTGTCCAGATCCAGTTCGCCAATGTGCTCGGCATTGGCGTAAAGCAGACACGGCACAGACTGCACCTCGGGAGCCACATGCAGAGCCAGGCTGGCAATGCCAGCGTTGCTGCCACTGGCAGCAGCGTGCAGATGCGCCTGCACCTGAAAGCGATAGGTCTCCTCCGGCTGCAAATGCTCAATGCGCGCCTCCAGAGTGCTGCGATTGAGCAACAGCTCCTCGTGCAGCTCAGTGCCGCGCCAGCAGCTGATGCGATACTGTTGCAGTGACTGCACATGCTGTACATCCCCCTCTCCCTCTTCGGGCACATCCCAGCGCAGCAGTGCGCTCACGTTGGGCGCCAACTGCAAGGGTTCACTGCGACGCTCAACGAAGACACGCAATCGACGTGGTTGACTTGGTGCCGCCATGGGCGTGGCCAGCTGCAGGCGTGTCGTGGGTCCAGCACGCCATGCCGTATGTGGCGTGATGCTCACCCGCAGTCCCAGTCCCGGCGCTGCCTGCGACAGCTGTGTGATGCGTGCGAACGAGGTGACCAGCTCCAGTGTCAGCAGTCGCTCCTTGCCCTGCTCCAGCAACAGCTTGTAGCAGACGCTGTGGTTGCCCCCACTGGCAGCGTGCTGCCAGCGCAGCCGGAAGTCATCCCAGTGACCTCCCTCGTCAATGCGCACCGTGTCCGGTGGTATGGCCAGCGGACGCACGCCCCCGTCGGGCGCAAGCAACGTGCTTGGCGCCTGCAGCAGCTGAACAACACTCAGAGGTGCCTCGAGGCCCACAGGTTGCAGCTGTTCCAGCTCTGCCTCTGCGGGTGTTGGTGCCAGGCGCAGCAGCTGCCCACTTTGTGCCTGCCCGTCCAGCCAGAGCAGCGCACCCAGCGGCCGCAGTAACTGCAGCGTCTGGGGCACTGCATCTGCCTGGGGCAGCGTCAAGAGCAGCTGCAACGGCGCCGCCGTCAAGTCCGTGCGATACAAATGGAGACCTGGCTGCGCCTGCACCAGCCAGTAGATGTGTCGCTGCTGCAGATCCAGGCAGAAGGAACTGATGCCCCCGGCCAGGCCGTTCACATGGTAATACTCCAGCTCGGGCTGCTGTGTGGTCTGGCCGTTGAGCGGGCGACGCGCCAAATGCGATGAGCTGGCATAGTAGAGATGCCCCTGCTCCGGATCTAGCGCCAATTGGCGTGCTCCGAAAACGGGCAGGAGCTCACGTGCGCCCGTCAGAGGATCCAAGCGTTGCACACAGTCGCGCAACAGATCTGCCCAGTAGACAAGTCCGCCACGCCAATCGTAGGCAACATCACCCACACGATGCAGTGCCTCACTGTGTACGGGGCTGCAGCCAAGCTGTGGCTGCACCAGATTGACGCACTGCAGCACTCCACTGCCACTGCCACTGCCTCCACTGCCATTGGCCACATAGTAAGCAATGCTGGCATTTACCATGGCCAGTGCACCGGGTTGGGCAGCCAGCTTCGCGGGCAGTGCCTCCAATTGGGCGCCAAGCTCGTTGGTGGTGTACAGGGCACCCGTGCGTGTCGCCCAGCGCAGTCGATGCTCGCCCAGCGGCCAAGTGCGTGAGGTGAGTGCCGGCGTCCAGGCGCCTGGCTGACCCGCCCCATTGATGGCCCGCACCCGCAGCTGGTAGAGATTATCAGACTGCAGACGCTCCAGTCCGAAGTGCGGGCTGCGTATGTTGCGTATGTTGTAGGCACTTTGGCTGGCCACGTCCAGCACCTCCAACTCGAAGCTGGAATTGCCGGCAACGGATTGCACGCTCTGGTAGGGATTCAGTGACGGCGCTTGCCAAGAGATTTGGGCTGCCTGCGCGCCGAGCAGCGCACGCAGACGTTGCGGTAAAGTTGCTTCCAGCGCCAGCGGCTGGCGACGACGTCCCAGTGGCAGCAGACGCCAATAGTTATCCTCCTCCTCCTCCTCCTGCTCCTGCTGCTGCTGCTGCTGCTGCTGCTGGTGCAGTGGCCAATTGGTAATGGGAATCAAGGTGTGTCGCTCAAGCAACTGCAATTGTGTCCCGTTTGCCAGCAGCAACTGACTCTGATCCAGCGACAAGGCGAAGCTTTGCCAGCTGCCATTGGAAAGCGCCAGCTGCAGCTTGTGGCTACCATCGTAGCTTAGCTCCAGCAGCTGTTGGTCCTCCGGCAAGAGCACATAGAGCAGCCAACGCTGCGGCTCCAGCATGAAGTCACCCAGTGGCTGACCAAGTGCTTGATTCAGTCGCAGCTGCTGCTTGCTGTGCAGATCCAGACGCCATATGGACTCGGTATCGCTCCAGAAGAGCCAGCCATTGAGTGGATCCACCTGCAGTTGTTGTACCTTCTGCTCCAGCGGCTGCTCCAGCACTTGCTGCAAATGTTTTCCCTCCAGATTTGCGCTATGCAAAGTACCTGCTGGTCCCAGAAGGTAGAGACGTCGATGCAGCCAGTCGAGAGTTAGTCGGCTGAAGTTCCCTGCCAGCAGCAACTGTCGTCCAAGCTTCGCACCAGGCACCTCATGGTCTTCCTTTTCCTCATCCAGCAGCTGACTGCAAGGTGTGTGGCATAAGAAAATCATTTCATTTGGGACAATAACAAAACATATTTTGTGTACAAGGGTCAAAGAAAATTCTTCATTGAAGCATGAAGTAGAGCAAAGTCACTTTAACTTCTTTCACTACTGACCTGTGCAACTGTCCAAGCGCATCGAGGTACCACAGACGCTGCTCCCGCTCGGACCAGCTAAAGTCCCTGATTGACATGTTCGCAATCTGTCTTAGCTCGCCAGCGGGCTCTAATGATTGCCAGAGAAGACTCTTCTTGCCAGCGATTAGTACGCCTTGCAGCTGCTCCGGTTCCTGGGGCTCCTTGGTCAGCACATTGGCCACAGCCGCTGGACTCTCGCCCTGCTTGTTGATCATAGTCAGCCTGATTGTGTAGTTGGTCATCGGTTGCAGCTGGCCAATGATGCAGCTGTCTCGGCTAGCAGGCAACAGCTGCAGGAGAAGCACAGAACAGAGTTAGGAGTCCCTGGAAGTCTACTCCCTCTCTCTACTAACCTGATCACGACTGTCGTCCAGCTGCACGCGATAGCCCTCGATAGGGAGCATTGCTGTAGCGACCGGGACGCCAATGGATGGCCACATGACTTTCGTCCAGTGCCAGCAATGTATCAATGATCGGCGCCGAGATGGGTGCACCGGCTGCAGGCGTTTGGTACATGGGCGTGGCCGGTGAGTAGAGCACATCCTCGTTGCTCTCCCCAAAGGGCAATTCAAAGCGAAACTGCGAAAAGGCGAAGCTAATCCACTAAAGGAACAGGCTTCAACTAAACTGGCAAGGATTAGCCTACCTTGTAGCGTGTGTAGGGCACCAGTGTCTCGAGGATCTCACACGCGTAGTTCTCATCACAGTCATAATCCACTAGATTTTGCCACGAGCTTGATTCATTCTTCTTCTTCTCCTCTGTCTTGCTGCCCTCATCGTCTACCTCCTCCTCCTCCTGCTCGACGTGCTGGTATTGTATGTTAAAGGGTCGACTGGATAAATAGTTCTCGGGAAACTGCATATTCCACTTGATGCTCAACGTTGCACCTTCATTCGCCATCTCCTCCAGCTGCGGCTGCGTCGTCTCCACCAACTGAGTCATTGCCAGACGCTGCAGATGCCAATAGTCCCGCTGTGCCATCTCACAGGCTCCAATGCAGGGCATATCGTAGGGATAGAACTGGGTTGACATCTGTGAAGCCAGACAACTATATAACTAAAGCAAACAGACTGCAACTTTAAATACTTACGCAAGCATCCTGGCATGGCTCGATCTCTTTCAGCGCTCGATACCATTGCGCACAGCCTTTGGTGCACTACAAAGAGTTGCGATTTAGATAATAATATAAAAAAAGATAATAATATAAAAAAGAGATATGATAGAAGAAGACGAGCCAGAGTAAAGAAAAGCTAAAGAAAGTGACCCTCAAATGGTGCCAAGAAATCAGTAAGAGATTGGATGACGCAGTAGTCAAAAAGTCCATTTAGTTGGTACAACATTTTAAATTAGAAAATCAGATCTCTATTTCATCTGTATATGTCGTCAGAATTCTACTCAAAATTCCCCTTATCATTTGTCAGTTGCGTTTAGTAAATCTGTTCTTTTTATATATTCCTTTTAATTTTGTTGACTTTTGTATAAATTGTTGTGTGACTTGAGTAGGTAAAGGGAGGAGACTCCTCCCCATTCCAAGGATGGATGCACCATCGAAATTACGAGCTTCCTCGATCCCACATCAGGGGACTCGCCAATCGCACAGAGAAGGGATTGCAGTTATTGTTCAATGGATTCCTTAGTTGTCTTGAGATGGATAACGATTGGTCTCGCCTCATGCACTTTGAGTTTGTGTGCAACTAAAAAAAAAAAATGCTTAAGAAATTATGTCAAGGAATTTGCGCTCTACCCCGAGGATGATTCTCAGTCATGTGGTTAACTCTCTCTCCCCTCTCTGGCTGGTAACTTAATCACATCAAAGGATACATTGTGCTCGCATCTTTTTTGTTGTCATGTCCTTGTGGTTAATGCTATTCCAGAGCAAAATACAAAACAAGTTCGGCTTGGATATCAAATACTTGACTTTTTAACAAGTGGTTGATACGCCTTACGAGAACCTTCCGTTATCCAGTCTGCAATGATTGTACTACAAAAAAAAACCCTCAACACAATACCCTTTTGCTGGTTATGTGGTGGGGGGTGTAACCAGCTGTAAGTTTGTGTGTACCATCTCAGTGAAAAACATAGCTCAAGGAATTTTACAAAAGAGCACATAACTTGAAGCCATTAATTTTGTCAAGTGTTCCAAGAAACCATAAATAAATATCTACTATACTATTATATACTATAGTACACAGTATCTTTAAGTTGCACTCACTCTCAACTCAAGCACATCCACACTTGTTATTCTGTTTCTCTTTCTGGGTCAGGGGCAATGGTCGGTGGTCTTTTGGTCGCTCGGTCGGTCGTCAAGTTGTCTGGCAAAAGTTGAAAGGCGGTTTCGAATTACGCGAGAAAGAGAAGGAGGAGGAGGAGCAGCGGTCCGTTTGGCAGTTGCCATAACACTTGACACCGCTTTGCTGGGTAAAAAGGGGAACAGGGAGTGGAGAAGAGCAGGAGGTTTCTCGACTTACCCGTGTTTTATAGCACTTGTCGCTGTTGTCGGCCTTCTCGCACTTGATGCCAAACTCGTCCAGAAACAGATCCTCCTGGAAAAGTCAAAGTTAAAATCAATTAGCACAAAAAGCCTTTCAATTTGCAACGGAAACGCCCGAAGGGAACTCCCTGAACGCGCCCCTTCCCCTCTCCCGCCCCTTACTCTGTCTCACAGCTCTGTCTGCTACGCCCGTGGGAATACTTTGCACGCCAATGTCAATGACTCAATTTACAGTGTCTATCAATGGGTATTAAAACAATAGCTAAAGGGAGAGAGATCAAGAGAGTGACAGCAAGAGAGACATGGAGAGAGGGAGGGGTAGAGGTAGAGAGTGTGGGGTAGAGAAAGAACGGGCATCATTTTACGCTTTGCATTTCAAATAATTTCCGAGAATATTCACTCATTCCGCCGCCGCATGCATAATAAAATAATTTCAATTCCAATTTCCATTTCCAATTGGCCAAATCTTATAAATAGACCCAAGAAACCCGTTTCGCATCACGGCACGTGAGCTCTTCGAGCTCTGCTCATAGTCCACGACAAGATGATAAAACAGTCTCCATATCGATGCCGAGCGAATCTCAATCTGAATTGTTAATCGTTTCGCCAACTGAGAATGAGAAGGCCAACAACTAAAGATCGGCGAAAAAACAATATGATATAAAAAAACTGAGCCTAATCTATAATTACAAATCGGATATTTATCGATGATTTATAGGGATATAGAAAAATGAGAGCAGGAGAGATTTACTTCTTCATATATTACAGAAAATAAAGCTAGTTTTAATGAAAAGTTTTAAAAGATAAGTCCGCATTTCAAAGGTTGAATCATTTTCACTTCACTTTGTTTGCATTGACATTGATTGATATATTATATATTTGTCTATAGCTTCAACAGATACATAAAAAAGAAGAGACGATAGTCAGAAATAAAGTTGAATTTGTACTAAAGCATTTTATTAACCTAATAAAACTTCTTGCTTCTCTTTTAATGTTTAAAGGGTGCACAACAAAACAAGTTATACAATTCTTCCAAATTTAGAAAGACTAGTATGATTTATAGACATTTGTCTGTTATCAATTAACATTGTTGCCAAAAATACTAGATATGCTAAAATAACTCGTAATAGTTAAAAGAACTAGAAAACGGTTTGATAGACTTTAAGTCTTTAATATCATGTGCATTCAATGAAATCAATCTATGACGAATACAATATATAATATTTAACCTACATAAGACTAGAATGATTTATAGAGTTTCTGCGTCTTTCTTTATCAATTCACTTTGTTGCCATGAATATTAGATATGTTAAAAGAACTCGTAATATGTTTAAACCTTTAATATCATGTCTATTCAATGAAATCAATTTATGATGTGGCAAACCATACAACATACTAATGCATTATATCATATTTGACATAGCATAACAATATATTGAATGATGTTCTCTGCAAGCGCAAATATTTTACAATAATAATTTCAAAGGTCTTCTATAATTTTTGCGCAGCTAACAAGGTTAACGATTCGCTTTCATTTCAGAGCTCTCCAGTTACAATCTCTCATAAATCGCAGTCTGTTTGTAAATTGTGTGTGTGTGTGTGTGTGTGTGTGTTTGGGGGGAGAAGTGGGGTAGCTAACAAGCCCATTTCTAATTAAACAGTTACAGTTGCCGGTCCGATGGCAGGGTTAGACTGGGGCTAATGCTTTTACATGTAGGGGAAGAAGGGGAGGAAGACGTGGGCCGCAAACTCCCGACATTTTCCGCTTTATCGCATGCAGCTTTCACAGCATCAGCAAGCAGCGGCACTCAGTCACTCATTCATTCACTCACCGACTCACTCAGCTATTCAGTCAGTCGCAGTCACAGAGCGCTTTTCTTTGCGAGTGTTTTCATTTTTCTCTCTCTGCTCGTGGGTTTTTTTTTTTCGCACACGCGTCAATTTAATTTAGAATTCTACGTAATATTTTATTAATTTAGCTTGATTGGCTTTTTCACAAACAGAACATGGTTCCCTCTCTCTGAGTGGCGACTTGAAGCGCGGTCACAGCGGGCCAGGGCAGGTCCAAGTAGGCAAAGGGGGAGGGGCGGGGCCCGCTGGCTTTGCTGTGCTGTGCTGTTAATTGGCGTTGGGGGTTTTCGTGTCGTCATTGCGCGTCTTTTGTTGTACAATTTCTATTACATTAACTGACTGACATACACACGCAGTAAGTGTGTGTGTGAGGTGT
This sequence comes from Zaprionus nigranus, assembly GCA_018903425.1. NCBI lineage: Eukaryota > Metazoa > Arthropoda > Insecta > Diptera > Drosophilidae > Zaprionus > Zaprionus nigranus. Next base: position 114,190 of record JAEIGD010000045.1, on the reverse strand, counting down.
GTGTGTGTTATTGACACCATTTGTTGTTGCAGTGCTTCTGAAAAAGCCAAATAAATTGGCTCCAGCATTTTGCAAAGAACATCATCAACACCAACGACGACGACGACGACGACGACGGAGATGAAGACGGTGACGGAGATGGAGACGAATTGATGCTTTCTTTTGTAGCTCATTTCTGGATGCCGGCAGTGCGAACCAAACTGAATCGTTTCGATTGCGCTGTTGCAGGCCAAGCTACGCTTTAGCTTGGCTTTAGCTTGGCATCCACTGCAATCCGTAGGAAGGCAGTCGCTGCAGTCGCTCCAATTAGGGGGCCAGGCCAAGCCAAGCCAAGCGATAAGCAACAATTTACGTACCCATTAGGCACACGCCCCATACATGATGCATGATGGAGTGAGAGGGGGTTGCTACGTGGATACTCGTATCTCTATCTGCAACTTCATCTTCATTGCTGCAGCTCCATCTCAATCTCAGTTGCGATCGAAATCCCGCCCAGCATTTACAGCAATTAAGCAGCCTAACGACACAGGCTGCCTGATTAGTTTTAATTGAGCCCATAACATGAAGATAGGATGGGATGGGATTCGAAATGGAAATGGGAAATGTGCAACTCGAAACTGGGCAACGTGCTCAACACGTTGTCTGATAGTGTGTGTGTGTTAAATGACATTAAGTGCGATACATGGATATATACTTAAGCTATTCCAGTGTCATTGGAATCGCTAATAGATCTTCTATAACATTCCCCAAACAAATTAACATTCATTTAGAATAATATATATAGAACTCAGCAATTCTCTTCCGGGGAAAAGTAATCGCACAAATTTCCAATAAGTTGCATAATTACATTTCAAATGAATATCTAATGATTTTACTGACAACTCTGGGGTTTGCGGAAGTCTACTTTACTATACCAAGAGCATTATTTAATATTCTATAACAGCCTGTAAAACAATCAAGAGTTTGAGCATCTTGAGACCAAGAAGGTTATTGAGAACTGAGAAAGATATAACTAACTCGACTACGTTCCCTTTACAATTTACAGGATTTCTAACTCGATTATCAACATGCATAAAGACAATATAGAACAAACTATTTATTTACTATGCAGTAGCGCCATCTATAGTCCACCAGATTGACATGAAATTGGACTTTGTGTAAACTCAACCAGTAAGAAAAGCAACAGACGAGCGACACGCGACAGTGGGATACCCTTCCACCTATGTTTCGGTGTAGTTTAATTTGTTTAATTCATACACATATTCAATGGCCGAAGGGTATCCTATGATGTAGCACCATCTATGGTCCTACAATTGGACTTTGTGTCAACTCAAAAATACGATCTAGAACACGAATAAATTCGAAGCAAACCCAAAACGAAAACGAAAATGAAAACGAAAACAAAAGCGAAAAAAGCACTTAAAATAAATTTTTTAATTACGCCTCGACGTGAGCGAGTTAAGTGAGAAACTAATTAAAATCAACAGAGATACAAATATCTATGGTGCACGCACACATATACATATAGAGTATACACAATGTACATCTATAATAACTCTGTATCTTTGGTGTTTTTGGGCGCGTGCAATTAATAACGGGATTGAAAGCAGTTGAAAACAGGCAGAATAGGAATATATCTAACTGAATTTTCAACAGCTGGCGCCAGCTAGCGGCTGTCGCTGGCAACACATGCTCCAAATAAATATACGCAATATACTCGTACGTGCATATATGACATGGAATTGAGTACCCTCCCCCATTCCTCTGCTCTTATCCAAACCCGCACACAATGTGAACAGATGCAAATTGCAATAATAAAGCGAAGGTAACCCAAATACAAAATATCCCCGAGATGCCCGAGATGCAGTTGCAGATACAAAGATATATAGATAGAGATATCTGAGATACAATTGCCATGATGGAAGCGGGGGCCGTTGTCGTCAACTACGCTCTAGATTTAAGTGTTTGCCTGACATGACATGTGCTGCCAGAGTGCCCCCTTAGCGAGCTACGGGCTATAATCATAGCGTATAGTTAGTCAAGCCCCGGGCCACAATAGACGCGTTGCACACAGCATTGCTTAATTAGAGGGCTTTCAGATTCCAGATTCCAGATTCCGATTCAGATTCAGTTACAGATTCCGCGCCCCAATAGGCGCCCCAATCATGTGATTCTAAGCGCGCCAGCAACAGTAGAAACAACAACAACAACATTAACGAGTCTAGAACTTTCAATTTACTTCGGCATTCGAATATTGATTCGATCAACGAACGAGAGTGCCCGAAATTGCCAAGCAAACGCAGACACTGACAATTAGAAATAACTACATTTAGTTACTAATGGAACACTATAACGACGTTATGAGACAATCTATTCAATTCGATGGAGACCAAAGAAATATTGGGTTAACCAAAAAGTAACTGGAGATTTTGCATACAAACGGTTTGTCAATTTACTATATTTAAACGGCTTATGACTCTGTTATTGCATTGTATCTTTTGTCAGTTATCAGTTTGCACTTTTGGCTTGCTTAAGAAAATAAGCGCGCATAATTTTGTTTATAACATATTTGTTTGTTTGGCGGTAATTTGAATATGGCGCCCACAAAGGAGCATTTTCCTCATATTTTAGTTTATTATTGTATTTCCGTAAAGGAAAAATGCAGCTCAGGTGGCTAAAAAGATACGTGATATACATACATATATGGTGACAAAGCCTTAAACAAAACAGAGTGTCAAAGTTGGTTTGTCAAATTTCAAGCCAAATGCAGTTGATGATGATGACGTTATCAATGCATTAATCGAATCGGATCGTTATGTTACTGAGCATCAGATTGCAGAGAAGTTAAATACACCACAATCAACCATACATGATCATATGATCACCGGTTTCTTCTCGGTCAACCCATCATATATTAAAGTAATCTCTAAGTTGAACTATCCTCTATCCGACTACACAACACGAATCAGTTACAATTTCTACTCTAAGTGTTCCCTGAAGTGATGTCTGCTTTAAGTAACATAATATGCGTTGTTTCTGCAAAGCTCCAGCCCGATAATACCCGCTGAGTGCAGCATCCTCTCAAAGCTTATGCTTTAAGCTGGGTAAATTGTATATTCACGAGTTGCAGGGGGAAAGGGGGGCGTATAAGACTCACCTCCACAATGCAACGCTGGACACAGTCGCGAGTTACCCGCTCCAGTAGTATACGTTCATCTGCGCCCGCCGCGTCGTCCGCGTTGGCAGCCTGCACATGCTTCTGCTGTTGCTCCTTCTTCTTTGACTGCGGCAGCTCCTCGTGCTGCTGCTGCTGCTGCTGCTGCCTCGGCTGCTGCCTGCGGTTGCTCTGTGTGGCAGTGTTGAGGTTGCTGGTTATGGGTAGACGTGCTCTAGCCATGCTGCTGATGGCAATGCCCTCGGCAACACTGGGTGGCGCCGCACCCACATGCTTCGTCCATACGGCCACCTTCTCGACCACATCGCTGTCCAATGTGGGTCGCATGTTCGACAGCGTTTCAGCCGCAGCGGCGGCAGCGGCAGCAGCAGCGGCGCTGTTATTGAGATTCATATTTGGCGAGGGATCGGCGTGCGAGCGACAGCAGACATCGCAGCAGAGCGAGAGCAGCAGCAGCATCAGCAGATTGACAATTAGAATTGTCGAGATGCTGCCATGCCCCGTGGAGGGACCCGTTGCCACATTGCCAAACCGTCGGCCAAGGTGCAACAGTTGTTGCCGCAAGCCGACAACATGAGTTGTTTGTCGTTGAATGTGTGCACAGCTCTTCGAGTCGGAATGGGAACGGGAACGAGCTCGGGATCGAGATCGGGAACTGGAACTGGAGCTGGAGCTGGAGCCGCTTGCATCTCCATTAATGTGTGTTGTGGACATTTTTGTGTTTACATTTACAGCGATTTTAACATTAAAACTGAAACTTAAACGTTTTGGTTGCTCCTGTTGCTGATGTTGTTGCTGTTGTTGCTGTGGCTGATGTTGTTGCTGCTGCTGCTGTTGTTGTTGTTGTTGTTGTGCTGCTGCATTTTCTCGCCAAAACATAGTCAACAATTTGCTGCGTCAATTCAAAATCTCATCGAAGCGCACAAAAAACATGCGACCTACGACGACTGCGTGTGTGTGCGAGTGTGTGTGTGTGTTTGTGTCTGGGCTGGTTTCTAATTTGTTGTCGTTCAATGTGGTTGCTTTTGTTGTTGAAGAAGCTTCGCGTTTGACTTTTGCAATTTACATTTTAGCGCACATTTTGCTGAAAATAAAAAGAAATCAAGTCAGAAAAAAAAAAGCCAAGCTAATGTTCGATGAGCATGCACGACTTAATGATATGCTGTAATCAGATTAGATAAATAAATAAATTTATAAAAATGTTTAAACATAAGACCCAACTACACTTCTGTATATTGTATTCACTCCTAAGTACAATATAAGTCGCCTACTATTGTAATAAAGAGTGATTTTTTAGCTATTATATTTTTGGCAACACTGGTTTAAACAGCTGACGTACGTTTCGTCTTTTTGCTACACTATCAAACATCATTAGTTTGGTCTATAATTTAATAATGATTCGTCTTACAAACGAACAAAATGCAAGAGCTTGACTTGCATGACATTTGGTTTCAACAAGACGCTGCCACATGCCACACAGCACGCGTAACAATGGACTTATTGAGAGGCGAGTGAGGTAAACATTTCATACACATAATTCACGTTAGGGACCATTCAATTGACCGCCTAAATCGTGCGATTTAACGCCCCTAGACTATTTATTGTGGGGCTATGTTAAATGGAATGTCTATACAGACAATTCCGCTTTAATTGAAGCATTGAAGGACAACATTGAAGGATTTATTCGTGAGATACCGCCCGAAATGTTGGAAATTGGGCAAATTCCTATTCCTATAGCTCTTAAAAAATCACCCTTATTAACTTCAAATCAACTAATATACCCGCTCTGTTAATGGGTATGGAAGCAGGCAACCAAACTGCTTGGCGGCATTGATGCTTGTAAAGTGCATAAGTTAATTTCCATATTATGTTAATGCACAAAACAATACACAATAAACTAAACTAAAGCAATTGCCCAAAAGTTCAATGTACCGATTTTTAGCGTAGATGACCTACGACGACATTTGACGATATATCCAATTTCAAGCTCAACACACAATTTGTTGAAACACTCGTGTGTGTAAAATGCCATAACAATTGCGTCTTACACTCTTCGCGCTTTGTGTTTCTATGAAGAAAACAGTTTAGCAGATATAGAACTCAGTTCAAAACAAAACAATAGTTTCTATGCCCTTTACCTATTGAGTAGAAGGGTATTATAACTTTGTAAATGTATGTAAAAGGCAGTAGGAGACATCTTCGACATTTATTCTTGAACAGTATCAAAAGCCGTTTTAATATACTAGCTGTCAGCTGACTATAATATCTATCTTATCTATCAAAAACACAGAAGTTATTCAAGAAAGTATGAGCACAACTCCAAGTGCGCAGAACTTTCCTCTCTATATTAAACTCTTAAAAAAACTGCAAAGAATCATTTCATTCAATTTAATATTTTCAAAATGATATCAAACATGAACATGAACTGAACGATAAACGATTCAATTAATGCCAAGTACCACTGTCACACATCGGAGGCACTATTAATAATGCAGAGGACAGCAATAATGGCTGGGAACGTGTCGGAGTCGGGTCAGATTAACAGATCCATAAGATGAAACCGCATTTAATCGATGAGACAGCGACGAGTTCCTGTGGCACATGCAACTACACACACACACACACACAGAAACACAAACACACACACTTGCACACTCAAATTGCAAATGCAATTGCTTTTCCATTTGGATATAAATGTATATATCATAGACCGAGAGAGAGAGAGAGGTTAATTAATTCGCCCATCTACAAAGAATTGAATTAAAATAAAAACCAAAACGAAAAAAAACAACATAAATTGAAAAAGAAAAAACAACAAAAAAAAAGGAACACAAATCGCTTAATTAACCACACAATATACATATAAATGTATATGTTATTTTAAATATTCACGAGAGATGCGCGAAAATTATTTAATTGCATCGAAAAGTTGTTCATAACTTTTATGCAAATGCGGGAGAATTAATTATAAACATATAAATGCATAAATACATTATAAATATTTTATATGTAGTACTTATGCGACTCTATGAATCATTTTATTCTATAAAGTGCGTCAAACTCTAGTCAAATTTTGGTCTGCATCTGCTTTGGCTTCGGCTTTGGCCGTAGTCGAGTTTATTTCAATTAAAGTTTCAGTTACAGCTCGACGCGACGTGATGCGCCGCCCACATATCACTCATTCATTGTACCGGCTATCCCAGTCCGCCCGCCCGCCGTTCCCGGCTTGGAGGATTGTTTAAACATCGTCGTTCACGCGCTTTAATTCAATTTGCGGCATCAATTTAATTGACTCCGAGCTGCCTAATTGCATTTTACTGTCGCCCTTCAGCGATTGCAACTCTCTTTCCACTCTCAGCTCTCTTCAACTTTGACTTCTCCATCTGCAACTATATCGCCATCTCCATCTCCATCTACAGCATCAGCTTACTCACTCCTCACGCGTGGTGTAACTCACATTACTCGTATCTGTGGCTCTGCCTGTCGCTGTATCTGTATCTGTATCTGTATATCGAGTCGAGTCGAGGGTTTCGGTAGCGCTGTGTGTACTTTACCGTACCGCGATCGTCGCATAACTGATAGATGGAACCGGCAAACGACAAACTACGAACGACAAACGACAAGCGACGAAAGCTCCGAAAAAAAACCAACCCCAGCCGAAGTCGCGTCGTCAAGCAAGAGACGATCGAGAAATTCGAGACGCCGAGACGATATACAGAACGATGACGTAGCAATCCATCCAGCGTCATAGGCTCAAAGGTTTCGGGTCTCTCTCACACCCTCTCTCTCGGAAGGTATTCGGCGGAAGGTATTCCTGCCATCGAATAAAGGTAGAATTACAGTGTAGAGCTGTAACTACTATACTTGTAGAACATAACTTGTTTACCTCAAGCAAATCCTACAGTATAATTTGGATAAACCTCAAAACCGATTACGTAGCATCAGCTAGTCAAGCAGTTTCTGTTTGTTGATAGTTTTTTAATGACTATAATGATTACTGCTACTATATATATTCCCTATAGACATTAATTAACAATTGATTTGACATTCTTAACTATTAATGAACACAACAAACTTACAAAGCTCGTTTCAGCATTTTGTAGAACCAATTAGACACTGTTTACACTTGAGTCAAGTCCAACTTTCAATGTGGTAATATATTCCCCGAGTTTTATAAGTTATCTCGGATATGTACCCAGCTGATCTCAAATAATCCTCATAATGTGATAGGAGCTTCGGCTTGAACATCATTTTTGCATTATTTATGATGTAAGGGTACAGATTCTTCTCTTTATAAAGAGAACTCTGGAACATCATCCATCAGAATAATTAAGAGACTTTCAAATCCCATGACTAACTAATCGAATAATACTAATCATGTTTGAATTATACAAATTTCAAAAGTATTTCAAACCGATTTAGAAGTATGCAAGTCAAATTTTAAGTGAGTGCCTAAAAGAGAGCATCATTTTAGGCATCTATAGCTTTTTTTTGTTATTATTATTGAGATAGGCCATTTGCACCTTTGTGTCCCTGTCAGCTATTAATTCATCCCATTTAGGCGCGCCGGCTAACTATATTTAGTGCTATTAACATATATGATATTAATTACAACAGCAAAAATAACAATAACACAAGTAATAACGATCACAGATAACAAAATTAACAATTACCATGTGAGTACGTAAGTGTCTGCTGACCATCCTCAAAGGAGATCGTAGAATGAGATCCCTCGGCTGTTGTCTGTTGAGCCTCCTTGGTGAAGCCTCCTATTATGGATAACCTGGATCCTTTTAATTTGGCTATCACAAGCCAAGCCCCATATTTGGCACCCGTACTTCCAGATTGGTGCTATAATCTTTTTTGTAAGTTGTCACCCTTTTGGATAGTAGCGAATAGTACTTCCCCAATCTATAGCTAAAAGGGCCTGAGTATGGGGGTAGACTGACTAGGGGGATAGACTGACTAGGGGGTAGTGATTGCTGGGTAGACAGGGCTGAGACATCGCCAACGTCAGCGCCGTTGTCGCCGATTTGATGGGACTATTAAGAATTTGTGACAATTTTCATTTCCGCATCCGGCCAAATGGCTAAAAAAGGGAAAAGACGCTGCTAACCTCTGCAGGATGCCGCACACTTTTATAGATTTGTGACAGGAAATTGCGAGTTTGGCGGAAATTTCAACATTTTCACTCGTGCGAATACTCGTATGACCAGAGCCATCTCCCACCGCGCACCCCTTTTCCCAGAGGAAAGCAGCGCAGTTTAGTGCAGGTCAGAGATAGTAGATGATAGTTTAACGCTGTTGAAATTGATAAGTCGCCACCGGGTTGGCTAATCTGCTAATCGTGTTCAGTCAAGTCTCAATGAATACCTAAAATGTAATGGAAATTATGAATGTAAGTGAACTATTTTGTGTAAAGGTCGACGGAAAAGGAAAAGGGGCAAGCACACGCTAAATAAATAATTTTTGTGCATCTTTCGTAAATATTTAATAAACAAAATATCACGTTGTTAATTGACAGGTTTTATGGTTTGGTTTTCTTAGAAAAGATCGAATCCTACTCTTCCTGAGAGCTGATTCAGAGCTATTGCCCCAGGCGACATGAACACTCTCATGAGCTGAGCGAATCAAAATATTTATAAACAATGACTTAACATTTCAAATACATATTGTATGTATGGAAATATATCTGTATGTACGTGCATGTTCATAAACAATAAACATATTTTTGCATATCGAACTGTATTGTTGTTACTAATACCCTGTAAGTTGAACGAGCACAAGGGTTTGCCAATTATAAGCAACTATGTTGCATGCAAATCACTTTGCATTTCGTTACTACTACGCTGTGCCTGTTTATTTATGTATCTTAATTAAATATTAATTATTAATGTAAAGTATTCAAAAACATATCTAATAAAATAAAGGAAACCTTTCAGAAACTACGACACTAGCTTACCATTGCAAAACAAAATGGTTTCGATCAGAAACCCAGGGTAGCTCTTCGTCGAGCTATCTAGCCTGGGACAGAGTATACAGAAAATTTTAGCTTGTTTTATTCCAGCGTGATTTTTGCGTTGCGGGCCAAAGCGATAAGCATAATAAAAACATCAGCACATTTTATATAAATTGTTAAATTCTGAGAGGCAGAGAAAGCGCGCAAATGTGATTACACACACACACAGTCGCACACTCTCTCAGACGAAATGAAGAAAGATTAAATGCTGGGACCACATTCGCCTCAGTTGCGCACTAAGCTTTGCAAACGTCGGGCCGGTTCCAAATAGAAATAATAACAGAAATAATTACAAAGATGGATTCATACTCATTGCTACTCTTGATACTGGGCACAATCTGCATGGGGATTGGTCAGGCAACGCCTCCGTTCGATTGTGAGTACATTCCTCTAAGAAAATTATCTTCTTACTCACCTCTTTGTCTGACCTCACCTCAGCCCTTTCTGGATACCGTTATAAGCCAGAGTTTTGCAGGGATACAGTGACCGGACGTGAGCTGTATGTGGGAGAAGTCTTTACTCGTCCCGGCCAGTGTGTCCGAGTCCAGTGTCTGGGCACGCTGCAATTGTGGGAGGACAGGTAGGAGTATTTAATTCCAATTCGGAATACTGAATTCCAATAATCCAATACTGCTCTCAGTTGCAAGGTGCCGACCGCGTTAAAGGGCGCCTGCAATGCGCTGCCGCCCACAGAAGCCAATCTGGAGTATCCCAGATGTTGCCCACTGTACGAGTGCAAGACATACAGGCAGAATGCCGATGGTACCTTGGAACAGAGCAACACATACGACCACAATGCAAATTTACGCAAGTCACATGTCACCGAAGTAATTGTCATACCCACTGGTCACAGACTGAGCTCAGGAAATGTTCCAACGCCGCCAGCACGCAAATATCAGGTGTAAACAAATAGTAAATATAATTTGCATTTCTTGTGTGATTGTAATTAGGCCGTAATTAGTTGTAAATCAAATGTATTGTGCAATATATGTGTATGCTAGTTAAAATTTACAATTTGAATCCAAATAGCGGGCTGTGGCGGAAACTAGTTCCCCGCAGGGTTGCTTATTTCATTGTTTAACCTTTACGATATTATATCGATAAATCGAACATTCTGCACCAGCAGGGTTGCATTAAGTAATCGACAGTGCGTGCAGTCAGCTGTCTCACACCGATATAACGCAAAAGTCAAAGTATCGACAAGTTATCAAACGAGTAAAAACATTCTAGAAAAATAACAAAAACTAAATCATTGCGCTTGAAATTCAACAAATTTAAACAGTTGCTTTACAGTTAACGCAAATTTCATTAAGGCACATTTGATAAAGACACAAATTTGGCTGTAACGAATAATTCCATTGTGACCACAACGAATTTCATCACAACAACAAAATGTTGCTGCGACTTGCATTGTCCACAGCAGCTCGTCCAAGTGCCGGCGCTCTCCTGGTCGGTAAATCTTCTCAGGCCTTTTTTGCAGCAGTCAAAGCCAAGCTTGAACAGTCTTCGCCAATATGCTCGTCAACCGGTGCGCAGTACACGTGCACCTGTGGAGCAGGTACGCACTGGGCCCACTCTCAAGGAGAGGCTTATGGCGCCGCCAAGTGCCAACGGTGAGTCTACATTGCATCATCCATCGCCAGCAACTGAGTCATTCTTTTTGTTCCAGCCTATTCCATGGGCAAAGGTGCCGCTGCTGGAGCTGCTGTCGTTGGCCTGGGTGCACTCTGCTACTATGGAGTCGGTCTGGGCAAGCACACGAGCATTGCAGACAACGCCATGTAAGATTCATGCTGTAGACTTTGCATATTTGCCACGTTTCTTATGTCTTTTATATTTCTGGGTTAGTATGTGGCCGCAATTTGTGAAGGATCGCATACAATCGACTTATGGCTTCTTTGGTGGCTCCTGCCTCCTGACAGCTGCAGCTGCCGCTGGCGTCTTCCGTTCGCCACGTCTACTGTCGCTCGCCTCACGTGGAGGTCTTATGGTAAGTCTCCTGGATTGAACTATCTTACACACACACACACCAACAACACACACATACGTCTCTCTCGTAGTGGTCTCTCGCTTCGCTGGCTGTCGTCATCGGCAGCGGCGCCGTGACGCGTTCAATTGAATATCAGCCTGGGTTGGGGCCCAAGCATCTTGCCTGGGCTGTGCACTGTGCCATCTTGGGGGCTGTCATTGCTCCGCTGTGCTTCATTGGCGGTCCGATCTTAACGCGCGCCGCTCTCTACACCGGTGGCATTGTCGGTGGCCTGTCCACAATTGCTGTATGTGCTCCAAACGATAAGTTCCTCTATATGGGAGGCCCACTGGCCATTGGTCTTGGGGTTGTCTTTGCCTCCTCGCTGGCCTCCATGTGGTTGCCACCTACAACAGCTCTGGGAGCAGGTAAGCAAACGATCAGCAGAGTATGATGTTCAGTTTCATTGTATCTTTTCCTCCATTTCCAGGTCTGGCATCGATGTCCCTCTATGGTGGCCTGGTGCTCTTCAGCGGTTTCCTCCTCTATGACACACAGCGTCTGGTGCGCAAGGCGGAAATGTACCCACAATACGCATATGCCCCCTACGATCCCATTAATGCGTAAGTTCAATATAAGGATGTTTTCATATTCGGATTCTCATTTCTGCTTCCTTTGTTCTCTTGCAGCTCTATGTCAATCTACATGGATGTATTGAATATATTCATACGTATTGCGACCATTATGAGTGGAAACCGCCGAAAGTAATTGAAAGCATGTGATGTAATACAATTATTAACTTATGATATACAAATATGTTTAAATAAAGTTATTAGGTTCCGATAGACCCAACGCATTTCGTTTATTTTGAATTCATGTCATCAATTATAATGCTCAACAAGCATATCGACAGTGTGTACATTTATTAAATACAAAATAAACTAAGGTGGCATTAAATAATTGACAATTTAATATTAATTTACTCGTAAACATTGGAATACCAATCGTCTTTTTGTAAATTATCAAGTGTTAATTTTATATGCTGTTCGAGCTATCGATAGTTGTGCTTATCAAGCATATCGACAGTGTTGAATGCACTAAATTATTTATCAAAATAAATAGAAGTTACATTGAATTACATTACAATATAAAATTATTTTTATTATAAATGTTAGAATACCAAACGTATTTTCAAAAGTATCGATATGTTTACGATATATATACTCTGCGATGTATTTATGTATCGTCGTAAAAGCTTCGAGTAAAACGTAGTAAGCGACAGGACGACAATGCGGAAGTCGATTTGGACACATCCGAAATAATCTCGAACTTAAAATTGTTTGCCTTGTTTGCATTAAAAGTGATGCCGATGTTGTTGGTTGGCTGTGCAAGTAGTTTAACAATTGTTCAATTAAATTTCAAATTCCATTCGATTCACAGTGTCGAAAAGTAGCACAATCTAAAAACAGGATAAAACACAAACCCTTATTTGGTAGTTAGATTCGAATTAAATTTAACTGCGAAACATAAAGTGCATATTAAACTCGTGTTACAGGTACGAAATACAGCGCGAAGACGTTTTTCAAGTGGTTGCAAATCGCGGCTGACCCCTGAAACAGGTAAGTCTAGACATATTTTACCGGCTGGGGCCGCGCCCTTTGCCCTGCGCCGCCGTGCAGCATCCTGCGCTGTCAAATCGATTTACGATAACAATTTACTACGATTTGCAGCAGGCACAATTGCGGAGCCAGCGTCGGCAGCGGCAGAGAAAGCGGCACGGCAACAGGGACAAGTGCAGCAACAGGAGGAGCAGTATATCAGTGATCCAGAGATGGAGCGACGTTATCTAAAGAACCCTTTCGCCGACTTCTCGGGCGGCGAGAACACACCCTTTGCCACAGACGAGGAGCATATCAAGACACTCATATGCACCTATGTGGATGCCATCTTGGAGCACTGTCACCCGAACTCCGATGAGGAGGACAATCGCGGTGATTTGTATGTGGGCAATGCAGGCATTGCCTTCATGTTCTGGAAGCTCTACACCTGCGAGCAGACGCGTGATCTCTATCCGGCACTGGAGCACGCCGCTGCCTTCATACGCAATGCCAAAGTGAATGCCAAACGCTATAAGAAGCGCTCAGCTGAGCGTTATTCCTTTCTCTGCGGCAACGCGGGCATCTATGCCGTCTCGGCGGCCATCTCACAGGCGGCCAAGGACACCGAGGAACTCTCCAATGACTTGGCCAACTTTAAGTCGGGCATACCCTCTAGCAAGGAGTTCATGCACACCAAATACGGCTGCGATGAAGTGCTGGTGGGCCGTGCTGGGTATCTCTCTGGCTGCTACTGGCTAAACGATGTGCTGCCCGAGAAGAAGATCACCGACGACGATCTGGTCTCCATCTGCCAGCTGATCATCATCAGTGGCCGCGAGTACAGCAAATTGAACAACTCCCCATTGCCCCTGATGTATCAATACCATGGCACCGAGTACTTGGGTGCCGCCCATGGACTTTGTGCCATATTGCACATGCTGCTGGACAGTCCCTGGTTCCGCACGGTGCCCATTTCGGCGCCCGCAGCCGAGCTGCGCGACATCAAGCGCTCCATTGACTACTTTCTGGAGCTGCAGGATAACGAGGGCAATTTCCCTGTGGCACTTGAGGATCTGCGCTCGGGACGCGACAAACGTTTGGTGCACTGGTGCCATGGCGCACCGGGCGCTGTCTATTTGATGGCCAAAGCATATTTGATCTTCAAGGAGGACAAGTATCTTACCTCGTTGCGCCGTGCAGCTGATTTGGTGTGGAAGAAGGGATTCCTGCGCAAGGGACCGGGCATTTGCCACGGAGTGGCTGGCAACGGTTATGTCTTTCTGCTGCTCTTCCGCTTGACCAACGACGTTAAGTACCTGTATAGGGCGCACAAGTTCATGGAGCTGCTGACCAACTCGGAGTTCAAGCAGCGCGCACGGGTGCCCGATCGCCCTCACAGTCTATACGAGGGTGTCGCCGGCACTGTCTGCTTTCTTGTCGATCTACTGGAGCCCGAGCAGGCCTACTTCCCCTTCATGGATGTCTTTCACTAGACTAGACCATGACGAGTGAGACTCAAGACCCAGACAGAACACAAACCGAAATCAGGGAGTTCTTTAAACGTGTTTTCTAGTCACATTTTCTTTTCATTTGTTGTTTCTTTGTTTTGCCTTTTACGCTGACCTGATAGACACAGACGGACAGACAGAGAGAGACGACAATACCATACATAGATCTCAGTACCCCCCACCACAACCACAACCTCATGACAAGACAAGACACAACCCCTCACGACTCTCTCTCCCCACGCAACCTACCTGCTGCCCCCCCCATCGCTGTGAAGTGCGTGGCGCCAATCACCGAACGCAGAATGCTCTCATCATTCTCATATCAAAATTTTCTGTGCTTTAAGCTAAGCAATTAAATAATATTACGCATACATATACATATTCGAAATATATATATATATACACATACACATACAAATACACAATGCATTATATATTATACATATACAATATATATTTATATACAATACTTACATATTATGTACTTGCAGCATGCATACATACACACATAATACATACACATACATATACTGTGCTTTATACCTACGAATAACTTCAAGAAGAGCTCCAAAATTCTATTGTCAATAAATAAATATACCAAACAATCATGAGTGCAAATTAATTATTTAAATTTAGCGCCACATATCGATAGACTGTTGCTCTATTGTGAACTTTGCATTAAGTTCCATTTGTTGGTATTTTCTGTAAGCCACAATTATCGTAATCGTGATGCCAATTCAAATTCTGCGCCAGTTATCGATAGTTACTTTTGGTAGTTGATTATCGGTATTCTGTTTAGTTTATGAGTATTTTGTGCTTTAATTGGAAACAAGCTGATTACAAATATCTAACAATTAGCAACTCAATTAATGCCAGCACGTAGTATGGCCAATAAAGATAACATACGTTACTTTCAATAATTAATACTGCCATCACTTCGATCGACAACAGACAATCGCGCAATTGATCGATAAGTTGAGCATTCAAATTGAGCGAAAGTAACAAGTGTTTTAGGCAGATAAAATTGATTAACAAACTGTGCAACATGCAACACACGCCCCGCTCCGCTGTCTTATCACTATGCCAGATACGGATATCGATAAGCAAGCGGTGTTGGTTTTATTGCCCTGCGTAAATCATAACGGTTTAGGCATATCATTTACGAACTGCTAGTGGATCAAAAGGGAAGGTGGGTGGGTTGGTGCAGAGAGCGTAGCCCATTCAACAGTCAACCGAAACACAAGTGTCATAAATTGTGCCAGCCGAGGAGGCCTGCTCGGCTTCTGTCAATAGGCAATTCAGCGAATTCCGAGTGGGAACCAATATGCCAGTCGCATCATCGCCAGCGTGTGGATTAGACAGACTGCAGACCAACAACACAGAATATGGCCAAGTTCGGAGGGTTTCTCGGGGCGCTACTGCTGCTGATCATTGCCAGCACCAGCCAGCTGGAGGCTGCCGATGAAGATCGCTTTGCTCTGTCGATCATTCACATCAACGATTTCCATGCCAGGCAAGTGCAGTTGAAGGCCAAGTGCCATTTGGATGGTCTTTGTCACGTTTAATTATTATCAAAATGGAATCAAAATCAACGAACAACAAGAACCCATTCAAGTATACGATGACGTCGAGCAATTACAGTGGAGCCTCGTTAGAGTAGCAACAGGCACGTTGAGAGGTGGGTGGGTAACTACCACCGGGTACTGAGATCTTCTTGACAGCCCTGAGTAGAACTACATAACATAAATCGAAAGACCTATCTTGGCGTCTTGGTTGCAATTTTAGCGAGTCTCCACCGTGGGGAAAATATATCACGATCATTTAATCGTCACAAGAGCCGTAAACAATCATAATCGCACTCGCGTTTTTAATCAAGCCACAACACGGGGTACTTCATGTCGATAAGAAGCCCTCAGCCCGCAGCCCCGAACCCGCGACCAATGTCATGTCTGATTGTAGATCAACAAGGATTAAGATCTTGGAAATTGCTTGACGATCGAGGTTGAAGAGCTTGAAAGGGAAATGGCAAAGGGAATCAAATCAAATGTGGAGGGAAGATCAAGCGGGGCTAGTCCCTAGAGAGAAAAGAGGCGGGTGTTTCCTACCTGTGAGCTAAAATTAACATCCCCTGGTCTTCACTCCAAGGGAAATTGCAAAGGGAATCGAGTCAAGTGGTGAGGTTTGTTCAAGTGGCCTGCGAACTAGAGTTTATCTCTCCTGATCCTCATATATTGGGGGATATTGAAAGGGAAAACACAAAGTGATTCGAATCAAATGATCAGGGAACATCAAGAGGGGTTTAAGGAGAAAGAAGGGTGTTTCCTAACTGCGAACTAGAGTTAACCTGCCTGTTATATTCACAGATTCGAGGCGACAGACAGAAGTGGCAGCATCTGTAATGCTGGAGCTGAATGCATTGGCGGCTATGCACGCACCGTGTACACAGTGAAGCGTCTGCTGGAGGAACAGAAGCATCAATTTCCCATCTTCATCAATGCCGGTGACAGTTTTCAGGGCACACTCTGGTACAACATCGGACGTTGGAATGTTACACAGCAATTTCTGAATATGCTACCCGCCGATGCCATGGTGAGTGCCCCTCTTCACCTCCACCATCCAGTGCCTAGATCTACCGATCTTTTCCAGTTTAATTGCAGACACTGGGTAACCACGAGTTCGACCACGGCGTAGAGGGTGTTGTGCCATTTCTGCAGACCATCAACACAAGCATGCTGGTGGCCAACATGGACGTCTCCCAAGAGCCCACCCTGGAGGGTCTGTTCGAGAAGTCCAAGATAATAGAGCGTGATGGCCGTAAGATCGGTCTCATTGGCGTTATACTGGAGACAACCTACGTGAGTCTGCCAGGATTAAACAGTTTCCCATACCCCTCTAATGCTCATCCTTGCAGAATATTGCCAACACTGGAAAGATAATCTTCCGCAATGAGAGCGATGCCATCCGCGAACAGGCGACGCTATTGACACAGCAAGGAGCTACCATTATCATCGTCATCTCGCACTGCGGTTACGATGTTGATAAAGTGATTGCCACTCAGGCTGGCGACGTCATCGATGTCATTATCGGCTCCCATTCGCACACGTTCCTCTACACCGGCGAGTCACCTCCCGGCCCGGACACACCCAGTGGTGATTACCCTACGCAGGTGACCCACAGTAGCGGACACCGTGTGCTAATCGTCCAGGCGAGCGCATATGCCAAGTATGTGGGCAACATAACCGTCTTCTTCGATCAGCAGGGCAACGTAGTCGACTTCGAGGGTGCACCTATCTTCATGGCAAACGATGTACCAGAGGGTAAGTCCTCACTCTACTTGAACCTCCCTCCACCTTAAAGACATTTAAGAGTTGCTCCTAGTTCTTGATCGTGGGTTAGTCTAGGTTTATTGATAGCGTCCTTGTCCCTGCCGTAAAAGAAAGGAACTTAATAATCCCCCTCGGTACGCATACTCGAATATTCTTCCTCACTGTCCCTTCTTGTCTCTAACCTCGAAAGAAGGTTCTGGGTTAGTCCTTTTCTGACTTCTTCCATTGTCTTCTCAAGCTCAAAAAAAAACTGGTTTAGTGTTTTTTAGTTAGCTTTGTCCCCCTTACTTCGAAAGAAAGGTGCTGGGTTAGTCGGTTATAGTCATGTTTAGGTATCATGTAAGTATTATTCTCTCTTTTATCTCTTGTATCGTATCTGCTCGTCATGAACATTCACCACGTGTTCTCACTGTACTCTCGTTGTTCCCTGCGCCACAGACCCCGACGTAGTGGAGGCAATGAAGCCTTGGAAGGAGGAAATCGATGTGTTTGGAAATGTCATCGTCGGACGCACCCTGGTCGACCTGACCAAGTCTGACTGCAGCTACAAGGAGTGCAATCTGGGCAACTTCTTCTGCGATGCAATGGTGCATTCGGTAGGTGCTTGTCAAACACCTAACCCCCACCCCTACCCTACTAATCCTTCCCCTCTGTTCCACTACTGCAGTTCACTGGACTTGCGCCCTACACTCAGTTCGGCTGGACGAATGTGTCCATTGGACTAGGTGCCGCAGGTGGACTACGCGTACCGCTGAATCGAGGCAGTAAGTAGTGCGAGATAGAGAGAGAGAGAGAGAGAGATAGAGACTAAGAGTTGCCATTCCAGATCTGTCCTACTCGCACATGGTGAGCATGTCCCCGTTCGACAATATTCTCATTGCCTACAACTTGCCGGGATCGAAAATCGTGGAGGCCCTGGAGTATTCCGTCAGCATTATCGATCTAGAGTGTGGCCAGACCAGCTCATACATCATGTTGCAGGTATCGGGCCTGAAAGTCACCTACGATTACACGAAGCCCGTGAACTCACGCGTCATTTCGGTGCTCGTGCGCTGCGCTGAATGCGATGTGCCGCTCTATGAGCCCCTAGAGCCAACAAAGATCTATCGACTCGTCTCACCCGACTTTCTACAAAATGGCGGCGATGGCTACTCTATGCTTGCTGAGGGTACCGATAGGCAGTAAGTTCCGCGTCCTCCTCCTCCTCCTCATCGTGCCGTCCTGGAAACCTTTAATGCCCCTTCTTGTCTCCCTTTTTCAGACCCGGTGTCACAGACTTGGACGCCCTTATTTCGTATGCCGAGAATATAAATCCCATTTACACGGAACTCGAGGGCCGCATTACCGTGCTCAACTGAGCACAAATACATTTTCATATAGTTTTTATTGCTGTTATTCAATAAAGATCAGCAGATCTATAAAAAATTACTTGAATAAATTGCCCTGCCTTGGTATACTCGTAGTTCCTACCTTCTCTAAAGTTTATAGAAGAATAAAGTCTATAGAAGATCTACGAATAAACATTTCAGTGATCTTTAGCACCTCTTAAGTTTCTTTAGTCTCCCAAGAAACAAATTCGATGAACAGAGCCCATAAATAATATGACCTGAACCTATAATGAACACCCTATTTCCAAGAACTTCAGGTAAATACCTTAGAAATTTGGGCTTTACTTCTAAACTAACATCCCTTAGGCCCTGGTACAGGATCATCACCCTCTACATATCTTTTTCTAATAACTTAAGGCAGATACCTTAGAAATTTGCACCTTATTCTTAGACTATCTTGTTTTTCTTTCCCTCAAATATATTTGACTACCCCTAAACATTACCGTAGCCTTGCTAGAGTTCTCTATATCTTCTATAAGCACCTAGCATTGACCCTTAAATATCACTTACACTTACACAGAATAATTATATGTAGAAATAGCCTATAGAAAATAACTGGCCATAATCCATAATGACCTAACCCTTCTTACAAGAACATGAGAGGGAGACCTTAGAGAGAGATAACTTTACTTATCCTCATTCCTCATCTTGTTTCCAAGACACCGAAGTACTTGCTGCTCTGGAACCTTGGCAGTTTGAATTGGAGGAGCAATCGAACCGTGTTGTGGGCAGCAGCCTTGTCTATTTGCAGCAGGCGGAGTGCGCACGTGGGGAATGCAATCTGGGAAACTTCTACACAGACGCCATGCTGCATGCCGTGCGTATCCACTGAGCAAGAGGTCAACTTAGTTGCTAATCCTTTGATCCTTTCTTGCAGTTTGTCAAGCATGCATCGTCGAGCGAAGCGTCCAATTGGAGCAACGTCAGCATCGCGCTGACCACCCAAGGCAACTTTCGGATTCCCATTCCAGTCGGCAGTAAGTACAGTCGCCTCCTTTGTAGCCTTAACTCAAATCAATCAACCCACGACAGACATAACCTATGCGCAACTGGTGGCCATGTGCCCGTGGGAGAACAGATTGTATGCGTTGAACCTACGTGGCGACTACTTGCGTCAGCTACTCGAGGATAGCGTGGCCTCCATGAATGCCAGTCTGACGTCCCCGAGATCTTCACGGTTTTTACAGGTTTCAGGGCTTCGCATCGTCTACAATTTGAATCTTGAGCCGGGTCAGCGGATTGTAAGCTTGACTGCGCGCTGTACAGACTGCGAGATATCTCAGTACCAGCCGCTTCAACTGAATCGCAGTTATCGCCTTGTGGTCATGGAATATCTGGCGAACGGCAAGAACGGATTCAATTTGATCAGTGCGCATGCTGAAGAACTTGAGTAATTTTGATTTATCATTTTATTGATATGCAGTACATACGAATTCTATTTGCAGCTTGGGACCATTAGATCTGGATGCCTTAATGGACTATATGAATATAGTAGGGCCCATAACTGCGGAGTTACAACAAAGAATCCAAATTGTAAGAACGTGAAGTTGAATTAACGAACAAATAAAATTAATCGATTAGTTTGTTATCACACTTTTGCTGGCAATTCACAATTGACGTGTCACAGCATCGATAACACTGAATTTGCAATCGAAATGTACGAATTTTCCAGATTGTCAAAATATTGAACTAATATCATTTAGAGATCAAATAAGTAGTAGTTTAAAATGTTATTTAGCTAAAAATTGCAAAACCTATAGATAGAAACAAGCTGCGCAACTTCTGTTTCAAATTTTTCCGCCACTAAGTGAACTGACCTAACAGTGTCAAGTCTGGCAACACCAGCAACCAACCGAATACAACTCTGCATTTTTGACATTTGACGTGGACACTTGTCAAAACAAAATTCGTGTCGTCGCAGCTAATACGAAGTATAGCCGCAGTCACTCGTTACTAAAATTTCAAAGTGGGCAGAGGTGCGTGTCTTTTTTTGTGTTTGAAACAAATTAAATAATATAATTCCTAAGAAAGTTAAAAGAAATGTTGTAAATTGTTAACCAAGAGCAAAAGCAAAGCATTAAGCAAGATATTTCTAATAAATAATTGTGTGCTGCTCAAATGAACTGCGCTGCTTGCGGAGCCCCGTTTACTCAAGCACGATTAATTAATAATAATTTGGAATATAGCAATTAAACATAGCAATTATCACATAAAAATGCATATAGTGTACATATTAAATATTTTATGCAGCCTCTTGCAGGCCGCAAACAAATTTCACCTGTGACGTCGCCTGTTGTCTTTCACGTTTGCCACGTCGTCGTGACGTTGACGTCAACGTCAGCTGCGCTGTCGGCGAATGTTGTCGCTTTGATTTTTTGTGTGTGAAAGTTTCCCCTGACACACATAAGAAAATATAATATAGATATACAAAAAGTAAATAAATAGCACTAACTGTGTTCCCTCTTCTCCCGCACTAGCTAAACCACCGTCGCTATGGACAAAGTTGTTAAATTCGCTGAACCTGGACGCCTCTTCGCCAAGGACTCCATCCGCCTTGTCAAGCGCTGCACCAAGCCGGACCGCAAGGAGTTCCAGAAGATCGCTATTGCCACTGCCATCGGCTTCTGTATCATGGGCTTCATTGGTTTCTTCGTCAAGCTGATACACATTCCCATCAACAACATCATTGTCGGCTCGTAGAGTCGCTTACAATGGCAGAGGCAGAGGCAGAGAGACAGGATATAGTGAACAACAAATAAACAACAACAAGAAGAACAGAAACAATAATCATCATTTTCTCGCGCCCCACACACATTTTAAATATACATAAATAGAACATACTTTTTTTTTGTATAGTTATGCCCCCTTATGCACTATGTACATTCAACGAATGTCCCCACACATTTTGTAACAAAAAATTTCATGTGAAATATGTATTGCAATAATATAGTGTTCAAAATTCCATTCACGGTAAAACATAAAAGTTAGGTGATAAGCGTAAATAAAAACCGATTGAAATTATTAAGTTCATAATAAATGTTTGTATTATTCAAGGGCGGGGGTGTTCTTAGACGCTACTCGACTTGTTGACATTGCAATCGTATTGTTTATTTGGAATGTGCAATTGCTGTTTTATAGGTTCAACTTTCCCAGGGTATTTGAGAGTTCATCATGTTTTATTTGCCAGATCTGCACGTTGACTACACCATGGCGTATTAAGGTTGCACCATGTGTGTAAATGCTGTCAATTCATTGTGGTTAACAAACTTATATCTACTGCATGCATTTATTAACCAATTTGTTGACAGCTAGTTTTTTCTTATAAATACATATAATATAATTATAACAGATTCTTCGCGCACACATTTCTGATTTGTTTGTCAACTGTCAACATGATGGAACGCACAACCTTACCCGCATGGTGTCACCATGATTTCACCACTCGTGTCACTCATTTGCATAGTTATCGATAACTATCGCTTGTCGCCGTCGTACGTATATCGTGTGCTTATGACGTGGAATGCGTATGCAACTGCTTCGGTACGTTGTTCACACAGTTAACTTCGTTTTCGTCCCAGGGTTTTTTTTGTTAGCTAATTTTGTCAGTTTATAGAAATGTTGGACTTTGTGGTCGTATTCACGAAAGGCGGCGTGGTCCTCTGGAATTCAAATGAGTCCGGCAAGAACTTTGCCTCTTTCATCAACAGCCTCATACGTGGCGTCATTCTGGAGGCAAGTTCCGATTGTTGTTTATGTATTTGTTATTATTGTTATTGTTATTAGTGATAATTTTTTGTAATCTTAGGAACGCAACACAGAATCGAAATACTTTGAGGAGGATCAACTGGCCGTGCAGTTCAAGCTAGACAATGAACTGGATCTTGTCTATGCGGCAGTATTCCAAAAGGTCATAAAACTGAACTATCTGGACAGTTTCCTAACGGAAATGCAGCTGGCGTTCAAGGAGAAATTCGGTAGAGTTGCCGAGCATGAACGCCTGGGCTTGGACTATGAGTTCGAGGAGGAATTCAGGAGTGTGCTCAGTGCAGCGGAGGAAACCTCCGCCAAGCAGGGCAAGGCACCGAAGGCGATGCGCTCATACAACGAATCACAGAAATCGAAAAAGACTGTCGCTTCCATGATACAGAGCGATGACAAGAAGTCCTCCTCCACGTCGGAAAGAGAGAGGCGAGTCAATATACAGGAGAGTCCTCCACCGGCCTCCAAGTCACAGCCATCATCGCCACCACGCACCAATGCCGACATCATTCAAGAGAACCGTCGCAAACTGCGCGAGAAACTGACGCCCACCAAGAAGGCGGCCACGGAGGCCTTCTCGAGGCCACAGAAGAACAACGGCAGCAGTGTCTCCGAGAAGGCTGGCAAGAAGCCCAGAGTGTGGGATCTAGGTGGCAATTCCAAGGATGCTGCACTGCTGGATCGCTCCAAGGATGCGCCCGAAGATGTGCAGCAGGTGACGAGTATCAACAACGAGGTGAGTTGAAAAGGACAAACATTCCTCTATAAATCCCCTCTTAATCCTTCCACTTCCTCTCGCACAGCTTGTTGGCACCATGCAGGGCAACATACCCGACTTGGACGAGGAAAGCGATACGGACAACGCCTACTCCAGCTCCGAGGAGAGCGACGACCAACAACAACAGCAGCAACAGCAGCAGCAACGCCGTCCGCTGGCACAGAAGAAGGCAAAGTCTGGTGGATTATTATCCTATTTCAAGGGTATTGTCGGTGCCAAGACAATGACACGCAACGATCTACAGCCAGCGCTGGAGAAGATGCGTGACCATCTGATATCGAAGAACGTTGCCTCTGAGATTGCCATCAAGCTGTGCGACTCGGTGGCCACCTCGCTAGAGGGCAAACAGATGGGCACCTTCGACAGCATTGCCAGCCAGGTGAAGGAGGCGCTCACACAGTCCCTGGTGAGGATTCTATCGCCCAAGCGTCGCATTGACATCATACGTGATGCACTGGAGTCCAAGCGTAACGGACGTCCCTACACCATCATCTTCTGTGGCGTCAATGGTGTGGGCAAATCAACGAATCTGGCCAAAATCTGTTTCTGGCTGATCGAGAACGATTTCAATGTACTGATTGCTGCCTGTGATACGTTCCGTGCCGGCGCTGTGGAGCAACTGCGCACCCATACACGCCATCTGAACGCACTGCATCCGGCGGCCAAGCACAACAATCGCAACATGGTGCAGCTCTATGAGAAGGGATACGGCAAGGATGCGGCAGGCATTGCCATGGAGGCGATCAAGTTTGCCCACGATACACATGTCGATGTGGTGCTGGTGGACACAGCCGGCCGTATGCAGGACAACGAACCCCTCATGCGTTCCCTCTCCAAGCTAATAAAGGTCAACAATCCCGATCTGGTTCTGTTTGTCGGCGAGGCTCTTGTGGGCAATGAGGCTGTCGATCAGCTTGTCAAATTCAATCAATCCCTCGCCGACTATTCATCCAACGAGAATCCTCACATCATTGACGGCATTGTGCTCACCAAATTCGATACCATTGATGACAAGGTGGGCGCCGCCATCTCCATGACATACATCACCGGACAGCCCATTGTCTTTGTGGGCACCGGACAGACCTATGCGGACCTCAAGGCCATCAATGTGAATGCCGTTGTCAATTCGCTGATGAAGTGATGATGACGCACCTTATTCATCTCATTCAGGGCCAGGACACCAGAACTTAATGCTAATGCTCCATTTAATTGTATTTTGTTTTTCTTTTTGATTTTTTGATTTATTTTTGTATTTTGTTAAAGAGCAATCACTGCGGCAATGTGAGGAATAAACTGCACTTTTTACACCTGTTATTGGATACACCTTTTGAAATTTTGCATTGTTCCCAGTAAAGGGATCTCCCTTACAATAGGTAGATGTTCTTCTTTAAAGGAAATGCTTCTCAGAGTGGGAGAGCTGTTCTCTCTAGTATAGTCTGATGAAACAGACAGAGATAGATTTATCAGTCTTTTCTCCAGGCTAGACTGTTCTTGTTCTAGTATCAGTGAGGGTACCCTATAAATGCCTCTCAAAAATAAGTAAGAATGCTGCAGCTAAGTGTCTTTGACTGTTATATACCCTCTACTCTCTTTATCTACCTCAAAGATGATGCAAAAATTAAAATTGACACCAAAAATTGCTTTAAAATGAATCTTACAATTCGATTTTCAAGGATTTACTCAGGTCGAAGGGGTCGTGGCAGAGTTCTTAAACAGACTTGAGCTGCGTGCAATAATAAAATATATTGTCAGCAAATTTGATAGCCCTAGCTCTTATAGTCCCAGAGATTAAGGTGTTCATATCGTATTGTGTGCCACAGTTGCCTCCCTTCTCCTTATAATATCCCTGTACCCTATGAGTCGAGTGTATAATCAGCGTCTGGAATCAACACGCACTAACATATACCATACATATGTAATGCACCATACCATGTTAAAAAAACACGGAGAACTACATGAATCGTTTCTTTATATATATATATAGAGGGAGGGGGGATGTATTTTAAGCAGTGTAGGGCCTACAAAAGGTGATAGATATATAAACTAAGTGTCGTTCGGCTTCTATTTGTAGAACTCATGCTCCTGTTCGTCCTTCTTGATGTTGTTCTTGTAGCCCTTCTCGAAGTCCTTGGCTAGGACAATGTAGCGATTCTCTCGTACTGCATGCATGCCTGCCTCCTGGCAGATGGCATTGATATCGGCACCGGAAATCTTGTCGGGACGTGCAACGAACTCCTCCAGATCGACATCCTCGCTGAGGTTCATCTTCGAGGTGATGGTGGAGAAGACGAGACGCTTCTGTCTGCGATCTGGCAGTGGGAATTCAATCTTACGATCCAAACGACCCGGACGCAGCAGAGCTGGATCCAGGGTATCGGCACGATTGGTGGCCATAATGACTTTCACATTTGTGGTCTGATCGAAGCCATCCATTTGGTTGAGCAGCTCCAAGAGAATACGCTGCACCTCCCGATCGGCGCCCGTTTGGGCATCGAAACGTTTTGTGGCAATTGCATCGATTTCGTCAATGAAAATAATTGCCGGAGCATTCTCCTTGGCCAGTCGGAAGACATCGCGCACCATGCGCGGTCCCTCGCCCAAGTATTTCTGGACGAACTCAGAGCCGACGACACGAATGAATGAGGCAGTCGTGTGATGCGCCACAGCCTTGGCCAGCATCGTTTTACCACAACCAGGAGGACCGTACATAAGAACACCACGGGGAGGATCAATACCAATCTGTTTGTAGAGCTCAAAGTGGGTCAGAGGAAGTTCCACGGCCTCACGTATCTCCTGCTTCTGCATGTCCATGCCACCAATATCCGCATAGCTGACATCGGGCTTCTCGTCCGGCTGCAGCATGGAGATGGAGCTATCTGCCTCCGGGGGGCAGCACATCGACCAGTGCATTACTGTGCTTGTGCAGCGCCACCGAGGCCGATGGCTTCAGCAGCTCCCGATCGATTGTGGACAGAATGCGCACATAGTAATTGGAGCCTGTCGTGGAGCCAACAATTCCAGTGTTCTGATCAACAGCCTCAAGGAATTGGCCAATCACCAGTGGCACTGACTGAATTCGCTTCACCTCCTCCTGCGCATGCAGATACTCTTTCTTTAGGTTGCGTTGCTCATCTTTGATGTATTCCTCCTGCACCTCGATGAACTCCAGAGTTTTTTGCAATTTCTACAAAGGAGCATGAGGCATTAGCGCATCCGTCTATAAAGATCTGGCCGATCAGCACATACCTTATAACGCACATATAAATCATCTACATCTAATTCATCCAGTGAACTGTGCGCATCTTTCAATTTGAAGTCAAGTTCATCCTGTAATTGGAAATGTGTTCTTTATTTTCGTTTGTTTGATCGTTTTTACTGTACTCACTCTTTCTGGCATTAGTATATCCATTTTGTTTTGTTTAGTTTTTCACTATTTGCAATGCAATTCGCGCAAGTTTTATTCTTTTAATGCCGCCTGAACGAGAAAAGCAAATGACTCGTCAAAAACAAGCTGATAATATGGTGATGGTACAAGCGCTATCGATAACGGTGTTTGTCAATTCACTATCGATATTAGATTCGTTTTTGATTTATTTTAACCAATGCACTGATTGCAATATGTATGAAATTATTATATTAAAACTGTTATTTATTTATATTTGAGATATTAAGAAATATAATTGCCTTATTTGCATATATATCGCCTGCTAGAGACTGGTATCGATACCCAATCAGACAAATGAATGCATATTGGTTTTGGGTAACAGTGTGTACACACTGTTACAATTACTGCACGACATTTTTGAGACGATTTTTCGATTCTTCTCATAAGAAAACACATTTATTTTGGGCATATACCACACAAATATGTGTGTGTGCCGTTTACGTGTGTGTGCGTGAAGAATTACAAATAATAGTTAATAGTTGAAGAAGCAAAAACAACAACAATTTAGTGAATTGGAAATGTGCACATACAAAATGGGTTAGCGTTCAAAATGCGGCTACTAAAATAATGGAAATGGACTGTTTGAAACCGCATACGGTCGTGCCAGAGAAAAATCGTTCACCACCTCTAACTCAGTGTCCTGTCGTTGCTTCTGGTTGGTGCTGTGCTGCTTCTGCTTCTGCCTTTGCCTCCCTTCCTCCGCCACCGCCTTCGCCACTACCTTCCTGCCTCTGCCTCAGCCGCTGCCTCTGCTCTTCTACGCACGCATCGATTTGGGCTAAACGTTAGATACCTCCTAACGCAGTTGTTAGGGTGGAAAAATAAGTACATAATAATAAAGAAATGCTGTGCATTTTTCAATTAATCCATGGCCAACAACATATGCAACAACAAATTCAAGTGCAATATTAAACAATAAAAACAGATAAATATACACGACACTCTACACTGGCGCAAATCAAGGCAGCAAAACAAAAGGGACAACAAAAAATAAAAGAAAATTTTTTTTTGAAATCTTTCACAAAAGGCGGTAGCGCAGGCAGTGACGGCAAATCAGAAGAAGCAGAAGCAAATTAATTTATTACACCAAAATAGTTATTACAAAATTAGTGTGTACAAAATGTTTATTGTATAATTTTCATTACATCTCTTACATACACACGGACACATATCGCGCATATGCATGTGCATGCGTGTGTGTGTGAGGCGAGCGATATGTGTGCAAGCAAGCAAGTGTACGCGTGTGTGTGTAGTTTTTGTTTATATACTGTTTGCAGTTCATTTCGCTTAGTTTGCCACTTTCTCGTCACATCCGTCAACAAAATGTGCGCTCGGCTTTAATATTGCGTTTTGCCTATTGCTTTATTTCTCTTATTGTTTGTTCTTTATTGATTTTGAGATGCTGCTGCATTTTGTGGACACACTGACAATAGCGCACACAGACACACAAACAGCGACACATGCATGCCCTCGCACACACAGACTCACACACATACACGCAAACACGTTGATATGTACTGTATGTGTGTATTTTAAAAGAAGTGCAGTTTGTAATTTTGATTCCCCCAACCCCCTCTTACACTTGTTTTTGTATTCTCTCCTTGCAGAAGTAGTATACTACTGTTATACTATATAGTCGATCGGGAGTGGCAACACTGAAAACAGCATCCACATGAAGACAATGTCGCGCTTTTGGCCTGCGCCGTGGCTGGCAGGTCAATGGCAATAATAATAACAACAACAACAGCAGCAGCAGCACCAGCAGTAGCAGCAACAACAATAACAACAATAGCTGCAGCCCAATTGGACCAACAGCAAAAGTGACAACAACAGCAACAACAACAACAACAAACAGTAGCAGCACGCGCAAAAAACGCAATCACAGCCTTCCCAGGGAGCCCGATCATCATCATGTGGAACTTATTGATGTGGAACTTGAGTTGGATAGGCAGCAACAACAACAACACGCGCCTTCGCTCATATGCAGCGTGCCGCTAGAGCGTTTGCCGCGCCTTGTCGAAAAGTTGCAACTGCTACAACAACAAAAACAACGCGAACTAGAGGAATATGCAACGTCGACTGCGACTGCGACGTCGACGGCATATATTAAAGTTCTCTGCTTGTACTGTGATAAAAAGTTTGCGTCCCACAAACTGCAGGCAAAGCATGTGGATAAGTTCCACACGGAGCGCAAGGAGCGACGCTGCAGCAATCGTTCCACCAACAACAACAACAACAACAACAGCAGCAGTAGTCACAGCCTAAGCTCAGCTTTTCCAGGCTGCCAACATTGTCAGCGTGCAAAAACGCCGGCAACAACAACAGCAGCAGCAGCAGCAGCGGCAAGTACAACAACAACAGCAGCAGCAGCAGCGGCGGGAACAGCAGCAACTGTTATATGTTTGCCCGCCCAGCAGCTGGAGCAGCTCTTTCTGCATCTGGTGATGAGTCATGGGGACAAATACTTTGCTTGCCAGCAATGTCAGCTGCGCTTCAACGATGCGCCGCAGCTAAGCAATCACATGCGACTAACGCATCAGCAACAGTTGCAGCCACAGCCAACAGCAGCAGCAGCAGTAGCACCACCACCCAGCAACAGCAACAGCAGCAACGACAACCGACGCCGGCAATGATTGGCGCCGAGGAGCCTGTGCTATTTCGCTTGGGTCTCACTCAGAATCGTTTGCCGGGACAGCGACAACGCAATCGCAGCGCACGACTGCAGCAGCAACAGCAGCAGCACCAACAGCAGCAGCAGCAGCACGACGACAACAACACATTGTCAACAGCAGCAGCAGCAGCTGCCACGCCCAAGCAGCAACTGCAGCAGCAGCGCAGCAGCAGTCGTGCCGCACAAAGACAAGCGGCGGCGGCGGCTGCAGCTGCTGCTGCTGCGACGGCAGCAACAGTCAATGCAACAGCCACGGCAGCAACAAGCAATGCTACAGCAACTAGCCAGGCAGCAACAGCAACTGTTGCTGCTGCTGTGCTGCCGCCGCCAGATGTGCTGCCCGATGATAGCTTCTACAAGGATGTGATTAACAATGTGCAACACAACTTGCAACACTTCCTGGACGGTCGCCTGCGCAGCGGACCAGCACCAGCTCAGCCACTCAGCGACAGCAGCAGCAGCAGCAGCGGCAGCAGCAACAATTGCAGCAGTGGCAGCCAGCAACAGTTGTCGCTGGCCTCCAGTGGTTATCCCACTCTCCTAACAGCCGAACAGTTTGGCGAGGGACTGCAGCAACTGTTGCCGCTGGCAAAGGTGGCACGGCGACCGCATACGAAGCACAGCTGGAAATGGAAGTGGGATTATGTAAAGAAGTTCACCATGGTGAACGAGGGGGGCAGGCTGGTGAAGAAGCTGAAGCAACCGTTCATGGGACTGCGTGATCTTTCACGCATGGACATGTGGACGCAGCTGACAATGCGGCAAAAGCATGAGCTGGAGCAGCAGCAGCAGCAGCAGCAACATTATCACTACCAACAGCAACACCAGCAGCAGCAGCAGCGGAGGAGCAACAGTTGCAGCAGTTGCATCTGCTGCTGGATCGCCGACTGTTGCCGCACATTATACTCGAGCAGAACGAGCAGGCGGTGATCAAGTGTGAGCAACATGAGGAGCAGCAGCAGCAACAGTTGCTGCCGTTGAGTGCGTCTGGGGGATGATCATGAATTGTTGCCACAAACATTTGCGGATCAAAGCTTTCTATCGTTGCTGCAGCTGCAACCGCGTGGCAGCAGCAACATCAAACAGCAGCAGCACCAGCAGCAGCAACATTACCTGTCAACAACAACAACGACAACAACAACAACAACAACACTGGTGCTGAGTGGAGAATGGGCGCGACCACGCCTCTATTTGTGCATCTGCTGCGGCGCCAAGTTTGAGCAGCGCAAGGCGCTGGAGGAGCACAAGACCTTCAGGCATTCGCACATCTATGCAACGCACTACGAGCTGGTGGGACGTGAATTGCTGGCGGGCAACTTGTTGCGGCATCTCTTCCTGCCCAAGCGTGCGCTGAGTCGCTATGCTGCAGAGCACAAGCAGCAGCAACAGTTGCAGCAATTGCTGCAGCAACACAAACTCGAACAACGTTGTCACATTGCTGAGGACGAGAGTTCAAGCAACTCCTCGGCAGCAACATCATCGGCCTTTGCTGCCACAACAACAACAACCAATAGTCGCGGCGGCAGCAGCAGCAATCACACACACTCTGCCTCCGCATCTGTGTTGGAGGACAATGACAATGACAACGACAACATTGAGAATGACAATGAGAATGAGAATGATAATGAGAATGATGACAACGATAGCAGCGACATTAAGGTTGCTCATGTGCCGCCGCCGGTGCCGCCATCATTGATGTTGCTGCCCTCATGCTCGCCCTCCATCTCCAGTTCGAGTCAATCGCCAGCAAGTAGTTTCAGTTCCAGTTGCTGCACCAAATGCGGCAGAAAGTGCAATGGCCTCATGGATCTCTATCGGCACATGCTCGACTGTTCCGGCGACTATGTCTGGTCGCTGGCCAAGAAGCGCAAGTATCGCTACTATTGCGGCTCCAAGAAGCGTCGCACACACGCCTGCAACAAGCCGGCCAAGCATTTTGCCCAGCTACTGCGACAGAAGCAGAGCAAGAAGTGCCATGTCAAGAAGCAGCAGCAACAACAGCAGCAGCAGGATGGGGGGGAGCACAACAATGATGCCTCCGAGGAGAGCGGTTCCAATTGCTCCAATTCCAATTCCAATTCGAACTCCAATTCCAATTCCGACTCGAACAAGACCAAGACACCGCCACGTCAACGTCCCAGCGATGGTGAGTGAAAGAAGATGGAAGGGTGTAAAGGCAGAAAGGTGGGAGAGGATACCCCGTAATGAATAGCGAGACCTATAATACCAGATAAGGCAAGGCATCTTTCTGCCAGTCATAGCAGTCGCTAGCAGCTAGCAGTCTCCAGGTTCAGGTTCAGGTTCAGAGGATTCCGAATGGGAGAAGTTAAAGGCATCGTTCGATTGCGTTCTCCTGCTCTAGAATAGTGTAAGGGCAGCCGAAATCTATATCTACCTAGACAGTGAGTTGGTCGGACTGAGGGGAATTAGCCCCGAATGGTGGCAGAGTATTGCAACTGCCTGAATTAAGGCCCTCTCTTTGTTCTGGCTGCCAAGGCAACAAGGTAGCGGGTATGAGCAAGTGACCTTCGTTCACATCTTTGCTCGTACTTGAACCATTTTGTGGTGTAGGAGGGCTGTCAGATCTGTAGCTCAATCTCTAACTGGAATGCGACAAGCTAACGAGCTTAGCAACCTTCTGTATGGTTGTTCGTCTCCTTGTGCGCTACCTTAATTGCCACCAAGTGTGGCACTACCACACAGAGATGTAGATGCTCTAAAAAAGAAGAAGTACCTTCTCTGCGACTGTCTAGCTCTGCCCAGATACAAATAAAGAAGGTAGCTTTTGAAAATGCCTCATGGTATCATGGTAGGGAATAGAAGAAGCCTCAGAGGAGAAGATGAAATGTGTACAGTTTCAGTTGGAAAAGGAAGAGTTAAGGTTCCCCTTCAGTTAAGGTTCCCCTTCACAGAGATGTAGATGCTCTAAAAAAGAAGAAGTACCTTCTCTGCGACTGTCTAGCTCTGGTAAGGAGTACTAGAAGCATCTTTAAAGCAGAGCTAAAGGTGCCAGATACAATTAAGGAAGGTAGCTTTTGAGAATGCCTCATGGTATCATGGTAGGGAATAGAAGAAGCCTCAGAGGAGAAGAGAAATGTGTACAGTTTCAGTTGGAAAAGGAAGAGTTAAGGTTCCCCTTCAGTTGAATACAATAGTTTCGATTGAAAATAGTAGTAAGAAATGCTATATGGAGGCAGCTTAAGAGGCCCTAGGTGTGCAGAGAGAGACGTAAGGCATAGAGAAGAGGATTTCTCCTTGCTTTCCACTTGCTTTCCCTTCTCATTCTTATGCTTTCTTTGCTTTTTTCTCAGCCGAATCAATACGCAAAATGCTGGAGAATCTGCCACCGAAGCGTGTCTGCAAGAAGATCTTCCCAACGGACAACAAAAAGATGCGCACCAAGAAGCCGGGCATGCCGGGCAGCAAGACACGCCAGCAACTGTTGGCGCGGGGCGGGGCCAAGAAGCTGTACAACCATCATCATCATCATCATCATCATCATCATCATCATCAGTATCACACGCAGCACGCGCTGCGTAATACGCGTGCACGCGCACGTCTGGTGCGTGCCAAGCCAACGACAGCCAGCAGCAGCAACAGCTGCTGCAACAGCAACAATTGCTGGCGAGCAGCAGCAGCAGCAACGCAATCGTCGCAAGCAACAGCAACAGCACAAATTGTTGCCTGCGGATTTGACTGCAACTGGTGACAGCAATATGTCAACAACAACTACAACAACAAGCACAGCAACAATTTTAAGCACTGCCAGTGAAACACCAACTAAAATAGCAACAGCAACTGTTGCAGCAGCAGCAGCAACAACAGTAACAACTTTAGCCTCGCCCACGCCCAGCAGCAACAGCAAACAGCAATTGATGCCCACGCCGCCGACAACACCTGCGCCAGCACCACCAACGCCAGCAGCAGCAGCAGCAATTATCACAGCAACAGCAGCAGCAGTAGTTACAACAGTTAGCAACAAGCAGCAGCAGCAACAGCAGCAGCCAGCAGCAGCAGCAGCAACAGTTGCCGCTGTTGAAGCGCAGCAAACGCATCAGCGACTGCATTGCCATGTTGACGGGCAAGCTGGAGGAGAAGCTCAAGACTGACAGCAGCAGAGACAAGGAGAAGGAGAAGGAGCAGGAGAAGGAGAAGGAAGCGCCTCCGCTGCAGCAACAGCAGCTGTTGCCGACAGCAACAGCAACAGCAACAGTGGAGCAACAGTTGCAGCCAAAGACGCCAAAGCGCAAAGCCATCTCCAGGCGCATTATAAAACCTCCCAGCGAGACGGCAGCAACTGCAACAGTTGCAGCAACAGAGACATCAACAGCAACAGCAACAGTTGCTGAAGTAGCAACAGCAGCATTGTGCACAACAACGCCAGCAGCAGCACAGTGTTGCTAATGCAACAACGAGCAATAAAATGGCAACAGCAACAGTTGCTCCAATTGCAGCAGCAGCAGCAGCAATAGTTGCACCCATTGCAACAGCAGCAGCAACAGTTGCTCCAACAGTTGCACCCACAATTGCAGCAGCAACAAAATCAAACAAACCAGCAGCAACAGTTGCAAAGTTGCAGCTGCACCGCCAGCAACAACACTTGTAACGCCGCCAGCAGCAGCAGCAGCAATAGTTGCACATGCAGCACATGTTGTTGCTGTGACGCCACCACAGCGACGTGCCACGCCCACCAAGGCAGCAACCAAACAAATGCTGACACCAGCAACAGTTGTAACAGCAGCAGCAGCAGCAACATCTGTCGTCAAGCAATTGCCACTGCCACAACAGCAGCAGCAGCAGCAACAGTTGCCGCCACCAGCCATGTCGCTGGCAATGCCGCCTCTGCCCCCCGTGCCGCTGCCCCAGGCTGTGCTGCCCCCACTGCCCCTGCCACCGCTGCCACTGCCACTGCCTCTGCCTGTTGTCAAGCTTGCAGCGCCTCCACTGCCACCACCAACAGCAGCAGCCAGCACAGCCACAGCAGCAACTGTTGCACCTGCCATGTTGCTGCCCAAGTTGCCGCTGTATCTGCCCGTGCCCCTGCCCGTTGTCCCGCCTGGCTTTGTGCTGGAGCCGGCCACGCAGCAGCCGCTGAATCTCAGTCATGTGAAGCCACTGCCGCCACCAGCCATAGAGCCAGCACATCAGCAACATGCACACCAGCAACATGCACAGCAACATCAGCAGCAGCAGCAACGTGCCTCCTCCCTGCCTGCACGTCGTCAAACGATCTGCGGCTTTGAGGCGCGTAATCTGCTGCAGCTGGAGGCGGACATGCAGCCCTTGGATTTGTCCAAGAAATCTCAGCATAAAGCAGCAACAGCAACACCTGCAACAGACTTGCTGCCACTGACAGTGTCACGCACAATGCCACGCAACAGCAGCAGCAACAGTGAGTCAGCAACAGCTGCTGCCGCTGCTGCCGCTGCTGCTGCTGCTGCCTCGCATTATTATTCGAATCTGGACTGCTAAAGATTCCGCAAGTGCGCAATCCAGTGCTGCCGCTGCCCTTGCCACAGCAACAGTTGCCAGCAGCAGCAGCGGCAGCAGCAGCAGCAATGCCAGCAGCAGTTGCTCACAGCAATAGCAACAGTTGCAACAGCAGCAGCAGCAGCAAGCTGCCAGCCAAGAAACGTGGCTGCAACATGGAGTTGTCGCTGGCCAAGAAGGAGAAGCCAACAGTTGCTGCCAACCGCATGGACGAGGTGATCAACAATCACATCGACGATGCCATCAACTCCGTCATACTGGCCGTGCAGGCGCAGGACGATGAGGAGCAGCAGCTGCAGCAGCAGCAGCAACAGCAACAGTTGCTGGAGCAGCAACAATATCAATTGCAGCAGCAGCAGAAACAATTGCAGCAACACTTTATGCTGCAGCAGCAACAGTTGCAGTTGCAACCCAACACACAGCAGCAGCAACAACAACAGCTGCCACCAGCAACTGTTGCTGGCAGTGTTAAGCAGCAGCTGACACCAAAGAAGCGCAACATGCGCTCCAAAACAATTGATTGTCGCTCAGCATTGCTGCTGTTGCCGTCGTCAGAGCCAGAGCCAACAACTGCCACGCCCCTGCACATGCAGACGCCTACAGCTGCAATGCTGCCAATGCTTGCCACAGGCACCATGGACAGCACGAACAGCACAGCAGCAACACACACGAAGAAATTCAACAATCAATTGTCGCAAAATGGCACAACAGCAACTGTTGCTGTTGCTGAGGTGGCGCCACTGTTGCGCAGTCCAACACCACCACCCCGAGTGACAATTGCCAAGCGTGAGCCAACGCCAGAGCCTCTTGCAGCAGCAACACCTCCACCAGCAACAACTCCACCAGCAACAGCAACACTTGCTGCTGCTGCTGCTGTGCCTGCCACGCCTGCCATGGCTGTGTCGGTCATATCTGTGGCACCACCCGTAGCAGCAGCAGCAGCAGCAACACTGCGACGCAGTCTCACGCCCAGCAGCAGCAGCATTGAGCAACATATGCACAACAACAACACCTCCTCTGGCTTCCATAGTCTGGCACAGTCGGAGCTGGCGCAGGCGCCAAACAGAGAGGAGCTAGAGCAGGAGCCGGAGCAGCTGGAGCAGGAGGAGCAGGAGCTAAAGCACAAGCTGGCAGAGGAGGAGGAAGAGCAGCAGCAGCAAGTGCAAGTGCAGCTGCAACATGAGCAACTGCCTGAGCCTGAGCCTGAGCCCGAGCAGAAAGCTGTTGCTGAAGTTGCAGTGGAAGTTGCAGTGGAAGCAGAAGTTGAAGAGCAGCAACTGCTGCAGCAGAAGGAAACAACAGCAGCAGGAGAAGGAAAAGGAGAAGCAGGAGAGAAAGAGAAAGAGGCAGGAGCAGAAGGAACAACAGCGACAGCAACAACAGCAGCAGGAGAGAGAGAGAGAGAGAGGAGGAAAGAAACAGCAGCAGCTAAAAGAGCAAATGAAGGTACAAGAGCAGCAGCAGCAGCAGCAACAAGAGCAGCAACAGCAGCAGCAACAAGAACAACAAGCGGCTGCAACAGCAGAAGCAGAACCTGCTGCTGCTGCTGCTGCTCCCCCCTTCAGAGAGGATGGCAAAAAGAAGCAACGCCGACGACGCAAGAATGAACTTGCTGCAATTGTTGCTGATCAATTGCTGGAGAGCTTTAAGATTGACAATGCGCGACGCGACAATCTAAAGAAACTAGAGAACTTGGCGTACGAGAAGAGCGAGGATCTGTTGCTGACGGGCATGTTGCTGATGTCCAGCACCAAACGCAATGCCAGCATGCAGCAGAAGGAGCAAGCAGCAACAGTTGCTGCGGCTGCAGCTGACAGCAAGCGCAGCAAGGCACAGCAGGAGACACAGCAGCAGCAGCAGCAGACGACGCCAACAGCAGCAGCAGCAGCAGCAACACGTGGCAGACCAAAGCGTCGTCAGAGTTGCTACTATCGACGTGGTGGGCGTGGCAAGGCGTTGCCTGCTGAGACCAACATAAGTGCATTAAAATCATCGCTGGAATCTTTTTCCATTGGCATTGAGAAGCAACTGTTGGCCAAGGAGGCAGCAGCAGCAGCAGCAGCGGCGGCAGCAGCAACAGCAGCAGCAGCTAAGGCGGCAGCCACGCCCCCTGTCAGCTGCATACTGCGACCGAGCATACTCTGCACAGCAGCCAAGGAGCAGCAGCAACAGAAGGAGTTGAAGCAGCAGCAGCAGCAACAGCAGCAACAGAAGGAACTGAAGCAACAGCAGCAGCAGCAGCAGAAGGAGCTCAAACAGCAGCAGCAACAGTTGCTGAAGCAGCAAAAGAAACTGCAGAAGGAGCAGCAAAAGCAGCGGCTAAAGGAGCAACAATTGCTCTTGCAGCAGCAGCAGCAGCAGCAACAGGCGGCGACAGCGACAGTGGCAGCAACAGTTGCTGCGCCCACATACAGTCGAGATCCGCGTCTCAATAAGAACATACACAAGGAGCCGCTGCAGGAGCAACAGCAACAACAACAGCAACAGCACTCGCAGCAACAACACTCGCAGCAGCAGCAGCAGCAACACTCGCAGCAACACTCGCAGCAAGCACACGAGCAACAGCCCCTGCAGCAGCAGCAACATCTGCTGGAGGAGGAGGATAATTATTTGACAGAAATTGCCAAGA
This sequence comes from Zaprionus nigranus, assembly GCA_018903425.1. Classification (NCBI taxonomy): domain Eukaryota; kingdom Metazoa; phylum Arthropoda; class Insecta; order Diptera; family Drosophilidae; genus Zaprionus; species Zaprionus nigranus. The sequence continues at coordinate 76,435 of JAEIGD010000045.1, read as the reverse complement.
ATGTCAACGAGAAGATCATGTCGGCTGCCAATGAGGACTTTGAGTTCGCCAACGATGAGTTCGACCAGGAGAAGGAGGGACTCGAGGATGAGGAGGATAAGTATTCGTATAGGCCGCCAACATCGATGAGTGTGCGCAGCGCACCGAATCTCAATGATGACGACGATGATGAGAACACAAACACAGAGATGATGGACATGGATCTGGATGATGAAATGAGTGTCTACACAAGCTACTCACAGGATGTGGGGCGTGGTCGTGCTCGACGGCGTCGTCGTCGTCGCAGTGTCCTGCTCACGCGTCGCCCCAAGAAGCGTTCAACACGCTCCGAGCTGGCCGATAAATTCGATTGCCAGCTGTGTGGCAAGAGTTTCTTCACAGCAACATCGTTGAGCAAGCACAACATGACCTTGGCGCATGTATCCAAGCTATCCGAGCTGGAGTATCTGCAATCCAAGAGCAATGCAGCGCCAACAAGTCCGAGTCCCTTTCACGAGGAACAACAGCAACAGCAGCAGCAGCAGCAGCTCCAGCAGCAACAGCAACAACAACAGCAACTGCAGCAGCAGCAACAGCAGCAATATCAACAGCAGCTGCAACACCCACCACACCAACAGCAGCAACAATTGCAACATGTGCTGCTGCCTGTTGCTGCTGTGCAGCCGCTGCAGCAACAGTTGCGTGCCTCAGTTTTAATGCCGCCAGCACATGTCATCACCGAGGAAAGTCTGCGTCTGCATGACAACCAACAGCAGCAGCAGCAACACCAGCAGCAGCAGCAGCAACAACACCCGCAACATCAGCAGCAGCAACATTCTAGCCCCGCCCACAGCGCTGCACGCCTTAATCTCAATCCGGACGAGCGTCTCTTCTACGAGTGTTGCAACATTTTGAAGAGCGCGGAAAATCCACGTCTGCCCACTGCCACGCCCACGCCAGCCAGAACAGCCACGCCCCCGCCACAGCCAACAGCCTCCTCCAGCGCCCACAGCGCCCACGCCCTCTGTAATTGTTAGCGCCGGACGCAAGCCACTGCTGCCCATAGAGCAGCATGTGGCAGCGATTGCTCCACTTCCTCTTCCAGTTGCAGTTCCCCTTCCAGTTGCAAGTTCTGTGCCCGCTGTGTGCCACCAACCTGTCATCCAGCAGCTGTTTCGTAATCCGCCCACGGCCACGCCTACACAGCCAACGCCCACGTAAGTGTGAAGTCTTTCAAATATATAAATATACACAGAATCGGGATTATTACCTGAAGAGAACAAGAATATATATATAATAGAAAATAATCCCGTTTGTGAAGACTGTTTAAATATATAAGATGAGAATAGATTTGGTAGATTCAATTTATATTTAGTTAGGAATTATATATGTAGGTTATATGTTCATATACCTCGTCAGATTAAAGCTATACTCGACCTAAATTAGCCTGAGTTGGTTCAACTATAAGCTAGGGATCTTAAGTGCATTAATTGCATTATATTCAAAGATTGTATGCCTTGCTTATATAATCATATATGCTCTTTTAAATATATACATATATATGCCATATATACCATTATCGGTATTGTTTCTTGAACAGAACCAGAATATATACATATATATACAGTAAAGAAAACCAGTGAGAAAAAGCAACCGTCGGCACACGACAGTTGGATACCCTTTGACCTATGTTCCGGTGTAGTTTAATTTGTTAAATTCATCACATATACATATGCATATGGTTTCAAATAATTGCCCGACAGATGGCGCTTGCCCGCCTTCCTTGTTAGCTGGCACAAGCACTTGAGAGTTATGCTCATACTTTCTTGAATAACTTCTGTGTTTATGGTCCGATCAGTTTGAAATTGGGAGAATACGTAGATATTTCATTCAGCTCAAAATAAATATCAATTACAGTTATTCAATAATCCGTTTATATGTACATTTTGCATTTAATCGTAATTTAATAAAGTACTGTACTGTAGTGGGGGTCTAAAGTATATATATTCTTGTTCTGCATTGGTAAAATATTGAGAAACTGTTAAGCAAATATAAACACATTGTACGGCAGATATGTTGCTAATAGATTAACACTAGTGCACATATCTCTCTAAATAATCGGGCAATATATAATACTATATAATGACATATATGATAATGCACATATATTATACATATATACTATATACTATATGTGGATATATCGAAACTGTACTAATTTCTTTTCTTTCTTGTTTGCCACTGACAGCAATCATCACCAGCAGCAGCAGCAGCAACATGAACATCAAGAACGTCAACAACAGCTGGCACATGAGCAACAGTTGCAGCAAGATGAACAACAACAGCAGGCACATCAAGAGCAACAGCAGCAGCAGGAACGGCAACAGCAACACTCTACACAGCAGCAACATCAACAGCAGCAGCTACTGCAGCAACTACAACAGCAGCAGCAACATCATCAACAACATCAACGGCAACAGCAACACTCTCCACAGCAGCAGCAGCAACATCCCCACCATCAGCAGCAGCAGCACCACCACCATCATCATCATCATCATCAACACCATCAGCAACATGCCAAGCAACAGCAGCAACATGCACACCACCAGCACAGAATGTCGCCCAGCTACTCGGCCATGTCGCAGTTCTCGGCCGTGTCTGTCAACACCAACATGACGACAACAACATCGCGCTTCAAGACAAAGGCAGCCATGAAGGGATACGAGACAAATGTGACGCAGCTGCAACTGGCAGACATGGTGGTGGACATGGAGCTGGCCAAGTCATCAGCGCGTGCAGTCTGCAAGCTGACAGAGCTCGCTGACATTGCGCTGGGCAGTGAGAAGCCACCGGGTGTGGACTATCAGCCCAGTCCGGCGCAGACTAGTTCACCAGAGTCGCCGCCACAGTCACAGCAGCAACCGACACGACAGCAACTGACAACAGTGCCACTAGCAACAACAGCAGCAGCAGCAGCGACAGCAGCAGCAGCAGCTCCAGAGAGTTGCAGCTCCTCGAAGAGCAACATGCAGGCCTCCTCCTCACTGATCAAGGCTGCAGCGAGCAGTGCCACCTTGCCGCCTGTCTGTGGCAGAATCATCATACCCGAGCGTCCCTTCAAGAACATTGGGCTGGAGGAGAAGGCGCCCATAACGTTCCAGAAGCCTAAGACGAGTGTGAATCTTCTCACAGAGGATAACAACAGCGTGTCCACGGCAAGCTACTCGGATCGTGATGATTATGACTTTGGCACGCTCAGCTGCGAGGATGTGGAGGAGGGCGAGGCAGAAGTAGAGGCAGACGTTAACTGTGTCAAGCAGCAGCCGGCGCAGCTAAAGGCGGCGACAGCAGCAGCGGCAGCAGCGACAGAGCCACTGAAGCCAGCAACTATTGCTGGTGGTGTGCAGCCCACTATAATCTCTAGTAGCTCCAGCTCGAGCTCCTCCTCTGGCTCATCGCACACGCGGCCCAGCAGCAGCAGCTCCAGCCGTGCCACAGCCAAGACCTTTGAGAACAAATCCCTGATAATGGGACGCATCTTTAAGCATGCCAGCAGTGCCAAGGCAGCGAATCCACTACAGCTTGGCGCCTCCTCCTCGGTGCTGGTGGTGGCGCCGGCCAAGCTGGTGCCGCCGCCGTCGCTGTTGCTGGTGAAGAGTGCGCCCAAGGATAAGGCGCAGCTCGGATCAATTATTCGATGAGCTACGCGGTGCATCCAACAAGCTGCAAACTGTGCCAACTCCTGCTGCTCCTCCTCCTCCTGCAGCAGCACCAGCAGCAGCAGCTGCCATTGCTGCACCAGCTCCAGCAGCTGCCTCCCCTGTGGATCACTGGGCCATGCCTGTGTTGGCACAACTGGAGCCATTGGTGGCCACAGCAGCCTCTGCGCCGCCTGCCGCAATGCCTGCGCCGGCCAAGAAGAGCAAAGCAGCAGCTGGACGTAAATCCACTGCTGCTCCCGCTGCTGCTGCCGCCAATAAGAAGTGCACAACGGCAGCCAAGCCAGCACGCAAGGATCTCAGCAAGCTGCAAACGGAGCTGGGCATGAGCACGGCAGAGATTGAGCAGCTGATCGATGAGGGGCAGCGCAAATCGAAGCGACGCTGTGCCACAAATCGTCCCAAGAAACTGGTGGAGACCTGGAGCTCCGATGAGTACGAGGAGTTTCTGTCCACCAAGGACATTATAGCGTTGATTGAGCAGAAGGAACAGCAGGAGCAGCGACGCAAGCGCAAGACCAGCGATGCTGCACTGGAGACGCCGCAGCCACAGCCGCCCAAGCTCGCGCCTGTGGTGAGCAATGCCAAGAGTCGCAAGAGCCGCAAGGCAGCAGCAGTGGAGGCACAAGCAGAGGAAGCCAACGTTGAGGAGCCGCCCAAGCGTGTGCGACAGCGTGCTGGCAAGGAGCAGCAGCCGGCGAAGGCAACGCGTGCCGCCAAACCCGCCACAAAGGCAGCCAAACCCGCCAAGTCCCAGGCAGCTGCTGCCAAGGCGACGCCTCTGGCGACCAAGAAGCGGGCGGGCAAACAGGAAGCAGAGGCAGCGCAGGCAGCGCCACCTGCTGCCGGGGGATCGCTCAAGTCAGCGCACGCGTAGCCGGCGACAGCAGCAGCAGCAGCAGGAACAGCAGGCTGCTGCTACAGAGGCGCCAACAGCAGCAGCAGCAGCACCACAGCAGCAGCAACTGCAGCAGGAGCAACTGCAATTGAATCATTATGCCGAGCCTGCCCCTGCACCCGCAGCCGCCACCAAGCAGAAGCCACGCAGCAGCAGCAATACGACGGCAACAGCGACAGCAACAGCAGCTGTTGCTGTTGTCATCAGCAACAATAACAACAACAGCAGCAGCAGCAACAAGAATCTGAAAACGAAAAGAAAATCGCAGGCAAATCGACTATCTCCGGCGCGCAGGAAGCGGCCGGCGAGCGAGAAGCAACTTTACTATTGGAGCAGCTCCAGCGATGATGAGTTTGGCAGGATTAACAAGGAGAGGAGGGGTGGTGGTGTGGATGGTGGTGCAGAGGAAGATGCCGAGGAGGAGGATGAAGAGGAGGCGCAGTCGGATGAAGTGGAGCAACAGCAGCAGCAGCATCAACACCAGCAGCAACAACCACTGCAGCAGCAGCAACAACAACAGCAGCAACATCAGCAGCAACAACAGCAGCAGCAACATCTACAGCAGCCGCAGCAGCAGCAACAAGTGTTGCCGGCGCCACAATCAAAGCACTTTGATGATAGCGAGCAGTATCAGAAGCACGGCTGGATCGTTGGGGACTCGCATAAGAAACTGGTCAAGCTGCTGGCCATTGCCAAGGGCAACAAGAAGATGGACATTGGCGGCGTCAAACGGCGCACGCCCAAGCGAAAGTGCTAGGAGCGAACTAGTGCTGGAACCGCCGCAACCAGAATTCGTATCGGAATTTGTAATCGATATGTGAAGAGTGTTATCGATGCCATTATTATTACTACAACTACTATTACTACTACTATTATTGTCCTCGCTGAGCGACAGCGCCGGCAGCAGTTGCTCGCTTGGAATACCACTGCCATCCCCCTACCCTCCCGCCCCACCCGTCATTCATCTCTACAGCATCTCAGACAACAAGGCTTGACAAGTATATAAAAAAAAAAATGAAAACAGCCACACACGAAATATTTTCGTTTCTTAAAAAACAAAAATGAAAACATCTAAGCGTTACCATTATTTAGGTTTTTTTTATTAAATGTATTTATAATTATAAACAAACAAACAAACGAAAAATGCGAAAACAAAATAAAGATTTGAGCACAATTAAAAAACAGTCGTTTTGTCAAGTTATCGAATTTTAAACTGTCCTCTTTTATCGAGTACTTCAGTAGCACTTGTTAAGTGTAATTATTATTTCACTAATTAATTTATGCAGAGCTTATGTTAAAGTGAAAGTTTTTAATTTCATATGCATTAATTTTTAATTAGAATTTCAATTGTATTGCACAATTCCAACGTGTATTTCGTGAGTATCGATACTTGAGTTACTTGCGAACATCGACCCATCGATGGCGAAGAGGAATCGTCTGAAGACATATCGATAGCTATCGTGGTTAGTTGCCATCGATTGTATTTGTAGCTCAGATTGTTTTGCAGATTGAAGCTCGGATGTGGAATAGTATATAAAAATAGTTTTTATTAATTTTTATAACGTTACGATAAACGCATTGGAGCTGTGCGAGTGCAATAATTGTGAGTAAATAAACGATGCATTAATACAGGATGTGTACGAAATTCCAAATTACCGTTTACGCCTCGAAATTTTCACTTGCGTCGGAAGTTTTCTTTCTCTCTCTCTTGCTCCGTTCGCTTCTTTTTTGTTGTATTTTACGATGCTGATTCGTAATTGTCTTCTTGTTGTGTACACGCTCGCTCTCTTGCTTAGCGCGCGTGTGTGTTAGTGTAGTGTATCTCTATGAGTGTGTGTGTGAAATTGCTGCTGCTGCTTTTGTTGTTTTTGTTAGTGTGTTACCGTTGGATGGAAAATAATTAAAGCAAACAAGTGTACAACTTCAATTTGTTGCACATTTCTTAGTTCCGCAGCTGCCCAATTATAATTATCAGTGCAGTACACATAAACATAAGAAAACTGTGATTGCATGTGAATGATTGTGTGTGTGTGGAAATACAAAGTGAGAGTGAGTGACTCTAGGCGTATGTGTGTGTGTGTGCTCGGGTTCGTGTTTGTGTGGATGCTGTTGCTGTTGCCAAAGGAGTATTAGAAGACGATTTTTGGATGCCATTCGCACAGCATCCACATTCACAATAACGAAACGAACACGACGGGAATCGGGAAAAGGAATCGGAATCGGTGAATCGACCACTATTGTTGTTGTTATTCAAGTTGTTGTTGTTTGCTCGTTTCTTTCGCTGCTACTGCCCACTTGGCCACTTCTTTGTGCGCAACTGCAGGTAATCACAGTGTCGTCGCACCTTCCCCCTGCCCACGCTTATGCTGCTGCTGTAAGTACTCACAATATTCACATAAAAAAAAAAATTGGCAGCACACGTTGTTGTTGTTACTGTTGTTGTTGTTTTGGGGCATTTAACATTCGTTGCACATGCAGCACCCCCCAGCATGTTGTCTCCCCCCTTCATGCACAACCCTAGCGCTCTTGCAAGACAATTGAGACAAATCAACAACAACAACGACAACAACAACAAAGCGGTTTATGGTCACAGAAGGAGATAGACAAAGAGAGTGTGGGAGTGAGGGAGGGAGAGAGTGAGTGTATGAGTGAGAGGAGATCAGAAGAAAGGAAAGGAAGAGAGTTTTTTAAACAAGGGTCGTCGTCGTCGTTATCGTAGTTGTTGCTATTGTTATTGTTGTTGTGCAGCCCGGGAATGTACACACAGACACACACACACACACACAGTCAAACATTGTACAGGAAATCTGTTGCTGGGAAACTTCATCACATCTCTACGTGAATTCGTTGATTCTGCGTGCTGCACTTGCTGTTGCACAGTTGCAGTTGCAAGCTGCTGTGTGGGGTGTAGAAGGGTGGCAACTCTGGCTTATTTTTTTATAGTTATTTTTGTGTAATTCTTGCATAGCCGGAAAAACTCAATTAAAGTTTCGAGTGTTGTTGGTTTATTGAAGTACACACCCACACAGGCGCAAACACACACAAACTCACACACACACGGTTACAGTTGCAATTGCTTGTAGGATTTTTGTGTTCATTCACAGTCCCAGTAAAGAGACAATCAGAGAGAGAGAACGGAGAGAGGGCTATTAAAAGAGCAGGATAACAGCAACAACAAGAAAAATGCAAGAACAACAACAACACGAAGGCAAAAGCCACCCACATTTCACCATAAACGTAATACGAAGCAAAGGAAACGAAACACGAACGAAAGACGCGATTCGCCGCTCTCTCACGAAGAGAGAGAAAGGCGCACACACAACGAACACACACTTAGAAAGGAGCGCGCTTTCCCTCTCGCACTTTTACTTTACGCCGCTGCCGTCGCTCTCTGCTCTGCTCTCTCTCTGGTCAGTTGTGTTGGCTCTCTCTCACTTTCTCTCTGTGTGTGTTTCTAGCTTTAGTTGCGTTTGTCAGCCGCAGCAGCGCAGCAGCAGCAGCAGCAGGCGAAAAGGATTTTCAATTTGTTGCAGACATAAATAAAATATAATAAAAAGCTTTAAAGTAATTATAAATAAATAAATAGATAATAATGTTCATTAATTAAAAGGTGCGTTTGTGTGCAGTGAAATCAAACAACAATTTGCAGAAAATTACAAGAATTCAAATTGTATCAACTGTGTCTGTGTGTGTGTGGGGTAGGCAGGTGGCAATTTGCATTCGCCTGCGCCGGCTGTGCGTGTGTGTGTGTACGTACGCTCAGCGCAGGCTCTCTGCTCTCAGTGGAGATGGGTGTCCAGCCGTGGATGTATCCCTGTGCGGCCCAGTCACAATCACCACCTCCGCTCTCCTCCCCTCTCCTCTCCCAACCACCCCATGGCATCTTTACGCTCTTGTTGTTGTTATTATTATTGTGGTTGACTTAGTTGTTGTTGCTTTGGATTTTTCCTCTTATCATACCCTGTAAACGGTTGAAAGGCCACACGATTATGTAGTCTGCATAGCTGGACTGGTCTGGTCTCTCCTGGTCTAGGTGGTAAATCTATATATAGTTTTTCAAATTTGTCGATACAGATACAAATTTTGGAGATACTCAAATAGATTTTCGCAAAAACAATAGATGTAAAGTGAATATGGCTTCATAGGGGATGTGTGTGAATATAATTGTACCTTGGATACATATTATGTTAATATTTTATAGGATGCAGCTTACAAAGAAATTAAATATAAATATAATGGATAGATATCTGTAGGTTCTGTGAAGTTTCTTATTTAATTTATACCTAGAGGGATATTATAACCTAGTACGTGGACAGAAGCAAAGCAACATAAGACAAACAACTTAAAACTTCACGTGTGGAGTCGCTGTTCGAAAGTGAGCAAAAACGATAAAAAGCCTTTAACGATGATTAAAGAGGATATTGATAGATTAACTGATTAATATCTATTGCAAGTGCGCATATTTAAATTAAGTGTGATCGGCAAATTTTAAGGGTTGCCACATCTATTAAGTACGTGCATTTTAACAGTGGAGAGAGAAGGAATGTTATATGCACAGCCATTTCTGTCAGTATGAACTCTTATATTTCAGAGACTGTAAGAGCTAGGACTAACAAATTAGTTGGCAACATGTCTTAATATTGCACGCAGATAATGCTTGTTTGAGTACACAGCCACGCCCCCTCCTGCAGCTGTAAATTGTTAAAAAAAAAAAACAAATTACAATATTAATCTTAATATTATTATTATAGTAGGAAGATTGATTTTTGCTGTTCACAATAATTATGCTTAAACAAACGATATCTGTATACTTGTTAACAGTGGGCTAACAGATTTCGTATTTTAACCTTTCGCTTTCCTTCCTTGTTTATTATTAACCACCATCTTCATTATATTCTGTTATAGGTACGACAAGATGCGTCAATTCAATATATCGGTCATTGGACTATCCGGGACCGAAAAGGATCGGGGCCAGGTTGGCGTGGGTAAATCATGCCTTTGCAACAGATTTATGCGTCCCATGGCCGATGATTACTTTATAGATCACATATCAGTGCTCAGTCAGAGTGATTTCAGCGGTCGAATTGTGAATAATGATCACTTTCTGTACTGGGGCGAGGTGCGAAAGACAACCGATGAGGGTGTCGAATATAATTTCAATATTATCGAACAGACCGAGTTTATGGATGACTCAACATTCCAGGCCTTTAAAGTGGGCAAAATGGATCCGTATCTAAAGCGTTGTACGGCAACAAAAGTCTTCTCCGCCGAGAAACTAATGTATATATGCAAAAATCAATTGGGCATCGAAAAGGAATACGAACAGAAAGTAATGCCCGATGGTCGTTTGAGTATCGATGGTTTTGTGGTTGTATTCGATGTTAGCCCCGTGCCAAATCGTAGTGTGGAGAAACAAGTTGAGTTTGTGCAGAATGCCATTGCCAATATATTGAAGAACAAGAAGCCGCTGGTGTTGGTAACAACCAAGAACGATGATGCCTATGAGCTTTATGTACGCGAGGCAGAGAAGATCAGTCAGCGTAAGGATTATAAGAGTACAGTGCAATTGATTGAGACATCGGCACATGAGAGTATTAACATTGATTTGGCATTTCTAATGCTTGCCCAGATGATTGACAAAGTGAAGAATCGTGTTAAGATCATTTCATATCAGGAGTCGGCGAAGTCACGCAAAGAATTGCTCGATACACGATCGGAGGCGGTGACACGGCTGATACGCAATCAAATAACAGATTATCACATTATGTGGTCGCAGGGCTCCAAGATGCTATCGCAATATCGCGAATGGAACGAGTTCCTTAACATATTCGGACACGATGCCGGCCAGAAGCTATTCCGTCGTCACATGAAGAAGCTACGTGATGATCATTTGAATAAGAAACTTCATCAATATTTGGACAAATTTGCTCTGGCCTTGGAGTATCTATTGCCGGATATAAGTGCGCTCAATATCAGTGACGATGATGCCTGGGAATGTGCACGAAGTTATCTACAGAATCACATTGAATTCGAGCAGTATTTCTTTGAGTGCCCGCAGGCCACATGGACAGAGCTGCTGGACATGGATGCTGCCGAGGATGAGTCGCGTATACCCTTCGATGTGCTTGAGACAAATGAGGCAGAGACCGTATTCCGTAACTATTTGAATTCTGTGCAGCAGGACAAGAAGAAGATTGGGTAAGTTGAGCTCATATATGCGCCGCTTCTATGAGCTGTGATGAGGCAATCATCGTCATCATCATCTATTGCGTATTATGTCATGCAATTGTATCTAATGAGTCATCATTGCTTTGTATTTAGCTGGAAGCAACAATTCAAGATGCTGCTGGAGGAATCTGGCTTTGTGACGCCGGGCAAACAGTTGTCGGAGGTGCGTGTGCTGTTCATGGGCAGGGAATGCTTTGAGGCGCTGTCGGAGCACGATTGCCAGCAGATCTATGATATACATCAGGATGAGATTATTGAGAAGAGCAAACAGAACTTTGTGGAGCTGCTGCTGGAGCATGCACAATATTTTCTGCAGTTCAAGAATGTTGATATTATCACACAGGAGGATGTGCGACAAATAACGGATGTCATACAGGAGGATTCACGCTACAAGATGCTCGATCGTTTGGATCAGGAACGTAGGGTTATGCTGGTGCAGCACCTACGCTTCATACATTGCCCCATACGGGATCATTGTCCGTTCTTTAACAATTGTGTGGACAATTTAATTGAGGAGGTGCTCTCCGATAAATCAGCCGGCAATCACAAGTCACACGGCAGTGGAGGTGGCGGTGTTGGCAGTGCTGTCAGTGCAGGAGGAGGAGGATGGAAGACAACTGGCAATGGCAGCGATCGTACATTGAATCTATTGATTGTTGGCTCCGAGCATTTAGCCAGCGATCTGCTCAACGATATACGCATCTGCACGGGCAGCAAGGGCGAGTATATTTACGAGAATCAAACATATTATCTCAATTATCGCATTGCCAATGGCGACATGGAGGCTTTCAAGGCAATTGATGTCTACTCAAGCGGTAAGTGAACAACTCAATTGATTGTCATACTAAACAAACATGTTCTTGAGTCTTTTCTCTGATCATTCTTTACTCTATTCTCTCCATCCTCCATCCTGCAGGTCTCATCTGTGTCTACTCCAATCAGCAATCGTTTGAAACGCTCAAGGATAATTTGGAACGCACATTGTTGTGCAATCTCGAACTGGAGGATAAATTTGAGAATTTACCCATTGTGCTGGTTTATCAGCCGCAGGATCTGAAGGAGAACGAAGTCGAGTATTTGCGCAGCGAGGGTATGCGTCTGTCTGAGATGTTGCACTGCGATTTCATTGATCATACGCAAAATCATCAGAAATATGTCTACGATATACTCAATATTGTAATACTCTCACTCAAGCTGAGCGAAATGAAGAGCTATGAGCCATATCCGTCGTCCAATCACACAGATTTGCGCATACTTGTCTGCATCTACTGTGGCGATCAATATGATATCGAGAACATTGTCCAGCCCCTTATAGCGGAATCCACACTGGTTAAGGCCAACGAGCATTGCATCATTGTCGATGTATTCATTGGCGATGCCAAGCGACGTGTCGAGTTTATACTCTCCTCATATCACGGCACCAATCAGTATCGCGATGAGCTTATCCACGGCTACATATACATCTATTCGGCCAAGCGGCGTTCCTCTCTGGCTAATCTCAAGTAAGTAGCAGCGATTTTGTAGGGAGTTTCTTTCTTTATAGTTATAGGGATTAAGCAAAAGATGAGTCAAAGTATTCAAGGACAACAAGTACGACTCAGTTGCTTCTGCATCTGAGTAAATGTGAAGGAGTTTCTTTTCTATATAGTTACATGGATTTAACAAAAGATGAGCCAAAGAATTCACAGATACAAAGATCCCTCACACAGTTGCTTTATACTTTTCTATTCAAAGATATGTCTCTTGCCTTGGCTCTCTGCAATACCAGATACACAAAGATAGTAGTAGTTTCTAGGGAGACTACACATGCTATACTACAGTTGACTAACCCATACTCTTTCTTTTTCTCTCCCCTCACTTTTGTCTCTTTTTGCAGCATTTTGGCCGCACAGAATGCGAACATTCCATTGCAAATAGTTGCTGTGACGGAGAGCGGGGGCGTGAATGCATTCTTCAATAATGAAATCTGTCAGTTTCTCATTACCGAAGGGAACGCACTGGCCGATCGCTACAAGGGCAGCTTCATGACCTTCTCAGCCGATCAGTATGTCAAGTGTAAGTACTATATATACCATATATTATATATATAGCATCATTAAGCTCATTCCCAACTCCCTTTGCAGTTGCTTTTTATAATCCATTCCTGAAGACAGCCTGGGACAACAAGTACGAGGTGGAGAATCTGCATGTGGAGGAGTCAATTACTTTAGATTCGGGCGAGGGCACGCTTGAGAATTCAGTTAATCAAATGCCGCGTCCGCCACCCCGACACGAGAGCTATATGCTATCCAGTACGCTGGGCACCGATGGTTCCGGCAGTGAGAATTACGAAATGCTTCCTACACGATCTCTAAACTCATTAAATGGTAAATTGAATGCCCTCGTATGCCCCCCTTTGGTGCACAATTGTGTTGTTTCTTTCCCCCACACACCCCTCACTTGCCTGTTCTTTCTTTTCTCGTTTGTTTGCAGAAGAAAGAGATATATCACTAGATGAAATCTATGATGACAACAACGAAAAGCCCAAGCATCTGCATCAAAGTAAGTTTCATCATTCACAAAACATTCTCAGTATCAAAACAAAACAAAAACAAAACCAGAAAACTCCAAACAATCTCTCTCTCTCTCTCAATCTCTATCATCTCTCAACCGATATCATTATCCACTAAGAATTCGTTAGCCCATCAGACATGTGTATATATACCATATAAGCATTTTCATTCATCAATCATCAGCGTGAGATGAGACCCTGTAATCAATGAGAGTAATTAAGCTCTAATCTATTGCATATCCTCACTCAATTGCTTACAGGGTATATGCCACTTGAACCTTATTGTCTGTATTTTGTTAATGCATCGATCAATATCGAGTACCCCCCCAGACATTCATCTCCAATTCGTACTCCCCACCCCCCATATTCATCATATATCATCATATCAATACGTTATATGCTCTTTCTCTCTCTCTATACATCTCTTATACCAAGCATCGAACATATAAAGTACTCAAACAACGGAGTTTACTCATTTGATGCTGTTATGGCGAGAGAGTCTCTTGGCTCTCTCATGCTGCCAGCCTGCGAGCTTATGCATGCATTACATACGCACACATTGAAACGATTGCAGAGCGCTAAGAATTACGCCTATGCTCATCGTTTCGCTGGCGTTGTGCGACTGAGAGTAGATGCCTCTGTTCGCTGCTTCTGGCTTGCTAAAGAGAGAGAGCCGATCCTGGCAACTGGCGAGTACTCAATATGTTCGATGCTTAGTGCTAATACTCTCTCTATAATCGATAACATATTATTAATGATTAATCATAACAATTGTTTTTTCTTTTTTTTTATATATCGATTTATCTCTCTGTGTGTGTGTATATTCGTTGTTGTCATATTGCCTATTGCATACCAAAAATAATTATTCAATATATATACTCAACCTAAACTGAAACTGAAAAAAAAAACAAAAAAAAACGAAACAGGATTCCAGATATTCCCTCCTCCAACAACTCCTCCAGAGCCAGCCCCTCCAGATCATCAGCTCATTACATGCACATATAAGAGTCAATTCGTTTCGGCTTCAGAATCAAGTTTGGAAGAAATAACATGTAATCTAACTAATTGAATATTTTTCTTATTATATACTCGTTTAATCTCGTATAAAACTCGTCTAAACATACATTCGAATCTATCATGATTTTGTTTCGTTTTCGTTTCTCATTTCTTCGTTTCTGCTTTTCTTAGTTTTTCTTTTTTGTACTCCTCATTTTCGTTTTGCCTCTTTTGATTGTGTTCGTTTTCTATGCCAAACGTAAACTGTGAATGTTGATTATATTTACGCCAATGATATACCAATATATACCATATATATATATGAATATGAAACTATATATCATGCTCTCTCTCTCTCTCTCTTACTTTTTATCTCTAATTGTCTCGATTCGTAACCCACATTCCATAACCAACTAAGCTCATGTATGAGTTCTCTTCAGTTGCTGTTTGTCCCGTCTCTCTGTATCTCTCTGATATATGCCCCACCCCCCGAACCACCCCCTCCGATGTATTTGTATATAGTTTTTGTGTTTCATTTGTTGTCTCTCTCTCTCTCTCTGTATTCTTTTATTTTGTTTTATCTCTTTTGATCGGTTTTTGCGTATAAAACTTAGCTGAACAATATAATAACTGAGCCTATAAAACAATTGAGATGAGTCGATGCGTATTATATATATCTTTTTGTTCTTCTTCTTCTTCTTGTTCTTCTTGTTGTTCTTGTTGTTGCTGTTGTTGTTTATTCTTATTTCTTATTCCAATTCATGCATTTCATAAGCAGCGGATGTCAGCGGGTCGAAGGATTCATTGGCCACCCATGATGCAGGTTAAACATATGTTTCACTCTCTTAACTAAGTCGTTACCCCTCCCTCTCTCCTCTCTCTCTCTCTCTCTGTCTGACTCTCTCTCCATATCGCTGTCTGTTGCTCACACATACACACACACGCATATATCCTGCACGTTCCAGTTACCTTAACCGAAATCCAAGCACACACACATGAGAGGCCCTTCTCCCTTTGCCTGGAACGCTGCCTGTGCCATGTATCCCTTCCCAAACCCCCCTCCCCTCACTAGTCTAGTCTTAGAGTTGCTTTCTCTCTCTCTCTCTTTGCTCTGCCTGTCTGTCTAGTTGGGAATAATGTGATAAATAATTTGTATTAATCGATTATCGATAATTGCAGAATGGCTGGAGGATAAGAGCGATGCCAGACGCAACATGAACAAGAACTCGATATGGAATAACTTTAGCGGCTCCACGCATGCGTACACCACAGGAAGGCGGCACATTGATTCCAATTTGAATAAGATCAGGCCGAAGGGGCCAAGCCAAACGTTGAAGGTGGGTGAAGCGCCCAGTCGAAACTGTGCCATGAGCAGCTCTACTTTCACGCTACCCACACAGCAACCTGGCAAGTTGAACATGAAGAACTTTCAGCTCGTCAGTGATGCGGTCGCCAAGATGAACTTCTCCAGCAGCGGCAGCGGTGGCAGTGGCAGCATGGCCGATTCCTATTTGGCTGGTTGTGAGCCTGGCGGCGATAAGGCGGATCCAAAGCGTTACGATCATGCACAGCTCGATGGTGAGGATGAGGATTCTGAGGAGCTGGCTGAGTATGAGCAAATCTATGAAAACGAAGGTGAGAGAGATAGGGAGAGTGAGAGAAAGAGAAAGCGAAAGAGAGAGAGATAGGGTAGAACACTCTTCTAACTGGAGTCCAATCTCTTTACAGACTGCACCGAGTCGGATAGCTGCGCCAGTTCCACAGAGCGTCGTGTGCGCCAGCAGAACGCCTACTATAAGGCCAACAAGAAGCCAGTGGCCAGCAAGAAGAACAAGAAGAAGAAGGTTGCCATACCGGTGCAAACGCCGCGTGTGCCACCATTTGGTGCATATGTTAGTCCTCCAGAGATTCCATTGCATTATCAGCGCATGGCTGCCGTTGCTGCTGCTGCAGGTGAGAAGAAAACAAGTATGTGTCGTGTTCTTTTTATTTTGTTTTTTTTTTTATTCCCCCCCTTCTCATTTTGCCCCCTTCCCCCACTAATTTATTAACAATTAACTCTCTTCTTCCCACTCTTCAGTAAGTAAATCATTAATCAACTAAGAGTTTCATTATACCCTTGCAGGCAATATATTTATTTCCGTCCGAGATATTTCTCAGTCTTTAAAGTACTTGTATTTGCATTAGGGTCAGAGATATCTTTCGCCATATAAACTACACATATTCTATGTTAGTATTACCAGTTGTATATTTATTAAAAAATTTTTGGGGGGGCCCCCTTTGGGGGGGGAAACCCCAAAACCCCCGGGTCAGCAATATCTCACTTTATAAAGTATATAACTATAATCCTAATCAGAGTCACCAGAAGAGTCTGTCCTCTCAGTTTTAGAGCTGCCATAGAAACTGTCGATCAAAACGAATGTTTTTGTATGAAAACCTTTATTCTTGCTCAAATCTCAATCGAATCACAGAAATATAACACATTTATATAAAATATAGAATTCAAAACTAACTAAAAACGTTTATAATATAACATAAACTATCGCCGCATACTTATAATGCAGTCTACAAGGGTATAAATCTTTGGCAAGTCGAAGATAACCTTTCTTTCTTATTGTATGTCATGTTTGCTATAGAAATTAACTGTAGTTATATTATATATTATATGATATATATTATTAGTTATATTATTCATACTATTAATGCACAAAGAACTCAAATCTCAGCTATTCCCTGTCAATATGCAATTACTAACTTATATTCTTCCCCATCATCTTGTAGAGAAAGCTGAGGCTGGCGTTGTAGCCGACTTTATGAAGAGTGACAAGTCGCCAGAGGTGAGTCTGCTCCTTCCACCCGATATATACAATAGTATTATATTTAACAATATCTTGTATTTTTGTAGTACTCCATGGTGCCCGAACTGACAGCGGCTGGCATATTTGGTGCTGAGAATTTGCCCGAATATAATATGAATGCCAAGTGCTTGAAGGACTTTGAGAAACTGGAGAAACGACGCATCAAAGAGGAGACGGCACGTCTGCGCAAACTGCAGGAGAAGGAGAAGGAGCAGGAGAAGAAGCTCAAGCGTAAGCTCAAACAGAATGCCAAGGGACTAACTGAGACAACAGAGGCGCAATTTGGCAAGCTAATGATAACATCCGATAAGGATGAGATACCCATATTCCTTATCAAGTGTGTCGAGTTTATCGAGAAGGAGGGACTCGACTCCGAAGGCATCTATCGTGTGCCAGGCAGCAGAGCACATGTTGACATGCTCTTCCAGCGTTTCGAGGACGGTAAGTTGGCTATAAGAATATATATTGCTATAAGAATATATTGTATATATATATGTCTTTTTCTATTCTACAGATACCAATACAATTATTGACGTGCTCGACATTCCAGTGAATGCAGTGGCTACAGCACTCAAAGATTTCTTTTCGAAACGTTTGCCGCCACTTTTTAGCAAGGATATCATTAAGGAGCTGGAGGAGATTGCCGGTAAGACAGAGATTTGCAAAGAGTACTAAACTTTGGGGTAAACCCATCAATAGAGGAGTCCGTAAAGGAAGTATATATGCTGTCTTTGAGGATATTGGTTAGACTACTTGTAAGCAGTGTCCGTGAAGGCAGTATATATGCTAACTATGAGAACATAGGGATGTCCGCTAAGGCAGTATAGTATGTGTATACATATTAATAGTATAAGGGACAAGCAACTCAATATGATTTCTTAAACTTAATTCTAATCTAATTGACAATTGATTCATTGCAGGCTCACGGGGCGTTGGATCGTCCAAACTGAATGTTGAGGTGAAAACCGATCGCAGCTGCCGTTTGATAGCTTTAAAATCATTGCTACAGAAACTACCACCCATCAATTTTGCCATACTCAAATACATATTCCAGCACTTTGTGCAGTAAGTTCCATCGATCTTCTCTCCTCGTTACTGGAATAACTTATCTCTCATTTATACTTGATAGCGTATCGGATAACTCGAAGCTGAACAGCATGGATAGCAAGAATCTGGCAATTTGCTGGTGGCCCACATTGATACCCATTGATTTTACCGATATGGGACATTTTGAGCAGCTACGTCCATATTTGGAGGATATTGTCCAGACGATGATCGATCAATTTCCGTATCTATTTTGCGGCAAAGATGCTTTTGTTATGGTTTAGGCATAGGCTAGCTTAGATAGATAGAGATATACTGGAGGCACTTTATAAAGAAGAGAAGAAGGAGAACGAGAAAAAAGAAGAGGAAGAGGAGAAGAAGCAGCGAAAGCACGAGCACGAGCAGGAGCTGGAAACCCATCGATCGATTTAAAGATCATTATTATAAATTGTCGTCGTCGTCGTTATTTTATGTAAAACGCAACATTATGAGAATGCATCTATATATACTCTAGATATATGATATATATATACATATATATGTTTACTTATATGTATATATATGTGTGTGCATGTGTGTGTAAAGTATTTGGTATATACAGAAAACAAAAACAATTAGTTAAGTAGGGTATATTTATTTTTTATATACATACATGCGCAGCACAACTCGATCCATGCATATATAGAAGGAGATATACTCCCACACACATGCCAGTGTGTGTGTGTGTGTGTGTGTGGATATGTGAGTGTGTGTGCATGTCGAAATATTTTGTATTAATGGCTTTGTTGTGTTTCCGTGATATATGTAAACGCATAGTGTGTGTTTTGCATCCCCCCTGCCGTGATGAAGATGATGGATGCTGGATGATGGTGGAGGGGTGCAAAAGTTAAACCAATTTATTAATAATTGTGTATTGTATGTTAATGTGTATGTTAAACAGTAAACAGTAAACTAAACTTATGCATTATATATATACATATATGAATGCTAGATTTTATATATAATATATACAAGGCATATGTATGTACAGATAGTTAAGAAACACTTTTCACATATGTACATATTAACGTAATGAACATTTGAGTAAAGTGTTACTTAACAGACTGTATGTGTCCCATTGAGAAGAAGAGAGTACGAGGCGGACAGCAGAAGAAACAAGCAAATGCAACAAAACAAAAATGAAAAGAAAAGAAAGAAAATGAAATTAAATGAAAAAACAAATACAAAATACAAATACAATTTCCAGCTACTAAATGTGAATCTCTTTGTATGTGTGTATGCCTGTGTGTGTGAATGCTTGTGTGTGTGAGTGAGTGTATGCTTGTTCTTCTATGTGTATTTATATGGAAAAGAATCTCCAAAACAAAAACAAAAATTATATATATTAATTATACATACATATACATAAAATTGTGTCTAAAAGATGAAATGTATTAAGTATTAAACGCTAATGAGATAACGGTACTTCCCCCTCCACTACCCACCATATACTCCCCCCCTTCTCCCCTAAAAGAAATAACTATCTTTGTCTCTAGCTCTCAGCTATATATATATATTACTATATAAATGTGTGTGCTCTAACTCTCGAATAAAAAATGCAATTTGGCAACTCAAATACAAATCCAGAAACCACAAACAAACAAACATACATACGATATATATATACTGTATTCACTAAGCATCGTAGATATAAAGTAATCAAACAGCGGAATTTACTCATTTGGTGCTGTTATGGCGAGATAGTCTCCTGGCTCTCTCAGGCTGCCAGCCTGCGAGCCTGCCATATGTGAGCTCGTACATGCATTGCATACGCAAACACTGAAACGATCGCACAGCGCAAAGAATTACGCCTATGCTTGTCGTTTCGCTGTCGTTGTGCGGTTGAGAGGAGATGCCTCTGTTCGCTGCTTCTGGCTTGCTAACGAGAGAGAGAGCCGATCGTTGACTCGTGAAATCCTTCGGGCTCTGAGGTCCCTAACTCGCAACAGCATCAAATGAGTAAAATCCGCTGTTTGAGTACTCCATGTATATGTTCGATGCTTAGTGCTGTAATCCTTCATGCGTATATATCCGATATCCGATATATGTATATGTATTTTAACTAAACCCCCGTAGACATTATAAGCGTAAGTGTTATTTCTTGTAATTGAGCATTAATTTTTTATGAAACCTAATTATATATATATATATACTATATACTATATACAATTGTGTGTATCTTGTGTCTGAACGGACCTCAAACTCGAAAAACAAAAAGAAAAAATGGCGAAATAACCGTATAACTCATTTTAAACGAATATGTATGTGTGCGAACAGAGAGAAGAGAATGACAAACAAAAGAAAACAAAATCGAAACAAGAAGCAAAGCAAAAAGAAAAAGAAAAACAAAAAAGTAACCAATATATAGTATAATTTGTATAGATGTGTGTCTATTGCATTATTTGTACGCGAGAATGCCCCTGCACATATGCATATATATGTGTGTGGTATATATGCCATACTCAATATATATATATACATATATTATATATATACATATATATATGTTTGTGTATGCATTTATTTATATACGCTAAAAGAAAAACAAAAAACAAACGCAAAATATGTCTCAACAAAATGTAATTCGACGTGATGTGTAATGATATTTTTAAAAGCAAATTTTATGCCACCCCCTCCTCTCCGCCCCCCTGCGTACTACCCTCCCCCCCCCCCATCATTCACGCCCCTGCCTATGTAACTCCAGTATGTCCTCTACATGTATACACACACACATGCACATGCGTGTGTAGCTGTGTGTGTGCAAGGGGTGTGCGAAATGAAAACACGTGAAAAAACGAAAACAAAAGAAAAATAAATTTGTGGGCATTTTCCAAATAATTGTGAACACTTTACACTTGTTTTTTATTGTTGATTCTTTTTAACAATTAACAGCTACTCCGACTTCATCTCCTCCTCCTTCTCCTGCTTCTTCAGCTAATCTTTATTCCAGCACAAGTCCGTAGACTCCTCACTGCCTCTTCAGCCCTCTCCGGCTCTTGCTGCTCCTTCTGTGCGTGCTATGTCTCCTCCTGTTGCTTCTTCTCCTCATCCTCGTTAGGTCTTCGTGCTTAGCTGGCCAGCAGATTGGCCGCAATGGCCTCTGTATCCAGCAGCGTCAGCTTATCTGTTATCCTAGACTTTTTATACACAGGCTCATCCTCATCAGACTCCTCCTCATCCTCCTCCTGCTCATCATCCTCCTCTTCCTCCTCCTCCTCATTTGCCTTCTTCTTTTTGTACACCTTATTCGGATCAGGCAGCCAGGACAAATCCACAGATGCCTCACTCTCACTGTCTGCCTGCTGTCCAGCCTCCTCCTCCTGCTCCTCCCCCTCGTCCTCGCTCTGCTGTTGTTCCACCTTCTTGCGCAGCTTCTCACGCTGCTGCCTGTGCCGCTTCTTGACCAGCTCACGGAAACGCTGCTTATCATACTGATCCTCCTCGTTGAGCAGCGCCTTGGACAGCATCAGATTGATGCCACCATCATCGTCCTTTTGCGCCAGTTCCTTCTTTAGTGCCCTCATCTGATTGCGCTCATCGCCCACAGATTGTCCATCCTCATCGAACTTGAGCTTGGAGTTGACTTGCAGATTCTTTTTGAGCGCCTTCTTGGCCAGCGCAGCCTTGGTAACCAACTTCTCTCGCTTGGGCACCACCAGCGCCTCCTGCTCCTGCTCTGAATCCTCCTCATCGTCTGCCTTCTTTTGCTTAACTGCATCCAAAGCGGCCAAATCGACTGCGCCACCTTCAACATCATGATCACGTCGCTTAATCTTTATAAAATCATCCTCCTCCTCCTCCTCTGCCTGCTCATCATCATCATCATCATCATCGTCGTCGGAGCCTGCGGCAAAGTTGGCAGTTGCCTTGGCTGGTGGCGCCGTGCCTTGCTTAAGGCGCCACTTGAGCTTCTCCACGAAGGGCACACGTGGCGTCACTGCCAAGCCCAGCGACTGTGCATATGCATCCAGATCCAGGGCGAGCACATTGAACACACGCTTGTTCTTCATGAGGAACACGGACTTGAGGTAGGCGAGGAATGCACGCTGCGCCGATGCACGCAGCTCGGGGAATTGGGCAAGGAATGCCTCCATTTTGACGCGTGGCGAGAAGAGCTTCTTGGGATCAATGTACACACAGCGTATGTCCACCTTGAGTTGTTCCTGCAGTGCTGCAATCATATGCTCCTCCTCACTGGGCGTCAGCACCAGCAGGCATTCCCCGCGCGACTTATTCCTTGCCGATCTGCCTGCACGATGAATATACTGCGAGACATCTTCGGGGCAATCCAGCTGCAGCACCCAGTTGACAGCGGGAAAGTCCAGGCCACGCGAGGCAACATCTGTGGCAAACATAACCACATGACTCTTGCGCAGAAAGTCCTCGTAGATGGCAATGCGACGATCCTGATGCAGTGTGCCATAGAGTGCTAGCAGTCCCACGCCTGGACGCAGCTTGCAGAAGATCTCGTACAGATACTTGGCCTGCTTGCAGCTGGACACGAACACAATGATCTTTTGCTTCAAATGGTTCTTGATGAACGACCACAACATGGTGATCTTATCCTCCAGCGGCAGCACCACATAGCTCTTCTGCAGCAGCTCGGGCAGCGCCAACACAGCCTGGGTGCCACTGGGCGTTGCTGTGGCACCTCCATAGCCCACATAGACGGGTTCCTTGAGGTTCAGACGCGCTAGATCCTCCACTGTATTCGTTTGTGTAGCGGAGAAGAGCATCGTTTGATGATCGGGCGGAAAGTTGTCAATAATCGAGTTGAGCGTACGCTGGAATCCCATGTCCAGGCAGCGATCGGCCTCGTCGAGCACCAGCACCTCCATTGTGCTTGTCTGGAAGAGGTGATTCTCGTCCATATGCTGCAGCAACCGTCCGGGGGTGCAGATCAAGATGTTGCACTGATCCATGCGGGTTCGCTCGAATTTCAAATTCTTGCCGCCAATGATGAGACCCGCGGAGAAGTCATGATGCTTGCCCACTTTCTTGAGAGTCTCGAAGATCTGGTAGGCCAGCTCCCGAGTGGGCGATATGATGATGGCACCCACACCATCTGTGCGGGACCATTTGTTGATGTAGAGATGTTCCAGCACCTGGCAAGGCAACAACAATGTATTAGTCTAGTTAGAAAATAGAGTATATATGCATAGGTATTACCGGTATGAGAAAGGCCAAGGTCTTGCCACTGCCTGTTATCGCTGCTCCAAGCAGATCCTTGCCCTGCAATGCAGGCCCAATGCTCTGGCGCTGCACAGGAGTAGGCGCTGTGAACTTGAATTCGGAAAGTGCCTTCAGTGTTTTCTTTGACAGAGGGAATTGTGAAAATGTTTTGATTGTGGTCTCATCTATTTCGTCGTATTTGGATTTGAGTTCCTCAATTTCGGCATCTGTTGCCGCCAGTTTGGATTTTGCATGTTCATTGGATCGGTTCTGTTTGTGCTGTTTGCCACCCGACTTGTCGTTGTTGTTCTTGGGTCCAGGCTTACGTCCTGGAAGTCCGAGTTTTCCAGAACCCTTGGGTTTCTGTTTTTGCATGCCGTATTTTCAAAATAATTGTTTCAAAGCAAAACACGTTTAGTTTGCGACTGCACGAGGAACAACGATGTCG
Organism: Zaprionus nigranus; assembly: GCA_018903425.1. NCBI lineage: Eukaryota > Metazoa > Arthropoda > Insecta > Diptera > Drosophilidae > Zaprionus > Zaprionus nigranus. Next base: position 52,503 of record JAEIGD010000045.1, on the reverse strand, counting down.
TTATTGTATCGGTTTTTTTTAGTATTTTTTATTATCGATGTTTATAGGCTGTGAATAAATTCAATTAAATTACAAACATTTGTTTACACTGATTTATCGACAATCGATTCGCCTATAAATATGTTATACGAATAAATTAATCAACTAGTATTGCTAACAACAATTCATAATAATTTTAAAATATACACCACAATTCACAATTGCTCAAATTATTTGTAAATAAAATTTAATTACTCGATACATATCGAAAGAGCACGATGGCATCGATAAGAATTGCTTAAAATATTCATATATCTAGAGTGGCCACATACCTCAAATTACAGCGATATTTCACTCAGCTGTCATGAGACCAATATTTGAATTGATCAAAAACCTAGATTATAAATGCAGTGGCGTCTAATAGGTCATTTTACTTTAAAATATATTTAAAATAAATGAAAATGCCCCCAGTTGTATATCTAAACAATAGAGTTTTCTTTCATGGTTCCTTGAAATTGAATTCGATATCCTTTTTTCACGACTATTACGATATGTTGTGCGGATGTAATTGTCACTAAACTATCGCTCATCTGTAGGTTTGGTGGGCAGTGGATGGCTGTGGCTGGTGTGCTGGGCTTATTATTGCTTAAGGATCTGTATCTACAACAAGGTTGTGCCCCACAATATATACTAAATATGTGTGTTGTTGTGGTCGTCGTGCAACAGTTCATATTAATAATCAAGCGCGCGGCGTGAGACGCGTTAAATGTAATTATCAACGGCTGCTCTGCCTCTGCCTGCAGCAACTGCAACAGCAACAACAACTGTAACTTCCTTCCAACAACGGGGCCCCCCTTCCCGTCCTCCACCCTTTCTCTCTCTCTCTCTCTCTCACTGTGCTTCCAAGCTGTCGTCGTCGTCTCTCTATCTCGCTCGCAACCATTGTGAATCGTGTGGGAATCGAATGTGAATTTTGATTAAGTTGTTGCAGGTAGCACCAATATGGGCACTATATCGTCGGTACTGCAGTGGTCGTGCGCCAAATGCAACACGATAAATCCGACAGAATCGCTCAAATGTTACAATTGTGGCACAGTGCGCAAGGTATTCCCAAGTCCTACCGCAACATTGTACCACCAACAGCAGCAGCAACGGCATCATCAGCAGCACCAGCAGTCGCTCCGACACCAACAACAACAGCAACGAGGAGGAGGCGGCACTGGAACTGTGGCGGGGGTGGTGTCGGCTGCGGCGGAGCTGGCCGCGGAGTGTAATGAGGAGGTCGCGACAATTGTTGATAAGCACAAAGCTGTGACCAGGTAAGAACAAATACGCACCCACACACACATACAGGCAGCCATATGTACGTACACAAAAGCTTCAGTGTTAACGTTTACCGTTACACAAAACAAAACGAGCATTGCTGTCTCTCTCTCTCTCTCGCACACACAACTCTTTAGCTATCTATCCTGTTTGTGCGTGCGTGTGTCTGCCTGTGGGTGTGTACGTGTGTGTTGTGTATACACAATAACAACAACAATTGAAGCAACTGCAGCAACAACAAAAAGCTGACCAAAAAAAAAAAGGAAGGAAAAGAAAGAAGGAACAATCAGTTCTTTTTTTCGGGGTAAAATCGATTTGGAAACAAAAACGAAAAACGCGTTGTTTACAATTTTATTGATTCGACGAAGAAGAAAAGGCACAAAGGCAAATACCAAATACCAAATAAAAGTGCAAATAAAGTGCAAAATCAATTTGTATATTTAATGTGCATATTTACATAGTGTGGAAACACTGTATGTAATACTGTATGCATGTATGTATGTATCTGTGTGCTGGTATTTACTTGCGATCCACATTGAAATAACCTACAAAAAAACACACAGACAGAATACACAAAATAACCGTTATGTGCTTGCAGAAATGAGCACAACAACAAACAGCATGCTGGCATTGGGAACGTGCACGGACATGTCTACAAATCGCTGCTACGCGGCTGCCTAAAGCGTCCGCAGCGAAACAGTCAAAATCTTCCCGGGAATTGCAGCAACTGCGAGGAGACACGCAAATACATAAAGAGTTCCATTGAACTCTATCGACACTTCTCGAATCCGGCACTGAATCGCAGATGGATCTGTCGTGCCTGCGATACCGATAACAATTCCGTGACATGGCACTGTGTCATCTGTGACCAGGTGAGCTACCTAGCCCCCATCTACAAGGGTCAACATGAGGCAACAGCAACAACGGGTGGAGTTGTACAGCTGGAGCTAAACTCAGTGGGTGCCAACAGTGACAGCAGCGAGAAGCACCAACAGCAGCAGCAGCAACAGCACCAACAGCAACAGAGACAGTCCAGCAAGGAGCTGGAGGAGCACGAGGAGCCAACACAGTACCACAATCAACATTCCAATAAAAGGCAACTGCTCAAGGGAGTACGTCGAGTTGTCTCCACCTCCTCCTCCACCGCCTCGCACTCTCATTTCCGACGCACCCAGAGCCTCAGTGCGTCCATTGACAAGGCCAGTGTGGCCGCCTCGGCCTCATCTGCTTCGGGACGCAGCTGTCACATTTGTCATGTGAACAATCTCAGCAAGGACATATTCAATCTGCCCATAGAGACGCCACTCAACTATCCACACAAGCCCAGTAAGTAACCCCGTCTCTCTCCCTCCCTCTCTTCCTACTCTCTCTTTTATACGTTCATTATTGATTATTGATTGCCACCCCTACTCCCCGCCAGCTGCTCCAGTGACCGTCTGCAGCAATTCACGCTTTGCCATTGCCAACGACACGTTCTGTCGCCGCAAGCAGAACAACAACAACAAGAATCAAAACAACAAGGTGAAGAAGAAATACAACTTTACCATAACCACACTGTCCCGCTCGGCAGGCGGAGGAGGAGGAGCAGGAGGAGGCAAGGGCATAGGAGCCGGAGCAGCTCTGCCAGCAGCAGCAACACCAACAGCAGCAGTTGTTGCTGCCGCCGCTGCTGCTGCTGCTGCCACAAAACCCATGCGGCATTCCAAGCTGAGAGGCAGCAACAGCAGCAACATTGCCGGCGTGCAGCAGTCAGCATTGATGAATCATTCCAGCAACAGCAGAGGGGGGGGCGGTGCCTCCTCCTCCACCTCTGGCACTGGCTCGCAGTTTACCATACCCCGCAATGGAGTCTTTATCGCGGTCAATGAGTGGGCGGAGCCAGTGACGCGCAGCAATCGTCATCATCCCAGCAGCAACAGCAGCAGCAGCAGCAGCAGCAACATGCAGCATTGTGATACAGCAACGGCAACATCGATGGCAGCAACATATAACAATAACAACGGCGCCGGAGGCAGCAGCAGCAGCAACAGCAGCCACAGCAGCAGCAACAACAACAATAGCAGCAGCAACAGCAACAACAGCTGCAACAGCAACAACAAACCGCAACAGCAACTGTATGAGAATGAATGTGTTGCAATTGCACAACAGCAGCAGCAACAACAACAGCAGCAACTGCAGCAACTGCAGAAGCAGCAGCAACAGCAGCAATCTGTTGCTCCCATTTATGCGCAGGTGAACAAGCAACACAAGCTGCACAAGAAGCGACTCAACAGCAGCGAGTTGCTTGGCAACAACAACAGCAGCTTCGATGTAATCGACAGCAATGGCGAGACAACAGCAAACAACGAGCTTAGCACTGACAGCAACAACATTGAGCAAGAGTCAACAACAACAACAACAACAACAACAGCAGCAGCTGCAGCAGCAACAGTTGCAGCAAGCACAGCAGCAGCAGCTGCAGCAGCAGCAGCAACATCATCATCGGCAATTGCCAGCGATTTCTATAATGTGTCGGAGCATTCGATCTATGCCAAGGTGTGGAAGGGACCCCGCAAAACGACTGAATTCAAAATGTACGAAAGAAGCAGACGAATGAGCAGAACAAGTAACAAAGCTAGAGAACCACAGCAACAACAACGACAGCAACACACGACAACAACACAGCAACAACACTAACAACAGCCAAAGCAATTTAAGCTTATCAATTTACGCCTTTGCCTTTTTCTGTTTGAATTTTGCTGATTGCCGCCGCACTTAGTCATACACCGATCTATAAAAACACACACACACACACACAGATAGTACTCTATATATATTGTATATATACACTGTATATGTATATATATATATACACGATCTGTGCGTGCTTGTCTATATGCGGTTGCGTTCAATTTGATTTCGTTTATTTGCGTTTGCGATACGCCTGAGCAATTGTTGCCTGCCCTGGCCTGGCCTGGCATACCCTGCACTACTTGCACCCCAGCAAGGGGTGGTATATGCGCATTACATTTACATTTACTATATATCAATAATTAATTAACTAATTTATTTATTCATACGCTTTATTTATCAAGTTCTTATAATGTTTATTTAAGGCATTATCATTATCATTTCTAGCTTACTTTATTTATTAATACCCTAGCAGTGGGTATATACACTCTGTCTAGCAGTGTGCTATGCAACTAAGCAGATATCTGTGTTCCTATAGAGTATATATATGCCTGATCAGCTTGAACAAGGTAGTGGAACTATAGCTGTGTCCGTCTGTCTGTCTCTGTTTTATAACTACCTTAAGGAAGCTGCAGTGAAGAAGGTGTTTGAGGACTTCTCAAGAACAATTATTGTTCGATATAATGCAGCCAATTAAAATTATACAGTCATCCCCATATACTTTTCCCATTTTATGTAAACCAGCTCACTATATCTTATGGATATAATAGGCATAATCAGGCGATAATTGTGATTTACATATACGCAAACCTTCGGCAAGTCGAAGTTGGTTTTATTTCTATTTAATATATAAATAACCAACTAATTTAATATTATTTATGCGCTCAATTTAATAAGTTCTTTTAAGATTTATTGCAGCATTATTATTTCCAGGGTATCTATTGTTTATATGCTTAAATAATGTGCTATTCATTTGAAGTTCTTATCAGGGGCATCCCTAACTTCTGCTCTGCTCTGCTATGCTGCCTTGTTAGGAGTGCACTCCAGCAGGGGCAGCGCAGTGCAGGGTATCATGTGGTCGCTTTAACCCTATTTTATTTGCTTTTCGCTCTTTTGCTTTTTTACAGTCGCAGCTTTTGTTTCAGTTGTTGTTGTTAATTGCAATACAAAATTTATAATTTCATTTTGTGTTGCTAATCAATGCATGGAACTTAACCCTCTCTCTAGCTCTCTCTCTGCCTCTCTGGTTTTAATTACTTACATACATTCTCTCTCCCTTTGTGTGTGTAGCACGCATGAGGCAGCAATCCCGGCCAGCAGCAGCAACAGTCGCCTCATTGCGCCAGCAACACGCAACGACAATAAACCGCAGGCAGCAATGTTGCTCCATGGCAGCCGCAAGATGTGGACATGCGGCAAATGTTCCTATGCCTACAATCGACTCTGGTCCGAGTCCTGTGAGATGTGCGAGACGCAAGCCAAGCAACAGCAGCAACAACAACAGCAACACCAGCAGCAGCCAGAGCCAGGTAAGCCAGGTGAATACCACAACAACAATTACATATATATGTATACAGTGCAGTGACTCATTATACCCGATACTCTAAGAGGTAGAAGTATACAAATAGAACTATATACCACAGTCAAATATTAACCAGGTAACTGCCAAGTATAAAGTGTTGTATTTCCTTGAGCCGAGTCAATATATTAATTTCTATCCGTATGAACACCTATATCTCAGTGACTATTAGAGCTGGCACTATCAAATTTGATGACTATGTGTCTTATTCTTACACGCAGCTACAGTTTGTTTTAGAATTCAACCACGCCCTCTTTCGACCCATGCAAATCGATAAAAATCGAATTTAAACCAGTGTTGCCAAAAAAGATAATAGCTAAAAAATCACCCTTTAGAAGTTAATTGAGAAATAAGTTTAGTGGTCGAACAGATTTAACAGGTGCCTGTGTGTATTCAATAAAAAGTAAGTTGGTTTAATTTTAGTAGATGAACAGATGAAGGTGAAGGGTAGAGGGTTAAGCTAAATGGTATCCAACAGTCGATCACTTCTTACTTCATACTCATCACATCATCAACTCTAAACATTGGAGTTGATTTAATTTTAGTAGAGGAACAGATGAAGGTGAAGGGTAGAGGGTTAAGGGTATCTAGCAGTCGATCATTGTACTTCATACTCATCACATACTATTCTGTTCTCTGGCGCTAAACATTGGAGTTGGTTTAATTTTAGTAGAGGAACAGATGAAGGTGAAGGGTAGAGGGTCAAGGGTATCTAGCAGTCGATCACTTCTCACTTCATACTCATCACATGTTCTGTTCTCTGTGCTTCCCCTCAGCTGTGGCTGCCGTGGAGTCACGCAGCGATGAGCCTTGGACCTGCAAGAAGTGCACGCTGGTGAACTACTCGACGGCAATGGCGTGCATCGTGTGCGGAGGCTCCAAGCTGAAGAGCATCTCATCCATTGAGGACATGACGCTGCGCAAGGGAGAGTTCTGGACCTGCAGTCATTGCACACTGAAGAACTCCCTGGCCGTGGGACTGTGCAGCGCGTGCAAGTCGATGAGGCTGCTGCCGGTGATGGACACGGTGCGGGAGAGACCCGATGGACAGTCGTACGAGGAGCAGGATGCGAGCCAGCAGCAGAGTCATCAGCTCAGTCAACAGGCAAGTGGCAGTGAGCTGAACACGCCCACCTCGCACACGCACACGCACACACACACGCCGTTGCAGCCACATGCGGCAGCTGCAGCATTGGCATTGGCATCGCAGCTGCAGCTGCCACGCATTTCTCGCAGTCCCTCGCCACGTGCAGCGGGTGCAGGTGCCCCCGAGGGAGGAGCAACTGTTGTGGCCAGCTCTGCACTGCTGCCCTCGGCGATGCCCGCTAATCCTGGCCAGCAACTGCGCAGCATCTCCTCGGGTGCAATACCAAAGCGACACAGTACCGGTGGCTCCATTGTGCCACGCATGGCGCTGCCGCCAGTCGCCTCCAGCAGCAGCAGCGGCGGCTCCAGCTCATCGTACAACTTGCAACATGTCTCCTCTTCCTCAACCTCATCGGGACAGGGACAGGGACTGGGACTGGGACAGGTGAAGAAGTGGCAGTGCCCGGCCTGCACCTATGAAAACTGTGCTGCCTCCGTGGTCTGCGACATCTGCTCCAGTCCACGTGGCCTGGTCAATGCGGTGCTCTCGGATGCGCTGGCCCGCAAATCGATGCGAGTGCAGGTGGCACTGACAGCCGAGATGCGGCAGGAGAGCAAACTAATGGAGAATCTAAGGCAGCTGGAGGAGACGGAGGCGCTGACCAAGTGGCAGAATATCATACAATATTGTCGGGATAACAATGAACTCTTTGTCGATGATTCCTTTCCCCCCGGCACCAAAGAGTCTCTACTACAATCCGGCGAGCAGCAACAGCAACAGCTGCGGCGGCGGAGGTAGTGGAGGCGGGGGCGGTGGCGGCGGCATTCCCTCTGATGGGGGTAATCCTCCAGTGGTTCAATGGCGTCGTCCGCATGACATCAATTGCGATGGCGGCGCTTATCCCCCTTGGGCTGTATTCCGCACGCCACTGCCCTCGGACATTTGTCAGGGTGTGCTGGGGAATTGTTGGCTGCTCAGCGCCTTGGCTGTGCTGGCGGAGCGTGAGGATCTGGTGAAGGAAGTGCTTGTTACCAAAGAGATATGCCCACAAGGTGCCTACCAGGTGCGTCTGTGCAAGGATGGCAAGTGGACAACGGTGCTGGTGGATGATCTGTTGCCGTGCGACAAGCGTGGTCATCTGGTCTACTCGCAGGCCAAGCGCAAGCAGCTCTGGGTGCCGTTGATTGAGAAGGCGGTGGCCAAGATACATGGCTGCTATGAGGCCCTTGTCTCGGGGCGTGCCATCGAGGGTCTGGCCACACTGACAGGTGCTCCCTGTGAGAGCATTCCCCTGCAGGCCAGTTCGCTGCCCATGCCCAGCGAGGATGAGCTGGACAAGGATCTGATCTGGGCCCAGCTGTTGAGCTCACGCTGTGTGCGCTTCCTAATGGGCGCCAGCTGTGGCGGTGGCAACATGAAGGTCGACGAGGAGGAGTACCAGCACAAGGGACTGCGTCCCAGGCACGCCTACTCGGTGCTGGATGTGAAGGATATCAAGGGTCATCGTCTGTTGAAGCTACGCAATCCGTGGGGACATTATTCGTGGCGTGGCGATTGGTCCGATGACTCCTCGCTGTGGACAGACGATCTGCGCGATGCCCTCATGCCGCACGGCGCCTCGGAGGGCGTCTTCTGGATCTCATTCGAGGATGTGCTCAACTATTTCGATTGCATTGACATTTGCAAGGTGCGCTCCGGCTGGAACGAGGTGCGTCTGCAGGGCACACTGCAACCGTTGTGCTCCATCTCCTGCGTACTGCTCACCGTGCTGGAGCCCACCGAGGCCGAGTTCACACTGTTCCAGGAGGGACAACGCAACTCGGAGAAATCGCAACGATCTCAGCTTGATCTCTGTGTTGTCATCTTTCGCACACGTTCCCCGGCGGCGCCAGAAATTGGACGCCTTGTGGAGCACAGCAAGCGGCAGGTGAGTGTGGGAGAGAGAGAGAGAGAGAGAGAGAGAGAGAGAGTCAGAGTTGCTGCCAATCCTTGCCTGCTTTACTAATCTTCTCCTTCTGCTTGCGCAGGTACGTGGCTTTGTTGGCTGCCACAAGATGCTCGAGCGTGACATTTATTTGCTCGTCTGTCTGGCCTTCAATCACTGGCACACGGGCATCGAGGATCCCCATCAGTATCCCCAGTGCATACTGGCCATACACAGCTCCAAGCGTCTGCTGGTGGAGCAGATTACACCCTCGCCACATCTACTTGCGGATGCCATCATCAGCCTCACCCTCACCAAGGGACAGCGGCACGAGGGTCGCGAGGGCATGACCGCCTACTATCTGACCAAGGTGAGGCAGAAGGAAGAGACAGAGAGTAGCTACAGCTTGCCTCCGCCTCCCTCTGCAAGGACATAAAGATCCTTGCATCTAACAGCAGTAGTAACCATATATCTTTCCCCTTCTCTCCTCTTCTCTCTCTGCAGGGCTGGGCTGGGCTGGTTGTGATGGTGGAGAACAGGCATGAGAATAAGTGGATTCATGTCAAGTGCGATTGCCAGGAGAGTTACAACGTGGTGTCCACGCGGGGCGAGCTCAAGACCGTTGACTCTGTGCCGCCACTGCAGAGGTGAGTGTCCTTATCTCCCCCTCAGGTTCATTCCCCATATTAATACCCTGTAATTCTCTGTGTGTTACTTGCAGGCAGGTGATTATTGTGCTCACACAGCTGGAGGGCAGCGGCGGCTTCAGCATTGCGCATCGGCTGACGCATCGTTTGGCCAATTCGCGTGGCCTGCACGACTGGGGGCCACCAGGAGCCACACACTGTCCGCCCATCGAGAATGTGCACGGCTTGCATGCGCCGCGCCTGATAACATAAGACGGGAAAGAAGAAGAAGAAGTAGAAGGAGAAGCAGAGATATTAGTTCAAAAGAAAGCAGAAAAATCCGATATATAGTTATCTATATACATATATGCATATGTATGTGTGTGTATTCCTTTGCCGTTTGCCATTTTGATTTCGATTTCGATTTACGATATATCGATATATGTTTTTAGTGTTTTCTTTAAGTATTTGCATATTCTAGTCGTCATATAGATATATATATAGATATATACTCTATATACATACTGTATACTATGGAATAGTTAACGATGCATGCAGAGAGGCAGAGAAGTGAGTGAATTATATGGTTGGTTTAAATAACGATATATCCCGGTAACGATAACGAACTCGGATAAACTATCAGATTTATAATTTAAATTTAATTAATCGATATGTGTGTATGAGTGTATTGTATTTTAATTCAATTCGTGCATGAGTATACATAATACAAAATATGTCTATTGTTTTACAAATAAAATACACTAACAGTTATAAAAGCCAAAACAAAATGGTTTTCTTTATTTGAATGTATAAGTAATTTCAAATTTAACGTTTCTTCGACTTGTCATAGTGCGCACAACTTTCAATGTTGCCAGCTTGTCAGCAATTACACTTTCAGTGTTGCCACCTCGTTTGCAGATCAACAGTGTGTGCACATTTATAGTTGACTTTGGTTAACTTAACGAAACCCGCACCTGGTCACACTGCCCCGGCTGCACAGTGTGTGTGTCGCCTCTAGTTCATTTCAGTTCATGAGCAACATATTTTGTTCGTCGTTTAATTTTTGTTTTTTTTAAAATGGCTGATACAAAGGGCGTAAGTATTAAATATTTGTGCAACAAAAAAGCAAATTTAAAACGCAATCAAGTTATTTGTGTAACTGTGTGTGTGTGTGTGCAATGCTGGTGTTTCAATTATGCGGCATATTCAGTAGAGGGCGCGGTTTTTATCTTTTTTGTTTTATGCATTTCTCATCCAAGCTTGGCGTTCCTGTTGGTGTTCTTCTATGTGTGTGTGTGCTCGTGCGTGTGTTTGTAGCAAGCAAGCGGCTTATCTTGCAAATTCCTTGTCTGCAGTGCATTATACACACACACACACATACGCACACCGACAGAGACGCACATGCATTTGTGTGTGTGCACCGTTTTAATTGAACTCTTTGTCATTTATTTAAATGCAATTTAATTCCGTGCATGAATCACTTAGCCGGCTAAAAGGCGTCGCAGTCGCAGGCATTGTCATATACGTCGACGTCGGCGTCGCTGTTAGCGCCAGCGTCATTGTTCGAACAACAACTAAGCTGCAGTTAAAGGCGCAGTCAACGCATCCTTTGTTGCTCTCGCCTGTGACCTACATTTCCACACACACACACACAAACACATAGACATGTAGTATCCTCACTTCTTATTTGGGTGTATGTGTGTCTGGAATGTCATTGGCTTAATATACGTACTAAGTAGACATGCCTAAGTGCTTACATGTGTTGCCCGCATGTGTGTGTGTGTGTGTGTGGGAGTGGATCAATGTGTGTGTGTCTGCGTGCTTGTCAAGATATGCAAGAGAAACTCGCGCGTGTCTTGCATGGCAAAGTGAAGCCGCCGTTGCCGGCACTTTCTTTGAACCAGGCTTGTGCCCAGCCATGGTCCACAGCGCAACACTCCCACTCTCCCCCTTTCTACTCCCTCTCCCCTCTCTCTTGTATTCATAGACAAGAATGCAAGAGAAAATGTGTGGCAGGCTTATAAGACTGCCAAATCCATTCGAACTGGGGAATATCAGTTCAGATATCACAGAGAAGGGGCTAACAATATGTGGAAAGAGTGTAAAAGAGGGTAGAGGGCAGAGAGTATATTTATTTTGTCCAAAATTTGTAACCATAACAGACAAAAGGTTATCTCAGACCCCATAAAGTATATTTATATAATATTAAATAGGTATCAACAGGTATATTGCAACCTAACTAATCACAACTGTCCTTTTCAATGTATATAATTTACTGTGCAAATTTTATTTGAATCGAACTACTAAAGGGTGATTTTTTAGAGCTATATTTAAAAAAAAAACACATAAAATGCAGGGAATGCATGAAATCTTTATTTGAATTGATAGTACGGTGTTTGGTCCCAAACGTTAAATAGAATGTTCACCTCACTCGCCTCTCAATAAGTCAATTGTTACGCGTGCTGTGTGGCATGTGGCATCGTCTTGTTTAAATCACATGTCATGCAAGTCAAGCTCTTGCCTTCTGTCGGGTCTTGTTAAATTATAGACTAAACTACTTCAGTGATACAAATTAAGGAAACGTGCGTCAGCTGTTTAAACCAGTGTTGCCAAAAAGATAATTGCTAAACAATCACCTTTTATAACATAGAGCTGTCGTAGGAAGTATTGATCGAAACATCAACATACATAAGCTTATTCAAATTTAACATTTATGATGTTCTCTTTTACATAATATTCAAATTGGAAAAGAATTGAAGAAAAACAATCAATAAACAACTAAGATTTTCAAACAAAAGACTTTCCGACAGTTAGAACTCCTAGTTAACAAACTTAATGTAAACTTTAAAATATTATCGATGAATATGTAATATCGCTGAATACCTTAATATAATCTGGATGAGTAAAACCCTTTGGAACCTGTCTACTTGTTTATGTATACGACTATAGAGAGTTGCTATTTGTGTAGCATATTAAGCTTTAATATAAACATTTCTATCTGTATCGAAATTTAAGCAAATTTCATAATTTTAGATAAATATGATATAAACATGTGTATGTAGAGTATGATAGATATGAGTGTTTAAAAGAGGGATTCCCTTAGAAAGAAACCCAGCTCTTTGTGCATGGTATTTCAGTATTTCCAATTCGTTCCCCATTCACAGGACAATAATAATAATAGAAATCACGTATACTTGGCACCTTCCCCCCAACGATGAAGGCAACGACGCGTACGTTCGTCCCTTGGTAAAGCTGTGCGAGCGTTGCATGCAGCATGGCAAGAAGGTGCAACTGCTGACGCAACACAATTTGTCGGGCATGTTGGAGAAGCCACAATCGTTGCATGAACTGGAAAACTGGCTGATCGTGCTATTCAAGGACATTGAGAGCGCACCACGACGTATTATCGAGCTATTCGATTGTGCTGCACGTCCAGATATCATAATATTCGACATCCATTCGATGGTCAGCGAACTGATCAGTCGAGAGTCATCCAGCGAGATGATCATGCGTCACATGGCCAAGTGTTCAGCTTCATTTTGCCATTACCTTGGACTATTGCACGTGTCCAATCTGCTGAAGATACACGATATTGTTGTTATTTTGCCGGTCAGCATAGCAGATCCCTACCTGACTTCGGAACAGATTCGGATACTTATCGGACTGAATTTTTCCGGCTACCAGATACATAACAATTTTGATTATCTCTCGAGGTGCGTGTGTCCACCACGCTTGCAGTCGGAGTCGCAGAAATCTACGTCTTAGAATCGTCCATATATATCATCGTTATAGCTAACGTTATAGTTATAGTACATAAAGTGACTCATCTAATCAGCGCTTTAGTCTTTGTGCCTTATGAAGAGTCTCTCAAAGAGCTTCTTGTTTTGATGAAGTGCTCTGATTTACAACTTTAAAGTTTTACTATGTACTATATACTATACAGTTATATATACTATGTATATACTCAAGCGGATCTTATGCGCTATATATTTATTCTAAGCTTTGTAGTTGTAATCAATAATTGGCACAGAATGCAGCTCATGCTGTTATCGCACTGAAAATAAGCGAGAAAGTTAAAATCTTTTGGTATATCAACAATTATGCATTATTTATAATATAGCACATGTTTATAAATATTAAGACTAAGCAGAAAAATATGAAGATTGTTTATAATTATAAGAGTATTGAAGAAAAGAGCAATGAATGTTACATTGGCGCAAGTCGAAGCTTTCATGCCCTTGCAGTCCACATTAAAGTATTCTGCGATATTATATAAAATAAATTCAGCTAGTTTATAAGTATGGAGTGCTAAAAAGCTAGATATTTTGTTCTTAAATCTTAGTTATTAAGCGATTGTGAAATTATCACTTCTTTTATAAAGGGAAACATGAATGTCAAATGAAAAATATATGAATTGTAATACATAAAATCGAATTTAAAACGATCGTTCCTATGGCACTTTGTTGAGATAATGGCAGCATATTAAATATATAGTATATATATCAAGAGAGTAGCTTTTAAACCAAGACAGACATGGCTAATTGGACTCTGCTGTTGCTTGAATATATACAAATATATACTTTATGGGGTTGGAGATGTCTCCTTGCTTTTTCTCGCCTACTTAAACTCTTTGTTAGGGCATCAATATGTTGTCTACTTATAGAGAGCTCTCTCTGAAAAGGTAAACAGTTCTTCAGGGGCGCTTTCTGTTGACATATATAGAAAGTGCTGAACAGCGTAAAACTCACACTTGCGTTTTAATAAAGACACTTTAATACCCTGTACACATTAACAAGAGACAAGGCAGTGTATCTGCCGATATAATTTTAAATTGATATTAATTGTTGTTATTGCATCTCTCTTTACAGTTTTCTAGCATCGAAACCCCTGGATATGTGGGCTTTGCCAATCTGCCCAATCAAGTGCATCGCAAGTCGGTGAAGAAGGGTTTCGAGTTCACGCTGATGGTTGTGGGCGAATCAGGGCTGGGCAAGTCGACGCTGGTGAACAGCCTGTTCCTAACCGATTTATATCCCGAGCGCATAATACCCGATGCCATAGGTAAGCTAGATAATTCCCTCAAAACCTTCCTTACTAACCAGTAATCGATCTGCTCTGCAGAGAAACAGAAGCAGACTGTCAAGTTGGAGGCCTCCACGGTGGAGATCGAGGAGCGTGGCGTTAAGCTACGTCTCACCGTTGTGGACACACCCGGCTTTGGCGATGCCATTGACAACTCGAACAGCTTTGGCGCCATTTTGGAGTACATTGATGAGCAATACGAACGCTTTCTCCAAGACGAGAGCGGACTGAATCGACGCAACATTCTGGACAATCGCATACATTGCTGCTTCTACTTTATCTCGCCCTTTGGCCATGGGTAAGTTGGGGGTATAGTTAGGTAGAGGGCAGGGCAGGGGTATGTCTGCCTAACTGCCAGCAGCCATTCATTCATGGGTTAAGGGGTGTAGATCTAACATCGAACTATAGCAGACTTTGTCTTTACTTTCCATCAAGCAAGCGCTAATGAAACTGACTAAGTTCATTAAAACTAATATATTGCGTTTCCCTAAGGAAAACTGCAGACTGGTAGAGGAGATTTAGGTACAGCAGAGGTGAAGTAGGTCAAATAGGTTGCGGAACAGCTTTAATACTAATGGGGCAGCTTGTTGGTATTGCATGCCCTACAAGTTTTAGGGAGGGTCTGTTCTGTAACCTGGTTGAACTACTTTACCTCTGCTGTATTTAGATCTGCTTTTTTAGAGGGATCTTGTGAGTATTGCATCCCACATTAGTCTTAGGGAGGGTCTGTTTTGTGACCTATTTAAACTATTGTACCTTCCCCTACTTTAACCCTGTACCAATCTGTTTCTGTATTGCTTTTACAGTTCCTGCTAGAGTTACACATCATTTTAGGCCACTCTCTCTGGGATTTTCTACTCACAATTATCGTTTTGCAAGATCCTACTCCAAATTAGGGTACTCAACTAAGACTCCTCTTATTCTTCCATTCATACTAACAACAAACATTGAGTAAATTAAATCAATCATTGTTTCAGTTGTAATGCAAGATATATAAACTTTTTAAACCTGCAAACTATATCAATTCTCAGATTTATTAACTGGTATTGATAAATGTATATTCATTTATGTATTCAAACATTCGCTAATAAATAATCCATTCCGTTTCTATTTGCAGACTGAAGCCTCTGGACGTGGAGTTCATGAAGAAGCTACACTCGAAGGTGAACATTGTGCCGGTTATTGCCAAGGCGGATTGTTTGACAAAGAAGGAGATACTGCGATTGAAGTGCCGCATTATGCAGGAGATCGATAGCCATGGCATCAAGATATATCCACTGCCCGACTGTGATTCCGATGAGGACGAAGACTACAAGGAGCAGGTGAAGCAACTGAAGGAAGCAGTGCCTTTTGCCGTCTGCGGCGCCAATACTCTGCTCGAGGTCAAGGGCAAGAAGGTGCGCGGGCGCCTCTATCCATGGGGCGTGGTCGAGGTGGAGAATCCCGAGCATTGTGACTTCATCAAGCTGAGGACCATGTTGATAACACACATGCAGGACCTGCAGGAGGTCACTCAGGAGGTGCACTACGAGAACTATCGCTCTGATCGTCTGGCCAAGGGTATTAAGGGCAAGGAGAATGGCATTAATAAGCTCGATCGGGGCGATGGAGGCGTCTCAGTGCAGCCAGGTGGTGCGGCGGGTGCTGCGCTCAACGAGAAGGATCGCATATTGCAGGAGAAGGAGGCCGAGCTGCGTCGCATGCAGGAGATACTTGCGCAGATGCAGGCGCGCATGCAGGCACAGAAGTAGACGGGGAGAAGCAGAGAGAGAGAGAGAGCGAGGGGAGAGTAGCGCACGCTTGTGCAATTTACACATAAATGTAAACAGATATTTTTATATATTTTTTGTATGCAGTTTTTAAGTTGCGTTTGTGCGATGTATTTGTTTAATTTTGCATTCTATATATACATATATATATATATATGCGATATATGATGTACATATGTGTAAGACATTAACTATATACATATATATCGATTGAGGGAGATAAAAGATGATATATATATATGTTTAGCTAAAGTGATTCTTTATACTTACTATACCAAGTCAAAGAACGAAAGAAAATCAAATCTCAAGGCATCTAAGCAACACACACACACACACACACACAACTCACACACACATTGACACACTTCATATCACTCCTAAACTGATAACTGAACATGAATATGTATTCCTATTATGTATTTAGATAGAGACTCTCTCGAGTCCCGTTTCCTCGATATTAACAATTTAATAATATTAATTATGTGTAATCAGCTTTTTTATTGTATTCATATTTGTACTCGTCGTATTCGCAGTTAATTTAAGTGAAATCAAACCAACTCTGCCGATGTTAAATCTGTCTTTAATCTGTTTATTATAAAATAGTCTCAAAACAGAAAAACAAAATCTGAACAATTCGAAATGCTGTTTAATTAAGTCTTTAAAATGATTAGTTTAGTTTGTGCGCCCAGGCTCGAGTTGAGGAGCGTAGCAGCTTTCCATGAATATATATACTATCTATATACGATATATCTCTATATATTTGTAAACATTTTATTGTGTATTCAGCTGACTTGAGTTACTCGAGCAGTTTTTCCTCGAGTCGACTTTGTATTCCACATTACTCTCGCTTTATATACGGAGCACGCGCGCACCAAATCTAATGTTAATAACGAAACCCCTTTCGTCTATACTCTATAAGAATATATTTCTCCATACTATAAATATATATATATCGTATATATACATATATATGCTTTTTATACAATTTTTAAACCACATGCGAGTTTCAATCGGGGGAGTTTCAATAATAAAGCTGTATGTCAACAAACATGGGAATTTGAAAGACAACTGCCGAGAAGCGATCTACAGATCAAAGTGATCTTAGCCATAAGGCCGAGAAGCCATCTACAGTTTGATCTTAGCCATAAGGCCGAGAAACGGTCTACAGTTTAATCTTAGCCATAAGGCCAGAGCTAGTTTAATCTTGCCATAAGGCCGAGAAGCGATCTACAGTTTGATCTTTGCCATAAGGCTGAGAAGCGATCTACAGTTTGATCTTAGCCATAAGGCCGAGAAGCGATCTACAGTTTGATCTTAGCCATAAGGCCGAGAAGCGATCTACAGTTTGATCTTAGCCATAAGGCCGAGAAGCGATCTACAGTTTAATCTTAGCCATAAGGCCGAGAAGCGATCTACAGTTTGATCTTAGCCATAAGGCCGAGAAGCGATCTACAGTTTGATCTTTGCCATAAGGCTGAGAAGCGATCTACAGTTTGATCTTAGCCATAAGGCCGAGAAGCGATCTACAGTTTGATCTTAGCCATAAGGCCGAGAAGCGATCTACAGTTTGATCTTAGCCATAAGGCCGAGAAGCGATCTACAGTTTAATCTTAGCCATAAGGCCGAGAAGCGATCTACAGTTTGATCTTAGCCATAAGGCCGAGAAGCGATCTACAGTTTAATCTTAGCCATAAGGCCGAGAAGCGATCTACAGTTTAATCTTAGCCATAAGGCCGAGAAGCGATCTACAGTTTAATCTTAGCCATAAGGCCGAGAAGCGATCTACACTTTGATCTTAGCCATAAGGCCGAGAAGCGATCTACAGATTGATCTTAGCCATAAGGCCGAGAAGCGATCTACAGTTTAATCTTAGCCAGAAGGCCGAGAAGCGATCTACACTTTGATCTTAGCCATAAGGCCGAGAAGCGATCTACAGTTTGATCTTAGCCATAAGGCTGAGAAGCGATCTACAGTTTGATCTTAGCCATAAGGCCGAGAAGCGATCTACACTTTGATCTTAGCCATAAGGCCGAGAAGCGATCTACAGATTGATCTTAGCCATAAGGCCGAGAAGCGATCTACAGTTTAATCTAGCCGGGCACACTAGCCATAAGGCCGAGAAGGATCTACACTTTGATTAGCCATAGGCCAGGCACAGTTTGATCTTTGCCATAAGGCCGAGAAGCGATCTACAGTTTGATCTTAGCCATAAGGCTGAGAAGCGATCTACACTTTGATCTTAGCCATAAGGCCGAGAAGTGATCTACACTTTGATCTTAGCCATAAGGCCGAGAAGCGATCTACAGTTTGATCTTAGCCATAAGGCCGAGAAGCGATCTACAGTTTGATCTTAGCCATAAGGCTGAGAAGCGATCTACACTTTGATCTTAGCCATAAGGCTGAGAAGCGATCTACAGTTTGATCTTAGCCATAAGGCTGAGAAGCGATCTACAGTTTGATCTTAGCCATAAGGCCGAGAAGCGATCTACAGATTGATCTTAGCCATAAGGCTGAGAAGCGATCTACAGTTTGATCTTAGCCATAAGGCTGAGAAGCGATCTACACTTTGATCTTAGCCATAAGGCTGAGAAGCGATCTACAGTTTGATCTTAGCCATAAGGCCGAGAAGCGATCTACAGTTTGATCTTAGCCATAAGGCTGAGAAGCGATCTACAGTTTGATCTTAGCCATAAGGCCGAGAAGCGATCTACAGTTTGATCTTAGCCATAAGGCTGAGAAGCGATCTACAGTTTGATCTTAGCTATAAGGCCGAGAAGCGATCTACAGTTTGATCTTAGCCATAAGGCCGAGAAGCGATCTACAGTTTGATCTTAGCCATGCGTTGATCTTAGCCATAAGGCCGAGAAGCGATCTACAGTTTAATCTTAGCCATAAGGTGAGAAGCGATCTACAGTTTGATCTTAGCCATAAGGCCGAGAAGCGATCTACAGTTTGATCTTAGCCATAAGGCCGAGAAGCGATCTTCTGCACAGAAGTTTGATCTTAGCCATAAGGCTGAGAAGCGATCTTCAGTTTGATCTTAGCCATAAGGCTGAGAAGCGATCTACACTTTGATCTTAGCCATAAGGCCGAGAAGCGATCTACAGTATCTTGCATAGGGGATTTTGATCTTAGCCATAAGGCCGAGAACCGATCTTCAGTTTGATCTTAGCCATAAGGCCGAGAAGCGATCTACGTAGTTTGATCTTAGCCATAAGGCGAGAAGCGATCCATTTGCTTATAAGGCCGAGAACCGATCTACAGTTTGATCTTAGCCATAAGGCTGAGAAGCGATCTACACTTTGATCTTAGCCATAAGGCCGAGAAGCGATCTACAGTTTGATCTTAGCCATAAGGCTGAGAAGCGATCTACAGTTTGATCTTAGCCATAAGGCTGAGAAGCGATCTACAGTTTGATCTTAGCCATAAGGCTGAGAAGCGATCTACAGTTTGATCTTAGCCATAAGGCTGAGAAGCGATCTACAGTTTAATCTTAGCTATAAGGATGAGAAGCGATCTACACTTTGATCTTAGCCATAAGGCCGAGAAGCGATCTTCAGTTTGATCTTAGCCATAAGGCCGAGAAGCGATCTACACTTTGATCTTAGCCATAAGGCCGAGAAGCGATCTACAGTTTGATCTTAGCCATAAGGCCGAGAAGCGATCTACACTTTGATCTTAGCCATAAGGCTGAGAAGCGATCTACAGTTTGATCTTAGCCATAAGGCCGAGAAGCGATCTACACTTTGATCTTAGCCATAAGGCTGAGAAGCGATCTACACTTTGATCTTAGCCATAAGGCCGAGAAGCGATCTACACTTTGATCTTAGCCATAAGGCTGAGAAGCGATCTACAGTTTGATCTTAGCCATAAGGCCGAGAAGCGATCTTCAGTTTGATCTTAGCCATAAGGCCGAGAAGCGATCTACAGATTGATCTTAGCCATAAGGCCGAGAAGCGATCTACAGTTTGATCTTAGCCATAAGGCCGAGAAGCGATCTACAGTTTGATCTTAGCCATAAGGCCGAGAAGCGATCTACAGTTTGATCTTAGCCATAAGGCTGAGAAGCGATCTACAGTTTGATCTTAGCCATAAGGCTGAGAAGCGATCTACACTTTGATCTTAGCCATAAGGCCGAGAAGCGATCTTCAGTTTGATCTTAGCCATAAGGCCGAGAAGCGATCTACACTTTGATCTTAGCCATAAGGCCGAGAAGCGATCTACAGTTTGATCTTAGCCATAAGGCTGAGAAGCGATCTACAGTTTGATCTTAGCCATAAGGCCGAGAGCGATCTACAGATTGATCTTAGCCATAAGGCTGAGAAGCGATCTACAGTTTGATCTTAGCCATAAGGCTGAGAAGCGATCTACAGTTTGATCTTAGCCATAAGGCCGAGAAGCGATCTACAGTTTGATCTTAGCCATAAGGCTGAGAAGCGATCTACAGTTTGATCTTAGCCATAAGGCTGAGAAGCGATCTACAGTTTGATCTTAGCCATAAGGCCGAGAAGCGATCTACAGTTTGATCTTAGCCATAAGGCCGAGAAGCGATCTACAGTTTGATCTTAGCCATAAGGCTGAGAAGCGATCTACAGTTTGATCTTAGCCATAAGGCCGAGAAGCGATCTACAGTTTGATCTTAGCCATAAGGCCGAGAAGCGATCTACAGTTTGATCTTAGCCATAAGGCCGAGAAGCGATCTACACTTTGATCTTAGCCATAAGGCTGAGAAGCGATCTACAGTTTGATCTTAGCCATAAGGCCGAGAAGCGATCTACACTTTGATCTTAGCCATAAGGCCGAGAAGCGATCTACACTTTGATCTTAGCCATAAGGCCGAGAAGCGATCTACACTTTGATCTTAGCCATAAGGCTGAGAAGCGATCTACACTTTGATCTTAGCCATAAGGCTGAGAAGCGATCTACACTTTGATCTTAGCCATAAGGATGAGAAGCGATCTACACTTTGATCTTAGCCATAAGGCTGAGAAGCGATCTACAGTTTGATCTTAGCCATAAGGCCGAGAAGCGATCTACAGTTTGATCTTAGCCATAAGGCCGAGAAGCGATCTACAGTTTGATCTTAGCCATAAGGCCGAGAAGCGATCTACAGTTTCCTAGCCATATCTAGCATCTTAGCCATAAGGCCGAGAAGCGATCTACAGTTTGATCTTAGCCATAAGGCTGAAAAGCGATCTACAGTTTGATCTTAGCCATAAGGCCGAGAAGCGATCTACAGTTTGATCTTAGCCATAAGGCTGAGAAGCGATCTACAGTTTAATCTTAGCTATAAGGATGAGAAGCGATCTACAGTTTGATCTTACCCATAAGGCCGAGAAGCGATCTACAGTTTGATCTTAGCCATAAGGCCGAGAACCGATCTTCAGTTTGATCTTAGCTATAAGGATGAGAAGCGATCTACAGTTTGATCTTAGCCATAAGGCTGAGAAGCGATCTACAGTTTGATCTTAGCCATAAGGCTGAAAAGCGATCTACAGTTTGATCTTTAGCCATAAGGCCGAGAAGCGATCTACAGTTTAATCTTAGCCATAAGGCTGAGAAGCGATCTACAGTTTGATCTTAGCCATAAGGCCGAGAAGCGATCTACAGTTTAATCTTAGCCATAAGGCCGAGAAGCTATATACACTATAATCTTAGTCATAAGGCCGAGAAGCGATCTACAGTTTGATCTTAGCCATAAGGCCGAGAAGCGATTTTAATCTGGTTTATACCGATTACAACAACAACCATGGCTCATCGAAACAATAAGCAAAACAATACTCAGCGTAACTGGCGTGCTGAAACCACCCAGGAACCTAGTGATGAACCCACTTACCAAACCTCTAGAAAACCAGCAGGAAAGACTCCTTCTAAAAGCAATCTTGATAAGAAACGCAGCGATGCTTACCGTGAGAAGAAAGGACAGGAGCTTACCGAAACGACAATCAAAAGCAACGTCGAAGATGTGCTCTTCAAAGGATTTGAAGACTTAAAGCAAGTGATTGAGGAAATGTCGACCATTGTTACTAAGAACCCATCCGCACTTCCGGTTACCACACGTGGCATAGGATTTGGATACTTATATGATTTATAAACACATTCAATCTACCATCAAAAAACCTTGCCCGAATGCAGTGTGCAGACAGTGTACCGAGTGTCATTAGCGCAGTTTGAAATGCGTCTTACTAAAGTGACCCACCAACAATGCGACAATACCTACATGCGAAATGAAGTTATATATCGCCCTCGCCTTGACTTTGAGCAACAGCAACCTTTATCTGGATGTGGAAACAATTTCAATCTAATAGCAAATACCATCCGCGCTGTTGGCAATTTTGAATTCGCAGGTGAACGTTATTATCCGTTCTTACCGAAATCTAACATGATATCTCCTTTGAATGTTATTTACTCTAACCTTCAAAGTGTTGTGACAGCTCTTGCTACCCGGAATACTCCTATACAAGTTAGGAAGAATTTTTACAATTTGAACTATTTGCCCGGAGCAATTTGGGGAGGTAGACCCCAACGAGCATCATCGGCTGAAGCATCCCGCCGTAGACGATATTATCGTCACGGAGTTGATCGACACTGTCAACATCTTGCGGCCAGAAATACAATAGCTCTCAAATGGAGCCTTAGTCAACAGTTTGGAGCTAGAACCAGTTGAGAATTTTTAGAAATTTTTGTGAAAAAAAAATTTTTTTTCATCATGCATACCAGTAATAAAGTGGTGGTGCGTCAACGAGAGAGCAAGCACTGCCGTGTTATAATTAATCGGCAAGGTTATTTTTTGTATTTTGTATTTTGTATTTTGTATTTTGTAATTTGTAATTTGTAATTTGTAATTTGTAATTTTTGTTTTGTTTTGTTTGTATTTGTTTTTAATTTGTAATTTGTATTTGTAGTAATTTGTATTTATTATTTAGTTGGGCCGAATCCCGGCGGTACTGCAATACCGGGCCAACACGTGACAGAGGTGGAGCAAGCCCCTAGCACTCCGTCTATTTCCAAAAATCAGTTTAACATTTGTTGCTCCCCAATGGGGAGACTATCAGATGTTAAGCTGATAAGAACAGATATTTAGGAGAGCCATTATGGCCAGTGAATGTTTGCCTGCCTCTGGGGCAGGCTAGGTAAGCTTTTCGTGTGTTTTCATTAAATTATTTAGTCTTGAGGGGAATATTTCAGTTGCCGTATTTTATTTATTTTATACAGAATTACAGTTGATTTTATTATTTTGGGGTTAATAGTTTTTTTTTTTAGTTTCCTTTAGTTTTTTATTTTAAATTTTTTATTTTTAGATTTAGTTGTGGGGAGCTCCAATTGGCAGGGTGAACTGCCTGATCCCGGATACATGCTCCACATAAATGTCCCGGGACCACCTGATAGTGTCGGCCACCATCAGTTTGCGCATCAGGCCGGCGTAAAACTTGGAGACACCCACTGCCTTGAGGACCCTTTCGTTCCTTGGGTCCCACGAGCCCAACGCTCCGACAATGAATGCCTCCAGTTTTACCTGATATCCCAGGGCGCGCAGGGCTTCAGCTAGGGGCGGTATTTTGCTTCTTTCTCGCCCCTCGCGTTATCAAACGCTTCAGCCCCGTTCTCGAACGGAACAGTCACGTCGACTATGACGATTTTTTTGCTCCGTTCGTCGCGCCATACCAGGTCCGGCCTGAGGGCCGCCATGTCCTCGGCGACCCCTTCCACGCGACAGTTCACCCTGGGGGTCCCCAGCCGTGAACCAGCCTTGGCGAGGCGTTCCATCACCGCGTTGTGCCTCTGCTGCATTGCATTTGAGTGGTGCATGCAGTGGCACAACACGTGAGGGATGCTCTCCAGCTCATATCCACAGACCCTGCAGCGCTTGTCGCCGCTGCCCCAACGGATCGCTCCATTCAGCGGGAGGACTCCCAGTCGGGCTCTGTGGATAAACCGCCAGTCAGCAAACCTGGTAAAGCTACCATTACGTATGAATGTGTTGCTGACTGGGGTTAGCGTGGAGAGCTTCGCCACCTTCCCCTGGTCGGGTTTATTTAAGAGGATGGTCAGGAACTCATCCTGAGCTGCGCATCTCAGTTGTTGGATGAGTTGGGACCTGGAGCTCGAGTCGATGGCTACTGGTCGGTTTCTTTGGCCTCTGCACTCGACCAGTAGCTCATCTCCTCTCCAGGCCCAACGCACTGCCAGATGCACAGCTTGCCTTTTGGTGGCCATCCTCACCCTCGACCAGAATCCGGCGTCGCCAAAGCTGGCTGTCTCCCCAGATAGCACGGAGCCTGGAGAGAAAGAGGGCCATCTCCTCGCCGGATGGCTCCCGGTTTATTTTTCGTTTTACCGATTCTCTCAGGCCCTCTCTTGCAATCCGGGGAGACGACCTCCCCAGGGCAGGACATCATTCGATGAGCCTGGGCGATGGTAAGTATATCAGCCAAGATAGATGAAGGTAGTATCCCCGCTCCACCTTTTCTTAACGGGGTGAATACTACCTCCGCGCTCGCCCTCTGCGGCAGATACAGCCACTTTTTTACGAATTTCTTAACGGCTGTATCCAGATGACGCAGCGGGGCCCGCAGTGTGGCACCACTTCGTAGCACGAAGTCAAGTTTCGGTGCCACGAATGTGCGGGCCGCGTCAATTTTTTGCCACGGGGCGAGCAGCGAGCCGTCTATCCTCCTGATGTCCCCAACCATCGCTTCCATCGCTGCCCTGGGTGTTTGGTCCACGTCGAGACCCACGGGGATGCCGAGGTATTCGTAGGCATCCCCCTCCGTCATGGCCGGTAATGTTGTGCCACGGACGAGGAAGCCGGTCTGCACTGCCCTCCGTAAGGATTTTTCCCCGTGAGGTGTAGGGTCGCACACTTCTTGGGATTGAAGTGCAGACCGGCTTCTGTAGCGGCATCGTCCGCAGCACGCAGCAAGGACCTCATCTCTCTAGGAGCTCGCAATTAGCACCAGATCATCGGCGTATGCCAGTGTGCTAATGTGCGCTCCCGTAGAGCAGGTACCCCGCATTAATGGTTTTAATTTTGCGAAGTACCCGCTCTATTGCCATATTGAAGAGGATAGGGCTGACTGGGCAACCCTGTCTGACCCGGGCTTCGATCGGGATCTCTTCCGACATGCCATCCACGGTTTTGGCGGTGGTCGCGGCGCCGGTGGCCAACTGGTGAATTATGGTCCGGATCCTAGTGGGGATCCCCATACCGGCGACCGCGTCCATGATGGTGACATGCGGAATCGATCCGAAAGCGTTGG
Organism: Zaprionus nigranus; assembly: GCA_018903425.1. NCBI lineage: Eukaryota > Metazoa > Arthropoda > Insecta > Diptera > Drosophilidae > Zaprionus > Zaprionus nigranus. Next base: position 27,204 of record JAEIGD010000045.1, on the reverse strand, counting down.
TCAGGTCCAGCCAGCCCAAGACGAGGTCCTTGCCCTGACGTCTGCTTTCCTCCAGCACTTGGCCGAGAACAAAGTTGTGTTCGTGGCAGCCTTCGTGCTGGAGGAAGCCTTTTGCTCCTCGCTGAGCCTTCCTCCGTTTACGAGGAACGCCGTCAGCCTGTCCGCCATGACGGCCGCGAACAGTTTGGGGATGGTGTCACCCATGGACAAAGGCCTCCAGTTTGACAGGTCAGTTCTGTCCCCTTTCTTGTGGATTAGGATCGTACTTGACTTCTTCCACTGATCGGGGACATGACCCGTCCTCAGGCAGGCGTTAAACACTGCCGTGAGCATGGAGGCCTTCGGGTCTATTTTTTTCAAGTTCCCATAGGTGACACCATCGGGACCCGGCGCAGAGCTGTGTGTTCTCCTCAGACGGGCGAGCACCTCCTCTTGCGTGAGGGGGCTCTCGAGCGTGTCCGCGCGGGCCTCTTCTCCTGGCACGCACCAGGCGGGCCAGTCGAAGGGCCGCACACGCTCGTCGCCATTCCTGGCGAACATCCGTCTGAGGTGATCGTGCACAGCTCTGCCTGGCAGATCGCAAGGGGGAGAGGACTGCCCCAGGACTTCTCGCATGGCTCGCGGTCGGTTTGTCCTATAGATTTGTTGTATCCTCTTTGCTGCGACTGCCAGTTCTTGCGGTCCGCGCCTACCCTGTGAGGTGGGCTCGCCACCTCCAGTGGGCGAGCGGGTAGGCATGTTCGCGGCCGCCATTTCGGACAGGCTGGCGGCGGCCCTCAGCAGATCCTCACTGCTGGCCGCATTATTGGCCATCAGGCATATTGAGGCCCTTCTGCTGGGGGCGGCTCTGGGTACGTCCGAGTGTGTTTGGGTGGGGTGTTCCGGGCTATCAGGTGATGAGATTACTATTGTTGGGGGTATTGGGCTATTGATAGGTGTAGTAGGTGTGGTGGCCGGGGGGGGGATATTGGGCTATTGATGATGGTTTCGGTTTGGGTGGCTATTGTACGGGTCGACAGAGGCCGGAGCGTTCCCGATCTGCCCGTTGCAGCGGTGCTGGAGAGTCTTGCGGGGGTCACTCTGCTTGTGGCAGAGAGGGCCGAGACTCTCAGCCCGGTGCGGGAGGGGGTCGCCATCCTGGTGGTTGGTGGACGGGCCGGCGCGGACGGGGACAGCGGCTGGTTGCCGCCGCGTCTCGTCGCGGCCGGTAATAGACCCGGGGCAGGGGGAACGTTGCGGGCAGGCGACCGTTGCTGGACTGCTGGTGGTGTCCGCGCAGCGGTCGGTGCCCTCGGGGCCATCTGTCGCATGGCTGGTATGGATGCAGCAGTCTGTTCTGCGCGTGCACTAGCACCCGTGCTCACGGGGCTCCGTGCAGGATGGGGCCTGTGGCTCGGCGTCGGGCTAAGTACGCGCCTACTAAGGGGGGCCAAGCTCGCTGGCTCTCGTAGCCACAGGGCGCAGCCCTGACTGTTGCCTCGGGGGAGGGGGCGGGGGTGGTACGGAAGAGTTCGGGGCTGTGGCTGTCTCCACGAGCATCCCGTGGGCAGATATGGCGATCTCAGGATGGCTCGCGGCCACATGGGCTTTGAGCTGCCTCATTCCTCGCGGCATATCAGAGTCACATATCCGGCATTGGTATTTGATGGCCACCTGTGGGTGGTGCCGGGATATGTGCTGATACGCCGCTATGTAGGTGCCGTATTCGCCCAGCGACGTAGTGGGATTCCTCCCGGAGCCGTCCACACATATGGAGCACCGGAAGGGTCCCACAAAGGGATAGACGAATAAGTGCACCTGGGACGCCATATCAAACCAAACTATGACAAACGAACGACAGCTAGAATTAGTAAGTACTGGGATACACGCTACCGGTCGATGGAGTGATGAAGGTTCAAGCTGACCGAATAGCGAGTAAATTTAGTGACTACGGGTTAAATTCAGAAAAAAAATGAAAAAAATGGATGTAAACGATCACTTTGATCTTAGCCATGAGGCCGAGAAGCGATCTACAGTTTGATCTTAGCCATAAGGCTGAGAAGCGATCTACACTTTGATCTTAGCCATAAGGCTGAGAAGCGATCTACACTTTGATCTTAGCCATAAGGCCGAGAAGCGATCTACACTTTGATCTTAGCCATAAGGCTGAGAAGCGATCTACACTTTGATCTTAGCCATAAGGCCGAGAAGCGATCTACAGTTTGATCTTAGCCATAAGGCTGAGAAGCGATCTACACTTTGATCTTAGCCATAAGGCCGAGAAGCGATCTACAGATTGATCTTAGCCATAAGGCCGAGAAGCGATCTACAGTTTAATCTTAGCCATAAGGCTGAGAAGCGATCTACAGTTTGATCTTAGCCATAAGGCTGAGAAGCGATCTACACTTTGATCTTAGCCATAAGGCCGAGAAGCGATCTACAGTTTGATCTTAGCCATAAGGCTGAGAAGCGATCTACACTTTGATCTTAGCCATAAGGCCGAGAAGCGATCTACAGATTGATCTTAGCCATAAGGCCGAGAAGCGATCTACAGTTTAATCTTAGCCATAAGGCTGAGAAGCGATCTACAGTTTGATCTTAGCCATAAGGCCGAGAAGCGATCTACAGTTTGATCTTAGCCATAAGGCCGAGAAGCGATCTACAGTTTGATCTTAGCCATAAGGCCGAGAAGCGATCTACAGTTTGATCTTAGCCATAAGGCTGAAAAGCGATCTACAGTTTGATCTTAGCCATAAGGCCGAGAGCGATCTACCTTTGATCTTAGCCATAAGGCAACCATCTTCAGTTTGATCTTAGCCATAAGGCTGAGAAGCGATCTACACTTTGATCTTAGCCATAAGGCCGAGAAGCGATCTACAGTTGATCTTAGCCATAAGCAGGTACACTTTGATCTTAGCCATAAGGCTGAGAAGCGATCTACACTTTGATCTTAGCCATAAGGCCAGAAGCGATCTACAGTTGATCTTAGCCATAAGGCTGAAAAGCGATCTACACTTTGATCTTAGCCATAAGGCCGAGAAGCGATCTACACTTTGATCTTAGCCATAAGGCTGAGAAGCGATCTACACTTTGATCTTAGCCATAAGGCCGAGAAGCGATCTACAGTTTGATCTTAGCCATAAGGCTGAGAAGCGATCTACACTTTGATCTTAGCCATAAGGCCGAGAAGCGATCTACACTTTGATCTTAGCCATAAGGCTGAGAAGCGATCTACACTTTGATCTTAGCCATAAGGCGATCTACAGTTTGATCTTGCGCGATCTACACTTTGATCTTAGCCGGCCAGAAGCGATCTACACTTTGATCTTAGCCATAAGGCCAGAAGCGATCTACAGTTTAATCTTAGCTATAAGGATGAGAAGCGATCTACACTTTGATCTTAGCCATAAGGCCAGAAGCGATCTACAGTTTGATCTTAGCCATAAGGCTGAAAGCGATCTACAGTTTGATCTTAGCCATAAGGCCAGAAGCGATCTACAGTTTAATCTTAGCTATAAGGATGAGAAGCGATCTACACTTTGATCTTAGCCATAAGGCCGAGAAGCGATCTACAGTTTAATCTTAGCTATAAGGATGAGAAGCGATCTACACTTTGATCTTAGCCATAAGGCCGAGAAGCGATCTACAGTTTGATCTTAGCCATAAGGCCGAGAAGCGATCTACAGTTTGATCTTAGCCATAAGGCTGAGAAGCGATCTACAGTTTGATCTTAGCCATAAGGCCGAGAAGCGATCTACAGTTTAATCTTAGCTATAAGGATGAGAAGCGATCTACACTTTGATCTTAGCCATAAGGCCGAGAAGCGATCTACAGTTTAATCTTAGCTATAAGGATGAGAAGCGATCTACACTTTGATCTTAGCCATAAGGCCGAGAAGCGATCTACAGTTTGATCTTAGCCATAAGGCTGAGAAGCGATCTACACTTTGATCTTAGCCATAAGGCCGAGAAGCGATCTACAGATTGATCTTAGCCATAAGGCCGAGAAGCGATCTACAGTTTAATCTTAGCCATAAGGCTGAGAAGCGATCTACAGTTTGATCTTAGCCATAAGGCTGAGAAGCGATCTACAGTTTGATCTTAGCCATAAGGCCGAGAAGCGATCTACAGTTTGATCTTAGCCATAAGGCCGAGAAGCGATCTACAGTTTGATCTTAGTCATAAGGCCGAGAAGCGATCTACAGTTTGATCTTAGCCATAAGGCTGAAAAGCGATCTACAGTTTGATCTTAGCCATAAGGCCGAGAAGCGATCTACACTTTGATCTTAGCCATAAGGCCGAGAACCGATCTTCAGTTTGATCTTAGCCATAAGGCCGAGAAGCGATCTACAGATTGATCTTAGCCATAAGGCCGAGAAGCGATCTACAGTTTAATCTTAGCCATAAGGCTGAGAAGCGATCTACACTTTGATCTTAGCCATAAGGCTGAGAAGCGATCTACAGTTTAATCTTAGCTATAAGGATGGAAGCGATCTACACGTTGATCTTAGCCATAAGGCTGAGAACCGATCTACAGTTTGATCTTAGCCATAAGGCCGAGAAGCGATCTGCACAATGATCTTAGCCATAAGGCCGAGAAGCGATCTACAGTTTGATCTTAGCCATAAGGCCGAGAAGCGATCTACAGTTTGATCTTAGCCATAAGGCCGAAGCGATCTACAGTTTAATCTTAGCCATAAGGCTGAGAAGCGATCTACACTTTGATCTTAGCCATAAGGCTGAGAAGCGATCTACAGTTTAATCTTAGCTATAAGGATGAGAGCGATCTACACGTTGATCTTAGCCATAAGGCTGAGAAGCGATCTACAGTTTGATCTTAGCCATAAGGCCGAGAAGCGATCTGCACAATGATCTTAGCCATAAGGCCGAGAAGCGATCTACAGTTTGATCTTAGCCGTAAGGCCGAGAGCGATCTACAGTTTGAGCTTAGCCATAAGGCCGAGAAGCGATCTACAGTTTGATCTTAGCCATAAGGCCGAGAAGCGATCTACAGTTTGATCTTTGCCGTAAGGCCGAGAAGCGATCTACAGTTTGATCTTAGCCATAAGGCCGAGAAGCGATCTACACGTTGATCTTAGCCATAAGGCCAGAAGCGATCTACAGTTTGATCTTAGCCATAAGATCGAGAAGCGATCTACACATTGATCTTAGCCATAAGGCCGAGAAGCAATTTTAATCTGGTTTATACCGATTACAACAACAACCATGGCTCATCGAAACAATAAGCAAAACAATACTCAGCGTAACTGGCGTGCTGAAACCACCCAGGAACCTAGTGATGAACCCAGTTACCAAACCTCTAGAAAACCAGCAGGAAAGACTCCTTCTAAAAGCAATCTTGATAAGAAACGCAGCGATGCTTACCGTGAGAAGAAAGGACAGGAGCTTACCGAAACGACAATCAAAAGCAACGTCGAAGATGTGCTCTTCAAAGGATTTGAAGACTTAAAGCAAGTGATTGAGGAAATGTCGACCATTGTTACTAAGAACCCATCCGCACTTCCGGTTACCACACGTGGCATAGGATTTGATACTTATATGATTTATAAACACATTCAATCTACCATCAAAAACCTTGCCCGAATGCAGTGTGCAGACAGTGTACCGAGTGTCATTAGCGCAGTTTGAAATGCGTCTTACTAAAGTGACCCACCAACAATGCGACAATACCTACATGCGAAATGAAGTTATATATCGCCCTCGCCTTGACTTTGAGCAACAGCAACCTTTATCTGGATGTGGAAACAATTTCAATCTAATAGCAAATACCATCCGCGCTGTTGGCAATTTTGAATTCGCAGGTGAACGTTATTATCCGTTCTTACCGAAATCTAACATGATATCTCCTTTGAATGTTATTTACTCTAACCTTCAAAGTGTTGTGACAGCTCTTGCTACCCGGAATACTCCTATACAAGTTAGGAAGAATTTTTACAATTTGAACTGTTTGCCCGGAGCAATTTGGGGAGGTAGACCCCAACGAGCATCATCGGCTGAAGCATCCCGCCGTAGACGATATTATCGTCACGGAGTTGATCGATACTGTCAACATCTTGCGGCCAGAAATACAATAGCTCTCAAATGGAGCCTTAGTCAACAGTTTGGAGCTAGAACCAGTTGAGAATTTTTAGAAATTTTTGTGAAAAAAAAATTTTTTTCATCATGCATACCAGTAATAAAGTGGTGGTGCGTCAACGAGAGAGCAAGCACTGCCGTGTTATAATTAATCGGCAAGGTTATTTTTTGTATTTTGTATTTTGTATTTTGTAATTTGTAATTTGTAATTTGTAATTTGTAATTTGTAATTTGTAATTTGTAATTTGTAATTTGTAATTTGGTATTTATTATTTAGTTGGGCCGAATCCCGGCGGTACTGCAATACCGGGCCAACCCGTGACAGAGGTGGAGCAAGCCCCTAGCACTCCGTCTATTTCCAAAAATCAGTTTAACATTTGTTGCTCCCCAATGGGGAGACTATCAGATGTTAAGCTGATAAGAACAGATATTTAGGAGAGCCATTATGGCCAGTGAATGTTTGCCTGCCTCTGGGGCAGGCTAGGTAAGCTTTTCGTGTGTTTTTATTAAATTATTTAGTCTTGAGGGGAATATTTCAGTTGCCGTATTTTATTTATTTTATAGAGAATTGCAGTTGATTTTATTATTTTGGGGTTAATAGTTTTTTTTTTTAGTTTCCTTTAGTTTTTTATTTTAAATTTTTTTATTTTTAGATTTAGTTGTGGGGAGCTCCAATTGGCAGGGTGAACTGCCTGATCCCGGATACATGCTCCACATAAATGTCCCGGGACCACCTGATAGTGTCGGCCACCATCAGTTTGCGCATCAGGCCGGCGTAAAACTTGGAGACACCCACTGCCTTGAGGACCCTTTCGTTCCTTGGGTCCCACGAGCCCAACGCTCCGACAATGAATGCCTCCAGTTTTACCTGATATCCCAGGGCGCGCAGGGCTTCAGCTAGGGGCGGTATTTTGCTTCTTTCTCGCCCCTCGCGTTATCAAACGCTTCAGCCCCGTTCTCGAACGGAACAGTCACGTCGACTATGACGATTTTTTTTGCTCCGTTCGTCGCGCCATACCAGGTCCGGCCTGAGGGCCGCCATGTCCTCGGCGACCCCTTCCACGCGGCAGTTCACCCTGGGGTCCCCAGCCGTGAACCAGCCTTGGCGAGGCGGTCCATCACCGCGTTGTGCCTCTGCTGCATTGCATTTGAGTGGTGCATGCAGTGGCACAACACGTGAGGGATGCTCTCCAGCTCATATCCACAGACCCTGCAGCGCTTGTCGCCGCTGCCCCAACGGATCGCTCCATTCAGCGGGAGGACTCCCAGTCGGGCTCTGTGGATAAACCGCCAGTCAGCAAACCTGGTAAAGCTACCATTACGTATGAATGTGTTGCTGACTGGGGTTAGCGTGGAGAGCTTCGCCACCTTCCCCTGGTCGGGTTTATTTAAGAGGATGGTCAGGAACTCATCCTGAGCTGCGCATCTCAGTTGTTGGATGAGTTGGGACCTGGAGCTCGAGTCGATGGCTACTGGTCGGTTTCTTTGGCCTCTGCACTCGACCAGTAGCTCATCTTCTCTCCAGGCCCATCGCACTGCTAGATGCACAGCTTGCCTTTTGGTGGCCCTCCTCACCCTCGACCAGAATCCGGTGTCGTCAGAGCTGGCTTTCTCCCCAGATAGAGCGGAACCTGAGAGAAAGTGGGCCATCTCTTCGCCGGATGGCTCCCGTGTTATTTTACATTTCACCGCTTCTCTCAAGTCCTCTCTTGTGATCTGGGGGACGACCTCACCAGGGCAGGACATCATACGGTGAGCCTGGGCGATGGTAAGTATGTCAGCCAAGGTAGATGAGGGTAGTATCCCCCGCTCCACCTTTTCTTAACGGGGTGAATACTACCTCCGCGCTCGCCCTCTGCGGCAGATACAGCCACTTTTTTACGAATTTCTTAACGGCTGTATCCAGATGACGCAGCGGGGCCCGCAGTGTGGCACCACTTCGTAGCACGAAGTCAAGTTTCGGTGCCACGAATGTGCGGGCCGCGTCAATCTTTGCCACGGGGCGAGCAGCGAGTCATCTATCTTGGCGAAGTCCCCGACTATCGCTTCCATCGCTGCCCTGGGTGTTTGGTCCACGTCTAGACCCACGGGGATGCCAAGGTATTCGTAGGCATCCCCCTCTGTCATGGCCGGTAATGTTGTGCCACGGACGAGGAAGCCGGTCTGCACTGCCCTCCGTAAGGATTTTTTCCCCGTGAGGTGTAGGGTCGCACACTTCTTGGGATTGAAGTGCAGACCGGCTTCTGTAGCGGCATCGTCCGCAGCACGCAGCAAGGACCTCATCTCCTCTGGGGAGCTCGCAATTAGCACCAGATCATCGGCGTATGCCAGTGTGCTAATGCGGCTCCCGTAGAGCAGGTACCCCGCATTAATGGTTTTAATTTTGCGAAGTACCCGCTCTATTGCCATGTTGAAGAGGATAGGGCTGGCTGGGCAACCCTCTCTGACCCCCTGCTTCAATCGGGGATCTCCTCCGTCATGCCATCAATGGTTTTGGCGGTGGTCGCGGCGCCGGTGGCCAACTGGTGAATTATGGTCCGGATCCTAGTGGGGATCCCCATACCGGCGACCGCGTCCATGATGGTGGCATGCGGAATCGATCCGAAAGCGTTGGTCAGGTCCAGCCAGCCCAAGACGAGGTCCTTGCCCTGACGTCTGCTTTCCTCCAGCACTTGGCCGAGAACAAAGTTGTGTTCGTGGCAGCCTTCGTGCTGGAGGAAGCCTTTTGCTCCTCGCTGAGCCTTCCTCCGTTTACGAGGAACGCCGTCAGCCTGTCCGCCATGACGGCCGCGAACAGTTTGGGGATGGTGTCACCCATGGACAAAGGCCTCCAGTTTGACAGGTCAGTTCTGTCCCCTTTCTTGTGGATTAGGATCGTACTTGACTTCTTCCACTGATCGGGGACATGACCCGTCCTCAGGCAGGCGTTAAACACTGCCGTGAGCATGGAGGCCTTCGGGTCTATTTTTTCAAGTTCCCATAGGTGACACCATCGGGACCCGGCGCAGAGCTGTGTGTTCTCCTCAGACGGGCGAGCACCTCCTCTTGCGTGAGGGGGCTCTCGAGCGTGTCCGCGCGGGCCTCTTCTCCTGGCACGCACCAGGCGGGCCAGTCGAAGGGCCGCACACGCTCGTCGCCATTCCTGGCGAACATCCGTCTGAGGTGATCGTGCACAGCTCTGCCTGGCAGATCGCAAGGGGAGAGGACTGCCCCAGGACTTCTCGCATGGCTCGCGGTCGGTTTGTCCTATAGATTTGTTGTATCCTCTTTGCTGCGACTGCCAGTTCTTGCGGTCCGCGCCTACCCTGTGAGGTGGGCTCGCCACCTCCAGTGGGCGAGCGGGTAGGCATGTTCGCGGCCGCCATTTCGGACAGGCTGGCGGCGGCCCTCAGCAGATCCTCACTGCTGGCCGCATTATTGGCCATCAGGCATATTGAGGCCCTTCTGCTGGGGGCGGCTCTGGGTACGTCCGAGTGTGTTTGGGTGGGGTGTTCCGGGCTATCAGGTGATGAGATTACTATTGTTGGGGGTATTGGGCTATTGATAGGTGTAGTAGGTGTGGTGGCCGGGGGGGATATTTGGGCTATTGATGATGGTTTCGGTTTGGGTGGCTATTGTACGGGTCGACAGAGGCCGGAGCGTTCCCGATCTGCCCGTTGCAGCGGTGCTGGAGAGTCTTGCGGGGGTCACTCTGCTTGTGGCAGAGAGGGCCGAGACTCTCAGCCCGGTGCGGGAGGGGGTCGCCATCCTGGTGGTTGGTGGACGGGCCGGCGCGGACGGGGACAGCGGCTGGTTGCCGCCGCGTCTCGTCGCGGCCGGTAATAGACCCGGGGCAGGGGGAACGTTGCGGGCAGGCGACCGTTGCTGGACTGCTGGTGGTGTCCGCGCAGCGGTCGGTGCCCTCGGGGCCATCTGTCGCATGGCTGGTATGGATGCAGCAGTCTGTTCTGCGCGTGCACTAGCACCCGTGCTCACGGGGCTCCGTGCAGGATGGGGCCTGTGGCTCGGCGTCGGGCTAAGTACGCGCCTACTAAGGGGGCCAAGCTCGCTGGCTCTCGTAGCCACAGGGCGCAGCCCTGACTGTTGCCTCGGGGAGGGGGCGGGGGTGGTACGGAAGAGTTCGGGGCTGTGGCTGTCTCCACGAGCATCCCGTGGGCAGATATGGCGATCTCAGGATGGCTCGCGGCCACATGGGCTTTGAGCTGCCTCATTCCTCGCGGCATATCAGAGTCACATATCCGGCATTGGTATTTGATGGCCACCTGTGGGTGGTGCCGGGATATGTGCTGATACGCCGCTATGTAGGTGCCGTATTCGCCCAGCGACCTAGTGGGATTCCTCCCGGAGCCGTCCACACATATGGAGCACCGGAAGGGTCCCACAAAGGGATAGACGAATAAGTGCACCTGGGACGCCATATCAAACCAAACTATGACAAACGAACGACAGCTAGAATTAGTAAGTACTGGGATACACGCTACCGGTCGATGGAGTGATGAAGGTTCAAGCTGACCGAATAGCGAGTAAATTTAGTGACTACGGGTTAAATTCAGAAAAAAAATGAAAAAAATGGATGTAAACGATCACTTTGATCTTAGCCATGAGGCCGAGAAGCGATCTACAGTTTGATCTTAGCCATAAGGCTGAGAAGCGATCTACACTTTGATCTTAGCCATAAGGCTGAGAAGCGATCTACACTTTGATCTTAGCCATAAGGCCGAGAAGCGATCTACACTTTGATCTTAGCCATAAGGCTGAGAAGCGATCTACACTTTGATCTTAGCCATAAGGCCGAGAAGCGATCTACAGTTTGATCTTAGCCATAAGGCTGAGAAGCGATCTACACTTTGATCTTAGCCATAAGGCCGAGAAGCGATCTACACTTTGATCTTAGCCATAAGGCTGAGAAGCGATCTACACTTTGATCTTAGCCATAAGGCCGAGAAGCGATCTACAGTTTGATCTTAGCCATAAGGCTGAGAAGCGATCTACACTTTGATCTTAGCCATAAGGCCGAGAAGCGACCTACAGATTGATCTTAGCCATAAGGCCGAGAAGCGATCTACAGTTTAATCTTAGCCATAAGGCTGAGAAGCGATCTACAGTTTGATCTTAGCCATAAGGCTGAGAAGCGATCTACACTTTGATCTTAGCCATAAGGCCGAGAAGCGATCTACACTTTGATCTTAGCCATAAGGCCGAGAAGCGATCTACACTTTGATCTTAGCCATAAGGCTGAGAAGCGATCTACAGTTTGATCTTAGCCATAAGGCCGAGAAGCGATCTACAGTTTGATCTTAGCCATAAGGCTGAGAAGCGATCTACACTTTGATCTTAGCCATAAGGATGAGAAGCGATCTACACTTTGATCTTAGCCATAAGGCTGAGAAGCGATCTACAGTTTGATCTTAGCCATAAGGCCGAGAACCGATCTATGTATGCCGATGTAAACGATCACTTTGATCTTAGCCATGAGGCCGAGAAGCGATCTACAGTTTGATCTTAGCCATAAGGCTGAGAAGCGATCTACACTTTGATCTTAGCCATAAGGCTGAGAAGCGATCTACACTTTGATCTTAGCCATAAGGCCGAGAAGCGATCTACAGTTTAATCTTAGCTATAAGGATGAGAAGCGATCTACACTTTGATCTTAGCCATAAGGCCGAGAAGCGATCTACAGTTTGATCTTAGCCATAAGGCTGAGAAGCGATCTACACTTTGATCTTAGCCATAAGGCCGAGAAGCGATCTACAGATTGATCTTAGCCATAAGGCCGAGAAGCGATCTACAGTTTAATCTTAGCCATAAGGCTGAGAAGCGATCTACAGTTTGATCTTAGCCATAAGGCTGAGAAGCGATCTACAGTTTGATCTTAGCCATAAGGCTGAGAAGCGATCTACAGTTTGATCTTAGCCATAAGGCCGAGAAGCGATCTACAGTTTGATCTTAGCCATAAGGCTGAAAAGCGATCTACAGTTTGATCTTAGCCATAAGGCTGAAAAGCGATCTACAGTTTGATCTTAGCCATAAGGCCGAGAAGCGATCTACACTTTGATCTTAGCCATAAGGCCGAGAACCGATCTTCAGTTTGATCTTAGCCATAAGGCTGAGAAGCGATCTACACTTTGATCTTAGCCATAAGGCTGAGAAGCGATCTACACTTTGATCTTAGCCATAAGGCCGAGAAGCGATCTACAGTTTGATCTTAGCCATAAGGCTGAGAAGCGATCTACACTTTGATCTTAGCCATAAGGCCGAGAAGCGATCTACACTTTGATCTTAGCCATAAGGCTGAGAAGCGATCTACAGTTTGATCTTAGCCATAAGGCCGAGAAGCGATCTACAGTTTGATCTTAGCCATAAGGCTGAGAAGCGATCTACACTTTGATCTTAGCCATAAGGATGAGAAGCGATCTACACTTTGATCTTAGCCATAAGGCTGAGAAGCGATCTACAGTTTGATCTTAGCCATAAGGCCGAGAACCGATCTTCAGTTTGATCTTAGCCATAAGGCCGAGAAGCGATCTACAGATTGATCTTAGCCATAAGGCCGAGAAGCGATCTACAGTTTAATCTTAGCCATAAGGCTGAGAAGCGATCTACACTTTGATCTTAGCCATAAGGCTGAGAAGCGATCTACAGTTTAATCTTAGCTATAAGGATGAGAAGCGATCTACACGTTGATCTTAGCCATAAGGCTGAGAACCGATCTACAGTTTGATCTTAGCCATAAGGCCGAGAAGCGATCTGCACAATGATCTTAGCCATAAGGCCGAGAAGCGATCTACAGTTTAATCTTAGCCATAAGGCTGAGAAGGATCTACACTTTGATCTTAGCCATAAGGCTGAGAAGCGATCTACAGTTTAATCTTAGCTATAAGGATGAGAAGCGATCTACACGTTGATCTTAGCCATAAGGCTGAGAAGCGATCTACAGTTTGATCTTAGCCATAAGGCCGAGAAGCGATATACAGTTTGATCTTAGCCGTAAGGCCGAGAAGCGATCTACAGTTTGAGCTTAGCCATAAGGCCGAGAAGCGATCTACAGTTTGATCTTAGCCATAAGGCCGAGAAGCGATCTACAGTTTGATCTTAGCCATAAGGCCGAGAAGCGATCTACACGTTGATCTTAGCCATAAGGCCGAGAAGCGATCTACAGTTTGATCTTAGCCATAAGATCGAGAAGCGATCTACACATTGATCTTAGCCATAAGGCCGAGAAGCAATTTTAATCTGGTTTATACCGATTACAACAACAACCATGGCTCATCGAAACAATAAGCAAAACAATACTCAGCGTAACTGGCGTGCTGAAACCACCCAGGAACCTAGTGATGAACCCAGTTACCAAACCTCTAGAAAACCAGCAGGAAAGACTCTTCTAAAAGCAATCTTGATAAGAAACGCAGCGATGCTTACCGTGAGAAGAAAGGACAGGAGCTTACCGAAACGACAATCAAAAGCAACGTCGAAGATGTGCTCTTCAAAGGATTTGAAGACTTAAAGCAAGTGATTGAGGAAATGTCGACCATTGTTACTAAGAACCCATCCGCACTTCCGGTTACCACACGTGGCATAGGATTTGATACTTATATGATTTATAAACACATTCAATCTACCATCAAAAACCTTGCCCGAATGCAGTGTGCAGACAGTGTACCGAGTGTCATTAGCGCAGTTTGAAATGCGTCTTACTAAAGTGACCCACCAACAATGCGACAATACCTACATGCGAAATGAAGTTATATATCGCCCTCGCCTTGACTTTGAGCAACAGCAACCTTTATCTGGATGTGGAAACAATTTCAATCTAATAGCAAATATCATCCGCGCTGTTGGCAATTTTGAATTCGCAGGTGAACGTTATTATCCGTTCTTACCGAAATCTAACATGATATCTCCTTTGAATGTTATTTACTCTAACCTTCAAAGTGTTGTGACAGCTCTTGCTACCCGGAATACTCCTATACAAGTTAGGAAGAATTTTTACAATTTGAACTGTTTGCCCGGAGCAATTTGGGGAGGTAGACCCCAACGAGCATCATCGGCTGAAGCATCCCGCCGTAGACGATATTATCGTCACGGAGTTGATCGATACTGTCAACATCTTGCGGCCAGAAATACAATAGCTCTCAAATGGAGCCTTAGTCAACAGTTTGGAGCTAGAACCAGTTGAGAATTTTTTAGAAATTTTTGTGAAAAAAATTTTTTTCATCATGCATACCAGTAATAAAGTGGTGGTGCGTCAACGAGAGAGCAAGCACTGCCGTGTTATAATTAATCGGCAAGGTTATTTTTTGTATTTTGTATTTTGTAATTTGTAATTTGTATTTATTATTTAGTTGGGCCGAATCCTGGCGGTACTGCAATACCGGGCCAACCCGTGACAGAGGTGGAGCAAGCCCCTAGCACTCCGTCTATTTCCAAAAATCAGTTTAACATTTGTTGCTCCCCAATGGGGAGACTATCAGATGTTAAGCTGATAAGAACAGATACTACACTTTGATCTTAGCCAAGAAGGCCGAGAAGCGATAACTTTAGCTACAAAATGAAGCCTTAGTCAAGAGTTTGGAGCTAGAACCAGTTGAGAATTTTTTAGAAATTTTGTATGCCTATTGTATTTTTTTGTATTTTGTATTTTGTATTTTGTAAATTGTAAATTGTAAATTGTAATTTGTAAATTGTAAATTGTAAATTGTAAATTGTAAATTGTAAATTGTAAATTGTAAATTGTAAATTGTAAATTGTAAATTGTAAATTGTAAATTGTAAATTGTAAATTGTAAATTGTAAATTGTAAATTGTAAATTGTAAATTGTAAATTGTAAATTGTAAATTGTAAATTGTAAATTGTAAATTGTAAATTGTAAATTGTAAATTGTAAATTGTAATTTGTAATTTGTAATTTGTAATTTGTAATTTGTAATTTGTAATTTGTAAATTGTAATTTGTAATTTGTAATTTGTAATTTGTAATTTGTAATTTGTAATTTGTATTTTGTATTTTGTATTTATTATTTAGTTGGGCCGAATCCCGGCGGTACTGCAATACCGGGCCAACCCGTGACAGAGGTGGAGCAAGCCCCTAGCACTCCGTCTATTTCCAAAAATCAGTTTAACATTTGTTGCTCCCCAATGGGGAGACTATCAGATGTTAAGCTGATAAGAACAGATACTACACTTTGATCTTAGCCAGGTAGGCCGAGAAGCGATAACTTTAGTTCCAAAATGGAGCCTTAGTCAACAGTTTCGGGCTATAACCAGTTAAGAATTGTTAAACATTTTTGTGAAAAAAAATTTTTTTCATTGCATACCCAGTGGTGGTGAGTCAACGAGAAAACGAGACCTGTAGTGTTATAATGTGCGCTCTCTTCTCTTGTTATTATAAACGAGAGAAATACGTTTTGGTGGTTGTTTTGCTTGCGCTCTGCTGCACTGTGTGCTGTTAGACGTTCAACAACAAAACCAAACAACATTTTTTTTTTCAATATGAGTACTCACTGGTACCACTAAGCAATGTTCATTGCTTAGTGCTGGTACTGTGTCAACGACAGAACTAGAACAGTAGTATTATAATATGCGATTTCTTTTCTTGTTATTATGAATAAGAGAAACATTGTTTTATAGTTGTCTTTCTCGGGCTTTGCACTGTGTGCTGTGAGATATTCAACGGCAAAACCAAAAAAAAAAAATGTTTATTTTCAACTTGCGCACCTAGTGAGGGAGTCCACAAGAAAGCAAGACCCGCAGTGTTATAATATGCGCTCTCTTGTCTTGTTACTTTCAATAAAAGAAAGACTGTTTGATAACAAAGTGTAGTATAAATAACTAATAGTATTTAAAACTATTATAATTTGATTGTCTTTCATATTGCATAATAAATATAAAATGAAATTTAATTAAATAATTTAATTAGTATGTAGCGGCTATATCACAGCCCGCTCGACTGTAACTTTTCTTTTAGTTTATTAGAATAAAATACATAAACAAAATAAAATAATAAACAATTAATACTGAAAAATCGCACCCGCCTCAACCGAGAGGAGGAGAGATGAACACACGCACTCTCTTACAGTCTTTTGAATTTGCAGTCCGCCACTCTAACCACTCGGTCATTAAGGTCTGCTTAAGTATATATGTATGTATGTTTAAAGGAGTTAATTCGTATCATATCTCACTTATTTATAGTCCGATTGAAATGAAATTTCCACATAACGCCCGTGGCAAGGTATTTGTCATGTAAGATATACAACTTTGGTTGTTGAGTTAATATTGTAGGTTTTAAATAGTTATTACTGATTTACAGAGGCGGAAAGGGGCGTGTCCAAATTTTAAATAAAACTTTGAGACACTGCAATATATACGTATGTTGTCACAAATTTGATGACTCTAGCTCTTATGTTTTTGAAATCCAGGTGTTCATACAGACAGACAGACGGACAGACAGACCTGGCTCAATCGACTCGGCTACTGATACTGATTCAGAATATATATAGTTTATGGGGTCGGATATGCCTTCTTCTGCCTGTTACGCACATTTCCGTTTCGACAAACACAATAGACCATGAATTTTTTTAAAATCCATGGCCTAAACACATAAAATTGAGGTAAACGCATGAAATGTTTATTTGAATCGATAGTACGGTGCATATAATTGAATGTTTGAAGATTATTTCATGCAAATGTTGAGCGTGACTGTGCCACAAATGCTCCATACGCTTAGTCCAATTTTGACATACTCCAATTTTGACATACTCCAATTTTGACATACTCCGCCGGTATCTCACGAGTCCTCCAATGTGCCAATTGAAGTGGGCTTGTCTGTATAGACATTACATTTAACATAGCCCCACTACTTGGTCGACTCGACTGCCAACTAAATTTCAGTAGGAAAACACAATGAAATTTGTAGAAAAATAATTGTAGTTTATTTGCAATAATATTTAGTTAAAGTTTTGGTCTCTGAATGATTCATATATATCGAATTGTTTTATAAATAATGTTAAACGCTAATTTGTACATAAAACTGAGTCGCAAGCGGCATTTATTATTGCATGATATACACATAATAATACACATATATACTACTAATATACATGTATATATCAATGGAGTATATATGTGTGTTTATATATATGCTAGATAGATAGATCATTCTTGACTCCTTTGCCAGCTGTGCTCAACCCAAGGCAATTACACTACAGCGGGTTTTTGATTCTGTTCTTTATGTTTGAGTAATTTCATAATTACTAAATTAATTCATAATATTGGTTAACTCGGGCTTGTTCTATCAGAATTCTGCATGCGGTGCACCGCATCATTCATGCAAACAAACCACCGCATGCTGGACTCTGTTATGTTTGCAGTATGCACAGTGGGAACTCCCTTAAAAATGATATTCATTGATTCCTTTATAATGAGAGATAAATAGAGATCCCTTTACAAATAAGGGATATATATGTAGATCCCTTAAAACTAAGAGAGAGTTTTCACTGTACCATAAGTATATCGGTTTTACTTGATCCTTGATCTGCTTCCCTTTTGTGACTGTGCATGATAAACAACAATTTATCTAAATGATATAGTAATAGTTTAATTATTAGTTAAAAATAGTAAGTTGCATTTGGCAAACAATTGTCGAGTGTGTGTGGGTGTGTCAACAAATAAGGAAACTGCAGAAAGCTATAGAATACAAAATGCTGATAAATATACCATATAAATATATATAATATTTCAATAAAGCATAAGCACGCTGGCCTTCACATTGAAGAGTCGTCGAGTTTGGATCGAGAATTCTCTAAGCTGACTTGTATATATATCTGTTATCGTATATATACTTATGTACATGCATGTTATATATAGTTAAATATACTCTATATATACACAAATATATATATGGTTGTATATACTTATATATATCCGATTGTAGTTGTCAAAATCCATAATAATTTCCATGTGATTATTTGAGAATGTATCTTTATATAGTATGTTTGTATATCTGTGTAAATCCAGTTAGATATATGAATATATATATATATATATATATAAAAATATTTGTTAAGGTTTAGCAATGCGTTCCTATATCGAACTATATATCATAGTATATAATATAAAGCTAGTTTAATATGTGTTCATATAGATATTTCTATATTTCTTCAGACTTAAATATAGAGTTTGTTGTTGCTGTTGGTGATGATATAATTCAGTTTGTTGTTGTTTTTATTGTTTTTTTTTTGTGTGGCATAAGGCGGCACTGAATCTAAAAAACTCAATCTGGAGACAGTCCTCTGCTATATACATACAACTCAGTGCATAACGGCATACATAAGGCGTGGCTTGTGGGCGTCTGGGGGCGATCTTCTCGATCTTCACTAATAACTGTAGCACGTTCAAGGGGGGGTTATATATAGCATGTATATATCTGATAATTGGCGTGGGAACAAGTCAAAGACTAACTACCTGGATCTCTTCTCTTCAACTGCATTATCAGCATAGTTATAGTACTATATACATACATATACATGTATATATTAACTGCATTATCATCATACTATATACATACATATTCGATCGATCCTTTTTTGTATATTATATCAACTGCATTATCATCATACTATATACATACATATGCGTAGAGCGCAGTCCGCTTAGGGGAACAGTTTAGAGGCCTTTCTATATCTTGTTATATACATAGGTTTGTAATGGAAGCAGCTATGGAACTGCGCTCTTTGTCTCTCTCTCTCTCTCTCTCTCTCTCTTACCTTTCTCCCTCTCTCCCTTTCTCTCTTACGCCTTCTCGCTCTAATGTGTACGCATGCTTGAGGTATAAATGTACTTGATAAACAAAGAAACAAACTGCAACTTGCTCTCTCTCTCTCTTCATTCTCTCTCTCTCTCTCTCGTGCTACTCAGAGCCGATACTCGTAGTGTGCTGAACGGGAACGCCTTGCGCCCGAGTACCAACGATAGGGCACACGCTGCTGATGCAGCGCCAGACCCAGTGCCAGGCCAGCGCTGCCGGCGCCACCAATGTCCGCGCCCGGACTACGCGCCAACTGCAGCGTCAGCGCCAGACGTGCCTGCTAGGAGGATGATGAGGCCGACGGTGACGGTGTGCTGGCACTGGATGTGTGTCGATGGCGTCGTTGCTGCTGCTGCTGTTGTTGCTGGGCGTGCGTTGCCGGCGATGTCATGCGTCGTCCCAGCAATGGCAAATTGCTGCTGGCATCCAGATACGCCTCGGGACTGAAGCGCACCCGACTATGCTGCGAGCCAATCGAACCCTCCTTGGCACTCAAATAGGAGCTATCGTCGCTGGTCAATGAATCTGGGGGCGTGGCATTTGTGGGTGTGCCCTGCTGGGAGGAGATGCTGCCATTCAACGTGCTGCTGTTGTACTTCTTCAGCGAACTGCGGAACTTGCTGCCAGCTACAGGTAGCGCCACCAGTTGCTGTTGCTGTTGCTGTGGCTGCAACTGTGGCTGCAACTGTTGCTGATAGCCGAGCGCATGTTGCTCAAATGGCAAGCTGGCTGGACGTGCCACGGGCGCGTATTTGCTCTTGGCCAGCGGACTGTGTATCATGCGATTGATGAGCTTTGGTGATCCCGCATACAATTCCTGCTTGCTTAATGTTGCTGGCGGAGGTGGCGCTGCTGCTGCTGCTGCTGCTGGTGATGTTGTCGACGGCGCATCGCATTCATAGTCCACCACATTGAGATTGACATTCAAATTGAGATTGTTGTAATCGTAGAGCAGCTCCTCGTGCTCCAGCAACACGGTGGAATTGTTTGAGACCGTTGAGGGTGTGCGTCGATGTCCGCCGGCACTCACGCCCATCTGTGGCACACGTGGGGGAGGTGTGCGCGTCTGCAGCGGCTGCAGTGCACCACTCGCTGTTGTTTGCGACGCTGGCAGCGTTGGCAGCGTTGGAAGTGGCAGTGGCAATGGCAATTGTGGCACTGCTGGCGCCTCGTACTGCTGATAGTCATAGTAATCCGGCAGACGGTGATTGTAGTCGTATGAGTAATCCGGATACGATTTGCAGTCACGCTCGTAGGCAAAGTTCAGCTCCGGCCGATAAGGAAAGTAATTCGATCCTGCAGAACATGGACACATTAGAGAGGGATACGGGATACGGATGAAGAGAGGGGGGGGTGGACTGCTCACCAAAATAGCCGTTGCGACAAGCGGCGCCACCATCGTTGGAGTAACTCGGCCCGTTGCGCAAGTAATCAGCTGGAGCGTAGAGGGGTGGGGGACCAATGCCACCACCCACGCGAAACTCCTCGAAGCCAACGTCGGCATTGTTGCAGCTGCTGCTGCTGAGCTTGCGACGTGGCGAAGGCGTCGGTGGCTGTGAGCCGGCATAGAGCTGCAGTGGCACAGCACTGGCAACAGTTGCAAGCTGTTGTTGTTGTTGTTGCTGCTGCTGCTGCTGCTGCTGGTGTAGTTGATGTTGCGGCGTGCGCTGCACTGGAGTGTAGTAAGTTTGACTGCCGCCCACACGTCGCTGCGCCAAAGACTGTGGCTTAACGGTGGGAGCCGGCAGTGCAAAGCTGCAAAGAGAATTGAGAGAGAACGATGAGAAATTAAAAGAAAATACCACAAATCGGGAATGTATAAGATATAATATAAGAAAGATATAATATATATAAGATATAATAGATATAATATAAGAAAGTTTTCAAATACTTACACTGTTACTATTCTATTTGTGGCATTACTCACCCGCGTGGCATTGTGTAGATTGTTCGGTTGATGTGTTGCCGTCGTCGCTGTCTCCTGCTGCACCTGCTGATGCTGCTGTTCGCTGCCGTGCTCCGCTGCTGGCAACTCCAAGGGTTGTTGCTGCTGCTCCTCCACTGCCATCACTGCCTTGGGCGCCGCCTTCAGTGCGGGCAGCTCGCTGAGCAGCGTCGGATGCACTGGGGACACATTGGACATACGCACATCGTAGCCGGCAGCGACGCCGGCCAACAGCGATGCCATGTTGTACAGCAGGAGCTCAATAACCGACAATTTTGGCTTGCGTGCCGAGTCTCCGGCATAGAGCGTCGGCAGGGGAACGTTGTTGGTGAAGCGGCTGAGCAGATACGGCGATGGTGACATGATCGGCATGTTGGTGGCCCCGGGACGCCAGTCCTCCTTGTTGTTGCCCTGGTAGCCTGTTGTGTGTTGCAGTTCCCAAGATGCGGCAGCGTGAACAGTTGACAAAACAGTGTTGAGTAACGAGTGGCTAAGTTAGGTTAAGTTGAGGAAGGAGCAGCCACAGGGACGGGTAAAGGGACAATCAAGAGGGAATCACCGCAGGCATTAACCCACCAACACCGCGAAAGGAATTTAAATTATTTAAAATTAGATTAAACAAAAAAAAAATCATATAATTTTGTTGGTTTCGTTTTATTGTCAGTTTCAGGTTCAGTGTATTGTTGTTGTTGTCGGTTTGTTTCCCTTATCTCTCTCTCTCTCTCTCTCTCATCAAATTAAAATTTGTATAATAATTGAAATTATGAAAAATAAAACAGAGCTCGACAAAAAAAATAATACATGGGAAATTTTCTATCTTCATTCCATTTTTCATCACAGGTTTTTTTTTGTTTTGCTTTATTTTCATTACTTGTTGTTTTTGTGTCAAACAAAAAATACTAGAAAAAATCATATAATATATGGTATATCTATATATAATAATAAAAGCCAATCGCAATGTAAATAAAACTGTGCACAAAATACCGAAGAGAAATTAAAGAATCATCAAACGAAAGTCAAAAAAGGAAGGGATGATCTTGCACTTTTCTCTCTGTCTCTCAATAAATATGTACATATGTTATATATGTATGTATGTGTGTGTGTGTGTGTGTTAATGTTGAATATCTGATGAGTTGAAATTTGTTTCGAGTTTTGTATAATTATAATATAATTATCAAAACAAACTATGAAAAGAAATATTGAACCTTAATGTCAAAAAATCTATAAATAAATCAATATTGCATACTTTCTTTTATATATTTTTTTGTTGTTTTTCAATGCTTTGCACATTTTTTTTTTTTCTTCTTCTTTTCTGCCTTTGCACTCTCCCCTATGTAAGCAGGTGCTAATGTACCTGAGGTAAAGCTTTCTTTTCATCTAAGTTCTCTCTCGTGTATGCTTCGAGCCGTAGTAGAGGATTAGTTGCAGTTGTATCCCATATATTCTTTCTACATTTGGGGTAACCCTGCTGTAATAAGAGTGACCATGCTAACAACACAAAGGAGTCACCATTTCTAGAGTCGAGCCAGACATTAACGAGATATACGCTTTGATTACTTGTTCATTTTTCAATCTAGGGTGACCATGCTTTAGCCGAAATTAAGGTAACCCTGTGAGCTTGTAAGCTATTCTTCTAATTCATGCGCATCAGTATTAACCCATATTGTCAAATTGTGTTCCTTTCTTCTCAGGGTGACCATGCTGTCTTAAGGCTGACAACGAAAAATGAAACACCATTTCTAGTTGATGATTGATTGAGCTGACTCTCGTGCGCTTTGTTATGCTATTTCAATCTAGGGTGACCATGCTTTAGCTGTAATTACGGCAACCTTGTGACTTGTAAGTTATTCTTCTTCTATTCTTGTACATTTTTATTGTAGATATTGCTGTCTTGAGAAAATGATTCAAATTGAAGAGAATTCTCAGGACTCTTTCAACTCTTGAAGAATCTTCAACTGTTGCTTACACAAGGGATAATGCCTGATCTCTGCTATCTTCTGCTAATTTATATATTATCATATTTGTTATGTTTATGCAGTTATGCAGTTGATTAGGTATGTGTGTGTGTGTGTCAGTGAGTGTGTGTGTGTGTGTGTGTGTGTGTGTGGTTTGCCTTAGTCTACGGTTTTAATATAAAACACTGGGCTTGTTGTTGTTGTTGCTGGCTGGTTTATGCAATTGTTGTAGTAGTTGCTGTTGTTGTTGTTGTTGTTTGATTAGGATGATTATCTTGACCACACGGTGAGCACAACAACCACATGACAACAAAACTGAACGAGTTCCCCCTTCAAACTCGCTCCAATTGCTCGCAGGATTGCGTCTGCTGCTTCTTGCACTTCCGTTTACCACCGCGTCCTCCTGTTCGACTGTTGCCATTGCCATTGGCTTTATTACCTCCGCTAGCATCGTAGGGATCTATGGCACTGAATCCGGCAATGCTACCGCTGCCACGCCCACCAACAGCATCCAATGTGCCGCCTGCACTGTGGCCCAGCTGATTGTCAAAGAGTTTCGTATATTTCTTCTTGGAGTTGCGCGTGAAGAGACTCATCAATGATTTGAATTTGATGCCACTTGAGGAGTGTTGCTGCTGTTGTTGCTGGCGCAGTTGCTGTTGTTGCAGCTGCAACTGTTGCTGCTGCAATTGCTCAGCGTATTTCTCGTTCATTTTGATCACATCCGGATGGGGCTGAACGTCGAGCATGCGACGTGTGTACATAATGCTATTTCCCTGCTGCAATCGATGATGCCCGCTATCGTCATCGTCATCGTCATCGTTATCGCTACGTTGTTGCTCATCGATGTCATCGATGTCGTCGTCAGCAGCTGCCTCCTCGCTGGAGCTATAGTTGGTGGTGGCAAAGCTTATCGATGCAATTGACGTTTGCTGTGGACTCAGCGGCGTCTCAACATTTCCTCCACCACCTCCACCTCCTGCGCCAGCTCCACCTCCACCCCGAGTGCTAATCTGAAAGGTTACGGAACTCTTGCGCGGCACAACGCCAGTTCGGGATGTGCCCGAGTTATCTGCCGTCGATGAGGAATGTTCCGACGAGCAGTGCGAATTGATTTGCCGCTCTTCATCCTCATCCTCATCCTGCTCCTCCTGCTGCTGGCGAAAGAAACAATGGCGTGGGAACTGTGAACCGGATGCATTGCGCTGAAAGCGCCCATCTTCAGCTGCATCTTCATCATCCTCCTCATCTTGCTCATGGTGGTAACCATCGTAATCGTATTCCCCGACAGCACGTGCCTCCGTCAAGCGGCTGGCCGAGTTATACATGGTTAGGTCCCCACTAGACTTGGAGTTGACACGCTCGGAGCTGGCGAACAGCTTCTTGGCCAAGTCACGATAGAAGGCACGATCGTAGGTGTTGTTGTTGTTGTTGTTGTTGCCCCCACCTCCAACTTGTGCTGTTGGGGATGGCGATGTCACCTGCACAGCCACCACAAATTGACTGTCTAGCGAGAGTTTCTTGCGTCCCACAGCGGGACTATTGCCCAGACTGCCGCCTCCTAGACGCGCATCTGCATCAGCAATTGCTGCAGCTGCTCCTGCTCCTGCTCCTCCTCCTGCTACTGTGGCTGTGCCTGCTCCTGCTCCTGTGCCGGACTTGAGGAAATGAAAGCAACCCATTTTAGGTGTTAGCTCCTGTGTCTCGCTGCTATCGTCCGAGAGCAGATGCGTTACATTATATTGATTTGGTAGATGATCCAGTCCATAATCCTGGCTACGTGCGCGTCCATAATTGCTTCTGTGACTGCTGTTGCTGTTGCTATTGTTGTTGTTGTTGTTGTGGTAGCTATTGTTGCTGTTGTTGTTGTTGTGATTGTGATTGTTGTGATTACCGTTCAGTCGGGGCGATGTTTTGGATGACATGACGTGAGTGTTGTTGCTGTTGTTATTATTGTTATTGCTACTAATATGATTATTATTATTAATATTATTATTGTTGTTGCTGTTGTTGTTGCTGCTGCTGCTGATGCTGCAGTTGTTGTTGTTGTTGTTGTTGTTGGGAGTAGGAGGTTTTTGTTGTTGTTTTTGTTTGTTGTTGTAGTTGTATGCAGTAAGTAATAGGGAATACCTGCAGCAACACCAGCCCCCACAGAGCCCATTGCCGCCACACTGCCACCCAAATACATGGGCGTTGTGGGCGTGGAACCACCGCCGCCGCCGCCTCCAAGACTTATGCTGCCCACATTGGAGCTGCCCACTCCGGCAGCAGCAGCAGCCCCATTCGGATTCGTTTGCTGCTTCTTATCCAAGTTGGGTGCACTCTTGCTAAACGATGAATGCGTCGAGCTCTGCGCTGGCCACTCGGGTTGACCGCCCAGCTGTGGCGGCAGCAGTTGTGAGCGCTCACGTTGATGCATCGTTGAGGGGCCCCACGTCTTGTTCTTGTGACCATCAGTGACTTCTCCGTCACACATACGGACACACACACAGAAACAAAGAGAACGAAATAAAAAAAAAGAAACAAAAGAAAAGAAACGAAAGAAAAGATGAGCACAAAATCAAATAACAAAATGTTAAACAAATGAAAGAGAAATTAAGATAATTTACAAAAATATATATACGAAATGAAGTGGAATTCCAGTTGGGTACACGCTGCAAAGCCTATTTGAATGCATTGATATTCTTATGCATTTATTTTCTTTGTGGACACATCCTTAAATTGTTGACAGCAGTTGGAACTGACGCAGTCAACAGAACTGAGCTAGAAGTACCCGGAGAAGGCCTCTTCACACTGTACATCATCTATGGCTATCTACAGGAACAGAACCAAACCTCAGATTTATCGAGGAAGAACTTGCAACTATATCTCATACTTTGAGGGAGTCTTTAGAGTTGTTCAAGGCGAAACCCTTTCTTTATAATATTCTTAGATGCCTGACAAGCATGCTGCGTGGTGTCTTCTTAGTCAATCACTGTAACTGATATGAGGTGAGGTCCTCCAAGATCTTCCAGTTAAAAAGGGTGATTTTTTAGCTACTATCTGTTTGGCAGCACTAGTTTAAACAGCTGATATATGTATTTATTTATCTACAGCATTCTTCACGTGTGTTGCAAAGTTCTTTCGACTGTTGAGAGTCACTTCTCTAACTTTTAATTAAACAGCCTAATATAATTAAACAGTAGGAACTGAAAGAACCCTTAAAAAAGGCTGTTTTTCATTTCTGTGATTCATTTCTTGTCAATTGTAAAAAGGTGTTTAGAATGAAGATCGAAATGGGCATGTATGTATGTACATACTATATATGTATATCTCTCGATATTAAACTTACGTGCTACAATGCGGAGTCCGGAGAGTGAAGGTGAACCAGGCGGCTCCACCTTGTCGCAGACGGCGGTGATTGTGTGCCGAAAACCAGTTGGCAGTGATATCTGCAGTGCCTTCTGTGAGGCAAGGGGGAATATAGATAAGGATAGATTAAAATAAGAGAGTAAAAAGAGCAGAAAGTCTATATAATGCTTGCCTTTTTACTCTTTTTGGGTTTACGCTTCGATGGCACCGGCTGCACCTGTTGCATGATCAATTCTCGCCCCAAAATGTTGATCTCTCGCTGACGCAGCGCTCCTCCAGTTGATGTAGCTTGTTGGCCTTCTCCAGCTGCTTCTTCTGCATCAGCACCAGTTGCTCCTCCTTGTTGCGCAGTTCCTACAAAATGAAATCGAATAGAATGCAATGCAATTAGCGCAGCAAGCCACAACAAAATGGAATGTAACAACACAAGGCATGCAAAGAAATACATATCCAAATATTTCTACGCACTAAGGTAACTTTGACTATTATTAGGAATATTCATATACATATATATATATATTATTGCAATGCTACTGAAGTGAGGCAGGGTGTTCGTGGAGGGAAGGGGACTGGGATAAGGAATTGGTTAAAGAAAAGATAAATATAATGAACAAAACGAAATGAAACAAAATCAAAGCTCGTTACAACAAAATGGAAACAAATTCAAATTTAAATTCAAAACCGAAACTGAAACGATAATGTATGACGCAATCGATATCGAAAATCGAGCAAGAAATCGATTATTTGTACAATGGATGCGCTCGCTTACCTCTTCGATGGTTTGGAAACGCTTTAAGATGTTTTTGTTTTTGTATTGTTTTTTGGGTAACAATTGAGAGAGAGATTGATAGATCAATTTAATAGAAAAGAAAGGTCATAAATCAAACGATTAGAAAAGTTCTTTGACAGAAGGTGAAAAGAGAATCACAGACAGAGAGAGAAGAGAGACAGCTAGATACTGTGTACAGTTATATAGAGTAAGAGACTATATAGTTCGTCCCAAAAACACACTATATTGTATATATAAGAGGTATATGCACTATAAATCTTTGTACAGCTAGCAAGTTAAGTTCAGTTCG